>VBSM01001927.1:3269961-3364830 GCA_008086735.1 Cheirogaleus medius
AAAAAAAAAAAAAAAAGGAATGAGGTACAGAAAAACTACTTGTTCTCCAGAGAGTTGTTTCTAATCAAAATAAACCTTGAAATAATTTCTGTGTCCCTTTAGCATTTTCTTTTAGTTTTATTTGAGAATTAAATTCTCCCATTGGGTTTAACCTGAAACCTTGTCTAACACTGAATCTTATAATAGATGTTTGGCCTCAAACATACCACAAACTCATGTAGGAAAGCCGGGCAGGGTTTACAGAACAATGGGTGTAACCTTAAAGCGTTCACAAGCTTTGATGAGCAAGTCCAGTCTCCAGTTCTTTTTAACACCCTAATTTTCCCTGCCATAAGAGGAATTTGTATTGTGGGAGCAGGAATTTTACACAGAGAAGTCAAAAACAACAATACTACAGTTCCTAGCAGGCAATATCAGAGGGGGAACAAAAATAATGCTAATAGCATAAGAAATGCTGAGTTGACTTTTTAAAATGATTTTCTTAAAACTTCTAAAATATTTCAGTGATTATTGCAATGAGGTTAGTGCCAACTCTTCTTCATATCCAGGAATACAAGATAAATTTGGACCTTAAATCTGCACAGGAAGCTTGCTACTAAAGTGTGCTTTCTGAATAGATGAGTGGGCAGCTGTCTACAAGACATGATGTAAAGAGCCTAGATTGTGTTTCCCAAAATAAATCTTACAACTTAGTTGCCTGAAATCCCACCACGAAAGCACTTTTGGTCTGGTAGGGGAAGATCCTGAAGATTGCTGAGCCATTTGAAGGAAAAGGGATGAAGAGTTTGATTTTTCGAGTATTTGCTTTGCCCCAACATTACATTAGACAATTCATTAAGCACTTTAATCTTCCCAACAGCCCAATAAGGAATATTGAATTAACCTCATTTCCAAATGAGAAACCAGCTTCACAGAAAGGTAAGACACATCATCTGCAGCCCGTGGTCACGGAGGGAGAGCTGGTATTAGGAACATTGCAGCCTTGCCAATGTCCACTCCCTGCCCTCACAGTACCCTACATTGTGCCACACAGAAGAAATATGCCCCTGTGACTGATTGGCCAAACCCCAGTGGTGATGGTTTTACATTTTTGTCAAGTGGCTGGGTGGAGGATCACCTGTGTCAGCCTAACACTCTTGGATTAGAACACTGAAAACTCATAGAACCTGGGTGGAAGCCTAAAGCCAGCCATTCATCTCTGTCAGATGCATTCAAGTATCAGAGAGACAGTGGGCCAGGGCTATTCCATCTGCAACTGTATCTTCTCCAATCGTGGTAAAAGCCATGTTTAATGCCCCATGGCATCCTTCAACAAACACCCTCCCTGCACTGGAGAAGGAGCGTGGAAAAGCAAGGAAAGATCCATGAATGTTGGTGTTTGTAACCAGCTTCTGGACAGATGAGCTGGATGGTCCAGGGCTGGAGGGTCCAGGGCTGGAGGTCAGGATGCTGGCCTGCATTCTCTTGATGCTCGACAAATTCCAGGCAAAGTCCCCTCACCCTTTGTCACCTAAACTTTCATCTATGCCCCTACCATAAAAGAGCTGTTTGCAGGTGTTAAGTGGGTAGTGAGATAATGTATGTAAGCATAGATTTTGGTGGAGTCTTAAGGGTCTTCACGAAACATCTGCAAAACTAATGAAAGTTGGTGTTTAATACAGTCAGTGAAAACCCAGGATTTCCATATGAGTGGATAAATGCCTCTAACTGCGTGAGGGCTAAGGAGGAAAAGAAACCAACTGCCTCCAGAGGCATTCAAATTATTCCAGTGCTTCTGGAGAAAATGATTGTGGAGGAGTTGTAAGTCTTTTCATTGTGCCACTAATTGCTGCTGAGGAGAGCATTCCAACACAGGCTGCGAAAGTCAGGAGGATGAGGTTCCCTCTTGAGTCCTTTAAAAGCTGGGCCTATCGTGAGCTCTGAAGGGGTCTGTGCACCAACAGCGGAAGGTCCCTTTTAGCTGAATGGTTCTCAACATCCATAATTAAAAATCAAAAATTTTAAGATCCTTAAAATTACAAGACAATCCCTATCAAAGCACTGTTTTGAAACTTTAAAGTTTCAGATGATAGGTTTGCAAGAGAGGAAAATTATGTTTATTATCTACCCTGTATCTAGGTGCATGGCTCTCTCATTTAAGGCTTCAGTTTCCATGGAAACAGCCTGTGGGACAGTGTATGCTTATTAGAAAGATTTCCTTTAACATCCCCTATTCCTCTAGAAGTACTTGCAACCAACCTAAGTGTTTAAAATCTTAAATCTTTACAATCAGATTCATATTTATTAAAAGCACTGACCCCAATAGAAAAATGGGGACAAAACACTTGTCATTCACTCATCCAGCGTGACTGAGTGTTCCACAGCTGTGAGGCACAGAGCTGAGCTCTGAGGGAGAAAAGAAAAAGACCCAGCTTCCGTCCCCCAGACACGTGCACGCTACAGGATGTGTAACTGATTAACACACACTAAGGCATATCAGGCTTACGGTAGTAACAGAACCACAGATGTACAGAGTAACAGAGCACCATCCTTCAAGCTACCAACTTGGGGAAACTGATCACAGCTTGTGTTCGTAAGGGTGAACAGTCACTCTGTGCTGGTGGTAGCCTTTTGGAACACCAAATCCTTTGATTCAGTTATTCTGGCTCTGAAAAATAACTCTAACATGAAGATATATTATGCACAAGTATGTTTATAGTAACATTTTAAAATTTTTGAATACTGGGGAAAACAAATACTCAACAATAATGAAATGGTTATAGTCCATTGACAGACCTGTATTTAGACACTAAAATAATATTCATGAAGAATATGAAAATAAATGGAAAATTCCTACTTATGTCAAATCTAAGGAGAAGAACTTACGTGCACAGTTTGACAGTTACCATAGAAAAACTCTGCTTTTAAAGACTGAACAGTAATATCCCAAGATATTAACAGTGTTCCTGTCTGCATGGTAAAATCATGACATAGTTTTCCTTCTTTCTACTTATCTATATTTTCAAATTCCCTCAATAAATACAGTTAGCCCTCCATATCCACCAACCATGGATCAAAAATATTGGAAAACAAATGACAATACAATAATTTAAAATAATATAGATAAAAATATAGTATAACAACTATTTACATAGCATTTACACTGTATTAGGTATTACAAGTAATCTAGAGATTATTTAAAGTACAGTCATCTGTAGCTTAAAAATGGGACACATTCTGAGACACACAACATTACACAATTTAATCCTTGTGTAACATCAGAGTGTACTTAAACACACCTAGGTGGCATAGTCTACTACCCACCTAGGCTGTGTGGCAGAGCCTAATGCTCCTAGGCCACTAACCTGTACAGTGTATTACTATACTGAATACTATAGACAACTGTAACACAATGGTATTTCTGTATCTAAACATATCTAAACTTAGAAAAACAACAGTAAAAATACAGTTTAAAAGATAAAAAGTGTTACACCTGTCTAGGGCACATACCATGAATGGAACTTACAGGACTAGAAACTGCTCTGAGTGAGTCAGTGAGCAGTGAGTGAATGTGAAGGCCTAGAACAACTATTGTACACTACTATAGATTTTATAAATTCTGTACACTTAGGCTACACTAAATTTATTTAAATTTTTTTCAATTCCCTGCCTATGGTGGGAGGCAGAAAACTCCTCCCTCCCTGGATAGAAAATGGCACAGACGGCACTGGCTTCCACAGCCTCACTTGCAGCGTGTGCTGGCACTGACGTAGGAGGCTCTGCCACTTGGATGCACCAGGTCCAGGCTTTGAACTGGAGCAAGATGCTCTGGGTGCAGCAAGATTGAGCACCAGAACTAGCTGGACATGCAGGCAGTACCACTGGTGACTCCAGCATCATGCACTAGTGATGTTGGCAGATTAAAAGGAGCAGCGTTTGAAATCAAGCAGGGTTAGCAGTGATGAGTTCTTCAAACAAATCCTATGGCATGTTTTGGGGTATGTGTTCCTCAGCCTGATTCAACCTTCCTGGCAACCCTGTAACTTGCCCAGTATTATTTAAAAAAAAAAAAAATCACCTTTTATATTTATTAAACCTGACAGAGTTGACTGGGTTGCTTTTAACTAAAAATGATGACTGATGGAAATGATAGGGAAGTAGTATTTTCCTTCAAAAAATGCAATATTAATACCTTAACCTTTTTTAAAACTCTGGCTTTCAATGTCTCATACTTTCAAACACATGTTTAGGTGAAGGTTACCTAACAAATATAAATTCAAGAGGTATTGCCTCCCTGGTGTCAACCTAAATGTATTTTCTAAATGTCTTTGCTAAACTTTTAAAAAAGAATATGCTACTATTAAATAATTAGTAATAAATAATAAATAAAAATAATATTAGTCAATACAATTAGTTATTTTCATATCAATTATGAAATTTTGAATGTTGTAAAATTTTTAATAGCATTAACCTTTTAGACTATAAAAGACAAATTTATTGACTATATACTAAAAGTCTAGAATATTAATATATAAAGTTAAGAAAAGTTCATGAGCTAATGTCCAAATTAACTCTGACATTCAACAAAATTCTAATAACAATGTTTTGGCAGAAAAGAAAGGTTTTTCAGTCTCTAAAGAGCAAATGACTCTGTTCATATAACTTTTCTCATTGCCTAAATCAGTAAATTGCTTAAATCGTGTACATTAAATAATGTTAAATTTTCTGATCAAATATGTCTTCTAGATTCATATTTTTAGGTTTTTAATTATGAGTCAGAGGATAGTACTCAAAAAATAAATAACTCTTCTAGGAACGTAAGAGGCACATTATTATACTTGCAGGTGGAGACCCTAAGTATGAAAAGATACATTTCTTAAAAAACAAGTCAACCCACAGTAAGCCAGGAAAGCTATAAAAGAATGTAGGTTGAGGCAGTATAGAATTTTATTCATAATGTAGTTTCAAAGTTTGGTAAAAGTAGTTTTCCCCCTCCCAATATTGATTGAACCATGGGTACAACAACCAGAACATGTAAAAACACAAACAGATACATACGCAAACACACTCACATACATACCATACCCCACATACATATATTCAAATAAATGATTGGATTTGCAAGCTCTCACAGCTATGGAAGGCATATAAATACATCAAGAAATAATAGACACTGTTGTCATTTATATCAAGTGCCTACTAAAACAAACTTAAATAGTGTGTAACCTTAACTAAAAAGGAATCTTCTAGATGTGATCTAGCCCATGTGCCAGCTTCCATATGGAGCACTTGACTGCTCTAGGAGAACGTATATATTCTTTTTCATTATATACTTTCACCTTTATATTTTCACTAGGAAAATAAAAGCCAGGAATCATGGAAGCATTTAATACATGATATAACACCTTTCTTAAAATGAAAATAATTTTAAGTTCTTTTGCTTGAATGTGGATATGATACAAAGAGATCAAGAAAATAATTCTCTAGAAATGATGCTATGATGGTGTTTCAAGTTTGCTTTCCTTGCCATTTTTAGACTCAGACTTTTCAGGAAAAGGCAGATGACAAAGCTCCTAAAGCTCAGATTTCAGCTTTCACTCTGGGAGAGAGTCCAGTCCCACCCAAAATGTGATCTGAAGGTGTCAGGAAACAGACCGTGCCTGCTCCAAGTAGATGAACCAGTGCTGAATCTTTCTTCCAGTCTACACTCATGCAGAAGAAAGAAGTTCCATGCTGACTGAATAAAATGTTTTGTATATCAGGACCAAGAGAGGTTGCGATGCTTTACAATAAAAATGCTGTCTAAAGAATGCACCGCACCTCCCATTGTGGAGCTGATGGATGTATTTTTAGGAAGCTCTGAGGAGGTTTCAAAGCAGGAAAAATGTCCTCTGTGTATGTGGTAATCATGTGAGCAGGCACTCGCAGGCACTCGGGAATAAGGCTGAACATATTTCCAGATTTGCTCTGCAAATATATGGGAAGGAATGAGGACATGCAGTATCTCTCTGCGTGGATAAAAGGGAAGGTGATTACTCCAGGCTGTATCAATATCTCATGACCCACAGAGGCAGGAACTTCTTTACAGCCAACAAAACGTGTCTTCAGGGTGTTTTCACTCTGGCTCTAACTGTGGCCATCGCTATTTAAGTCCTCACCCACATAACCCCAATTTATACCCACTATTTTCTAGAGGCCCATATAACAACTGAATCTTCTACTAAAGGTCTTTGCCATCTCTTAAAATGTTCTTGGTTTCTCACTGCTCCACCCTCATCCTTAGAAAGAACAACATAATCTACTCCACAGATACCCAGCAGGTACAACGAAACCTGATGTAGTCCCTGACAATGACAGCTGCAGCATCAGAGCCTGTTTTCTTATTCTTCTCACCTTGCTCTTCTCTGCCCCAGTCCGTGAAGCAGCCAGATAGCTCTGCCCAGGGACACTGATGCATCTTATCGTTTCCTCCTGAAATATGGACCAGAACTCATGACCCACCACATTTCAACCTCAAACTCAGCCCCCAGACTACACCAGCGGTCCTCAAGTGTGGTTTGGAAACTCCTGGGGATCTCCAACACTTCCAGGAGGCTGCAAGGACAAACCTATTTTCTCAATATGAAGATGCTATCTGCCTTTTTCACTTTTAGTCTCTCACAGTATGCAGTGGAATTTTCCAAAGCCTCCCTGACATAGGATATTTGAACTCAGAAGCAGGTATAAAAATCGAGCTAATATTTATTAAGCTAGATTTCAAAAAGACTTGCAAAAAACAAAAACAAAATGAAAAGACCATAAAACAAGCTACTCTTCTTACTACATTTGTTTTTGTTTTAGAAAAGAGTTATTTTCACAAAGCTGTGTTTCTATATTAACATGTAATGGGAATATTATTGTTATTTTTAAGTGAATTAATACACATTTTTAAAAGTTCCTCAGTCTTAATTTTTAATATGATAAATACCAACAGATATGACACATCTAAACAAAAGCTCACTGGGGTCCCAAACAGTTTTTAAGAATGTAAAGGTGTCCTGAGACAAAAACGTTTAAGGAGTGCTGATTAGAATACACCACATCCTCCCACCACCTTGCAAGCTTCCTTTACTTCACTGACAAATAAGAAGAGTCCAAGCTCATCATGAAACCATGGAAAATCCCGTGGTGCCTGTGTCTAAATCACTGAATGGCTGGGCAAGGTCAGACATGGGGCTGGCTCATGCTCCTTCTGGCATTCAAGGTTTGATCAAAGAGGCAGAACCGCCAGGAGTGACTGTAACGGAGGACTTGTTAGAGAGATTGGAACATTGGCACATAAGCAACTGTGGGAGCTTGTTAAACAGCCCATGTGAGGATGTCACTTTTTTGTCTGGGGCTGGACCTAAAGTCATCAGGGCTGGCTGGCTGCAAGGAAAAAGACATAAGATGGCAAGCAAGGACACACCTGGGAACCTAAGGACAAGCTGGAACCACCAAGAATAATTGGGACCTGCCTCAGCCTCCAACTGATGCTGTCAGTGGCCCGCCACAGAGCTGGCTCCCTTCCTCATGGAGCCAAACCTGCAAATGGTCAGGAGTCAAAGAACCTAGCTGTAGCAGACCCATGTTCCCTTCCCGGATTCTCCCAGCATCAAAGTGTAAGACCAAGACTTCACTTTCACCTTCCAGACCTCATAAAAAATATCTCTGATGACCCATCTTGACCTGTAATTGTGCAGACAATGAAATTATGGACAATTCAGTGGTCACCAACCTTTTTGGCACCAAGGACCAGTATCATGGAAGATGATTTTTCCAAGTAGGGGGCGTGGGTTGGGGGGAGGTGGAGGTGGAGCTCAGGTGGTGATGCAAGTGATGGTGAGCAGCTGTAAATACAGATGAAGCTTCACTTGCTCCTGCACTGCCCAGGGGGTTGGGGACTGCAGGGATACATAGTACCACCCAGCCAAGTGGACATGATACAGATCCACCTCCTACTGCTGGATGACATTAGGGTCCTTCAACTCAGCATTTAGATGTGTTAGCCTTCAAGGAGTGCTTCAGTCTTCAACAAACAACTGGAAATCCATCTTACACTCTTCATCACTTTCAGTTCTTCTTAATGCTTCTAATACCTCTTCCTCCAGCATTTCCCACAATAGCCAATCTAATGAACTTTTTAAAGAAAGCCAAAGCCATCCAATGGGATCAGTCCCGTGACACTAGTATGATCTCCCAATTCCACTATTCATCCTACCTACTTATCTTATTGCCTGACATGTTTTAGGATCTCAATAAATATTATTGAATTAGTTAAATAATCAATTAATGACAATGTGGTCATCTGGATTCTCAGTGGCACCAATCCATCTACCCAAATCAATTCTCCCTCTTACCTTCATTCAATCTTTCAATGCCTTTTTTATTTCTTTAAAAATATCAAACATAATGACTTATATTATTGTTAATAATTGCATTATCTGAAGTCTGTGGGTCTGATTCTGCTGTTTTCTCTGATGTCACTCATAGTGGCCTGCTTTATATGTGTGTGTGTGTGTGCACGTATTTTCTTTTTATTATGACCTCATATTTCTTACTTTGGGGATTCCTTAAGGCCAGAGCTGGAGAGGGGTTCTTCAAAGAAATTTTGAATTTGTCTCTACTGTGCACCTGGAGGCATATCAACCTAAGAAAAATTTAAGAGTAAACTGAGATATAGTGAACCATTGAGGTAGCATGAGTTGGGTGCTGTCTAAACATGTAGGAGCCCATTTGTAGTTGTGAATTCATTAGGGTAGAATTCATTAGGGTAGAATTCTTCACTTCTACTGAATACCAAGATTTTAAACATGCAAAGTTCTTGCTCACCCTTAAATTTAGGATCAAAAGCCAGGTGATGTCAGAGTTAATCAGTAACACCTTTCTACACCCTACCTTGAGTGGGCCCTAGGCTTTGTTTCCTGTCCTAGGTACCATGTCATAGATCACCCTGTCAATTAAAGGAAAAGCTCAGTCATCTGGGTTTGGCAGTTGCTCCCAGGGCAAAAGGTGACATCATTGCTCACAGGATCTCTTTGGGTTCTCAATTTTCTCCTCATTTTTGACTTCTAGGGCTCACTATTTCCCTGCTAGAAAATAAAAATAATTTTTTCCCTATTTTATTAAGCAATTTTAGTTGTTTTGAGTAGAAGGGTCAGTCAAGTTATCTAATTATCAGTACTGCTAGAAATGTAATTTTTCATTTACTCTTTCTTTCAATAACATTTTAAACATCTATTATATGCAATGCAATTTTAAGCCCTGACATGGAAACATAAATATGATATATTATCTACCCCCAAGGAATTTAGAGAAGAGTGAAAGGCATAAAGAGATCAATAACACAATAATGAAAATACAATAGCTTATGATCGGTGCTGTATAGACATGAGCATAGCAGACTAAAAAAGTATGATGGGAGCAACCTCACTCCTTTGCTTGGGATAAAAGTGCAGGGAAGGCATATCAGTCCACAAATGCCAAAAATCATAGTGACGTAAAACCACGCACATCTCCTCCTCACTCACACAGCTATGGGGAGGCTGAGTTCAGCTCAACTTGGCTGGGTTTGACTCATCTCAGTTCTCAGCTACAGGTTCTGTTTAGGTTTGCTCCACGTCTTTCATTCTTCTGAGACCAGGAGCTATGTGTTCATCTCACACCAGATGTTCAAATCTCTCAGAGGAATGAGTGGAAACATACCATATCTCTTACGCTGAGGCTCAGAATTGACACACAGTCACTTCTTCTCACATCCCATTGGCCAAAGCAAGTCACATGGCTGTGCTTAATAGTAACACATTGAGGAAGTACCTTCCCAAGGGAGGGGAAGCAGAGTGGAATGGTGGTGGAAAGGAGTGAATATATGTTGAGGAATAGTCTAATCTAACAGAGAAAGACAAAAGAATCTTATTCAGAATATGTGGGATACCTCATCTTCCTCTGATTGCCCCTTCACTGTCAGACCATTTTGCTCAAGCAGCACAGACCCCATTGATTTGCTCTTTGGTTATTAATCTAACTCATCTGGCTAAACCCAAAGACTCTGGCTCTTTCCAGTGAGTAGACAACAAGCAGATCTGCATGTTAAACTCAAATTCTCTTCTCCTCTACAGCATTCCACCCACAAGTCATCGTAAACTGAACTCAACTCAGAATGACCATAGCAATGAAAGAGCAGATCAGTTTCTTTTCCAATCCTCTTCCACACGCGGGATTTTCTTCCCTGCAGATTTGAGCAAATCTCATGTGTCTTTGGCAAATCTCTCCAGTGGTCCACCAGGATTAGCAAGGACTTTCAGGACACCTGGACTTTTGTCTAAGTTGGCTGTGTGATCTCAGTCAAAAGGAGCTATCTGACTACAGTGTTTTATTATGAGAATATAAGAGGGCGACTCCCTAGGATTCTCTTTCTACTTTAAAATGCTCTGCTAGCATTTAGATTTATAGTTCACCTTCTTTGCAGATTTTTTTTTCAGTACAACATACTTCTCCAGACAGTCTGCAATGTTCCTATATGCACCAATACATGGAATTTTGGAGCTCATTAGGGGTGTTTAAAATAAGAGAGAAAGAGAAGAAATATTAACCCCAAATATTCCCACTCAACAGCCCATGGCAAGTAGGCATACAATGTCTCATTTAAGAGTTGGTTTAGAGCTTTTACTGTGCATTATTGTAGTCAGGAAGTCATATATTAATATTTATGTGTGGTGCGTATGTCCCAAATTGTTAACTTGTGTAGAGTCCAGGCATAGACTTTTTGTGATTCTATTTCTTACATGACTAAGCACTGAGCAAGGAAATGCTTCTAAGGAGGAAAAGGAAGGGGGATGAGGGGGGTGAGAACAGGTGCCCCTGTGTGCTAGGAAGTGTGCATCGGACCACACCCAGCCCTCTGCTGCTGTCTCTGTCTCTCCCACGTCCTCCTCCTTCCTTTCCAAACCTTTCCACCTTTCTGTCCCAACTTCTAAAATCCACAAGCCCCTTGAAGACTTCACCTTTAAGACTACTTCACATAATGTGAAAGCCTAGAACTCTCAGCATTCATTGGCTCAGCAGAGCCTGGGCCACAGACTGGGAAAAAAAAAAACAACAGAAGCACTACCAAAAGCACTTACAATGATTTCTGATTCCACTTCACAAGTTCATCACCAGATATAAATCAGACGCCCAGCAGCATGCTTCTGTCTGAGTTTTTTAAGGGCTTGAAGTGATCACTTTGGAGAAGCTGCCTAACTATGCTCACATTTTAACTTACTTGAGTCTATTTTGAAAGCAACCCACATAATACCACATAGTCACAAGCTGCCTCTTGCGTCTAACTTTGTCACTTATATCCTTCCATGCCCAGGAGAACTGTTCCAAGGGTAACAAAGGCCTTTGCAGTTCTAAAGAAAACTGAAACTGCCTGAACTGTTTCTATCTTGACCTGCCCCAGCAAACACAAGCATTTACTTTTCTGTTATAATAACCTCTAGTTGCATTATATGCCCAAACGGTGATGCTAGCAGCATTCCTTGAGGGTTCTAGGAGTTCTACCAGGGCACCTAATGATAGCTCCCCAAGTGGAGCAAACCAGAGCAGGGAGGAGTGTTAGTGTGATTTCATGAGGCTGACACCTGGCATGCCATGCCAATTAAAATCTCTTGGTGAATTCATCTAATTGTAAGGTATTATCCTTGCCTGCCCAGTATCTCAGCCTGCAAACACAGCCTTGCTGAAATAACTATTATACAATGTTTTTAATGTGTTTTACAGAGCTATGTAATTTCCCAGTGGATTGGTCAGTGGTGTATATTGTTTTATCTTTTACCAGTCTTACACAAATCAGGAATCAAGAACTAAACATATTTATCCTGTGGTAATTTGCTTATTGCCTATGAATGGCACTTAAACAGGCGCAACAGTGTACTTTTCATTGAAAAGTATTTGGTTTCAGCATTTTGGCAAGTACTTGGAAAAACCCTCATGCTTCATTCCCAAAGCATAAGTCTCAATCCTGCAGCTATGTGTTTCAATGAAATGAGAAGGGATGAGGGAAGGAGCTGGGCTTCATTAACACATTGCATTTGGAAGGATGATTCAGTTGCACCCTTTCATCCTCCCTCAGTTCAAGCTGGTAATCAGAGGGAAAATTGCTCTAAGATGCAAATGGAGTGTCTGATACAAGGGACTGCTGTGAGGAAAATCTCTAATAGAGACGCTGCCTCTTGCTGAAACAGTCAGCAGAGCCCTGGTGCTACGTCATTGTTCCTTTGAAAGATTCAGGATACACAGAACCAGTATTATATCTTTGTTAGAATAAAAGCTTGTTCAATGAAACTATTTGGCTTTAAATCTGGAGCAGCTTTAAAGCCAGACTGGATGGTCCCAAATGGTACTGCTTAACACAATAAGGTGTGCAATAAATGAGAGTATGAACAAGTCAACCAGGCAAGGTTCCTACCAGCCAGACACTGGGTTTTTTTTAGAATAGCATTTCTTTGTAGTTAAGATCCCCATAAAACACATAAAGTTGCCCGGCAGTTACTCCTCACTCCTTTTAGAATTCCACCGGTGTCCTCTGGAGGCAGGCTGGAGTTTAGGAAATGCGCATTTGGGTCAAGAGTCTGCTCCCAGTCTGAGGGTCCGTACTTCAATGGCATGTCATTTTATCTCTTTCTCCTCTCCACTCCCCGCCTTCGGTTCAGTTGTCCACCATTTAACAGCAAATGTATCAGACAGGTGCTAGGATCGCCAGGCCTTTTCTCCCTCTTTGAAATTCCTACCTATACGTCAGGGTTCAGCCAGAATGCAGCCTTTCCCAGCCTTCCTCTCCACTGTCAACAACCTCATACACCAAGAGATCTAGATCCGCCGACAGCCAGGGCCCAAATCAGACTTGCACATAAGTTATTGGGAGGTTCATGGGGAGCTTCCACTGTATACCTCTAAAGTTTGAATTTGAATGAATTTGTCTTTCAAGTTACTCATAAGCCTCATACACATGACCATCCACTTGGCAAAGAAGGCAGTCTACACAGAAGATCTGATGGGAAATAACAGGACACAAAACCCAGCGGTGGCAGACGGAAGGACTACAAGAGGACAGACTTACAGACTTCCGAGGCGGGAGGGCCGCCGGGCAAATGGGTATGCGGCACAGTGATTCTCTGAGAAATGAACACGGTTGAGTAGATTTGAGGGGGAAATAATGAGTTTTATTATATTCATATTGATTTTAATAGAATTCTTTCAATTATCAGAAGAATGAGGTTATAAATTACTTCTAAAATTAAAAATCACAATATAGAAATGGCACATTGTGTTTGAAAGCAGCTGTCATCCCTGGCAGGCTGGAGGAGATGTGCTTTGAGAGAGGGGGCACCTTCTCTGGCTTCAGGGTGACCTCCTCCCTCCCTCTAGCAAGCTGGGGTTGAGAGAAGGTGGCATTGAGAGCCTGGTGGCAGCGTGCTGCTCTGGAAACCAACGTTGTAGACACGTTTCCTTCTCTACCAGCTGCCTTTGCTCGGGCTGGCACAGGTGCCGGGTGTTCTTCACATGGTGTGGCTACTTTCTGAAACTACAGGAATTTAAAAGAAAGACCCCGTGGCACATTCCAAGACTGAACACTGGAAACATTTCAGAGTAATCCTTCTGGAACATTCGATTCTGATTCCTCTTTCTCTCTTGGCTTCCCACTTCCGAGACTTGTTCTTTGGCTTGTGTGTTTTCTCTACTAATCTGAGCTATGACCGCTCTGGAGCTGGGGCCTCAGGACAGCTGATGGGGTGATTTGCATTTGACACAGTTCTCAACAAAAGGTGGCTGCTGAATCTGCATGTGGCTTCTCCTTCAGTTAACAAACACAGAAAGATGCCTCTTAAAATGCCCAACACTGAAGTGAGGGCGAGATGCTCTGAAGTCTGCATTCTGTGACGTCATTAGATGTGGGAGGGGACACTGGGTGGGTTCCGCAAAGTGGGCTTAAAAACTTGAACTCTGAGGTCTGACTCAGCAGGACTCAAACTCCCAAACACTCTGCTTGTCAGGTGTGTCAACTTCAACAGGTAACTTATTATCTCCACATTTGTTTTCTCATCTGAGACATGGAAATTAATAATAGTACCAGCCCCAACAAATAGTTCATTTGTTGTGAACTAAATGAAATGAGTGTAAAATGCTTACAGTGGTCAGCACGTATTGTGTGCTCCATTGTTACCTAAATTCACGTACCACAAGCCATGTCAAAATGAGCTTCTAAGAAGTTGATTAATGCATTCAAATATACAGTTTGATAGAAGTAAGACCTAGTGTTGGATAGATCAGTAGTAGGAAAACTATAGTTTACAATATCTATTGTACATTTCAAAATAGCTGGAAGAGAATAATTGAAATGTTTCTAGCATTAGAAAAAGACAAATATGCAAGGTGATGGATATCCCTAGTACACTGATTTGATCCTTACAAATTATATGAATACATTAAATTATCACATGTACCCTGAAACTGTGTACATCTATTATGCATTAATAAAATATAAATAAAGAAATGAATAATGAGCTTCTAGAGGATCACAATGGAAAGCCATTTCCATGCAGAAAAAATGTATCCATTGATCACCAGATTGTTAAATATACATTTCACTTCCTTTCAATGATTGAATCATATGCTATTTGAAAAACTGGAACCTGAGTTTAAAATGCTAACTAGGAATGGCTTAAATTAGTTGAATATTCACAGTGGGCAAAACTATCCCAAACAAATATATATAGAGATATATATATTTGATATGTGTATATATATATCTCAAAAGAAAGTTTGCAATTCATTCATGTACCCTCCCCTACCTCTCTGAATTCTACAGTTCCAAGACCAGAACAGGCCATGGAGGACAGGAATGTAAGTCGAGGACACGTATAATGGATGACCAATAAGAGGTGCCATTCTGAAGCGCCAATCACTTAACCTCCCTGGACTTAGGGTTCCTGGGCTATAAAATCACCTTTAAGGCCTCTCCCATCTTAACACTCTACCATTTCAAGAAGGCAGGTTTAAACTGCAAGTAGTAGGTAAAGGTCCTCAAACTTTTGTTGGATGGTTCATCTGAGGTGTTTATTTAAATTCAAATTCCTAGACCCCATCCTCAGAAACAGGTCATGGTGGTCCATGGCGCCTCCTGAACACTGTCGTGGACACTGTAAAGGCTGACCCACCTCTGTCCATTGTCCTCAGCACCTGAGAAGCTCTCTTCCAGGTGTTCCTGCTCACCTGTCGCTTCTTAAACTAGGTGTTGCTGTACCCACTTGCTACTTCAACTGTCCTAGATGTGGGCTTTTTTTTCTTTTGCCTTTTTTTTCCCTACTCAGCTAAAATAATAAGCCATATAGCAGTAGAAATAGGTGTGTTACTTCAACAAGTAATTATTGTCCTGAAAATGAAAGCTAGTGGGTCTATTTTAAAAGTTAATTAGCTGACAGGGAAACCAAATCCACCCCCCAGTGCATTTCAACCTGTGTTCCAGAGAAGTAACAGGGAGTAGCACGCTAAGCTGCAGAGAATCGTCAAAACCAGGGTGCAAGGCAGGCGGCCCTCACGAATGGGCCATTGGAATGCACCAGAGATGTGAGCTGATTTTTCTCATGGAGAGTAATAATAATAATAAAGATTTCCTTTCATTTAATGATTGTGTTAAATAGACTCTTCTCTCATCTCCATGGTGCAAGTGGAAGGTTAACTGCAGAGAATGACAGGCTCATGGCTGCCGGGAGCTGCAGCATTCACACAATTTAATGAGTGAGCTTGAAGCTGTCCTTTCTGGTGAGGCACTGAGGGAGGCTTCCTCTGAGCCGCAGTCTGGCAAGAGCCCAAATCCTGACATGTCACCTTATTATAAGCTGTCTCTTGGGTTCAGGCCCTCCTAGGTGATTTTCCAGCACTGCCCTGCTCCCTGGCTGAAGGCTTTATTATTCCTTTCCATTTTAGGGGCACATTCAGGCCCTTTTGGATAAGCAGAATTTCTTTAGTTTGTGTGGAGGCATCACAGAACTGGGCAAAGGGCATTCCATCCAGAAGATTCCAGTCCAGTGGGCTGTTTCAGCAAGTGTGTCAGCCCAACAGCCAGCATTACTGTCTGCTTTCTGCAGGCCAGTAATAGGAACAGATTCTGCCATGATTTTATTGACAAGGGCTCAACTGTCACTTGCCCCCACACTATGGTCTGGTTCTCAGGGTAAAAAATAAATTCATTAGCGTCTACATTCTGAGAGCTTCCTCTTAGCTGGGATCATGCCCTGGCTTTCTTGTGGTATTTAGCGAGCTCTCAATCCTGGCATTTGCTCTGTTCCACCACATGAATAGGTATCTATATATAAACATGCACATATATACATTTTTAGAAGCATCTCTTTTGGCACATTGTTAAATAACTTCTCATTAAACATCAATGTAATTCTGAAAGTGAATCTTGTGTGTGTCCCTAAGGGAAAAGGAGGTACCAAGTGGTCAGGTGCTTGGTCCAGCTGCAGAGAGAAGCATCTAGTTCACAGAGAGGGTAAAGCTGAGTCTGAACCAAGCCAAAGGCCCACACTCCCACCTGGGCCTGCTCTGGCCAAGATCAAATGGGGTCAGCAGTCTAGACACAGCAAGCAAGTGTTGGTGACCTGGAGGAACAGGGCACGTCCTCTCTGGCCTCAGTTTCCCCTTGTGTAAAGTCGGAGGATTGCTACTCAAAGTGTGGCCCAGGGATCTGCAGCTTGAGCACTGTTGTTCACAGACCATACGCAAATCCCTGCCCCCTCAAACAGGATGGCTGTCTTCTCTAAGCTACACTTTCGTCATCTGAAAAATGGGGACAATACCAGTTCTTAGATTTAGAGTAAAAATATATGTTAAGTGTTTTGTACTGTAAGTTGTAAATGCTCAATAAATGGGACCGAATGTGCTAATCTTAAAAAATCTTCACTTCCGGCTTGGGTTTTACGGCATGTTTATGGCATTCACGATGGGAAGTGGGCTTGCAAATGTCTGGAACCCCCTCCTCAGCCCTTCACACTTCCCTTTCAAGAGGCTGGTTAGAGTTAGATTCTCTGTAATGGAAGTGAGGCTCCATCGAACATAATGAAGAAATCATCTGTTTTCTCAGAGAATTGTACTTAGGGAAGCCAACCGGCTTCGCCTTTCCCTGGAACGTTCCTATTTACACAGTGGGAACTGGCTCTGCGCATGTCACCACTGAGTGGCAGCACCCACTGGCACTCTGCTCCCCTTGGTGAAGCTGCTCCCAGCGGTAGCCACACCCACAGGTGCTCCCAGGCCTTGCAGCCCGGCTCCTCATAAACAGCAGCTCCTGCAGGATCTCCCATATCTGCCACCCCTCCTAACAACATCCTAAAACCATCTGACTGTCCCAGCACTCACTTTAAACCGCTTTAAACTGAGCAGCTCACAACAGCAGCCTGCCTGGGCACCCTGGCGGCAGTGGGGATGCCGCACAACTTTCAGAGACGTCCCCCAAAGCTCTGTGGCGGGGACCTGGCAAAGCCAGCCGGGGAATGGCAGGAGATGGGCACCTCTCGCTGCCACTGGGCCACCTTCAGAAAGGTTGGCTGTCTAAGGCAGGTGCAGCTTTCCCTGAGCCAGGACTGGTTCGGTAACTCTCAGCTTGTACCCTCTGCCCTGCCCCCGGTCTACCCCACCCTGAGGATATAGCAAAAGCCCCAAAGCTCTGCACTTCCAGTATCATTGTAATCCCTAGATGGCGACGTAGAAACATGGAAACGCAATGGCTTTGGCGTCAAAAATACTGAGATTCCAGTCCTGGCTAACCCACTTACTAGTTGAATATTCTTAGGCTAGTTAATCACTCTGGACCTCCATCTTGTCAGCTATAAAATAGGGGTAATAGAGCTTACCTCACAGGGTGATTTTAGTTATTAAATGAGAACATATAGATATTTATATATATAAAAATTTATACAGCTAGGAACCAGGTTATAGATATATCTATAAGTGACTATATAAAGAGAGAGAGAGAAAAAGAGAGAGAGAGAGGGCACTTGGCCCTTGGAAAATACACTCAATTGTGATTACTATAATTATCCAGGAGAGCACACTAAAAATTGAAAAATTGTTTTGCAATTTTCATTGTTAGATCTGAAACAGCCTATTAATTTATGCCAGGACCTGACTGGTGGGGCTAATTTGGGATGAAGGAGGGCTGAGCCAAACAATTTTTCTAGTTCTCCAACTCTACAAGTCAAGTCTGCCCAAGGGAATTTTAAGAGCAGCCCTGAAAGGAAAGAAAATCACAAAAGAGCAGCTGTGAGTATTTGGGTGACGGGAGAGGAGCAACACCACTTATTTAGCCACAGTGACCCGATCTGGCTTAGGGAAGGGGTCTCAGGTTTGGGGCAGGTGCATACAACACAAGTGCTTTACTCAGAAGTTGGCAGGCCTCCCTCCTTCTCCCTCCTGTTAACCTCCCCAGGGCATTGCCCACACAGAGTTCAATCTAAAGTCTCCGAGTCAACGACGTATAGTAAGGGTGCCTCCCTGCCAATCAGTAGAAAACCCAGAGTGTGGATAAGATGCAAGTATTTTCACAATCCTCTTAAAGTCTGCCCTCTATTTTGCTAGAGAGGTCCACCATCAATAATCTATTCTAACCCATCCAACAAGAATCATTACTATTTTTGTCTGAAGGAATCACTAGATGAAAGAACCCAACCTAAATGGATGCTATTTCTAAAATCTTTAGAAAAATAAAGCTATTAATGTAATTCATTGAAAAAAATATTAATCATGTACCAGATTAGGGGGAAAGTGGATATAATCTGGTCCTCAAAAAGATAACAATTCAGTGGGGGAGATAAACATGTTTACTCCATAAATCAATAGAGTAAAATAAGTGTATATTCAGAGGGGCAAAACTGTACTAAGGAAACATTGAGAAAGAAAAGATTTGTTCAAATTGCATTTTGGCGTACCTACTATGTGCCAAGTTCTGTGCTCTAAGATAGGGAAAGAAACATGAATCAGATTTTGTCTTTTACCTATGGGGAATTTTGAATCTCTTTGGGAAGACAGATGTTTAACAAACAAGTTATAATCCAATGTAACAATAGTAAAGAGGTGTTCAAAGGCAACACGAAGCAAAGAAAGGGAGATATACATTAATGGTATCTACGCATATCAGGGAGGACATCTTGAGGAAAGTGGCTCAGGGGTGGCAGGAGAATCGACTGACTTGCTCCTAACCTTTGGGCAGCATCTTAAACTCAAATGGTGATGTGTAAATCCTAATGATGTTGGCTGTGGAGTCTAGAAAAGTTTCCATTACTTCAGGGTTTAACTTTACTGGTCTTTATTCAATATTCCTGATATTTAGCTTTGGTTCTCCAAACTGGCTTCACTTTCTGTTGGCTAATAATTGTGAAGGCTAATATAAAATCCTCTCATGCTTACTCTGTTTTCAGAAGAAATGGCTGATACCTGCTTTTTACGAACCAAGTCTACAATGCAGACACCGTTACTCTATGGAGTGTTACAAGGCCACCTTCCTTTGGCCACATTTTTCTAATGAAGATATAAACACATAAATGGACAAAACCAAACACCTCCATTCTGATCTTGCCACAATTAGTAGATTGGAGCTGAATAAATTGGATTTAAATATCATTTGTCACATGGCTAACTAATGGAAGCTGCCAGTGGATGACAGCTTAATGAGGAACACTTGGAATCAGCAGATCAGGAAAGGCAGACACTGTTCTCATGTGAGGGCTTTCTCTATGGATATTGGTATTGAATCTGGAGATGGTTCTTTGTAAGTTTGTGTGAAAGTAGAAGGCATCTTCCTGCACTGGAGTCACCAAGTGCTATGCCAGTGACAAAATAAAATTCTATCCTTTATTATATTAACAATTATTTCTTTTGCTTCGACAAATACTCAGGATTGCTGATCAATTTCCATGCAAAATGCTTCACTTTTAAAAGCCCATATTGATACATCTTTCTTAATTTGACATGGGAAGTAAAGAAATGTGGACACTGGCATGCAAATATTAGCAGAATTGACTTATTTTATTTTTAGTTATTTGCTGTAGTTTTGTTTCAACATGCTAAATATTTCTATTATCTGCCTGGTTTGAATACCAATCCTTTTTACTTTTAAATGAAGTACTATAAATATTTTAATGACAAAAGCATTATATGTTTATTGTCAAATACCATTCCTTATATACAAAAATTTAAAAATGGCTGATTCCAGCGGGGGACAAGGAAGGTGCAAGATGAGTCTGGAATACCTTGTCCCAGAAAGGAAGGAAGTGCTCAAAATCATGATGAAGACATGCCAAAATGATGTGGAAAAAAGGATGAAGTGGCTCTCGCCAGCCACGTCTGACCATTTGGACAAGAAAATAACAATACTATTGCATAAAATAGAAATCCATGAGTCTATGCTAATATAAGTAAATGAATATATAAATGGAGAGTGGAGAATGCTGTTTTTTCTACTTATGGATTGTAATTGATGAATCGTTGTAACAATTCAGCCAAGAAATGTCAAGTGATGCTAAAATTTGTGGGTGAAAGTAAAAGAGAAATGCGATATTTCACACTTTCAGAATACCTCCCAATAATAGTAACTGTACCAACAGTCAAGAAATCTGGCAGGCATCTCTTTAACCAAGCGGTCAAGGCTAACTTCACCAGTAGTGGGACAAATGGCAACCACCTGCCATATGATAAGATACATGGAAAGAACACACTGTCACTTTTCTGTGATATTCCTACCAAAATTCCCAAGTTTAATGATCAGACAAATCCAAAATGAGGGGCATTAAGCCTGTAATCTACAAAAGTGTCAAGGCCATGAAAGTCAAGAAAAAACACAAAAGAATTTCAGCCAGAAGACAACTAAAGATGTAGAACAGTTAAATTCAATGTGGGAACTGAATTGAATCCTCCTGCTAGAACAGACTTGGTCGCAGTGATTGGTGAGACTCGAATGGAGTCTGTAGGTTAGATTATAGTACCATATTAACTTTACCTTCCTGATTTTTGTGGTTGTATTGGGATTATGTAGGAGAATGTCCTAGTTTATAGGATATATACACTAAAGTATTCAAGCTGACAGGCATTGTGTTGCAACCTACTCTCAAGTTGTTCAGAAATAAAGCTATTTGTACTAGTCCTGCAACATGTCGGCAAGCAGGAGATTATTTCAAAATAAAAACTAAATGAAATGATAGGACTCAGAATAATATAAAAAATAAGCTGTCAAAGCTGATGAGAGAAATTAAGGAGAAAAATGAAATTTGTTACAAAATTTGGAAACCATATTTGACACAGAATGTGTAATTGATGATGTTGAAAATTAAGTCAATGATGTTAAGATCTAAAAAAAGCCACACATAAAGCAGTGAAATTCTATGAAGGACACACAATAGACACCCAGTATGTTCAAATTGTTTCTGAAGGAGAAAATAAAAGGAATAAAAATATTAGACTATGAGAAAATTTTCCAGAAATAAAAGACACACAAATCTGTACTTAAAAAAAAATAATAACCTCAGTAAAATTAATAGAGAATTCATTGCTTAATTCAATAAGAATGAAAAATCCTTAAGCATCTTGATGTAATTACAAATCACCAGCCACTCAGAGAAGAATCTCAGCCTCGGGTATCTCAGCAGGATTGGCTGGCACAGGAGAATGTAGATGTGCTGACTCAATGGTAGTAAAAAAATAGTTTGTAAGTGTTCTTTGTCAATTCTATAAGTCATTATTTATAAAGGAAAAAGGAAATATTCTCCCAATTTCAAGGACTGAGGATATACAACTTGCACAGACTTCATGTGGAATGTATACGTGAGACTGTGTCAAGGTCTGCTTGTGATTTGCCCCACTATAAAACTCCCCCCTCTTTCTTGGAGACAGAACTCTGAATTTCAGCAGGCACATAGCCATCCAGATTGAAAACTACACCTTCCGCTTTCCCCTCTGTCCAGCTGATGCCACGCTGACTGGGCTCTGGCCAAAGGAATATGAGAGGTGCTGTGTGGGGCTTCTGGGGAGCGCCCTAGGGAAGAGGGGCAAGCCCTTGCCCACTCTCCTCCTGCCAGCGAGGCCAGAGTGCCCGCAGACTGGCTCTCTGAGGACTGCACGGAGCCACACTTTCAGCCCCAGCCTGCCTGCTTCCAGACTTCTTCTGGGAGAGAGAAACAAATTCTTATCTTGATTCAGCCTGGGTTATTTTCTGATTTCAAACACCTGCAACAAATCTAATCTTAAATGACACTAATATACACTAAAGCCAAATAAAAGATTAAATCACAAATGAAGAAGTCATTTGTATGAAAGAAATTATAGCAAACATTAAATTCAATTAAACATAGAATAAGTTAAGACAGTTGGGGTAAATAGAGTTAAAATGTCACAGCATGCTATTATAAGATTCTTGAAATAGAAGATAAATAATGTATAAATGATTTGATGGTTGTGGATTGGGATGAAATCCAGACTGTGTCAGCAAATGGATGTATCCAATTGATGAATGAGGGTTAGAGAGAAGAAAAGGATAAGGAAAATGTGCTGATTTGTTCATCTTTCATGTGAGAAATCAATATATTCTGTTTCACTTATAAAATTGATGAATTGAGAAATATGGGTTTAAAAGTATTACTTAATTTGTTTGTGTCAGTTAGGATTAGGTTTAGCTGATAGTAAAAGAAATCCAAAGTTAGAGTAGTTTAACACATTAAGAGCTTTATTTTTTCTTTCAAATAAAATGGAGCTAGAGATAGGAAATCCAGGGCTATTATAGTTCCCTCAATTTGGCTTAAGAAATACAGGCTTATTCTGATTTTCTGTTTTTCCATCTTTGACCTGTGGTTTCTATCTCAAGATGTCTCATGTTCATAAGAGGGCATGGAGCTCCAGCCATCACATCTGCTTCCAAGCAGAGAAAGGGAAAGAGGTGGGGGAAATGCTCATCTAAGTTGTCTTATAGCCCACTGCCCACACATAAATGCAAGGGAAGGTGAAAAAATACCATCTTTTACCCAAGCATATTTCTGTCCCTGCATAAGAAGAGTATTTTGTTAGTGAGGAAGATGAAGATGAACAGTGAGTAGACAATCACCAGTCTCTTCCTCAGAAGTATAACAATTTGTGTAATGGCTGTATAATCACAAAATTAATAAAAGAGGGGAAAAAACCTCAGAAGGCTGCTTAGCAAACTACTAATATACATTATTTGTAGTTGTTACACAATGTTAAGAAAGAAATGGATTGCTGGGTGTTATGGGTTGAATTGTGTCCCATAAAAATCCATATGTTGAAGACCTAACTCCAAGTGCCTTAAAACAGGAACTTCTCTGGAAGTAAAGCCATTGCAGATGTGATTAGCTAAGATGAGGTCTTGCTGGATTAGGGTGGGGCCCTATTCCAATAAGAGTGGTGTCCCTGAGAAAAAGGAAAATTTGAACATAGACACACCTCACAAAGAGAACACCATGTGAAAATAAAGGTACAAACTATCAAGGTGCTCAATCTTTTCACTTAAATCTAGTTCTGTCTCCTGAAAATGCCTAAAGCCAATGATCATACCAGTAACAAAGTATACTTGGCACCCAGATCATGGTCTTAAAATATTTCCCAGTTGAAAGAGAAAATAAACCCATCCACATACAGCCAACTGATTTTTTTTTTTTTTTTTTTTTTTTTGAGACAGAGTCTCACTCTGTT
The DNA here is from genome assembly GCA_008086735.1 of Cheirogaleus medius. Classification (NCBI taxonomy): domain Eukaryota; kingdom Metazoa; phylum Chordata; class Mammalia; order Primates; family Cheirogaleidae; genus Cheirogaleus; species Cheirogaleus medius. Next base: position 3,293,695 of record VBSM01001927.1, read on the forward strand.
GCCCAGGCTAGAGTGAGTGCCGTGGCGTCAGCCTGGCTCACAGCAACCTCAAACTCCTGGGCTCAGGCGATCCTTCTGCCTCAGCCTCCCAAGTAGCTGGGACTACATGCATGTGCCACCATGCCCGGCTAATTTTTTTTTTTTTCTATATTTTAGTTGGCCAATTAATTTCTTTCTATTTATTAGTACAGATGGGGTCTCGCTCTTGCTCAGGCTGGTTTCGAACTCCTGAGCTCAAATGATCCGCCCACCTCGGCCTCCCAGAGTGCTAGGATTACAGGCGTGAGCCACCGCGCCCGGCCGCCAACTGATCTTTGACAAAGCAGACAACAATATACACTGGGGCGGGGAAAGCCCTATTTAATAAATGGTGCTGAGAAAATTGGATAGCCACATGCAAAAGATCTCTCATCACTCACAAAAATTAATTCAAGATAGATGAAAGACTTAACTGTAAGGCATAAAACCATAAGAATTCTAGAAGAAAATCTTGTAAAACCTACATATTGGCCTATGCAAAGAATTTTTGAAGAAGACCCCAATGGCAATCACAGCAACAACAGAAATAAATAAGTGGGACTTGATTAAATTAAAGATCTTCTCCACAGCTAAGGAAATAATCAACAGAACAAACAGAAGACCTACAGAAAAGGAGAAAATATTTGCAATCTACATACCCAATAAAGGCCTAATAACCAGAATCTACAAAGAACTCAAGCAAATCAGCAAGGGAAAAACAACCCCATTAAAAAGTGGACAAAAAACATGTTAAAAAAGACAAATGGCCAATAAACATATGAAAAAAATGCTCAATATCACTAATTATCCCAGAAATTAAAATTAAAACCACAATGAGATATCACCTTACCCTTATTAGAATGGCTTTTATTACAAAGTCCAAAAACAATAAATGCTAGCATGGATGCAGAGAGACAGGAATGCTTATACACTGTTGGTGGGACTGCAAATTAGCACAACCTCTATGGAAAACAGTATGGAGATTTCTCAGAGAACTAAAAGTCCACCTACCATTTGATCCAGCACTCTCACTACTGGGTATTTACCCAAAGGAAAAGAGTCATGTTCTCAAAAACACACCTGCACTCGAATGTTTATTGCTCACAATTGCAAAGATATTGAATCAATCCAAGTGCCCATCAATTCATGAGTAGATTAAGAAAATGTAGTATATATATGCTATGGAATACTACTTAGCCACGAAGAAGAATGAATTGAGGCCTTTTGCAACAATTTGGATGGAACTGAAGACCATTCTCCTAAGTGAAGTATCTAAAGAAAAGGAAAACAAACACCATACTCGCTATTAAACTGGAACTAACCGATGAGCACACATGTCCCTCTGGAAGTAAAACTCAGTGGAAATCAAGCAGAAAGGAGGCGGTGGGAGGGGATGGGTGAAAACCTATCTAACGGGTACAATGAACACTATCTGGGTGATAGGCACACTTATAACCCTGACTCAAGCATAACAAAATCAATACATGTAAACAAAAATATTTGTACCCCTGTAATATTTTGAATAATAATAAAATAAAATAAAACAAAAGAAAATATGGGTTTCTTAGAGAAATGGGCGATTCCAGTACTGGGGCGGGAAATGTACAAGATATGCCTGGTGTATCTGGAAACATCAGATAGCAAAGCAACCATCAGAAACAACCAGGATCATGTGAAAAGAACTCAAAAGCCACCTGGAAGAGCCTCCCACGGGCCAAAGGAATAATTTGTTTCACTACACATAAAAATTTCACCAAATTGAAACCCATCAAATATATTTAAAAGCATGAGTTTATGGTGACATTTTAAAAAAATGATCATCTTCTGAGGATGACAAGGAACTAATTCATCATGAAAACTAGTCAAATAAAAGGAATTTTTCTTGTCTTTTATACATTGAATTATAATTCATAAAGATATACCATGCTGTACCCACATAGATGAAAGGAAGCATTTCCTTACAAGTATGTTTCAGCAGATAAATGAAAACTAAGTGCTAGAGCTAGGAAACCACCACTTTGCAACTTTCAGTGAACTTATGGATCAAGGCATTGAGCTGACATCAAAAAGTGTATAAAACAGATATGATGAGCAAGGAAAGGTGTGTTACCACTTGGAATCTAGCCAAGGGATCACACAGAAGCCAGATCACACTTTTGGATCCTGCTGCCAATTTGCAGGAGATACAGAAAACAGGCGCTCGTTGAATTAATTGCACCATGAGTCTGAAATCAGCAAAATCCAAACTGTGGGAAAATCTGCCTGCCAAATGACTCAGGTTCTTCAGCAGATAAATTGAAAGAAAAAGAAAGGCATGGAGGAGAATCAATAGTTTACAAGGCACTTAAAAGACATATCACTTTTATTTTTTTTTTGGAATGGGCAAGATTAAAGTACATATATAATGAACAAAAATGCAAGGACAGGAGTACAGTAAAGTGAAGTGAGTGGTTCGTTTGGGGGATGGAGAGGACTGTGATGGGATAGGGCATATGCGTGGGCTTCTACAAGGGGAGGCTACAAAGTGTTTGTCTTCGCGTAACAAACTAAGCCACAGAAATATCTAGGATGGGGAATAGTGACTAGAAGGTAGCAAGGTGGGGACTTCTGTGGTGCTGGCATTTTTTTTCTGATCTGAGTGCTGGTTGTACACGTGTTTGTAGTTCATGAAAATGCACTGAGTTTTACATGTGTGCACTTTTATGCAAGCTATGTTACATAATGAAAAAATATTTAAGTGTTTTTCAAATTTACATAAAAAGTCCAACATAGAGAGGTATAGATCTTAAAAATCTCATACGGTGCTCAAATTCTATTTTTCCATTTGCCTAATTGACAAATCTATTTGATTTTCAAATGCTGAAACAGTTGGGCTTCTAGCAATTTCTCCTTTTATTTCTGATAATTTTTGCACCATAAATATGTGCACTATTTTATTTGGAACATAAAAGGCCATAATATAACTTAACTGAGGATAGTACCTCTTATCAATATGAAACCATAAAATTTTGGAACTTTGCTGTTATTAACCACATTTTGACTTGATTTAGTCTTGCCTGAAATTCACATTTCTTCTCCAATCCCCTCTCCATTCCATCCCACTCCTTCCCACCTGATTTTCAGGTTTGGATTAATTTTGAGTTTCTCAATACTATTTGCCCATCTTTTTTCTACTGGAGCCCTGAGGCACTTAGGAGGAAGCAGTCCACACAGCCACTAGAACCGCCAAGTTCTAGACCCAACAGAGGACCTTGTCTCCTGTGAGATGACACTTCTGTCAATAACGCTTTTTCAATGTTGTCATAAGTAAGATCTCACAAGCTTCAGATTTTGCACCTTTCACTTGGTGCACATTTTAATTCCATATACATTTTATTTCATGTCAGCGGTATTCCTGGAATTGCATTATAGATACTGATGAGATCAAGGGTAGACCCTAAAAGAACTTAAAGCCCACTGGAGCAGACAGACCAACAAACACAGCATCGATAGAGTCCTCTGCTCTGACAGAGAAAGTCCAGTGTCATGGGCAGATGTTTGAGAGGCTCCTCACCTACACTTTGGGGCTGGAGGAGTGGTATGAAAATTACCATTCTTTACCTCCGTAAACTTGCAGAAAAAAAAGGTTTCATTTAAGAAAGATCCTTGATGAAACAGTAAGATATAGATACATAGATTTTAATTTTGTTAAAACTAAACTCACGAGTACACATCTTTTTAGTATTCAGTATGATGACATGGGATACACATATAAAGTACTTTTGTTGCATGTGGAGGCCAGAGGGCTGTTTCGAGGAAACACTTGTTTTCCTTGTATGATGGTTTGAGCTCACCTAATTGAGTTTTCATGGGCCATCAATTTTACTCGAAGGGGCGACTGACAAACTACAGTAATTCAGATCTGGGTGTTTAGAAGATATTCTCTGAAAACTGAGGAAAACAATGACAAAAATTGAGTTTTAAGTGAATCTTAGAATGCTGGAAAACTTGTATCTGCCACCATGAACTTGATGGCCTTATAATACTTAGAGAATTTTAAGTACTGATAAGATGGGTGGTGACAGTAACAAATGTACTTTTTAAAAATTGCATTATGAAATGTGACAATATTTTTAAGAACTGCATAATTCAGCAAAGCAGTATTTTATAGATGGGAATGCTTGAAATTAGAAAATCATGAATGTGTAAAATATCCACTCAAAGTGCAATATAGACCAGTGGGTTTTTTTTTTTTTTTTTTTTTTTTTTTTTTTTTTAGAGACGGGGTCTCACTCTTGCTCAGGCTGGTTTCGAACTCCTGACCTTGAGCTATCCACCCGCCTCGGCCTCCCAGAGTGCTAGGATTACAGGCGTGAGCCACCGCGCCCGGCCCTAGACCAGTGGGTTTTAAAGTAATGGAGTGTGAAAAGTTTATTTATGTATTATTAGTTTCATATTGCACACAGCAACTAAAGTTTAGGCAACTACCACTTGCCAAGTCTTGGTATAGTGTAAGGGAAGAATACCCACAATTATATAAAAAGGCTATTAAAATACCCTTCCTTTTTCTAAATATATGTGTGAGGCCCAATTTCGTCATATTCTTCAACTAAAACATATTATAAGAAATGAATGCAGGGGCAATATGAGAGTCAAGCCATATTAAATGATGCTAAACCTTGAAGAGATTTGCAAAAATGTAAAACAATGCCAGTCTTAGCACTCAAGTTTTGTTGTTTCGGAAAATATCTTTCCTAAGAATACATTATTTATGTTAACATTTAGTATTTGTTATTTTTTAAATGAATTATAAATATTTTTAAATTTCTCAGTTTTCATTTTGAATGCAAAAACAATATTATTATACCTAAGGGGGGGCATGAGATTTAAATTTTTCAGAAATGCTTCACTACACCCACGAGAATGACAAAAATAAAATGAAATGAAAAATAAAAGCTCTTCAGAGACCTTAGTCATTTTTAAAAGTGTCCAGATAAAGGATGATTATTGGAAACAAAGCATATCAGTTATTTGAATATGTTGCCTAGGAGTTTATTGTAAGTATGTGGCCGAGCTGAAGCCAAGAGGTCGGAACAACTTTAGCCAGCAACAGACAATAGACTCTGACATCCAAAAAGGATATGAATTCTACTACAGGTTGTTGCACAACATTCTAGGTTTTTCCCTCTTTCTGAACACTTTCTTTTTCAGTGCCATTTTCCACAAAGAAGTATTTTTTTAATTGCTTTATCAGATGCAGTCAGAAACAGAACAATGCTGAATGCTAGCTGGTCGGCTCTGCTCCTTCATGGCTCTGAGATTTCATCATGAATGTCAGCCTCACCATGCTTTTGACTTAAATTTGAATCTCTTGTAATTCACTTGAAAATATATGCAATATTTGTGAAAACTTCTTCCATTTCTCTTTCTTTAGCAGAAGATAAAATATTTGCTGAGAGTTACTTTTGATAGCTTTCAAGTGTGGGGAATAACCAGTTTAAACAATTAAAATGCCATCGCTATCTCTTCTTTCCTACTTCCCAAAAGGAAGCTTAAGTACACGTCAATTTATCAGGAAAAACTGCATAATTTCAATACTGAATTTCAGTGCCTATAAGGATGCTACGATTTTTAAAACATTTTCCTTTAGTCCATATTTTATGGCAGCGTCTTTCCCTGGCTGTCTCAAATACTGCTTCATCAGTGGACTGTATTTATTTACTCAGTTATGCCTTTTCTAATGGTAAAAGCTTTAAATGGAAATATTAGAATTGGAAGAATGACAAGAGACCATCTAGTTTTAATTCCTGACACTCGGATGAGCCAACTTTTCCAGTGTTGCCCAGCAAGCTGGTGGCACAGATAGAAATGGGGTTCCCTGTCCTGGAGCCTTGTCTTTATATAAGTATTCTTATCTCTAAGAGATCATGCAAATAGACAGCTTCATAGCTGTCTGTTGTCCCGGGTTACTTCCCTTTACTTTTGCAAATATATATTTGTTATCTATTCTTCCAATGCAGCCCAACTTCTTTTGGTGGAGAAGAGCAAAAACGCTAGTTCTTTTCAATATAGGGTTGCTATTGGCAGTTATGTCTTTATTATTTACATTCTATTTGTCTTGGCTTTCTTTTGGGGCACCAATAATACATAAATTGGATCACCTCTCTGGTTGTTCATATTTTTTGTTGTTTTAGTCTCAGTTTTATTTGCTATTTTTTTGGAGGGGGTGGAGATCTCAAAGTTTCCAAGTCCTCAGGATGACGTTCCTTTCCTGTATTATTTTTTCTTTGGACTTTGGTGCACAGAATTGTATTGGTCATAATCCTTGGCCAATCACACTCTCATTGTTAGTCCATAATGGCCTAACTTTCATGTATGTATGTATGTGTGCATTCATATATGTATGTAGCTGATTAGCTATTTCTAATAATGTACCAATCATTTATAAACCCACTATTCAAATAAAAACAAGGATGTTGGTAAAGCTGCCCTCCTGCCATATACTTCCTGCTACCATCCCATCCCTGCGCCTCGTCCCAGCCAAGGTAACCATCATCCTGAATCTGTTCTTCCCATTCTCTTATTTACCATTTATACATTTTTATTGCATCTATATGTACTTTGTTGTTGTTTTTGGTTTATGTTTTTCACTTGGTATTTTTATCTTCAAGTAAAAAGGCAACAGATGCTGACAGTCCCTGATTCTAAAGCATCGTACATAAAACACAGACATCTGGGCTGGGTGCAGTGGCTCAGGCCTGTAATCCTAGCACTTTGGGAGGCCAAGGCAGGAGGATTGCTTGAGGCCAAGAGTTTGAGACCAGCCTGAGCAAGAGCAAGACCTTGTCTCTACAAAAAATAGAAAAATTAGCTGGGCATGATGGTATGCCTGTAGTCCCAGCTACTCAAGAGGCTGAGGCAGGAGGATCACTTGAGCCCAGGAGTTTGAGGTTGCAGTGAGCTACGATGATGCCACTGCACTCTAGCCCAAAAGACAGAACAAGACCTTGTCTCAAGGAGAAACAAACAAACACAAAAAAACCCAGACATCTGTAACAGTGCTCATTGAGAAAGACTGGATAAATTATATTTTAATTATTGAGCTGACTTGGAATTACTATGACTCAGACTATGTCCACATGCACACACACTCAAGTGCGCACGCGCACATGCACACACACACACACACACCTGTTCCAGGTTCACTATTGGGTATGTAGGAAATGGTTTATGCTATATATTATTGAGGAATTCTACACAGGTCCCCCAGCTAAGAAGGCTCCAACTATCTTGGAATTTAACTCCAATATCATATAAGTTTATAAGAATATACAAGTATTTTTTCCTATAACCCAGTAAATCCTTAATATCTGATAATTAATGTAGAAATGTTAATAAAAGGAACCATCCATTTGTAAAGGACCTATATTTTGCATGCTTCAGGACAGGTATTTGTGAAACTTTAGTATTTTTGATAAAGATAAGCCTTAAACCTCTAACTAAATGTGCTTTATGACTAATCATACAAAAAAATTAACAAATCAGAAAAAAAAATGACTGTTAGTCTGTGGTTCCAGCTGTGGTTCAGAGACCACTTTCCCATTGATTATACCTTTAGGTTTTTCCTGCACCTTTTACTCAACAGGCCCTGGATGGAAGTTTAGAGTTTGACTGATGGTGCTAGAAAGCACTAATTTTCAGGTGGCTTCAGAGTATTTCAGTTATTTCATTTGGCTTGGTTCAAGCTCTTTGAATTATTATTGTTTATGTTTCTGCAATCTCCTGTAAAGGACACTTTATCATGCATTTTATTCCTCTGAAATTTCAAGGGAGGCCTCTGCTGAAATCATCTGCCATAAGCCAGGCTACAAGCATGGCTCTCCTCCTGGTGCACAAGGACCATCCATAAATACAGTGATAACAAATTCTCCTGAGGATGCTTGTATGCCCTCATATTTCAGGATATAGTAAATGGCTTGGATGGTCACTACCTAACCAAAAAAGAACTAGTTTCTGGAGCGTGGCCATTTTCCCTCTCAGTGAAAAAGCCTGACTCTTAACAAGACGAAGGTCTGCAGTGTACACACATTACTACAGAAATACAAATTGAGAAGCAAAATCTGAAGTTGCACTTCACCGAAGAATGCAAACTCCTCACTCTAATAATAGCTGTCATCCTCACATTGAAGCTATCTGAAGTAGATAAAGTAGCCACACTTAAAATAATGGCTTCAAATTTCTTTTTAAAGTGATGCTTACAGAAGAGCTGCTCTGTTGAAATTTAATAGCATTCCTTTTCAGGTTTTTTTCCATCTAGCTCACCCATATTATTCCCTTATACTTTACACCCCATGATGCTAACATCAATAGGAATACATTTTTGCTGCTTGTTTATTTCAGAACAGCAGACCTGCTCTCCACTGCAGTTGAGTGGATAGTTGTTCAGGTGGTATTACTGAAGATGCACCAAAAACACCCCTCGCCCACACTCTGCTGCCTCTTGGGGGGTCAGACATTTTTATCATCACAGTAGAATTCTTTTGGCATTTGGGGATTGCTTTAAACATCAAACTCTGCCTTTAAAACTGCCCATAACCTCGGTAAGCGCTGCATTATAAGGTCATACCAGAGTACTCCACAATTTCCCCACACATACCATGCATTTTCTTGCTCGTTGTGTCTGCTTTCCTAGACTGCCCTGCTTGATTTGGGACAGCAAATCCCCCTGAATCTGTCTAGAGCCAGCTCATAGGTGATTTCCTCTGTAATTATTCTTCCAACTTGCCCTAGAACCAATCACTATTATTTTTAACCCTAACACACGGGACTTTTATGGCTCTGGAGATATCACACTAGGTTATGACCGGACAGGGTGGGATAACAGGATGTGGGAATGTTGCACATATTACTTGATGGCTTCCTGAAGGTTCCAGCTTTGGGTGCCCCCTAACTCCTGGGTTTTTCTCTCCATATTCTGAATGTGTCTGAGCATGTGAGACTTGCACAGCTTCAAACATCAGCCTTCGACTGCTCTATCTGAAAAACTACTCCTTGTCCTTTACACCTGAGATAAAACGTGATCTCCTCCTGGACTCTTTCCCTCAAGACTGCTACTCCCGAGCCTGATTTAAGTTCTTCCACAAGAGGCTCCATCCCTATTACTCCCTGTAATTGATAGCAGCAATTTTTCTTTCTATTTCTCCCACTGGATTATGAGTTCACTAGTGAAACCTTAATAAATATTTATCCAGTGATAAAAATAAATGAATTGATGAATTGGTGACTTTGGCATCAGAGAGAAGAAATTTCAAATCCTTTGTAAATTATATAACTTATGTGAGATACTATCTCCTCACCTCTGGAACTAATAGTACCTGCTCTTCTAGGCTTTTATGAAAAACAAGCACAACTGATACATAAACTATCTTGGACCTAGTGGTCAGTTCATAATTGTTAGTCTTCTTCCTGACTCAAAAAATTTGATTGATGAAGCCGATGTTGTTCAGACATGACTGGAGATTAATCACCTGTAGCCTGGAGAGTACTGCCATGTAACACTAAGGAGAGTGCTGGGGACATTCCTGGATATGAAATGGGTGCAGAAAAGGGGGTGATTACATCCCCATTCACAATGTTACAGCAGTTTTGCTTGCACCTACTTTTCTCGAGAAAGAATATCTTCACTCCTTATGCAAACTTGAATCACTGGTACTACAACTTGCTTTGTTTTTATCAGGCTCAGTAAGTGATGTGTAAATGATGTAACAATGCTTCCTTGTACTTTGGGGGAAAAAATATTTCTTTCTCCCTGTTGGAAGTGTTTAGTTATGTAAATGCAGTTACTGGAGCAGTGTGCTTAACATGGTGAAAACAGTCTTATGCCTAGGAAGCTTCAACTGAAAAATAGAAACCCAACAACCCAGTGGTGTATTCATTTTTTAATGATTTCCCTCATGACACCCAAAAGTGAAAAGCAGCTTTAGTGGATGGTAATTTTTGGGTGCTGACTTTTTATTAATATTAGTCTCGGGAACCAGAACTTGAGCAGATAAGTTGCTTGGTGTACATAGGGCATGAGAGTGAGTACCAACTTTGCCCTAGAAAAAAGTGTAGTTAAGCAAAATTCTTACAGCAGTCATAGCCGCAGTGGCAGTGGGTAGGCATGAAGAGTCTCTGAGCCAGTGAGAAGGAAAGGACTCCAGATTCCAGCTCAGGGGGCTTGATTAATTAAACAAACATCAATTACACAAGGGAGGGAGGTTCCCTTACTCACTCCACCAACCTCCTAAACTCCGAAACCTCACTTAGTGCCTTCTCTGTTGTTGGCAAGAAGAACTGGCCTTCTCACCAGCACAGCATTTATCATGTCTTCAGAAACTCCTCTCCCTACAAAGAGTTCAATTCTAAAAAGTTATTCTTTAGGATATCTCTTTGAAAGTGAGAAATGATCAGGTGGTTTAAGTTGGGAGTCCCCAGATACATATGCACTAATTAGGAAGCTTAAACCCTGAAGCTTACCCTCCTGTATTTTTTGCATGTAATTCATCCGTTCCTGCTTTCTGATACATCCTACCTACCATGAACCGTGTTTTACGAATGAAGTCACTTTTGGATACATTGGAAGGCAGTTGAGGCAGTTGGTTGCCATCACACCATCTCCAAAAATGACACTAAGACCTCCCTGTTGTAGTGACAGGACATCATAAGAATTAAAAGGAACACCTTTCACTTTGGCCAGCCTAAGACAGGGCTGGAAGCTAAAGGTGCAACGAAAGATTTGGCAGCAGCACAGTTGCACTTTGCTTTCCAGTTCTCAAACTCCCTGCCTTCTCCTGAATTACCAACAGGCTCCAATTGATTCCCGCTCTCCCACCATATACTCAAAGGATACATTTTGGGGTTTTTTTTTGTTTTGTTTTTTTGGGGGTTTTTTTGGTTTTGCTTTGTTTTGTTTTCATTTTGTCAATGACATTAACTCCCTGCCCTGTTGGAATACAATACACTTTACAGCTTACCTGGTTCATTCTTTCCTCTTCAAAGTTATTACAACTACTCAGCTTTTCCTGCCACTCAAACTGCAACATAGGGGATAGTCTTAAAAATTCGAAAACAGTTCCTCTCATGCATAACTCCATGCTTCTTATTACCAGTAATTTCAATATCTTATTTTTCACATATAGGTCACAACAGGCTTAAGAATGATAACTCAAAAACCACTCAAAACTAAGTACAAAAAGGCAAATAAAACCATAGACTCAAACACCAGATTGTTGGAAATAAAAATGCCTGATCACAACCACTGAGCCATCTGTTGTTGACAATACCTTGAGTTGACACACATTGGCCCTTCTGCAGAGCTTGCTAAGGATCTGGGAAGTTCACTGGACCAAAAGGTCATGTCTAGTAGCAATCACTAGTGAGGTATCAGACATCAGAGTATCTGAATTTAGATCCCAGCTTGCCACTGATGAGCTCTGTGATCTTTGGCAAGTTATCTAAGCTTTCTGTGCTACAGTTTGCTCATCTGTAAAATACAGATAAATGAAGTAATGCTTATTAGCCATTTTGGCACATAGTAAATGCTCAGTAAGTATTCATCACCCCTTCTACTACCACTGCTGCTATTAGGAAAGATTAGTATTAATACTTTGATAAGCACCTCAAAGGGAAAAATTGTCTCCTCTTTTCCCAACATACAACACAATACCCAGCCTCTAGTAGGCATTTGAAGGAGTATTTTAAATAAGTGAATAGATGGGTAAATTAGGATTTAAAAAGGTAGAGAGAATGGGAGAAAATTATAAATAGTCACAATAACCAAAGGAGTTGGCCAGGGAATGGCAGGGGAGAGGAGATAAAAATGATGTAGGGAAATATGAGGGTTCAGTGGAAGTTGAGCCCAAAAAGAGAAATGTGAGATTTCAGCCCTAAGTATGCTTCAACCTGGTGGAGAAGCATTTGCTACATATTTATATATATTTATTCATAAGATGATCAGGAAAGCTGGTGGGAAGTGCCAGACTAGAACAAGCATAAAGACTGAGAATTGCAAAGAGAAAAACAACTTCGTAAGATATGGGGAAAGTATATGGTCCAGGAACAGGCTCACCTGCGTTGGGTCCAGAACTGAGGGATATTTAACATTTATTTCCTATGCCAAATAAAACTTTTACTTTCAATGTCAAATAAAATGAAACTCTTCAACTATGACTATTTTTATTTTTGTAACATTATTTACCCATTCACCACTTGATGGACATTGAGTTGTTTCAAGTTTTGGGCTGTGGGTGATGAAATTGTTCTAGAATTGATTATGGGATGGTTGCATCACTCTGTGAAGATATTAAAGGCCACTGAATTGTATACTTTAAATGAGTAAATTGTATGGTATGTGAATTATGCCTCAATAAAGCTGTAACCAAAGAAAGACAGCCATAAGAGTTATGCACAGGAAATCAAGAGAGCCTGCCAAAAGGCACCTACTAGGAGTAGGTGGTTTAGGGAAGTGATTAAGTGAAGTCTTCGTAGAAGAAGACATAATCCACAAACTATGTCTTTAAGATGAAGAGAAGATAGGTAGGTGGACGAAGCACTGACTAGGAGAGAATATTCTACACCAACACCCAATGACATAAAACCTTACTCTGCCTGCAGGGAGCAACCTTGATTGGGATCTTGCTAAAGGAACACATTTGCTACAGGAAGTGGTGAGCCTAAGCAGAAATGGGGAACCACTGGAGGTAAATCACTCAAGGAGCATGAGGCAGGTCAATCTGAACAGGATGGGAGTGGAAGCATGGAGAACAGTTAGGAGGCTCGAAAATAATGGCCAAGTCCAAAAAACAGAGAGAGGAGGGAGGAAATGAGTGCTGAGAGGAGAATGAAATAATTCCACAGTGAAGTGGAATGCAGAAACAGAAAAGCATAAATCATGGTAATTAGAAAATCCAGCTTCAGTGAAAAGGGCAGTATGTTATCCTTTTCCAAATAACATTGTTCAGCATATCCAAAGTTACTGTAAGTACACAAATAACACATCAGCAGAGAGAAGGGGTCATCTTCAGTACGGGACCTAATACACCATGTATCTTGTACCCTAAAGAAAGCCAAAATGTACCACTTTACTGGGTCTTATTCCCCTCTGCAGTATGGTAGTTGGAGACAATGGCCCTCGGGCTCTGTCTACAGGAAGAGATGTGGCTGTACCCCAAGGTTGGATGATGCAATCATGGGATGAAGCTTCTTCGTGTGGTTACTAACAGTTATCCTATTCTAGTGACACTGAGGACGGGTTAAGAAACAGCCTTTCTCTATATTATTACTATTTTTAAGAGGAAGAAAAGGAAAAAATAGAAGACAATTAAGAAAATAGCAGCGTAATTCACACATCACTGTGAAAGTGTGTGGAAACAAACAAGGTCCTGTCCCCACATCAGGCTCAGGATTGTGATTTGAACAAAATCCAAAACAAAAAGAAGCTATTAAAGTCCCAAATTGCTTTAAAAAGAGAGATGTGTAGATAACAACCCATCTATACTTCCTTTCCATTGAGTAGTGAACAATTAAAAGCCATTTTAGTTTTTTATTCTTGAGCCACATCCCTCCAATGAACTCAGACCAGCCTAAATCAAAAGATGCTCTTAAAAGAGAACATTTTGGCTTCCCCTTCCCCAGCAAGATCAGTGACTACCTCAGAGAGACTTGCTGGGTTCACCTAGCATGAGTTATTTAGGGCATGTCTGTGTAGGCTGCTTAGAATCATCAACTGCCAGAATTGGAAAGGGCCATAGTATTAAATACTCAACTAATTCCTCAGTATTCTCTGTTCTGCTTGAAAATCCATTTTTGCATAAATTGTACATACACATGGCACATTTTCAGGATAATTGGTCAAATAACTATTATTCACCAAATGCCCAAATGTTCCTTTTCTTGTCAAACAAAGGGTGAGGGCTGTGTGGTCACTAGCACGGATGTGGTCTGGCTTTGACATTTGGAAACCACAGGCCAACCACTGAGTTAGGTGGCTAAGTGGGCTTCAGTAACCTCCTAAAAGAGATATAACCAAGTTGCCCAGCTAGGCTCTAAATATTGCCCCTGTATTTCTACCTGTGCTATGATTTCTGCTAGTATTGAAAGTCATTATGCCACCTCGACCAGGGGAGAGTCCTTATTTTGTGGAGTCTGGAGCTTTTGCAATTTGGATGGTGGGTCATCTTTAAGAAAGAAAAGGGAATCCCAAACTCAAAATCAAGGGTCCTGCAAGTGAGGAACCTCAGAGCCCAAGCTTCATAAGCTTCACCATGAATCCATCTATTCGGCACTCATAACAATGATGAACTTCTCATTTGCTGCTTCCCAGTAACTATTTTGTTTATTTCTTTATATTGTTCCTTCTTCTGGATATAATTTAAGGTGACTTTCAGAGCTACATATAAAACAACAAGATAAACTTAAGTGAAGTATCACAAGAATGGACAAACAAGCACCACATGTACTCACCATTAAATTGGGACTAATCAATCAACACTTATGTGCACTTATGGAAATAACATTCATCAGAAATCAAGCAGGTGGGTGGAGGGGAGGGGATGGGTAAATTCACACTTAATGGTTACAATGCACACTTATAACTTTGACTCGAATGGTACAAAAGCAATTTATGTTACCAAAACGTTTGTAACCCCATAATATTCTGAAATTTAAAAAAAACCAAACAAACAAAACTTAAACTCAAAGTGAACAGGCAAGAAAGTCTGGACTAAGAAAAACATAGCATAAAGCCAGGAACAGAATTGACTCTCAGAATGTTTCCTATCTATTTGCTGGAGATATTGTAGAAATTTAGCTATAAATTTTCCAGCAGTCAATACAAAGTGAGAAACATGGTTAATTGTCTGAGTTACACCAATAATTTAATAAATACCTGCACAGCTAGTGAGAATTTTCTCCTCTGGGTGTCCTGTAATGAAATGAGCCATATTCTTAACAGCATCCTTGGGCTACCATTTCCTATGACAAGCCTCTCTGAAGGCCCTAGCATCACCAGCCAAAGCCAGTGAGTAAAGGTACATCTACAGAAAGGCCAGCTGCTGTCGGTTCAGGTACGCTGCTCTGTAGGGCCTCACTCAACACAAAGTTAGACCTTAATACTATATGTGAACCACATGTATTCTGCAAAACCCTCTACAAATACTGCTTCCCTCATATGGTCTTATTTATAAAGCAGTGGGTAGCAGTGAGTTTGAAATTATGTTCCAACACAACTGGCTGAATGCTGCTCCAATACATGCCTGTTTACTCGGTGTCAATAGAGAAAGAATTCATGTCTACTTTTTAAAATGAAGTAGCCCAAGAAGGTTAAGTACTTGAATCAAAGAGAGAAACTCAGGCACAACCAATAGGCAAGCCAAGAAAGAATTGGAGGCCTGTTCTAATACATAAAAGAATCTAATTATCATAATTAGTATTCTCCTCCCATTTTTACACATTTCTAGGACTTTACTATTTATTATCTCATTATATTTTACATTATTATAGGAATTTTCAATAACTTTGACCCATAAAAAATTAACGTGGGATGAGGTATAGTGTCCTGCTTATTTACTCCCCAAAATAAGTTTGAAAATCTTGGTACCTACCCCCATACATTTTTTAATTGACATGTAAAATCTGTAAGTCTGACTTAAGTTTTAAGAGTTACAAAGGAATAACATATAAATACAAATCCTGGTGTACTATAAATACTGACAGTTAAAAATAAAGCATTGCATCTCCCTTATACATATCCTGTAGAAGTTAAATACAAAATCAATTTGATATATAAATAACTTCTTACTTAATGTTTGGAAATCTTGCAATATTTGTTTTTTATCTTGAACTTATATTTTTATTCAATATCACTCAGTAGAATTACAATAGACTTTTTTCTACTTCAGTGCATTTTTATGCTTGAGAGTATTTACTGTTCATCCATTTATGTAATACTTCTCTGATATGTACTTAAATGTGTGCACTTGTGTTTGTGTGTATGTGTGCTTGAAAAGAGAGAGGAGAGGAAAATTAACCTTTTAAATTTCCTGTACCATAATATTCCAAATTTTATCTATTTCTTCTGGATCTGGCTATTACTATAATTATTTATAATAACTATTATAGATTATTTCAATCATTTGCAATTGTTTATACAAGTAATCCAAAAAAGTGATATACATTTTAGTAATTATTAAACAAAAAGCAAAATTTAATTACAAATAATATGCCTTTTTCTTACAATTAAATCATGTGTCCAAGAACAAATATAACTTATTGCTAGAACAAAATAGAGTTCAGCACCAATTCTATTCCTCTTTTTGTGCCTACTTTGTTTTGTTTTGTGTAAGCTCTGGAAAAACTTGGTAAGATTCACCATGGCTCTGAGGTATAACTTTCTTTTATAAAGAAGCAATCTGCTTCTTTCCTCTGAATCCAACAAGCAGCATGGAGTTGTGTCTTCTGTCTCCACGTGGAAGGATAGGCCCTTTCTCCCAGGTGGTCAAATCACTTTTTTTTTTTTCGTTTTGGTTTCCCTGATGAGGAAACACTGCCCTCAACATCTCCTTCAACTTCTAACAAAGAGAACATTTGCTAAATTTGGACAAGTCCAACACCTACACAAGTAAGATGCTCTTTGCCCAGGACAACTTCCAAGTGAACACCGAACTCTGTGCAGAGCATTGTTGCCTCTCAGCTCTCTATAGATTCTTCCTAAAATAATCTGTAATGTCTCTATTAAACAGAAAACTGCATTCCAAATGAAACATTCCTTTGTTAGCAACTTCACACTCAGTAGGAGGTAAAAATATAAGAGAAAGTAGGATGCATTGCAGGAAATTGGAACTGCGGCATGAAAAATAAATCATTAAATACCAACGGAATTGCAGTCAATTCTTAATTAACCAGGGTAATTCGTGTAGGTGGTAGAGTGAAGAGGGAAGAGAGGCTAAAATTACAATTAAGATGAAATAAAACTACCATCAATTATTGGATATAAGGATGGCTTAACTCTAGTTAAGGCAACAGGGACCTAAGGTAAGGTCAGCTCTTCAAAGGACTCAGAAAAGCCGAGAGCTGAGTAACAATAATTGCAGTCTCTCAAAAGGAAAAAGAAATGGACGCAAGCCGTGAGGTGGCCTGGGCGAAGGTGGCAGGCCTCCAACGGAGAGGGCTAGTGCTGCTGGTGGCCCCCTGCTTTCCCCCTCAATCAGAAAAGTTACTTGACACCCAGACCAGGCACAAGCTTGGAAGGTGGGCATCCTCGGGCACAGGTGTGGGGAGGATGGAAGAAGCATTGGTAGGTAAAGCTGCACAGGTAATAAGGAGTAAGATCCAAGCCTCAAACACCAGAATAAGTCCTTTAGATCTCAGGCCTTTTCTCACTTCAAATGTCAGTTTAGAAAACATTTACCGTGCATGCCCAAAAGAATGGAAAGCATGGACTTCAACAGGTATCTGTACACTCACATTCATAGCAGTACTCACAATGGCCAAAAGGTGGCAGCAACCCAAGTGCCTGTGGAGAAATGGATGGATGAAAAAAATGTGTGGTCTGTACAAACAATGGGACAAGATTGAGCCTTAAAATGGAAAGAAATTCTGACACATGGTACAACATGGATGAACCTTGAGGACATAATGCTCAGTGAAATAAGCCAGTCACAAAAGAACAAATACCACATGATTCCACTAATATGAGTTACCCACAGTAGCCAAATCTACAGAGAAAGAAAGTAGAATGGTGGGTTCCAAGGGCTGGGGAAGGGGAAACGGGGAGTTAGTGTTTAATGGTGACAGAGTTTCAGTTGAGAAAGATTTTTAAAAAAGCTTTGGAGATGGATGGTGGAGATGTCTGCACAACAATGGAATGTACTTAATGCTTAAAAATAGTTAAATGGGTAAATTTTATGTCATGTATATTTCACCACACTTTTAAAAAATATTGTTTTTAAAAATGTATTGATTATCTATCACATGTTCAGGAGTATGCTAGGGGCTCAGAAAATAGAGTAGAGTAAGACACAGACCCTGCCCTCGAGAGCTTACACATTCTGCCTGTAATTCCCACAAGTTATCTTGTATGTAAAGCACACGGATATTTCCAATGCACTGTCCAGGTGTTAACATACTCTTTCCAAAAGGACCCACCTCCCAGAATGTTCTAGCTTGTGGCGAAGTGGCCAGCCTGGAGTTAACTGGACTGATCCTCTCTCTTCTCAGGTGCAAATCCCTGATGTCATGTTAGCCTTACCATTACCTGCACATTGTAGATTCCAACATCACAGCACAGGCAAATTTCTTTTTTGTTTTCTTTTTTTGTGAGACAGAGTCTCACTTTGTTGCCCAGGCTAGAGTGAGTGCCGTGGCGTCAGCCTAGCTCACAGCAACCTCAAACTCCTGGGCTCAAGCGATCCTCCTGCCTCAGCCTCCCAAGTAGCTGGGACTACAGGCATGTGCCACCATGCCCGGCTAATTTTTTCTATATATTTTTAGTTGGCCAATTAATTTCTTGCTATTTTTATTAGAGACGGGGTCTCGCTCTTGCTCAGGCTGGTCTCGAACTCCTGACCTTGAGCGATCCGCCCGCCTCGGCCTCCCAGAGAGCTAGGATTACAGGCATGAGCCACCATGCCCAGCCCAGGCAAATTTCTTGTGGCTTCTAATTCATTGCCACAACAAATCTGAACAGGCATACAACATGTGCATGCTGCTTTTGATTAGAGCCCACTTTCTGCTTATTTGCTTGAAAATAACAGAAAATAGAAAATGCTAGTTTTGACCACTCAGTAACAGGGACCAGGAGCCATTAAGATTTACAAGTCTGAGATTCCTAAAGCTTGAGTTTCTCTCTTTTCCTCATCCGATTAGCTCTGCCAACATCCCAGTAGAGGATGGAAACCAAGGGATAAATTCAACTGAGGCATTTCAAATGCTAAGTTACGAAGCTGTGAAGTGCTCGTGGAAAGATGAATGATAATTTCTCAAATGAACAATAAAATTGCTCTCAGTAAATGAAACTAATGCAAAAGCAGTTATTTATACCCTAGACTTTGATTAAGTAAATAAACGAAAGGCAACCTCTGCATCAGTTTGGAAAGTAGAAACAATGTCATTTATAAAGATTATTGCCAGTTCCCTCAATTCCTCCCATTTATCAAAGTGGTCAACATCAATTCCAGCCCCCATTTGTGAGCATCTCTTCCCAAGATCCCACCAAGTAACTTCAGAAGCAGCTCTGAGTGGCACGAGTTTTGTTGTCCTAAGAATATTGCTGATGCACAAGTAAGTTTGGATATATGCATCCTCTAGAATATTTGGGGGCTAAGTTAAGGGTGCCAGTGACCTCAGAGACACAGAAAGAAACATCAGGCCTTGGTTGGCACCAAGCTATTCTCCCCAGCCCCACGTATTTCTGAGTTTTAGGATTGCTGACTCTATGGGCAGGAATAAGCAACGAACTTATTTCTCCCTGTGCAATACAATGGGAGACATTACTTCTGTATCTCCAGTAGGACAGTGGGCCAGCACAGACCTGCCTCTGGGCATGCCCACATCTGAGGCCTCCTCGTTCTCACTTGGAGGCTGGTCTGCATTGGTGATGGAAGAAAAAACAGGTCACACCAAATGCCTTAAGTAGAAGAAAAGCATTTTCATTAACGCTGGATTTCAAAAAGTCACTGTGTCCAACAGTTTAACATCTGAGCCCCATGGCTCTCTCCAAAGCCCTTTGACCTGGATCTTACTGGAATCACTCCAAAAGTGGCAGCAGGGGCGTTCCCACACAAGGGCGTTCCTGAGATGGGCTGGTTTGGATCCCAAAGAAAGGAGCACTAAGTGCCCAGTTGACCAGTCCAAAGCATGTATTAGGGGAACTTTCTACAGAGAACAGCAGCAATCCTCAAGACAGACAGCAGGAGGAAAGGGGTGTTCTACCCAGGTATGACCACAGAGAGGGGGTCGGGTGTGGAGTTTATGTGAGACTTTTAGGAATCTGGCTCAGGGCTAGGGCTAGTTTCTTTTAGTGTATGGGCAACAACCTAGACACCTTTATCAGTGCCTGGGAATATTCAAGGCTCTGGTTTGGGTTCAAGCCTGCTGGAAGAAACCTGCAGCTGTCTGGGTCTCAGAGCACTCAAGGCACTCTGATTTTCAGTTTGGACACAGAAAGAAAGCAGAGGGAACAGGGGGCCCTACTCAGGGTCACTTGCTTCCTCATTCATTCTCATTCACCCAAGGAAGGCATCGTTTTTCCAACACTCTCTGGAAATGCCCTGAGATGACTCTAATTATCCAGGTTAGAGTCACATCCCACTCTGACTCACATGTGGCCAAGGAGTTGGAATGTGCAAATGAGTATGGCTGCTGCCGTGGTCCATCCCTTAAACTAGGGGTCAAATCAGTTTCTCTGAAATCTCATTGGTCCCAAATCAAATTATCAACTGTTAAGAAAGCGGACAATAAGGAATGCAAAGGAGGTAATCAACAGATGTCCACTGTAAATCCTAGTGCTACCTCACTCATCCACACACAAGCAGGAACATTTGGTTTATAAAATATTTAATGGTGGGTTCTTATTAACACAATATTTCTTACCTGGAAGTCTGGAAAAAATGAATGAATTTAATTAAAGAACTGAAAGTTTCTTCAACAATATTAATAAAGGCTCTAAGTACCTTCTCTCAAGAAGATCACTCAATGCATTTATTATTCTCTTTAAAACTCTTTTGCCTGTGATCACATCATTGTTGTTAATGAATATTGGGCACACACGGGCATGTGGTACTATAGTAAGTGCTTTGTGGAACTCAAAGGTGCAATAGGAACCACAGGCAACCAAGATTTTCATCTGAATCTTTGCGCTTGTAAAGTCCTGATGTGGCTCATTCAAAGGAGTGTGTTAAGTTTCCTCATTTCCCCAAAGAAATTACAGTTGTCTTATTTGCATATAGTTAACACAGAGATTCCCTCTTTGGACAGCTCAGGCAGTCACACGCTAAAGCGGAGGCAGTAAGACTCTCAGTTGTCTGCCAAACACTCCTGTGTCAACTTTGCTGAGGAAGGGAATTGTCCAAGCCATTCCTGTCACCAAGAATTTTGGAGGTGTCCATACTTCTCAGAATCTTTAACCCCATATAAAGCCAGATAAGCAGCATGTCCTGTTTCCGACAAGTGATTCAACTTTGCTTTTCACATCTTGCATCTAGAGTCACTAATCTGAAAAGTGAATTAAGGGGGCTTTTTTTTTTTTTGAGACAGAGTCGCATTCTGTCACCCTGAGTAGAGTGCAGTGGTGTCATCATAGCTCACTGCAACCTCAAACTCCTGGGCTCAACCAATCCTCCTGCCTCAGCCTCCCAAGTAGCTGGAACTACAGGTGTGGGCCACCACGCCCAACTAATTTTTCTATTTTTCGTACAGATGGGGTCTTGCTTGTGCTCAGGCTGGTCTGGAACTCCTGGCCTCAAGCAATCCTCCACTTCGGTCTCCCAGAGTGCTGAGATTACAGGTGTGAGCCACTGTGCCTGGCATAGACTTCTTATCTAAACCAGAGAAAGGGTCAAAAACGCAAAGGGAAACTGTCACGCAAGTGATCAGTTACTAAAAAGGCAGAGCCTAGCATGTTGTGATCCAGGTCCAATCTTCCTGGCCAGGTTGACACAGGGCCTGGTCATTGTGGAAGCAAACCTGCCTCTCCCACCTGCCCTCACCCCTCTGTTACCTGACCCTCGTTACAGCCCAGGGGCAATATTTACCACTCTGAGGAACACCAGGAGAAATGCTGCCCCTGCCCACCCCTGAACACTGTCCTTACAACCCCTGTTGTACATGTGTGATTCATTAACATGCTAAGGGTTAGGAAATACTGAGCTAGACATTGCACACAGGTGGTTTCACGGTGGGTGAGAGTGGTCATAGGAACACTCAGCACATTACTGGAAGAAACATCAGGTGTCCAGCCTGGTTCCATGACCTTAAGTTGGACAATGACCCTTGAAGCCAGCACTCAGTGAGAAGGGTCCTTGATCCTCTTGCCTGGTTCCCCACAGTGCCATAAAGCCACTTCACCTCGAGCTGGCTTGTACCCTATCTTCAGACCTGTTTCTTTTCTCCTCCCCCTTTGTGACACCTCCCTCCTTGTATTTCTCATGCTCATGTGTACTGGGAATTATGTAATTTGTAGGCACTCAGTGATCAATGCCCAAATGAACCCAGGTCAGCCTCCAAGGATCATAACCCCAGAACTAACCCTAGGCTCACTTCATACCCAAATAGGATGCCAATGTTCACAGCCTCAATTCTTAAGTCAAAAAATTTAAAAATCAAATTATATTTTTCAGAGGAATATTATGAGACATGAGAAGATATAGGTTATAAACTCAAATATATAAAGAGCATTTATTTGAGTGTCATCTCCTTTTTTCCATAATATTAAAAATAAGAGTTAACTATACTTTCCTGGAATTCCCATTTTGTTAAAATTATTGAATGGTGTAATTTGACAATAGATGAATTTTTCATTCTGAAAATATTCTATTCCTGGAAACTATTTTATTAAAATGCAAAATTATCCCATGGCCAAGGTAGTTTAATAGATAAAACAACCAGCTCTCTGTGACCTAAGTCATCTGTTTTGTGTTTCCCATATATGAAACAGTAATAATACCTCATCTACAAATACTTAATAAAAAGTTATGAAATGTTTTTAAATTGTTTTAAAATCCGAAAGCATGGTACAACCTTGATGGGTTCCTACCACATCCATGAAAAACAACAGCTCCCTTTACTTGCCTGAAGCATGTGCAAATTTAAGAAGAGGGGCCCTGACAAAATGTTGAGTTAACACGTCTTCTGTTTCTCTCCTTACTATTATAATTCAGTGTAATTAAGGAAAAATATATTGAATTGCCCTTCTATGCAGGTAACTGGGCCTTTGGTTTCTATTTATTGGGAGGCTGAAATTGGGGAGCAGAGAGTAGTCATGAGGATACACCTTAAATTTAGGTCAGAGGGCAACAGTGAAGAATTAGAGCCTCAGAAGTCATTCAGAGTCACTCCTGTAGAGACAAAATGACTTGCCGCCCCACCTTCTGCCTTCCCACAACATTGGTGGGTGACCAGGGGAAAGACGGATGGGAAACATGAGCCCTGTCATTGTTGCCAAGTGCTCAGCCTCTACCCAGGCTCCTCTGCAGAAAAGTATAGATGTCATTTGTTCTGCATGTGCTCAACCTTTAACACGGACTGCAGGTGGAAACTGCATCCTTGGCTTCCTTCAAACCTGGCAGAGCAGCCATGAGAAGACATTCACAGGGCCGGTGAGCTCCCCACCTCATTCTGAAGAAATTCAGGTCCCTCTGCCTCCCCATGCAACCCACCAGACTCTGTCCAGACAAGGAAGCCACGGCACAGTGATGAGTGCAGACAGGAAAAGAAGAAAGGCTTCCTGACTCCAGCAGGACACTGGGGTCGGTCAGTTGGTCACCTCACTGATGAACAAAGGTGACTCAGCTGGTGGTTCCCAGAAAGATGACAGCCACTGAGAACCCTAGAACAGAGGCCTGCTGTCCTCCAAAGGCCCCTAAAACTTCTCTCAAAGACCACTTTTCACTCACCTTCACTCCTACTCACTCCCAGTGTATTCTACTGCGTGGCCATTCCCTTTCTGACCCTTCCCATCCTACCATGTCCACCTGCTGCCATCTTTTCCAAGGAATGTTCCTTTCACACTACAGTTCTTCAATCCAAAGCTTTTTGCACAAACTATATTTCTGGCCTCACTATGCCTCATGTTATAGCTGTTCAGGAGAGCAGAGTCTTCTAAGACAGCAGGTCTCTTTTCCCTATAGAGTGAAAACAAAAAAAGAGAATAGACTAGAAAGACATGAAATAATACACAGGAAAATCAGGAAGGAGATCATAATAATTGGTTGGCTTTAAGATAAGGAAGGCCTGAGATGAAAAAGAGAATGTAGATTCTAAAAAAAAAGAACCAAAGGAAAAAAAAATTGTAATGCATTTAGAGGCATTGTTTTGGGGTGCTCCTTTGCAGAGGCCCTTCTTCCACCACCTTCTCATAGTTCCTCCTGATGGACACTGTGCAGAATGAACCACGCCATCCTCTCTTCTCTCAGAACATCTTCACGTCCTCTCTAATATCCAGTTCCCACATGGCCATTTACATGCATTTCTGTCATCTCATCTAGAATGAGAGCTTGCTATACAAGAAGATTCCAGAATGAGTGATGTGTTATTGTATTTGATTTGCCATCACTTAATTCTTTAGGGTCTTCTCTTGGGGGAAATAAAAAGCAAACAGTGCATCCTATTCCTAGTAACCAGGTAAGTGCTAGTCACTAATTGGCCATTCTATCTCTAGTATTATTGGGTGGACCGCTCTGAAAAAAAAAATAAAACTACTTCCATGTGGACTGTAAATGATATTGGTTCTATGCAAGGGTGTTGGTTTTTTTTAAATCAAATACTTATATAATATTTTATTGTGCCAGGAATGGATCTAAGTAGTTTACAAATATTGCTTGCTTAATTACATAACTAATCTATGAGCTAGGTACTGTTATTACCCCCATTTACAGAAACCACAGCACGGAGAGTTAAGTAAGCTGTACAAGGTCACTCAACAGTGAGTCAATGGCAGAAAGTCTGGGTTCAGTCCACGCTCTGAACTACAACAATGCTGCCTGTGGGTGTGGAGTGTGGGTTAAAAAAAGAAAGAAAGAAAAACTTGTTATAAACTGCAGAATTATTGATATCCAATTAGTCCATTGTCACTAAAGGAAAAATGTGCTAAATATTAAGAATGCAATTTAGAGGTTATGTCATCTAATGGGATGTTTGAAGTTGTGCAGTTTCTCAGGCAACATATGAAAGCAACTTGAATAGCCCCATGTCACATAACTTTTCAGAATATTTTGCTTTATGGTTTTATCATAGTTGCTTTTTTCTCCCCATGAATATAGCAAAGCCTTCAAAATAAATTGCTCTCAAATAAGCAATGCAATATTTTATGTTCTGGTCTTTTAAGAAATCTTTACCCAGTCCTGTGATGTATCAAAAGATATAGAACATTGTAAAATAAGAGATGACTCGTGGTACACTTCAATGAAATTTAAAACTCGAGAATCGTTTGCATAAAAACATCACAACAGGGCAGAAAACATAGTATAGTGTTATCTTGAAGCAGCAGGAATCATCAGAATAGTCAAGTGAGATTCAAATTAGGACCTATAATTCTTTTCTGATACAATTCACCTTGTATCCTCTGCCAGTGCCAAACAGCAACGATAGATGCTGCATGAGAAGGTGATGGCAAGAAAGACTTGGAGGCCATTCAGATGGAAACCCTAAAAGTTGTGCAGGACATTCTAGGTTTGAAAGTTATGCCGTAAAACTTCAATTAACTCTATCAGATTTATTTGCCTTAGATTACATACCCTTGTTATTTTTAGGAATCGTGGTTTTGGTGCAAGTTACTGAACCTCTCCAAACTTCAGTAAAGGCCCCTATGTTGTAAGTCTATAGTGAGGATTAAAGTAAATGAGGTAAAACATTATTATTATTTTAGAGGAGACAGCTGAGGATGATGTCATTAAGAAGGGTCTTTGGAGTCCAGGTGTGAAAACTCAGGCTCTCATTTATACCCTGAAAGACCATGGGCTTCATCTCTAAGCCTCAGCTTCTTCATCTGTAAATGGAACAGCAATAATATTTCTAAGGTTATTATGAGAATTGTAAAAACCAATGCATGGAAAGTGCATTAGTATAGTGCCTTCAATTAAAAAAACATTCAATATATATTATTAATAGCTCATGCTTCATTGTCATTATCATAATTATTGATTTTATATTCACAAATTAGCAAAGCTTATTTTTTACTTTCTAACTATGAATACAAAATCCCAATTATTTCTTCCTCTACCTCACTTCAGCAATTTCTCAATTGCCCCAATACTAAAATTCTCTCCTTTCTGAATATTTAGACTTTAACATGATTTGAAATTGACTAGATGCTAACCTGGCCATTCTTGAAGAAGAATTTGTAGGTCTTCCCTATGGTTAGACTGGGGTCCTATACCTGGATTTGGGCTAATAGAAAGTATGTGGACGTGATGTACACCATTTCCGAGCCTGGCCTAACTCCCCCTGGGCAGTCCTTTGTGTGTACAAGGCCTGTGTTGAGAAGGGTGACAAGACCAAGGAGCTTGGATCCCTGAGTTACCACCTGGAGGAGAGCCTCCCAAGAGAGCAATCTGATCTGTACTGGACTCAGACATGAAGTAGAAATAAACTTTTATTGAGCTGAAGCACTTAAATTTCAGGGTTTATTTTTATTGCCCTATAATGTAGCCTAGTCTCAACAATAAAACTGGTAATCAAGAAGTAGAATTAAAAGTATACTTGAGTATCAAGACAAGATAAAAGAAAGATCAGAGGGAAAGAAAGCAATAAATGAAATAAACCCAAGGAAGAATGGAACAATGGCATGAGAGAGGAAAAAAGAGATCCTAGGACATTACCCTGCATGTGCAGAGCTTAATAACAAAGGTTTGTGTAACAAGACTCAATTAAATTAAAATAATTTTAATTAATTAATTGAATTAAGCTTTGTATCATGAGATCTCAAATCTAGAATTAACTTTTGTAAATAAAATAAAAATGGGAAAGTGGAAAAGAGTACTTCGGAGAGAAAAAAACATGGTAGGAGAGAGTGCTTGACTGAATACAAAAGAGGGAGGGCAATTCAGGATTAAACACAAATGAAAATTAGAGACTTTCACAGTTCAAGGGGGCTTTGAGACCATCGAGTTCAATCTTTTTATTTCACAACTGTGAGAAGAAATCCTAGAGATGTCATGTTACTTTCTTTAGTCAAATTTCAAGTTTACAGCTAAGCGGGAACTAGAACCTGGACTTTCTAACACTCAATTAGTGCTTTCCCACCAGGCACTGTGCCCCTATACCTAGAGAAAAAAACAAGAATTCAAACTACTACCAAACTGATTTTAACTAACTAGATTTGTAACAAAGTAATTCTTAATAAAATTTCAGTATAGAATTTCTTTAACAGACTGTTCACAAGTGCAATATTTATGAAGAGACATTTTCTTTAATTACATATGACAAGTAGAGATTGTCTCTACTTGGAAATGCTCAAGAAATAAACTGTTCAATGAAATTTCCCTTGGAGAGTATGCACATAATAAAGTCATTGACTTCAGCTAGCACTAATCAGTATTAATGCCTTCAATTATTGCCATCAATAACTGTTATGGAGAATCGCAAAAGTTTCTTTGCCTTCTCACAGTGGAAGTGTAAGGGGAAACTGGGTCCACCTGTAGGACAGGCACTGGGCGCTGCGCCAATGGCTCTATTTCCTCTTCAGTGACCTTACTGTTAATGACTGTGTCACCCTTGGACACCACCATGCACTCAGCAGCCATCCATTAGTTCTTCAGAAGTATTGATCTATACACAACATTCAGGGTTTCAAACAAGATGTAAACGCAGTTTCTGAAGGTATCTTGAGGTGGGCCTTGGTAAAGGGTAACTTTTGAAAGGTTGCCTGAAGCCATAACAACAGGAAGAGCACAGCTTGCTTCCTTTTCTTTTCAAAGGACATGTACTTTATTATCTCAATAATAATATCCCAAAGCACCTCAAAAAGTCTTGGAGCAGAATTTCAAAATAGCAAGCAATTTTCAGCCTAAAGCTGCACAAATGAAAGCATTTCTATCTGCTCTGAATTTATTCACTCTCAGTACAAGCATGTTAAGGGAACTGACATTAGAAGTAAAAAATAAATTAAATTAGATTTGCCTTTTCCTTTCAGGGAACACCACCCACAAATAAAATGCTGGTGAACCCAACTGTTACCCAAGGTGAGAAAACATTGCAATCGATTGCCTATTAAGCAAAATGGTAGTATTTATTCTCAACAAGTGCGACATCTCATCAGAATCACTGTGCAGGCCCTACCAATATTTTCATTGTCATATTATTATATAGCTGCATTAACCTCCTTGCACCATGGTACCAAACAGATAAGTATAAAGCATAGCCTGGTTCTGTATGTGAAAATCTCCCATTATTTTATAATTACTGCTTGTACTATTAATACCAGGCAGTTGTTATTGTCTCCAGTTTATAAAAGAGTAAAAAGAAGTATAAGGGGAAGAGGCCTGTCCAAAGTACTCATGGGTCCTCTAGAGCCACTGACAGTCTGGGACAGAGCTAAGGACAGAATCCAGATAGCCTGACTATGAGCTATGCACCCACCCCAAAGGCAGTCACACAAGATGACTATATCCAGCGGCTTTCCGCAGCCCTTAAGGTTGTTAAATTAAGTAAGCAGGAAGCCATTGGCCTGAGGCTGTCTCCATACTTTGAGATCCTACCAACAAACCACAATCCAACTTAGGAGTGTAACAAACAATGGAGTTTCAGCCAGTCACCTACAGCCAAGCTTCCGCCAATCACAGACAGCAACTCATCACACTATGCTCAAATAAGGCAGATGCAGAGCTGTGTCCAATCAGGTGGTTTCTCTACTTTGCTTCTGTGTTGGGCCTATTAAGAGCTGGCTGCTCACATTGCTGAGTGCCGTGCTCTGAACCTCACAGCTCTCTGAACCTCTTCTGGTTCTGAGGGCTGCCCAACTCATGAGTTGTTGATTGCTCAAATAAACTCTGCTAAATTTAATTTGTTTAAAACTTTTCTTTTAATGTGATAAAAGTTCCAAAACCCTAAAATAACCCCCAAGGCCCTACTTGATCTGCCTGTCCCTCCTACTCCATTGTGAGCCCCTCTCCTAACCTCACCTGCACAGGTGTGAGGCTCTAGCCACACATCAGGGCCACCATCTTGCCTGGAGCTCCTGCTCCTTGCTTCTTGACTCTCCTTCACCCAGAGATGTCCCTTCCTCAGAGATGCCTTCCTTTGCATCTCAGTTTTTTGCTTTCCATATTATTACATGCTTTCCCTTCACAGTACTCACTGAACTATATATACATACATGTGTTGTGTGGTCATTTTTCTATCCCTCATATAAACACTTTAAATCTGTCTGTGTTGTGGACTACTTCCCACCTAGCAAACCACCCAGCACCTGGTATATAGTAGGTTTTCAATAAATACTTGTTGATTCTCAATGAAAATGTTAACCTGTTCTGACACTGATGACAGGAAGGGAGAAATTTAAAATAGGTCTTCCTTTTAAAGAGCTCTTTTTAATAGTTTATAATGTTTGCCTATTTTTTTCCATTTAGATTTTAATTCTTCATGACTAGATTCCACCCAAAGATGTTTTTTTTGAAGCTGAGAGGAGGAGAAGAAGGAAGAGGAGGAGGAGGAGGAAGAGGAGAAGAAGGAGGAGGAGGAGGAGAAGCACAAGGAGGAGGAGGAGGAGAAGGAGGAAAAGAATCCCTTGGTAATGTTTGTATTTTGTGGAATTTGAAGGTAGAGTGTCCAAAACAACTTCTGATTTCATATTGAGTTCAGTCACTTCAAAGAGAAGTTCATTTATAAAACATCATATCTCTCTGTTCATTCACTGAATATTTACAAGTACCAATCACTTTACTAGAAGGGAAGTTAATGCAAGAAAATAACTGTGACAGGAAAAAATATATTAAAATAAGTTTTCACAGCTTCTTTCCTCCTGTTTCCTCCAACTTGTCCCTTGTCCCACTTCAACTTCCAAAATGCTACACACAGTGAGTGAGAAGCCGTCTGTCTCAGGCAGCTCCATTCTCGAGTCTTTTAAAATCTGGCTTGCTGGAACGACATAAGAAAGGCAAAACATCTCTTAAGGAAAATCAAAGGAAAAACCAAGAAACACAAGGCCACTTTGGGCTGAGTCTGAGAAGGTTGAGGGGATTTTGAAGCAAGGAGATAGACACTGAAGGCATTTGCCAAGCTGTGCTGAGTGGGATTGGGGAACAGACAGGAAAAGATTTTTAAAGTTTTGTTTTTATTTATAAATTGAATACTTTCGGCTTTTTTTTAAGAGGCCAAGTAAAGATTTAAAATAATTTAGAATTCTACCTTGGTTTTGAACACATGTGTCTAAGTATCCTACAGAGGTAAGAGGGCATCACAGTCGCAGACCATAATCTGATGTCCAAAATTTTCCAACTCATCTAAAACATTAACAGTTGTCGATTAGCCAGTATGCTGTGGATGCTCTGTGTTCCGAAAGCTGGTGGAGGAGAGCAGGGGTGAAGGCAAAGAGGAAACAGACACCTCTTGAAGGGGTCCCCATACCATCAGGGAAACATGCTGAATCAAAGCAAGTAGAAAAAGGCTTAATGTATCCACCATGATTTAATCAGCTTCTCTTTAACCTCCTGCACTTTTCATTCAAACCTAAGCAATCCACGCTAAACCTCTGCCAGATTCCAGACGAGGCATGGGCTGCAAATGCCCCTTGACAGAGCTGGGGAAGACATCTAAGTGCCACGGGCCTAGCAATGGGACATTGTGCTGCAATGGTGACAAACAGCAGAGACTAGAGGAAGATGAAGAGTCTTGGCAGTGCCCTGAGGGTGCCATTTCACGTTCTCCCAGGGCACAGTGACAGAAATCTGCAAAGGCAGTCCAGCTGGAGTCTGACAGAAAATCCCTGAGCCTGATTAAAATTAGAACGTGGCTCTCCAGCAAGGCCCTCGTAATCCGCAGCACCAGAACTGCTAAAATATTCAGGAAGGTTAACAAGCAGGTGCCCCGAGGAGTTAATAACAGAGCTCGAAAGCCTTTCTCCAGCCTACTTCGCCAACTCAGAGCCAGGCCGGATTGTCAGTAATTAAAAGTCTTACTTGGTAGAAGCCTTTATAAAATGAATTGTTGATCTCTCTCAGCACTGAGGAGTAGTCATTCAACTTTCAAAACAACCAAAGGAATCCAAAGAAAAGCCAGACTTAAACAAACTAGAATTTCCCTTTTTCATTCATTTATTCATTCCTTCATTCATTCATACACATCTATGTGATGCCTACTGTATGCTTAAGCCCTGCATACACAGAAAACTAATAGGCCAACTGGTTTCCTGAGTTATTACAGCCAACCCTCAATCACCTTCTATAATAAGCCCATAAATTCTCAATCTTAAGATAACCCTCAAACCATAGTCTATTGATTGAATTCAGCACTCTTCCCCAACTGAATCTTTTTTTAAAGTCTCTTTTTTTTCACTTCCCTCCCCTACCACTGCCAACTGTTTGCTGAGTCTCAGGTTCTTTCTTAAGTCACAAGTAGGGGCACAGCAAGCTCTGAAGTCTCCCGCCCCTGCCCAGGGAGAAACAGCCACCCCCTCTTCCCCCTGCCCAGGGTGAAACACGCAGGTCTGCCCCCACTCGGCTGGGCAGGGTCAACCACCCACAGCTCACCCTGGGACCTCCTCCAGCGTGAGCCTCCCACATTGCTTGCTATGTCCAGTACTTGCTGGCGTGGAGTAGACATTTAATAAATAATTGAGTTAATTAACGACATTTAAGGCAGCAAAGTCACTTGACTTGAGTGTTCTCTCAGATCTGATTAAAATTGCTAAAACCAAAAAAAAAAAAAAAACAAATAGCCAAAAATAGTGGATGAAATACAAGGTGGGGCCTGAAGGTGCCCTGGCAGTGCCATGGCCACATGAAGCTGAGACATAGAGAGTGTTCTCTGTGCAGGACAGCCCTCTGGGTGACTGCACCTGTGCCGATAGGCACGTGTGAAGGCAACAACACTCCTCATGAGGAGGGCTGGGGCTGTGGGGATGGGGGATCCAGAGTGGGGGCCACGCATGCTCACAGGAGTGGCAGATCTAATCAATTCATCCCACACTCAGCTGTTCTGTCCATCTTCACCAAGACAACCACCTGTGACGTGTCTTACGCAGGAAATCGAGTCCTCAGAAAGCAAAATCAACTCAATCCACTTAATTTCACAAGCATAACCACACTGGAGTGAGTCTTCAAACACATACGCTCACACATTCTTTTTCTCTCCACTCTGTCTCTGCCTCTGCCTATCTGTCTCTCCCCTTGTCTTTGTCTCTTTCTCTTTACCCCCCTATCTCAGTCTCTCTCTCTGTCTCTCTCTCTCTCTCTGTCTCTCCTCTCACTCCTGTGTCGCTCTCTCCCCATTTCTCTCTCTGTCTCTTCCCTCATCTCTATCTCTGTCTCTCTCTCACACACACAGGACAAATCTCCTCTGGTGGTTTTATTCTTCTGGTCGCTTGAACATATGAAACTGGCTCTAATCCTCCCCCCAAAATGCCTCTAAAGGTGTTATTTAAAGGAGAAAAGGAACAGAAGGGGTCAATAGAGAGAAAGTATTGGAAGTAGGAAAGCAGACCTGAGCGCAGAA
Organism: Cheirogaleus medius; assembly: GCA_008086735.1. Lineage (NCBI taxonomy): Eukaryota > Metazoa > Chordata > Mammalia > Primates > Cheirogaleidae > Cheirogaleus > Cheirogaleus medius. The sequence goes on from VBSM01001927.1 coordinate 3,326,092, forward strand.
AGCCAAGCAGCCCCAATTACATCACAGAGCCGGCCAGAGGCTCAGGCTTGGTGACGCTATGTGTCTCTGCAAGTCATCTGCTGTGACTTTGCAGAAAAACTCATGTTAAGTAACACCATCTTTCTGAAATCTCTGCTGCAAACATGCCAGGGAGAGAAAGATGCGTGGAACAAGCTCGTGGTGGGTGGTGGCCCCAATTCTGTCCACTGCATCTCAGGACACTTAGCGTGCTCACCTAAGAATGAAGGCGATCCGAGATCTGACATAAGGGACTGGTGAGTGTCTCCGTCAGCAGTAAGCAGGATACGCTGCTCCTTACATCCACTACTGGGCAGTGGAGGCTGCACTGACTCGAGGACACAGCCGACTCCCTGAGGGCAGAGCTCGTATCTCAACCTCACTTTTCTCCCACCATGGGGAGGCCAAAAGCAAGCAAGTTAAATCCTGGTCGATATGTGAAGTAAAGTAGGTATTTCATCAGGTAGCATTTATTTTAACTAATTAGCAAACTTAAGAGCTTTGGTATTCTTCACAGTGAGCCATGAAGCAAGCATGTCCTGTTCCACCTGAACAATGAACGGAGAAAATAAGAAAGTGGCGTTCTTTTTTTTTCCTTTCAAGCTCTTAAGCCCTCATCAGGACTGAAGTTTTGGTCCATCAGAAGGAAGGAAACAAAGTGGATTCCTAGAGCTCAAGGGCGCAGCTCAGCCTCTCTCAGTGTTGTACAAAATACATGAGCTAATTATACTCTCAGCCGCTAAAACAGTAGGACGATAATGACCTGTAATACGGCTAATGTAGAGGTCACTGTGATCTAGTGGCTAAGAAAGCATTTCTTCTTATTCATGTAAAATTTAGTCCAGTTGTTTAGTTCTCAGAGACAGCTCAAACAGCATTTCCGATGAATAAATACACCATGCTCCTTTTCACACAGTGCTGTGTGCAGGTAATAGTGCCTTTATTCCTCCTGGACTCCGCAGGTGCTTCGTCGCCATCAAGCCTGGAGGAAGAATGCAAATGCTGGAGGAAGAAAAAGAAATCTATAACTTCCATTGTTTTTATTTCTGCTTGAGTTGGGAAAGGCCTTCTCATAAAGAGAAATAGTGCCATGTAGACTCCACTTGCCCAATATGGAATAGGTAAGCTCCCATTTTGCGACAGCTGGGCTAAGCCACTATTAGTCATAAAGATAAACAATCTCCTTCTTAAAGCCAACAAGGCAGACAAGATGGCAAAGGAGGGCTTCGTGGCAAAATGTCTCTACTGACTAAGCTAAGTTGTTCTTTTTCAAACACAAAGGGCTGCTTTTTTGCTCAAATTGGTACACATTCATTGACACCAGAATATGTTCAGGCACCGTGCTAGGGGCTGTAGACTCAGAGCAGTCTACAGAGTCTATAAGAGTTGGATCTTGCAGTAGTAGGCACCAATACTAAACCAATAATCTTGGTGACTGTAAGAATAGTAAAGAGGTTTGTGCAGGATCCCACGGAATGTAGGGCCTGAGATTCAGGTACTGTCCCAAAGAGCCATACCATAAAGGGGTCTGGAGGTGTCCAAACAGCAGAATAATAACGAGGCTGACCAGACAGGGTGTCTGTCTTCCCTCTGAGTTCCTTCATGGAGGTGTTCATGCGCAAATGCAACCCTGCTGCCTGGCGCACAGAGATTGTTGGCTACCTGTCCGTTGATTAAATTCAAGGAAGCATAAATCATGGGATACATTCTTGACAATTAACTTTCCAGTCAATTTTTATTTTTCAATTAAATATTGGATCTAAATCTAATACATCATCTAAGGAGTCTCTGTGTCTCTCTCTCTTTCACAAGATCCTGAAGGTTTCTTGAGGGCGGGAGTATGTTTTATTCACCTGTGTATCTCCAGCAGGTAGAGCAGAGCCTTGACATCATAGATGGGCAATAGCATCTACTATGCTGAACTACAATAAAAAGAACTAAGAGGGGGAAGACATCTAACACTGTTATGTTTTAATTATTTAAATAGGAGTCTTGATGGAACAAAAGCTAAGGATAATATATATAATATATGTATGTTATGTATAATATATAATACAATATATAATAGTGTATAATATTACATATATAACAGTATTATATATTATACAGGAAATGTATAACACAATATAAGCTAACACACTATTATATAATTTTGTATTTATTATATAAATGCACCATGAGATCCATTTACTGAAGGAGACTTCCTCTTGAAATGAGAGGGATATATTAATGTTACTTGACTTGTAAAGATGCAAAGGGATTAGGGTGTAGTAAAGGCAGAGGAAGAGATAAGTGGAAATCCCTGAACAAAAACATATAAAGAGAGCAGGCTGAGTGTCCTGTTTATTCTTGCTCACGACATGGCACTTCTTATCAGAAGGTAGCATGCAAGTTCAAAGAAATTTGCATATAAACCCATGATAACCTTCCCAAGTTTCCAGTAGGAAGAAACGCTGGATCTTGGACAGGAGGAAAGTGCTCTCTGTTGAGATTTCAAGGACGCACCTATAAAAGTAGCACACTCTCTTCTGCTCTGATGGCACCACTGAGAAAGGACAGTGGGAGTGGCTGCAGCCGACACTGACACATCAATTTTCTAAAATAGTACAGGTTTTCCCAAGATGTTCAAGTCATCCAGAGGACTTCACATCTGACATGGCACCTCCTCCAATGAAGCTTTCTCAGGAGTAGGATCACGCACACTATGTGTAAAGTGAATTGAGGTCTCTAGAGAAAGGTGCTGTGTAAATAACTGGTATTACTGTGTTCCCATCTTGATACAGAGCTCATTTCAATCATAGTATTAGGAACAAAAGTAATGTGCTCTGTTACTGTTAGTTTCAGTTCACTTCTGCTGGAGCTTCAAATTCAATTATATTCTGAGATGAACATGAAATCAATTGAACAGCTGGATGTATGGTGATCTTATTTACTCAATTCTCTTTAAATTCCACACTCTCATAAAATAATCAAATCCTTTTTGTGTGATTTAACATTCTAGTGAATTTTGGAAGAAGAAAAAAACAACTATTTTAAGCATGCTCCCTAAAAAGATTTTAAGAATGTGGAATCTGTGTATACACATATGTCTATACAAATGTACACATAAATATGTGTTTGTGTATTGTGTTTGTGCATAACTACATGCCAAATAAATGAAACCTAGATTATTTGTCTACTTAACAAATATATGTTCACTAACTAATAGTAAGTATATATTAGGGGTTCAATGTCTCAGATTGTACAGCTATTACCTACCCCAAATGGATTTACCTTAAATTGGCTAGCACTTTCTTCTTTAACTTTTATACTAAAACAAGTATTTTCCTATCATTACAAGGCTTTACTTTACAAATTAATTCCCTAATATTCTATCCTAGTCTTTATTTTACAGTCAAATATTTGTACATATATGTCCATAAAATTAGGATATGTCAGATAGGATAGTGATAGGAGGTTATTTCCCATGGCAGAACCCAAACATGAGGGTTCCACAGGATGTGGAATTGTGTTAGGCAGACAGCTTATAACATCCTGGAGAGACTTTGTGGTCTGTGGGGTGAACGTTTAAGTCAAGGACCCAACAGTAGAATAAACCCTTGGAGTTGAAAGTAGAGACATCAAGGAAATGTAGCAAAGAACAAGAGAAGTAACACTGCCCAAGAAAATAAGATCACGAACAAGGACCTGTTAGAATATCCTGTTCCTTTTATTGGTTAATAGTATCGAGGGTGATTCCTGGAGAATATGATGAGTTTCAAAATACAGGAACTGATCTGAGGTTTTTTTCTATAAGAAAATCTCAGTTGAGTTCAGTTTTGTTTGTTTTTAATCAAATGAAACAGGAAAATGCAAGCAAACTCTAGAAATTAACAATATCAATTGTCTAAAATGTTAAAAGATGATTTTGGCAACTAAATCAAATGAGGTAGGAGTCAATCCTGGCAAAAGTGTCATATAGATTATTAAATGGATGATTGTTAAATGGACCATTATTAAATGGATGATTAATTAGTAAATGGATGACTGATTATTAAATGGATGATTGATTTTAACCTAACACACTTAGGTAATGATCACTAGGAACCAACATGGTTTCACAAAAAGCAGGTGGAATCAGCATCACTTCTGTTTTGTGATAGAAAAGATGGAGCCTTTCATTGGTATAGCAGAGCCGGATTGTGGTGAAGCGTGTGACCGAGTCTCTCATGACATCATCTTGTATAAGACAGAAAGTATTGAGCCAAATGGGAGAGGAATTGAAGGAGTACAAATCTGGTGGAGGTGTCGTAACACCCCTGAAAATGTTAGCAAAGGGAGTAAGACTCTGAAAGACTGTCCCCAGTGGCCACCCGATGGCATTTTCCTTCCCAGTCTATCCACAATCTTAATCATTAATTTTCATAAAAACATAAAAGGTTTGTATCTCGTTGTGGAAGGTACAAGTCAGGAGGACCAGCACATGCCTTGGTTGGCTCTTTCACTCCTCACCAAGCTCCTGGCAAGCGGAAAAGATGAGGCCGAAGGCAAAAAAAAAAAAACCAGTGGAGAAACATGGGAAAATAATGAAAATGTAACAAGCAAGATGTTGCTATGTCTCTTCTGGCTTAGTAATCTAGAATCTTGGGATAGATAATTTATAGGATATCTTATTTATTATAATAGCTAATAAACCACACAGTCTGGATGAAATGGCATGAGAATGTACAATGCAACAAGTTCCCTACTTAGAAAAAAGTCCACATAATTTCGCATTAGATGACCAGAGAGAGAGATGAGAGCCAGAACAAGGCCTGATCCTGGTTCTCAGGGCTTTCCCCAGTCAAGCATATGCATGTATTGTTTCCAGTCCTGAGGGTCACAATTAAGTGGGACTTTGACCAAGTTGAGCCAACCAAGGAGTGTGAGGGCCACCGTCAGGAGAGAGCAGAGCCTCAGCTGTGGGGAATGCTGGAAACCCCACAGATGTGCCCACCACCAGCACCTGCTAGCACTGCTACAAAATGCAGGGTCATGTATGACCTGCAGACACAGGTTGCAAAAAAAGTGGATTTGGGGCTCGTCATAAGGAAGAAATTTCTATTGACTTGAGCATTTCAAAAGTAGAATGATCTGTCTTAAGAAGTAAACTACTTGGTCCTTAAAAAGAAAAGAAATTCCTCTGTTTTTCGGTCTGAATAAACCTTCCTTATGCCTCTAAATTAAGTCCCAGAATCATCCCTTCTAGGAAGACTTGCTGACCCACCCTGGCCACTGTGATTTGGACATTTCTTCTCTTCCCTACAGCCTACTGATGCTCTCTCTATACTATTATTAGATCATTTTCACAATGCATTTTCATCACAGGTTTTCTTGACTGCCTCCCCAAATAAATTTTAAAGAGCAAGAACAAAGTCTTATTCTTCTCATGTCCAGAGCACCTGATACATTATCTGCACATCAGGAAAGTTAGTGAACATAGATGAATAAATGCAATAGGCCCAAATTTGGGCATAGTAGTTGTATAAGTAAATGCAGACAATCTAACAATGGACTGAAGGTGAGAAGGAAAGGCAAGAAAAGAAGATAAAAATTAACGGGAAGTGTGGAAGTTGAAATTATGGGGGAGAATGCCATTGGAGATGAGATGTTGCTGTGACCTCACCTGATGTTGAGACATCAGGGTAGGTGATGTACAAGGTACTTTATTACTCATGATGGTATGTACTGAGCATTCTCTACATGCCGGGCACTCTACAACAATGCTAGGCAGTGGGCATTGCTGTTATTGCCATTTCACAGATGAGGAAACAGTCAGAGAGGTCAAGGCACTTGCTGACATTATATGGTTAGTAAGTCGCTCCAGGATTGAAATTCCACTCTGCCTCATAAAGAACTAAAAATAGCCTCCAAAAATGCATACACCACAAAAATAAAGTGAAAAAGTGACAGTAAAAGAAAAATCAAACTACGGAACTTAAGTAAAGCCAGGAGTGATGTTGTATATGCCACGAGACAGTTACTATCAAGGTACCATGTTTTAGAGTCAAAGAAAGCCCTATGTTTTGGTTTCTGGAACTCTTCTAGTTAAACTTAGTCCATTTCCTAACTTACGACTTTCCGACTTTTTTGCTTGCTAATCACACCATAAGAAAGACATTTATTATAACATTACAACAAGGCAAACCTGTATTGTATCCCTTTTTAACACTGGGCTGTGACTTGTCAATTTAAAACATTTCACCACTTATTAATTATATAGTCACTGATATTTTTCAATTATTCATGAATTATACAATCTATTTTAGAGAGCTATCTATGACTTCCAAGAGAAACATAGCGCTTTTATTCATGTAGCAATGTACAGTTCCTAAGATACAGTCTGTTCTTCTATAACATGATATATGTGTTCTGAAAAATCACCACATTATGCAAAATTACACAACAAAAACATGAGGCTTATGGAGAAAAGTGGGTTGGAAGACAGAACTCAAAAGCTTTATCAGTGACACTTTAGCTTTTAAAAAGATAGCAACCCAATGAAAAGAGTAGCACGATTTTACACATCTTAAATGGTTAAAAACACATAAATACTATAATAAATGTGACATTTTATTTGAAAAATACCTGAAGTTTGCTTGTGGAAGTTTCAGAAGAGTTACAGTATGTGACTTTTTGCGAAGGGGTGGAAATTGGACAGAGACTTTTAAACCAGACATGGATGTGTGGGCTCATAACAAATGTGTTCAACTGAGGTCGCTAGTAGGAGTTTGAGGTATGTGTGTTTTGTGTATTCTTATACATTGTGGCTAAGCTGGATGCAGTTTTCTGCATTCACATAGTATTTCTCGCAGATAGATTCATACCTAGGCAAATTCAAAATTCGCATTATACTCAAATTGCTTCCTAATTTATCAATTGCATTAGAACAGATTTTCAGAATTGACTGAGCTTATAAAATTATTATAATTTATAAAATATGAAATGCTTAATTCCTTATAAGATACATGTTTTATATGTGTTTCAACAAAGAACTACCTCCTCATCTTACAACTATCATATTTTTCTGGCTATGATAGTACATCTATCAATAACTATATTTATATATTTCAAGTTATATTTCTATATATTCTAACTTTAATATATAACTGAACATATTTAAATTTGGTCTCTTTCATCATTATTTTATCTATTATTGAAAATAAATGTTTTAAAGTTACTATATAAAAGCTAATTTATAAAGAAAATAGAGAAATAAATGTACATATCTATAAGCCTGGACAGATGTATCATCATGCATTCATTCAATCATTCATTCATTTAATAAATATTTACTTAGTGCCGACTCTAATAAAACCTGTGCTAAGGACTGAAGATACAAAGTTTCACGCCATCCAACAAGCACACCAAATGCTTATTTTGTGCTTGAAGAGATGCTGATTTCTCTGGACAAAAAGAGGAAAAGGGGCAATGGATGAGAGCAGCAATTTCCAGTGGAGCCCAAACCTGGATGATATTTGGTTTGTATCCATCATGTCATAAAGAGAATTCATGATGAGATCTCAAGACAGATGGTGGCAGCAGTGCCCCAAGTGGCCCTCATTCCCATGACATTAAAGACTTCAAGGTACAGAGGGGAAGAGATATGAGGGAAAAAAGACAGCTGGGCTGGGATAGGAGTGGAAGGATGGAGCCAGGCCCAAAGAAGTGGTTCCATATTTCTCTGATTCTTGGCTATTTTGCAATCCCCCCAACCAAGATAGAAACTCCCAGAATTTGGCTTTGGGTTAGAATCGCTCTATCTCTGGGATGAGAGGCTGGTGGGGATTTTGAGGCTGCTCTGCCGATACTTCACTTCAAAAGGCATATATTGTCTAATTTGCATGGTTCTGCATTTGTGATTTGAGCATAAGTTTGTGGAAACAGAAAAGAATAGGCTTTTCTTATACTAACAGCTAAAACAGATGGCCATGGATCCAATTTGTTTAGAATAAATTACTGCTACCATAAGTGGAATAATTTACACATATGATTTTTGTAAATCCTTCAGCTAAATCAGCTAGTCTTCAATGACATTACTTGGGTAATGACTCTCCCTAGAGAATAAATTTACTGGGTAGCAGGTAAACAGAAATTTGCAAACACAACTAAGCGATGATTTTGAATGTGTGATCATGTGAGGAATCCATACATTATAAAATTGTAAAATTTTACAAGCAAAATTTCACTTACCATATTTCACTTACCATACCTCATAATATCTAAGACTCCACACATTGTAAGGTAATTATTATTTTATGACAGCTAAAAGGGAGAAAAAGAATACTACCAATAAAATTGACCTAGTTATGAGTTAGAACTCTTTCATACAACCATAGATAGCATTTCCATCAAAAACTCTCTCTTTATAGGAGAGAGAGTCACAACTCTCGTATCTAGGAATTACTTCAAAGCTACTAACACCTGTTATTTAAGTTTTGATGCTTATAGCTTTTAGATTTTACTATTAATAGAGTATGTCAAGAAAAGATTTTCAAACAACAAAAAAGGCATTTTAAGTGGCAATTGTTATGGTTAATTTTATGTCAACTTGACTGGATGAAGGGATACCCAGATAGCCAGTAAAGCATTATTCTTGGGTATGTCTGTGAGGGTGTTTTCAGAAAGGATAGCCGTCTGAAATAATGGACTAAGAAAGATATACCCTCACTCAATGTGGGGGGGAGGCACCATCAATCAGCTAGGGGCCTGGATAGAACAAAAAGGCAGAGGCAAGGTGAATTTTCCCTTCTTCTGGAGATGGGACACCTATATTTTCCTGCCTTGGACATCAGACCTCCAAGTTCTCCAGCCTTTGAACTCTAGGACTTATTCCACTGGCCACCCCAGGTTCTCAGGATTTTGGCCTCAGACTGAGAGTTACACCATGGGCTTCCCTGGTTCTGAGACCTTCAGACTTGGACTGAACTATTCTACCAGCTTCCCTAGTTCTCTGGCTTATAGACAGCATATCATGGGGCTTCTCAGCATCCATAATCATGTGATCAATTCCCCTAATAAATCCCTTCTCATATACCTATATCTCTATATCTATTGATATCTGTATCTAAATATGTGTATATGTAGATATCCTATTGGTTCTGTCTCTCTGGAGAACCATGACTAACACAGCAATGAAACTCAGCACATGTAGTACCAGCAATGCACATGAATGACAGCTATGACCATGGTCATGTGCATGCAGGCAATAATAACCAGTCCACAACTGTTGCCTGGCCTACAGAAATTGTAAGACATCATTGACTATGAGATGTATAATAGATCAAAAATGTCAAAACGTGTCTCCAGTTGCTATCTTATCAGTCTTATTAATCTTTAAATCCACCCAATTAAGCCAAAATTTTTCTTTATCAAGATCACAGTGATCTTCACACTGCCAAACTCACTGATCAATGCTCACTCCTCAATTTGTTTGAGATTTCTGATCACTTCCTCCTCCTTGACACTTTCTTCAAGACTTCCAAGAACCCTTTGTCTTGCCCTTGATTTTCCTCTTCACTCCAGGTCCACTCCTTGTCAATGCACATTGCCAGCTCTTCCCCATATCCTCCACCTTCTCCTGTTGGCATGGCCCAGGTCTCAGCCTGGGTTCTCTTTTCTTTCTACAAGTACCCCCAATGGTGATATGATCCATTCTCATGCCATTAGGTATTTATGGACCACATCCAAATCTACGTCTCCAGCCTTGACATTGCTCCCAAACTCCAGTCTGACACACCCAACTGCTTACTTGAGATCTTCAGTCATTGAATAGATATCTCCAACTCTGAACTCCTCATCCTCTCCCAAAATCTGTTCCACTCACCTTCACCACCTTCATGGGTAATAACTGCATTTTTACCTCTCCTTGGAAACACCCAGATTCCTCTAGGTCTCCTTCCTTCCACATCCAGTCTGTCTGTAAATCTTTTTTTTTTTTATTTCAACATATTATGGGGGTAAAAATATTACGGTTATGTATATTCCCCATGCCCCCCTCCCCCCTCGAGGCAGAGCCTCAAGCATAACCACACCCCATACGATGCACATCTTACTCATTATGTTTGTATATACCCATCCCCTCCTCCCCCCTCCCACCTGCCCAACACCCAACAAATGTTATTCCTACATGTCCACTTAGGTGTTGATCCGTTAATACCAACTTGCTCTGTAAATCTTATTGGCTCTTTCTCCAAAAAAAAAAAAATCTAGAATTTCATCACTTCTCACCATGTCATTCCTACTACCCTGACTGAACCACCATCATCTTTCACCTACATTACTGTCCTGGCCTCCTAGCAGGTCTCCCTACATGTGTGCTAGGGCCTTGCACACTGACAGTCTAATCTCAATACGGCTATTCACTGTATAAACTGTGAACCCCATCACAGCACTTCTGCCTACAGTAGCCATGCCAGGACCTAGAATGCTCTTCCTCTAGAAATGCCTTGGGAAGCCTCCTTACCTCCTTCAAATCTTGAATCAAAGTCAGATTTTCAAAGAGTTGTGCCCTGACCACTCTACTGAGTGCCACCACGCCCCCTTCCCACCCAACCCCAGCTCTTCAAGTCCCTTTGCACTGCTCCACTCTTCCCCACAGCACTTATCCGCTTCTAATATACTAAGTAATTCACTTCTTATTATGTTCATTGTTTATTGTCTGTCTTCCCTACAGAATGTAAGCTCCAAAAGAGTAAGGATCTTTGTCTGCTTTATTCAATGATGCAAAGAGTATGGCACATAGTAAGTGCTCAGCAACTGTTTGTTGAGTGATTGAAGGAAGTTGGAGGGGTATTTATATAAAGCTAGGATTCTAAGCAATGCTGAGTGGGGAGGTGATAGATACTAGGAATTGGAGCTGCAGGTTGCAGAAGCAGATGGGTTACAGTAATAAAACTGCAGTGGGGACTAACAACAGTGAGAAGGAGAAGGCATGGAATAGAATGAGACAAAACAGCAGTAATATTGGTATAAGGTAGTCCCAGGAACCCCTCAAAGACCTAAAAGCTGCACCCCCTTATACATGGTTTGATATGGTGCCATAAATCTAGAGGAGAAACTCCTTAATGTGATTTTTTAAAAAACATCTCAATCTACTTTGACTTTGTCTACTGGAACATGCTGCCTTCTCATAATAAAATATAATAATTGAAAACTTATCTTGAATAGGACAAAAGCTATGAAATAGCAAATGACCTCCAAGTTTGCTATTTCAAGTCCACAAAGGAATCATTCAAGACTGTATAAAGCCATGGTGGCTATGTTGCATTTTTAAAAAATGGTTACTCAGAATCAGTGTATATATATTAATAATAACAGCATCTATCTGTACTTAGGAAATTCACATGAGATGCTCACATTCACATAAAATACTTGTATTCACTTAATGTTCTTTTTAAAAGGAAAAGAATGAGACCATATTCTCTATTCTCAGATGAATAGCTTTGGAGGAAGAAAATCTCAGCATGAGCATATTGGGGGAAATAATCAAAAGTAGCATTTTGGATTGCAATAGTGATCACTGTATGTGACTCAGCACCACAGCAAAGAAAATTGCCTATGCAAAATGTTTTCTTCAACAAGAGATGAGCACATCCTATTCCAAAAAAGAACAATTCAAAATCTCTACATCATAATTTAGTTGAAGGTGTTTAAAATAACTACACTTGAGTAGATTTTTTTTTGTTTTGCAAAGGAAAAAATCAAAGAAGAATCCCACTGAAAGGTCCTTTGATGCTTAATCAAAAAGCATCACATTAAACAGTTAAGCCCTTGATCTGTCGGACAACTGCGAAGTAGCAGAAGCAGGTAACAAACCCAGGTCTAACTCCTTGCTCTTCCTCCCTTATAGACTTAGCAACTTTCTTTAAGAGGATCGAGGTCCATGTCTGCCTATCTTTATATTATATGTGCATGAGGTTTGTGATATTATTTAAAAGATTTTTGAGGGGGGACATAAAATATAATCTACATTGATCAAAACTATTATATTCTACTAAAATTTATCTTGGGTGAAATAGAAGAAAAGGGCAATAGTGCTTTGGTAAATGTCTTTATTTTCAATTTTATGGGCATTGTTGAATGGATCCTGCATTTGATCATACTATAATGGCCTCTCCTGAGAACCAAGTATCTTGAAAGTGAAATTTAAGGACCTTTTCAAACATAACTCATTCTTGTCCTGCACTCTGAATTTCCCACCAAGAATTATTCCTGTAACACGGTATTTCTGAAAATACATTCCCAGAACTCTAAGATTCTTCCCTGTCCCCCACCCCCTAAACTAAGATTTTATAGTAAAATAAGTTTGGGAAATGCTGCATATAATATTTTCCCTCTTGAAAATATATAATTTATGATAATATATTAAGAGCTCTGTTGACAAATCTAATAAGTTTGGAAAATTCTGAAATGTATCTAATAAATTTTGAAAATTTTTCCTAATTTGTTAGATTAGTAAATAATTCTATTGGATACACTTTGGGGAAAGCTGCTCTAAATACAGTGCCTACTATCTGTCTTAAAATGCAAATGTGTTAAGTGGGAAGAGTACTATATTAATATGGCTGTGGGGAAAAATGATAATAAGGTTGGAAAAGCTCCAGCAAAGGGAAGAAAACCACAGTTACATGAAGCACTGTCAAGGGAGGCCACACCCAACAGGGTTCACACAATGGCACTATACATAAAACTTGGCTGCATGATCACCTGGGGCGTTGTTAAAACACAGATCCTTGGGCACCCCTCCCAGAGATTCTGATCCAGCAGAATCGGAACACCAGGATTCACATTTCTGACAAGCCCCCGTGACACTCTGAGTAGCACCGCATCGGGAGGGATCCCGGCACTTCACAACTCTGCTCCGAGTCCCTACGAAGGGACCAGCCCTACTTTTGCTTTGAGGGAGATAAAAAGCATGGGGCACATCCCTGCCTCCTGTCCTGTGTCGAAAGCCTAAATTAACACACAAGAACAGAACCACACAATACTTTAATAAAAATGACTAACACTTAAATAGCACTTATGGTGTGCCAGACACTCTTGCAAGTAATTTACATGAGACCTCCCTGGATTTTACTAAGGTCCAATGAGGGAAGTACTATTCTTATCCTCTTTTTTCCACAGAAGAGAATGAATTCCAGAGAGGCCATGTGACTCACCCAAGGTCTCCCGGGGCTCAGACCCATACAGTGTGGCTCCAGACGTGCAAACTCACCCTACACTGCCTCTCTCATGGACACACACACACATATATATACTGCTTAGTGCCAGACTAAGAGATATTGTTGATGGTGCTAACATCACTAAAGTTTGGATAAGTTGGGGAATGAGCGCGTTTAACTGAACTTGACCACTTGTGGCTCCTTGCAGGGCTGAGGAAACACCTCCAGTAGATGCAGCCAGCACTGCTGCTGTTGGTGGCAGGTCCAAGGGCCTGGGGCAGACAGGGATTGTAGAACTTGGCCAGCATGGCCACCATGTGAGGGCCAGGGCCAGGGCCAAGCCAACCTGGTCTGGAAATTGGCTACATACAGGAAAATTGAGCAAATAAATAAATATATTGATGACAATGGATGCCAAGTTTGTCAGTGCTATCAAAAGGGGTTCAAATGTGAAAGCTCATTACACAATGAAGTGAGTATACTTAACACTACTGAATCTTACTTTATGCTTAAACATGGTAAAGATGGTTTTAAGAAATTATCAAATTATATATGTTAAATATGTATAGTCTATTGTATATCAATTATACCTCAATAAAGCTGTTTTAAAAATATAGAAAGCTAAAATGAAACCTGTGGATTTAGATTGGAATTAGAGGCCATGGTGTAAATGTGTGATTTTTATTTATATAAATGGGGAGATATAACCATAGGTGCAGGGATTTGTACACACACATACATTGTACAGCTCAGTCCAATGAAAGTGCCTGGAGATCATGGCTGATGAGCACACTGAGCACCTAGATCTTGGTCTCTAAATGCCATTCTCCACTAAAGGGATCCAGGGCTCTTTGGAAATATAGCCAATTCCAAGACTGGGGTAGGTCAAGCATAACATAAGCCTTAAGCAACCTGTGCCAGAGAAAGAAAAAGTACTAAAAGAATTATGAAGATTTCTCAATACACATGCACACTCACACAAACACACAAGTATCAGCCTAAAGGGTTCCCATTAGCCAAATAACAGCAATGGATAATAACCCATTGACTAAAATAGGAATCTATAAGTCCACGTGTGTGTGTGTATATGTGTGTGTGTATGTGTGTGTGTATATATATATATAAATGGGTACAAGGAAAATTCTTCCCTCCAGCAAAATACCAACTAATAAATGCACAAGAAATAATAGAATTAGAAAAATCATTCATTGACAATCATCATAGGAATCATAGGAATAATTGACTCAAACAAGAATCCCTAGTGGATAAAAAGAAACCAGTACATGAAAATTTTCTGAGGAACAACATATTTACATAGTCTCAAAGATACATTTTAATTACTTATTAATTAATATGTAAGAATGCTTATTAATTGGCTACAGTGGAGAACTATGACAGATACAGCATTAACCAAGTGGTAAAAGTGAACATCACTGATAAGAAGTGGATTACACCTGTAATCCCAGCTCTTTGAGAGGCTGAGGCAGGAGGATTGCTAGATGCCAAAAGTTCAAGACTAGCCTGGGCAACATAGTGAGACCCTGTCTCTCAAAAAAAAAATTTTTTTAAGTGAATATCACCAATAAAAGGACAATTTAACAACATGTGACTGCTGATATGAGGCATTGAGAAAGAAAACTTCTGTGATATTCCTGCCAAAAATACATAACTTGTATCTAATATGAGAAAGCATGAGATAAACCTAAACTAGGGAACATTGTACAAAGTAACTGGCCTATACTCATCAAAAACATCAAGGTCAAGAGAGATAAGGAGAGGCTAAGGAATGGCTTCAGACTGAAGGAGAACAGAGAACCAAGACAACTAAAGACACTATGTGACTCTGAACTGGACAGAAAGAAAAGGAGTAAAAGATTTATTTGGTTTGGGTTTGGGGGAGTATAAGGGACATTTGGGGGGCAATGTATGCAATTTGAATGGGATCTTTGGGTTAGATGTCAGCATCTCATCAATACTCATTTCCTGACTGTGATGGACATACTCTGATTAGGTAGGAGAATACTCTTGTTATTAGGAAATAAAATCTATAGAACTTAGAGGTAAGAGGGCATCATGCCTGAAGCTTTCTCTGGGGAAGGTCACAGGAAGTTCTCTCACTATTCACAACTGTTAGTGTGAAATTATTTCAAAATAAAAAGTTAACCAATTTTTAAAGTTTCAAAAGAGTGTATTTGTAATTTTGCCTGGGGCACATCCATGCTATTATGTGACTGAATTCCATTAGTTTAGAGGTTGCCCTGCTCTAACTCGAATGACTGGATTTATGGAAAAATTCCTCTGACAGAGCCCCTCATTTTGCTTCTTAGATTTAGGGAGTCCTCCCATGCCTTACTCCTCTCTTCCTACAGATCCATGCAGGAAGGGCAGGAAATTAAAGGAGGTGGCCCCACCTTTGCCTTTCCACACCAAATATGCCCTGACTCCCATGGACGTTTTGAGGTCTGAAGCCCCACAGCACATGGCTTCCACCACCCCACACCTCCTCCTTTCCCCAATTCTGGCACCTCTGGATTCACCTATACTCAAAAGGGGTTTTCTTCTGCCAAAGGTTTTAGCCCCTAAACAGGAAGAGGGAAGCTTTGACTCTACAGTGGAGGTGAGTGACAGTAGGTGTCTACCAGAAAAGCTACAGCTAACTTTCTTTTCTGAAATGCCTAAGTATACAAGCCAAGGGTGGTAGCACCTGCCTATAGTCTTGGCTACTATGGAGGCTGGGAGAATCTCTTGAGTTTAGGAGTTTGAGGGACCAGCCTGGCAACACTGGGAGGCCCTATCTCTTGAAATAAACAAACAAACTAACTAAAACAACAACAACAACAAAACCTTACCAATATCATTAATTTTTTTTCTTTTCCCTCAAAAAATCCACAGTTGAATCTCACCCAAAGCATGCATATTTTCTCTACCATTGTAACATAAGATTAGCTTCTTTCCTAGTGAAATAATAAACCTGAATATATCTTCCTCCTTCCTGAATCTGTTATGTACCATATTAGCTAAGAACACCAGCCAGTGGGATGGATGGTGCCCTTACAAGATTCTCTCCAATAAGATGGCATATTAGTCAGGGGTCTCCAGAGAAACAGAACCATTGGGGATAGATAGATAGATAGATAGATAGATAGATAGATACAGAGATGATTTACTATAAGGAATTGGCTCATATGATTATAGAGGCTGAGGAGTCTCACACCAGGAGCACTGATGGTGCAAGTTCCAGGCCAAGAGCAAGAAAATATCAATGTTCCAGCTCAACAGTCAGGCAGAGGGAGGGTAAATTCAACCTCTCTTTTTGTTTTATTCAGGCCCTCAATGGATTGGAAGAGGCTCACCCACACTGGGGAGGGCCCTCTGCCTTATTCAGCCCACTGATTCAAATGCCGACCTCTTCTAGGAACACCTTCACAGACACACCCAGAAATCATGTCTAACTAACCAGGGATCTGGGCATCCCATGACCCAGTCAAGTTGATGCATAAAATTAACCGTTACATGTGGGGAAGAGAGGACTTGATAGCCATTTCTACATGACCATAAATACAGCTGCAATGATTGACTATAATTGTAAAGAGTAGGCTGGGTCTCCAAGTTATTTACAGAAAAGTTACTCATACAAAATAAAATGCAGTGCAAAACATTTTGGAAGGATGGCAGAAAAAGAGGAGTTCAAATCTCTCCCATGATAAATAAATGAACAGAAATAACCAAACATACTGAACAAATCATCCTTAGACACTTAGGAATGGCATTAGAAACTAGAACTTTTGCCTTAAAAAAAAAAAAACTTGAAGGAATATTCTGGCACCATGAACAAAAGTCACTGACAACCAGCTCATATTTCCTCATTCTGACAATCTGTCTGGTTGGATAATAAGTGATGAAAGGACTCCGGGGAGAGCTGGCACTCTGCCTCACCTCTGCTCTGTGGGCACTGAGGCTGCAGCAGGACACTTGGTGCTTGTCTGCCTACTCAACAGTAAGAGAACGCTAAGTTTGGGAGTCAAAAACTTGAAGAGTTAAGTTGCTATAGTGACAGCAACTGTTGTGATTGACTGATATTTACTTTGCCTTTGCAGAAGAATTCAGTATTTTTACAATGGGGTTTCTACAGAAGAGCAGACAGCACCCTGAGGAAATACTTTGATGAGGAAGAAAACCAATGCTTTTGCATTTGCGCACTCTAGCAAAGGTGTAGGATCATATCGACCAGAAATCACCAGTGTGGGTGAAAGCATGACAGAGCTTGGCACCTCCAAATAATTTCCTCAAACCACTTAAGCACAGAGAATTCACAAAGCTTCTTACTTCTCTTATTGCTGCAAAAACACGTTTCCACGGTGTGTGTTGGTGACACAGTAAAGGCCACTTGTCTCCAGCCACCTGAGGATGCAAAGCTATCAAACAGTGCAGGTGTGCAGTAGCCAAAATAGCATTTAGTAAGGATACAGGGTGTGTGCACTCATTGCTGAATCATTGTCTCACAGATGTTCTAACCAAAATGACATAAATTATTATTATTATAATAATACAATAATATAACAGTAGCGGACTTCAGCCCTACACAGGGGCTTCCAGGGCTGTTTCCCTCCGCCACAAAACTCTGCTTGGGCCATGTAGCAAAGTTAATATTCTGCTGAGATGGAAATGGAAGGAGTTCTGAAACCAGGACCACCCCACCACCACCACCACCACCACCACCCCCACCGAGCATTGCTGGAGACCTGCTGTCTCCTAGGTGATCTTTATGTCCAAGAAACCACATTTTGCAGATCTCTGGACTTTGTGTAGAATCCTGTGACACAGAGTCACCTCTTATATGGGGTTGAAATATCCTCAACCTGGAGCTGGTGGCGTCGGAGAGGAAGGCCAGCCAGATGCTGGGACAACCGTGACAGAGGTTGAGAACCGATAATCGCACCTGATCCAACGGGTTCTGGTGCTGCGCGCTCCCAGCGTACCTGTAGCCCTACCCAAGCTGCGGCTCTGAGGCCACAGGCACCTGTTCCCACCACCCTGCTCCCCAAGCCTGGCCTGAGAAGCTGCTGTCACCTCGCTCCCACAACAATAAGCCCAGAAACCACCAGAGCGTTCCCGTCACTTTGCCTCACTGCTGGGCTTAAATCTTGTCCCATCCAGAGTAAAATCTGGAGTCCTGGCCACGCCCCAAGGACTCCCATCGTCCTGCCTCCATAGTGCTCCAGGCTGCTCTCAGACACTCCAAAGGCCTCCCCACTGGCTGTCGTCCATGTTTCCTTCCCTGGCCCCTTGCAGTCTCTGCTTCAGGGACACTTTGTCTTGTCCAGAAGCCTTCCTTGGCCACTCCAGTGAAGCGACCCCACTAACCCCCCTCCACCGTACGTGCCGACACTCTTTTGTTTTACTTCCATGTATTTGCCTTCAAAGCACTGCTGAGTAAGACCACCTGACATACCATGTTTTACATATTTGTTCCTCTCTGTGCCAAACAGGAATTGAACTCTGCTAAGAACAGGATTTTAATTCCTTTGCCCTTGGCACTATCCGTGGCGTGCAGACCAGTGCCTGGCACACAGTGCACACTCAATAAATGTCTGCTGTCATTGAATGTGGTTGTTCCCACTATCACGCAATGTATGTAACTTGGTGACGCAGATCGGAAGATATACTTTGCCTCTGCATTTGATTGAGTCTGCAGGGTCTAACTTTATTAATTAATTATAGATTCTTTTGATGGATATTTGGCAATAATGGTGAGGTTTTTTAATCACCTAAGATAAAGACTAGTTATGTTGAGATTCAATTGTAGCTTTGCATTAGTAATTCATTCCACAGAGATAAATGGATGGTTGTAATTAGGAGTGACTAAGATTTAATAAGCGTCTTGATCTTTCTCAAGAATCTAATTGCTCAGATTAGTCTGTCATCTCTGAAAGCTATAAGTAATACAAACAATTTATATATCACTTGCAGAAAGTTACAACATAGGGGATGTAATGAGACTACTAAAAATCTGACTCCTTTCATAATCTTATTTGCCTACTGTAGGTGTATGTGCATGGTGTTTTTTATAAAAGGTCATTGTAATTTCTCTAGCTATCATTATAAAATTGCAGTGACTAATTTGCAGAGTATACTTTATTTGTATTATTCCCATAAAGGGAATTTTTAGCAAAATTGCTATACCCTTTAGAAAGGTGAGAGAGATGGGGGGAAGAGAGAGAAAGAAAGAAGAGAATGAAGAGGAAGGATAGAAGGAAGGATGGAAGGGAGGGAGGGAGAGAGAGAGAAAGAGAAAAGAAAAGAAAAGATCCAGATCCAGGATTGCTCATCTTTGTAACATAAGAATTTAAATACTCGATATTAAGTATTGTGTATTTGCCATAAGGGCAAACACTAAGTCTTAGGCATCTTTATCTTTCCAGCTGCTAATAGGCAATATCTGGCACATAGTGTAGGTGTTCACTATATATTTGCTAAATTAACTTGAAAGTACCTCAGTGGGAGAACTATTTATGTTAAGGTTAAAAGTAACATACTCACAAACTTCAGCTGACACCAAACAAAAGTGGAAGGACAGAGCTGTGAAATATATGTTACTCAACTATGGCCATAACTTTAGTCCTCAGGCTGTTTCAATGAATGCTTGAAATTAACTGAACTACTAAATCAGTTTCTTTAACTGGACTGAAACCAGTTGACCTGAAAGCTCATGGCAGGAGTGAATGTTCATTCACCTGATTAGCCTGTGCTAAGATAGAACTCTCTGTCTGGTGAAAAAAAAAAAATGTAAATAAACTCCTTCCAATCTCCATATAGTCATATGTCTTTGTAAAGGTTGCAAAAATAAGATCAAGAAACATTGTCATTTTTCTCTCCACCTCCCCTTCTGTCACATTTTTCAACAATTCCTGAAGTGCTGGATTCCATGTGAGCATTGCTGGGGTCCAGCTACGGGGAAGTTGAATTGGGTTTACATTTAGTTTGCATTTAGTGAAATATATTTAGGTAGTTAGTAGTCATTTGAAGTCATTAGATTATTGTTAGTTGTCTTGCTGTAGCAATGGCTTCTAGGGATATTCTTATCACTCACTCTGCCAGTTCTCCTCGTAGTAAGACACAAAAACCAGGCCCAAAGGTCATACAAGACATACTTTTACAAGGCACATTTGAATGAGATGTACTTCCAGTATACCTGGCAATGGAGTATGTGAGTTATGGAAACTAAACAGGGTTTGAAATGTACAAAACCAAAGCTAATCTGTGGGAAATGCTTCAAATCATCATGTAAGTAAAATTATAAATAGAAAATTCAATGTTAATAGATTCTAGTCACAATGGAAGCCCTCTTTTGTCAGAAATACACTTGATAATGCAGTATATACAATTACAAATGAGCCCTATATTTTTGTTTATGTTTGATGAGATTGACAAAAAAATAAAATTTATTCAAACACCACATTTATAAGGCACAAACCTGTAGCAATGCCATATACAAGCATGTCTGCATGTGAGGTTTCATATTTCATATACTGCAGTTTATCAGAGTTGACATTTTTGTGACATCTAGGCATCTGGTCTAAGTGAAGCCTTGTGGTTCCAGACAAAAAGGCACTTGGCATTTGCCACCAATGGTAGGAAAAGAGCCTGTAGTTAAAAATATTCTGTTGACAAATGCTTAGACATATTTGGAATGCTTTTGATTACGCCTTAATAAATTTTATACAACTTTTATATTTTAGATAATCAAATCTATATAATTTTTCAGAATGATTGGTCATGCCAAGAATCAAATATACCAAAAACTAAATGCCTTCAATTCAAAATAAGTATTGAAGATTAGTCATTGCTTATGAAAATTTGAAATGCCCTGACATGTTAAAGCACATGCAAAAAAAAGAGAAAAAACTTGATAAAGGTTTCCCCAAATTTAATAAAATTCCTGAAACCTTTCATGACATATTCAATTACAAATTATTAAGCTGGAAGAAATTTACCTAACCTATCAATAATAATATACAAATTTTGATCAGGCATGATAGAGAAAAGCATCTGTCTATTCACCCTATAAAAAGCAATACTGTATTATAAAATCATCATATAAAAGGCCAATCAGAATACAAGCCATAAATTGTAGGAAGAAGTGGTATAGAGCTACATTAAGTAATTAATAAAAGATACTGTGTTATTTTTATGGATTGTGTGATAGGGAAACTGAGGTCATGAAGAGTTAAGCTACTTGCTCAATGTCACCAGTCAAAACAAGCTCATGGCAGAGCTGGGATTCAGACATGCAAAACGATAATTGTTAATCTTTCTTAGAGATAAGTTTTATTTTTCACCATTTTAGTCATTTCCACTTAAACATTCTGAAAATTGTCTCTTTTTCCTATCTGAACTGTAAGATGAAGAATCACCTGGAATACATAGGATTCCATATGTACTGAATTCTAATAGTCCCATTTTAAATATAAATATGATCATTAAGATTTATAGGTTAGCCATTTATGACTATGTAGAATAAATTATATCACATGGTTATAATACTGGAGGAGTATGAATTTTTGTTGTTAATTACATTGTAGAGCGTTGGAAGCAAGCTTCCTATACATATTTAATATGTTACCCAACTACTTTTTGCAGCACTAAAGAACACTGGTAAATTCATTCTAATTATTCACATCCCAGGGCTATAACTAAATGCATATTTAAAATTAAATATAAGCTTGTTCATCCTGGGAGGAAAAAAAACTCTAATAAAATAGCACAGATGCATTTATAACAAATTTTTTAGGTAACTCAAAAGTAATTTAAAAACAGTCCAAAACAGTTCATTGTCATTTAATAAAATTCAGCTTCATCTATCTTGAACATTTAATCAAATTTTATTTTTTCATGAAGTCATGGCATATAAAATTGAGGATTGATGAAAGCTAATTTTAGGTAAGATACAATATTACAGCAAAAAAAGTAGGAAAGCATAAAATATTCTTGTTAGTAAAATGCTAATATAAGAGCTTAAACTTCTGTAATGAATAGCATCTCAATATTAAGTAATTTTAATGACTTTCAAGCACATGACAGAAGATAATGCACTCTAAGAAAAATATTCAAAACTACTCTGGTATTTCATCCAGAAACAGCTTCATGACCCAGCACAAAATAAACTTCCTTAAGAGTTCATAAACAAGAAGTTCATGAGCATCCTTGGCAGGATGACTCACTCAATATATTTTCCATGCGGCCAACAGGTTCAATAAATGGCTAAATAAAAAAATACTTATCTAATTCAGTGAGGCACAGTTTCTTGGGAACCATGTTCAATTAACTTAAGACCCTATTTCTGATAGTACCCAAATATTTAGACATACTACAGTAAGGGTTTAATGACTACATTTTATGCTTGTATTTCTAGAAATCTAATATGAATTACCCTGTTTTTCCAGGCCACTAATATAACACCACTTTAAAAGATTTTATATGGCCACTTATGTGTTCCAAGGTATTATACATAACTAAATGAGCTAAAAAACAGAGCTGACCCATTCCGTAGCAAAATGCTCAAGGAAAAGCTCTCTTTATCTCCATTAGAGTAATAATGTACTTAAATTTTATATTTAAGATATTAAAATTTGGCCCAATTCTCCCATTAATTAAATTCTAAAGAAGCAAGAACAAAATCTATAAAATTTGTAAGTTAGTTTTATAAATGAGAAGTAAAAATAAAATTTACAATGACTCCAAAATAAAAACTAAAATGTCTTAGCCAAATAATTACATATTAACCTAATTTTTCTAATTTCAATGAATATGTAATAGGTACCCTTCCTAATAACCAATTTAGTTTAAGTGTTTATAAATTATAAACACTTTAATATCCTCAATATAATACCATTTTTTAATTTTATTATGATAAAAATGCTTAACATGAGGACTCTCCTCAATAAATTTTTAAGTGTATACCCATATTGTTAACTATAGGCACAATCTTGTACAACAGATCTCTAGAACTTAATTATCTTGCATGACTGAAACTTTATACCCATTGAATAGCAATCCTCCATTGTCTCCTCCCCTTCAAAACTGGTATCATATCCCCAAAGCCGTTTTTTACATCTACAGGGCCTAGAAGTTAAGTAATTTGTCCAAGGATGCAATTCTGGTGCCTGGTAGAAACACTATTAATATTCCAGGATCCTAATTCTGTTCTCCCAACCACTCTATTATCACTTTATCTGCTTGTAGAGGTGGGAAATGTGAAATACCATACTTGAATTCAGCAGTGTAGTAGATAGATTAAAACATATTTTGGTATCTGTCTTTTCTATGTCTTGCACCATTGAACAATAAGGATAGCAGTTAATATTAGAGAGAGAAGTTGTGGATCTAAGAGAGAAAAAAACGGAAGAAAGAATAGCACCAGAAGCTTTGAAGGAAAGTGGTTGAAGAAAGAAATTAAAACAAATAAGGAAGGCCTTTCACTCTGGACTCCAGATACACATGACTTTCTATGTCTGCCACCAGCTGGGTTCTCTCTCCCCTCTCCCTTCTCTTCTCCTTCTTCTTCTTCTTCTTCTTCTTCTCTCTCTCTCTCTCTCTCTCTCTCTTTCTATTTATCTCTCAATAAACCAATGAATCACTGAACCAAGTAATTATTGACTATCTAGTATAAACTAAGTACTACACTTGCCTAAAGGATATGTTTATACTTCTTTCATAACACTTCAGTTACTTAAAGAAATTAAAGTTACATGTATTTAGGAATTTATCAAAGGCCATAAAAATTAAGAATCAG
Source organism: Cheirogaleus medius (assembly GCA_008086735.1). Lineage (NCBI taxonomy): Eukaryota > Metazoa > Chordata > Mammalia > Primates > Cheirogaleidae > Cheirogaleus > Cheirogaleus medius. The sequence continues at coordinate 3,350,083 of VBSM01001927.1, forward strand.
TGCCAAATGGTAGGCACTCTATAAGTATTTGTTGATGTAACTATATCAATACTGCCACTGTTTAACATCAGATTTATTACAAATTTGTTTCACACTTACTTAAAAACATATGTTGGTTTTTTACAAGAAAATACAACATCACTATTGCTATGCAATTATATATGAAAACTTTTAAACCATAAAGTTTAATTTTGGGGTCACTAACAATATTAATACTATTACCAGAGAAGAGAAGAGTTACAACTTTTTGGGATAACTGCTTCCAGCCATAAAAGAATTAGACCTTGTATTTTGTTAAAATGAATGTTGATGATAAGAAGGTCTTTGAGAAGGTTGTACAGTTATCTCTTGTGAGATTATCAGAAAGAAGTTATGCATACCTATTTGGTGCAATAGCTTGATACTGATAAACTACAGATTTCTGTTAAATACTGAACAAAAGCATTCTTTTTTATTTTAACCATTATGCTTATCAGAAAAACTAATGGTAAAAGTAAAGAACACAAACTAAATGTTTAAGTTGAGCCCATATAAAGAGACATTTAACACATGGTAGAGATTTGGATATTTATTACTGTAATAGATACTGGATTTTGTCTGTAGGGTGTAACTTCTCTTGAATTTCTTAAAACACATATTCTTGTAATCTATATCTTATATAAATTCTTCAGAGAATAGAAAAAATGGGACCATTTCCCAACTCATTATATGAAAACCCCTTAATCTTGCTACCAAAACCTGACCATTACATGCCATAACAAGAACATTACAAGACAGAAAAATTATAGTTCTAGCTCACTCATGAATAATTTTAATCCAAAACAAAGTATTTGAAAATTGAATCTAGCAGTTCAAAGAACTGATTCATCAAGACCAAATTGGATTTATTTTCAGAATTAATAGATTGAATCAACATTTGAAAATAAATTCACTAACAGAACAAAATAAAAACTAATACAGATCTCAATACATGCAAAAATGTGATAAAATACTGATTTATGATTTTAAAATAGTAATAATAACACCTCTTAGAAAACTAGGTGAGGCACTGAATATACAAATGGGCAATGGCCAGATCAAAAACAGAACTTTGACCCACAACCTGCAACTTGCCCAGGAAACCAATCCTTTGTCTATAATAAACAGCCCAGAAAGCTAGCAGCAAGACTACTATACAAGAAATTTTAAGACATTATTGAGAGAAACTTTGAAAAATCAAAATAAATATTCTTGAACAATTAAACTTAATATAGTAAAAATGAGAATTCTCCCCAAATTATCTATAGACTCAATGCAATTAAAAATCTCAAAAGATTTTTCTGTGGACATTGACAGGCTGATTCTAAATATTATAGAGCAAAGAATGAAACTAAGATTAAGCAAGACACACTTTAAAAGGACATCAAGGTGGGTCTACCATATATAAATATTTGATATAAAGCTACAGTAATTAAGATAATATGATATTGCTACATGTTTAGGCAAATGAACAAATAGAACAGAATACAGATTTCAGAAACACACTCATTCATACATGGAGACTGAGCTGGTGCTGCAGAGAAGAGGGGAGAAAGTTCTTTCCAATAAATAGCCCTTAGGGCCAGATGCGGTAGCTCACACCAGCGATCCCAGCACTTGGAGGCCAAGGCGGGAGGATCGCTTGAGCTCAGAAGTTCGAGACTGGCCTGAGCAAGAGCGAGACCCAGTCTCCACTAAAAATAGAAAAATTAGCCAGGCATTGTGGCATGCGCCTATAATCCCAGCTACTCTGGAGGCTGAGGCAAGAGGATCTCTTGAGCCCAGGAGTTTGAGGTTGCTGTAAGCTATGATGATACCACTGCACTCTACCCAGGGTGACAGAGTGAGGCTCTGTCTCAAAAATAAATAAATAAATAGCCCTTAGTCAAATATATAACCATATAGGAAAACAGAACAAAACTTCATCTCTATCTCACACCATTCATAAAAATCACTTTAAGTAGGTCTTAAATCTAAATGTGAAATGCAAAACAAAGCTTCTAGAACAAAACAAAGATTAGTATCTTCCTAATCTTGCCATAGGGAAGGATTAAACAAGACACAAAATAAAAAAATTTTAAATTAGACCCCATTAAAATTAATTCAGATCTTCTGTTTATGAAAAAAAAAGAAGCCACTACCATAAAAATGAAAAGACAAGCCATGGAGTGGGGGAAAATGTATGCAACACATTCAGCTGATAATAGAATAGAATCTAAAATATATTAACAACTCCTAAAAATTAAGAGGAAAACGACAGACAACCCAACAGGAAAAACAGGCAAGAGAATCAATGAATAGGCACTTCACAATTGAGAATATCCAAAAGGCCATAAAAACATTAACAGGTAGTCAACCTCATTAGTAATCAGTGAAAAAAATACAAAAACCACAGAAAGATATCCACTCTACACCCATGAGATTGGCTACAATGGAAAAGAAAAAGACAATGAAAAAACATTGACAAGTACATGAACATTGGAAACTCATGTGCTGAGTGGTAAATTTGTACAACCCCTCTGAACACACACGCTCTCACAGAAATACACAGGTGCACAAAAGATAAGCACAAGAACGTTCGTGACAGCACCATGCTTAATAATCCCAAATTAGAAACAACCCAAATCATCCACAGTAGAATAAAGAGAAAAATTGCATACAGCAATGAAATCTAATTAACTGCAGCTACGTACAACATGATGAATCTTACAAATATATTTTTCAGAGAAAGGTGGATTCAGGAATATATATATGATTCAATTTATATAAAATTCAAAAATAGGGGAAGAAGTCAGGACAGTAGCCACCTCTGAGAAGGAAGAAGGTGCTGATGGAGAACTGGCAGAAGATGTGGGTAAGGGGCCCAAGGTGCTGGCCGTGTCTAGTTCTTAATGGCCGGGGTAATTCTATGAGCATGTTCTCTATAATAATTTATTAAGCTGTACGTTTTGTATTGTACATTTTTTATATGGGTATTCTATATCAATTAAAGGCTTTGAAGAAGGACACCTACTGCATGCCCTTTGTTCTTCATTTTCCTCCCCCCTATACCCTGAAATGCTTAAGAGAGAGCTGGTGCCTCAGTTACCATGCTGGACCAGGAACACAAGTTTGCGGCATCACACCCATGAGCTAGAAAGAGCCAAGGTCCCTGAGTCCAACATCCTTTCCCCAGACTGCCTGTCTCCAGGTCTCTATGTGAGAAAGAAAGAAATCTTTACCTGGTATAAGATACTGCAGTTTTGGTCAATGGAATACAAATCCTGTCCTAACTGATACAGAGAGCCAGGCCCCAAATCTCAAGTTCACACCCTTCTACTCCAAAACCCTTTCCACGACCTCTCACTGAGTCTTACACAATTATGGACGAACCGTTCTGGAAATTTCATGTCAAAAAAAAAAGCAATCAAATCCATTTGTGTAAAAATGAATATTGGGGCACTGCCAAAAAACTTTAATTAGAAACTTTCTGCTTTGTTACACCTTAAAAATCAAACAGTGTTTTATGATATTGATTTTTCTCTTTTTCAGCTATGGCAGCTGTTGCTTTGTAAAATTAGAATGCAACCTTTTCCTTCTTCCCACGTGATTTACTCACTGTACTGTGTTAATACTTGGCAAATGATTTTTCCTGAATATGCAGATATTTCTAAGCACTATGCTTCGTTTTTCCCATGACAATTTCAGGGTATACTTAATGTCATCAGGAATATTTTACATGGAAATGAAGAGAGAGAACAGAAGGAAATGTCATGGAAGACTGTGATTCACTAGCTTAAAAAGCCATTTCCTTGGCAAGGGGTCACTCAAAATGTTTCACAGAGAGATATTTATGGTCACATAATCAAACAAAATAAAACAGAAATTCAGTGTAAGAGCTGTCCACTGGGATAAGCAGCCCAGAGATGAGCCCTTAACTGAAGATATTAGAGCTCAGGCAGGCCTGGTAGAGAAATTCACAAGTAATTTTCTAGCATCAAGTTTTCTAATTTTCAGCTAACTTTTGAGTTTGTTTGTTGCAATTCTAGGTTGTCAGAATCTAATCCAAATATGTTTCACATCCTCCTTTAATATCTGAGTTTGTCAGGGCAAGGTTCTCTGTCCTTTACCCACTATGGTCCTACCTTCCTTCACTCCCATTAGGAAGGAGACCCCTTAGTGTAACTGTGTCTCAGAGGTGCAATGAGAAGGTGCCATACACTGAAGGTTTGTGTACCCCTCAAAATTCACGCATTAAAGCTCAAGCTCCCAATGTGATGGTATTTGAAGGTGAGAACTTTAAGAGATAAGTATGTTTAATGAGGTCTGAAAGTGAAACCTTCATGATGGTATTAGTGTCTTCATAAGAAAAAGAAGAGAAACTAGAGCTTGTTCTCTCTCTCCAGCATGTGAAGACACAGCAAGAAGGTGGCCATTTACAATCCAGGAAGACAGCCCTCACCAAGAACAAAATCTGTTGGTGCCTTGATCTTGTAATTCAGCCTCCAGATCTGTGAGAAATAAATGTTTGCTATTTAAGCCACTCAGTTCTTGGTGTTTTGTTAATAGCAGACAAAGACACAGAAGATTAATATTAGTTTGAGAAGGGATGAAGATCTGAAGATGTAAAGATTTGAGGAAAATATGACTTGTTTGCAAGGGGCAAGATGAAGCCAGCACCCTAGAGAGGACACAGGAGCTAGAAAGTAAGGGAAGAAGGGAACAAAAAGTAAGAGGGAGGGGATGGATGCACGTCTGAGACAGGTGCTGCAGGAATGAAGAGATGGCCAATGTGTTCTCCCCCATCTCTGACCTCTGTGTGTTCACACTCCACTCCAGGTGAAGCTGGGCTCTTCCTCATGACGGCTATATCTTTCACGACTTCATAAATTTTCTGAATTTATTTTCTGAAAATAAAAGGTGGGCTAATGCCTCCAGAGTGTTTCACATAGTATCTGACACATGGTACTTTATTCTTAATAAATGGAAGTAGCTGATAGTCCCAAAACAGGATTCTACAACAACTTTTTCTGGCTAAGTTTGGATTCAAATTCTGGGAGGGTAGACAACACCTTTACACACTGCCCCTAATATATGTTTGCATCTGTTGATATACGAGGTCTGGAAAGTATCCAGCCATTGTTAATATAACAAGAACAGTTTGCATGACATAGATATAACCTGGCAGCCAAGGAGAGGGGACTGGAATGCACATGTGTACTAGTAGGTGGGATGCTAGATGCTGCTGAGTGAGCATGTGTACTGTGTGGCCATTGCATTCAAAATGACTGAGCGATTAGAGCAACAAATCTGCATCAAATTTTGTGTTAAGCTTGAACATTCCTCTGCAAAAACTATTCGGATGATTCAGAAGGCTTTCAGGGACAATGCCATGAGTGCAGCACAAATAAAAGTATGGCTTTACAAACACTTCAAAGATTGTCAAGAATCTGTTGAAAGTGATTCACGTTCTGGAAGGCTGGCAACAAGCAGAACACCAGAGAATGTTGAACGTGTATGGGTTAGGTTAAGAGACTGGAAGAACTGTGTGAGGTCCCAAGGTGCCTACTTTGAAGAGGACTGAGGCATCATTGTCCTATGTACAATGTGTCTTGTATCTTCTTCAATAAATGTCTCTATTTTTCATATTACATGGCTAGACACTTTTCAGACAGACCTTGTATATGGCAACTTTTTTATATATCCAGGTGAGAAGAATGCTGCATAGGTTTCTCATGTTTTTCCATCCAACAAATCCAACAATTTTTAGAGTTGAAGTATGAATGAAAAGAGCAATATATTTATCAGATTAGCCCTAACTGGTCAATGTTGAAAAAATGGCACATGGAACATATAGAGTTTGAGCAGTAATGTCCTAAACAATTTAAGCTGGAGAGCAAAGGGCAGAAAGGAAAATTCAGGTGCTATAAGCCCCCATTTAATAATTTAGTTTGGCACGAGGCTTACACAATTGATGCATTCCTGCAGATAAACGGTGCAAAAGCAGATCTATCCATCTACATGTGTGTTCTCCCTCTGCTGTATTTCTGGAGGGAGTGTGTCCTTTTTCCCATCTGAAAATCATGTTTTAGGAGTTTCAAAAACCATAGAATTCCTTTGAGCAAGTATCTGACTACTTCCTAATGTAACGTTAGGCATAGTTAAATGAATAGATTGACAAAGGAACCCTAACTCTTGCCCCCAACTTTAACTTTCTCTGGGAACACTGGCTTTTCCCAATATTCTTATGCCTCTTAGGGAAATATCTCTGCTGAAAAACCTTTTCAAGGAGAGTTCTAAAAAAGAAACTCCTTCTCTTTCCCTGACTCCTCACAATCATTCATCACATCAGAGGCTGAAGTAAAGGACATTTCAAGCTACTGAGAAGGCTCTACCAGATGTGAGGTGACTCTTCTCACCTCAGGGACTCCCTGCCTCATTCCCTGCATGTTCCAGGGAGAAAAGATTGCCTTTCTCAATGGAGAATATACCCGTAACACACAATCGCAGGAGAAAGGACATGATTTCAATCTCTGTCAAAATACAATGAATGCATTAGAGTCTCCTCTGAGGGGAAAGTCGATAAAATTCTAGGAAAAGGCCATGGAACCCATAGCCACCTGCCAGGCCAAATGCCCCAGAGAGACAAGGCTGCTGTACAGAACCGCCAGCTGCTACTGGTTTCCAATTGGATAACCCCTTGGAGGATGGAATTGTTTGAGAAGCTGTAAGGTTTAGTAATTAGGTTCCCAGGGCTAAAATCCCAAGTCTGTCACTCTTTTTCTTGGGCCATTGATTCAACCTTTCTATGACCTGCTTTCTCCTTCTGAAAAAGGACCAACACCTGAGGTTAGGAGTGAATACTGGAAAGCATCTCTGAGTACCTAGGACATGAAAAGTGCTATTATGACCTTTGCTTACGAGGACATGGAGGAAGAACCTGAACTCTCACACAGACTAGATCAGGACATAATGCACAGAAGGGGTCCCGACAGGATGCTGTTCCATCTAGCACCTGGGTGGGTCAGCACAAGAGGGAATTCCTGTGGATTTGGTAAGTGTGACAATAGTTCTGTGGTTATCAACGTCCTTATTTGGGGGAAATCATTCGAACATATTTAAGAATGAAGTATCATGATATCTAGAATTTACTATTTAGCAAAAATTATAGAAATGAAGCAAATATCGCAAAATGTGAACAACCAGAGACTCCAGGTGGTGCATGTATGAGTAGTCATTGCATTGTTCATTATATATTTCTGTGGTTTTGAAAATACTCATAACTGGAGAGCATTGTCAGCACCCACCACATGCCTTTATAATTTGCTGAATGTCACCAGGCACAGGAGACAGTAGACAATGTTCATCACAGAGTACAAGTTGATCCATACTAAGAACCTGGGTTAAAAATCCCTCAGGGCATTTTTATACATTGCTACCTGGACCAGAGGGTCCTACTGATCCAAGGCTCACATTAGACAACTCGGTAGGCATCTCCCCTCAGCCGCAAGGGCCTCCCGCCCACCTGCGCTGCTCACCTGTACCTGAGGCTCATGGAAAGACCTTGGAATGTGGAATTGAACAGAGCTAGATTCCTCTCCAGCTTCCCCACTTTCTAAGTAAATCTGAGCAACTTCTTAATTGTTATGAGTCTCAGCACTCTCATCCACACATTTGGAAATGGATTTGCGGATTTTGGCAGAGACGTTTTTAGGTAGTTCAATTCCGACTTTGATTACTGCCTTGCATGAGTAACTCTTAATTCTACATATTTTGCTCTGATTCATCACTAAATGTGTATATCCCGATGTCTGCAGAACATGTGGATGTCATTCTGACATATGAAACAACATATATCTAAATCCCTCAAATGAGAACATCTTTCAAATTTTACATTACTAAATATAGCCACATACTTAATAGACCTCATTCACCCATTCCAAGTTCCCTAAATATAAAACTTGGAGATTTCAATCCCCTGCTTTCTCTTTCACCAGTCAGCCATAAGACTTTTTGGCTCTTCTCCCAGAGGTGCTTGTGAATTCCCACTCAGGGCCCTGGCTTATCGTGTTTGCCCCCTAAAATGAGTGTATCCCCTCCTTCCTTCCAATGTCAAATGATCCCACAACACTAAATGCTGCAACGTAGCAGGCAATGCAACATCAGCAGGCAAAAAGAAGTAGTGAGAACAAAGATTGGGGCATGACAAGCAAGTGTTAAAATTCTAGCTCTTCTCCTAAGTAGTTAAATTATATCACCTGGCTGAGACTCAGTTATATTACCTGTTAACTGGGCAGAATCCTATCTGCGTGTCTTCAGAGGACTAAGAGACCCGGTTTTTACAAAGTTCCTGGTGAAAAAATAAATCCAGCATACATTAGAAGCAAGAGAGAAGGGTAAGAGCAGAGTACAGCCACCAGGGCTCAGAGCCCAGCCTCGCCTGCTCCTGTCCAGCACAGGCAAGCCCTTGCAAGTGTGCGCCTCGTTACAGACTGCCGCTCCAACAGCCTCACCTCTGGATAGAGATATCGGAGTAGCTCGTGGACTTGAACTGCACTCTGGCCAAAAATGCTATATAAAGATTAAGTATGTGACAAAAATTTGTAGCAACATCAGCTAATTGCAAAGTTGAGGAAGAGAAAGTAATTAAAGTTAGAGATGAGCCAGCAAGTAATTCACTTAATTGTAAGCACAGAACATTCTCTAATCTGTAATCCTCTCTTCCCCTGAAGGGGGAAGAAAAAAGGTATGCAGAATGCTTGAATACCTGTGCCAGGTTCCAGGTGTGATTTCCTGAGGTTGATATAGGCTGCCCATTTCACCTGCCACAAAGTAGATCAAAGCAATATTGTTTGGTGTATTTTCTCCATGCCTTTGTTTTTAATTGTTTCCCCCCTAAAGAGAGTCTTTCCTCCACTGAACTTGGTTTAAAAAGAAAATGGGTAATGGATATTTCATGGACAGGTAATCAACAGTCAAGTCTTATGACCCACGGTAACAAATACATGGCAGAGACACTATCATCCAAAATTCACAATCCTTCCAGAAAACTCGCCAGCATGTACCTTCAGAAGTACATTTGAAAAGGAGAGAGAAGCAGCTGGAGAAAGAAAATTCCTATTATAGATGGTCTCTATGTGTCTGTGGGTCTATTTTTCTGTTGCTTTGTGTTTTATTCTGTTTTTTTTATCCTGTATGTTTCTAGTGGTGTCAAATCAAACAAAATCAATGTCATTTCAGCAAAACAGCATCTAACACACACCTCACTCCTCTCTCCTGGCTGGACTGGAGGCCTTGCCAGCTGCCCTGCATGCCTCTCGTGACTCATGTTGAGAGTCGAGGGACACTCATATGAAGATACCACTGATGGGCCTGGCTTCCCAGGTGGGAGAAGAACTAATCCGGTGTTTATTCACTGTGGTGGTCACTCTCCAGAAACCAGACTCAAATCTAACTAAATTATGTGCTATGAGCTGGATTGTATCCCCCCTAAAAAAAGTCCTAAGCCCCAGTACCTCAGAATGTGCCTTTACATGGAAATACAAAGTAGATGTAATCAGTTAAGTTGAGGTCATCCTAGAGTAGGGTGGGTCCCTTAATCCAATATGCCTGGTGTTTTTACAGGAAGACGGCCATGTGGAGACAGAGACACACATAAGGACTACACCATGTAACAATGAAGGCAGAGATCAGGGTGATGCTTCCACAGGCCAAGGAACACCAACAATTGACAGCAAACCACCCAGAGCTAGGAGTAGCATGGAACAGAACCTCCCTCACAGCTCTCAGAAGTAACCAACCCTGCCAACACCTTGATCTTGGACTTCTAGCCTCCAGAGCTGTGAGACAGCAAATTTCTGTTGCTTAAGCCACCCAGTTTGTGGTACTCTGTTGTGGCAGCCCTAGAAAACTAGTACACCACACTTATTTTTTTACCTTAGTGTAACACAGGGGAACTTTCCCATTGGAGTATGTTAAGAACATGCAGGTGCTCCAGCCATACTGAGTGGCCTGGAGTGTTGGAAAGGACACTGGCCCCTGAGTGTGATGCCAGCTGTGTGATCTTGAGCTCAATACCCTCCTCCGTAAAATAGAGTTGATAATAGTTGCTGAGTTGACATCATGTGATTATCAAGAGAACCAAATGAAACAATAGAAGAAGGTGCGTTGGAATCCAACAAGCTAAGCAAATACAGTATATGGTGTTGTTAGTATCATATTATATGTATAGACATATAATGCTAACTGGCCCTGTTGTGATGTCAGCATGCAATGATTTTCCAAGGAAAAACTGCTATATTTTTTATTTTATGCATTAATTCATCTATTTATTTATTGAACAAATATTCATTTAGGTCCTACAATGAGCTTTTTAGGCACTGGGATTACTGAAAAGTCCTTGCCCCTACTCTTCAGAGACCTTATATTTGAAGTGGACAAACATCTTCAGCCATATCTCTGAAGATGAATCCTGACCACTAAGGTCAATAAGACACAGGACACCAGGCCAGGCTGAAAGCAAAGGGAACACAGGTAAATCTCAGGAACACACGGACAGTGGCTGGTTGATTGGGTGGAGGTGAGAAGCTCACAATTAAGAATCTCAAGAGACAGGAGGAGGTTATTTGTCTGAAGTCTGCACACTGGAAACAAGACCTTCATTGTAAAGTTATGAGAGAGATTCTCTTTGTCCTCAGCCTTTGGTGAAGCACCCAAAGTTAGAGAAACAAACATCAGACACACAAATATATCCAATGAAAAATCAAGTCCACTAATGATTCTGCCAAATTCCACACATGCACATCTCCTAAATGTCAACTAATATAAAATAGAAACTATGTGAGGAATTTTTAAAGAACAGTTGCATGGGCTATGAGTAATTGGCATGGGGTATTTGACCAAGGGAGATTAGCGGACTTCTCTGAGGACGGCCCTGGAACCAAGACAGGAAGGATGAGTAAGAGTTAAGTAGAAAATAGGATGAGGGCTCCAGATAATGAGGATGGAATGTGGAAAGGACCATGGAGAGGGCAGGGACTAGGAGAAGCCAATGTGGCTACAGAAGCAAGAAAGAGTGATGGAGCATGTCAGGGGAGAAAAATGATAAAATGTGATTCTCTGCCAGATTTCCTCCACGAAGCTTTGTCACTAGGACAGTGTCATAACTGATAAGATATGAGGGCTGTATGTTCTCTTTTGTCTTCTGAGGGTGGCATCCACATCATCATTTAAATTACAACACTCTTCCTAAGAAATGTACTTCCTTAGGCAACATTTCTTTCCAACTAAAATTTACAAAATGTGATGGAATGTCTAATGACTGTCCTGGTTTTCAGCAGTCTGGATGTCTACATCACAGCTTCAAACTATGCTGGGATGTGCATATCAGGTTTCATAAAACTGTTGAATGGATACATACATGAGAATCTGTAAATGATGTACATGTATACACACACACATTCAACCATATTTGAAGATAAATTTTGGAGTATTCAATGTCTAAGAAAACAATTATTTTCCAAACAATACTCAGACAAATGTATTTTCAGTCTTTCAATACCTTACAAAAGAATGATTCAAAAGCTAATTTTTTTCAACTTTAAAAATATTCTAGGTGTTTCTATGTCCCATTAACAATAACAGTGAAGGAAAAATATAAATAAAACAACAAAGATATTGCCTCTTTTTAAATAACAGTTATTTTCTTTCAAATGGTAATGCCATCTTAACTTTAGCAGAGCTCTACATAGGCTCCCGATATGAGCCCAGTCTTCTTAACATTATGGCACAGCTGTCAAACCCAACCCAGTCAGAGCAGACCTATCTCCTGACTTCTCTTGAAGATGACAAAATGAAGAGGAAACTAGAGAACATTAAATCCCTCTGGAGATAAGAGGTCAGGAACGAGCAGCAAGACAAAAAGGATCAATCCTTAGCAAGCTGGATCTTCACCGGAAACTTGCTGAGTTTCCACTTGCAAGTAATTTCTGTGCACATAGACCCACAACCAGGTCCCACAACCAAAGAAATCACTCATCTATTACCAGAATCTTTCTTTGAGTAATCTATAAAACATGCAAATGAAATTCATCATTATGTGCCTATGCAGAATGTTCCAGGTTGCTGGACACATCTATATTTTAATAATAAAAGAATTATAATTGTTTGATAATGACAGGCTCTACACACCTCTTGGCCTGAATATTATGGGCATATTGGAAAAAGCAAGTGCATTGTAGTACTATTCCCTCTTCACGTCACCTTTAACATAAACACTTCAGTTTCAATTGGAATCTTAGGTAGGTATGCCGCCCCTTTTTTTTAACCGTGCAAATTAAAAATAGGATTCAGCTAGATAAAGTAATAATGACCTGGATCAGATAGCTCGGCATAACAATTAAGGCCCATGGATTTAGACTGAATATGTGAAAGACCCACATTTCAATGAAAATGGGAATTAACACAGGATCGTTTAATTGAAGATGGAAAACATTAGAAGCAGTTAAAGAATATTGACTTCCACAGGTAACGACAATGTGAAAACCAGAAACAGAAATCAAGGAGAAGGGTGCAAGACTGGAGGTGTCGGATTCATTCTAGTGGAATATTGTGATGAAGAGCAATTCCTTTGCATAATTTAGTGCTTTTTGTCAGTTAAAAATGATAACATTCTGTATTCTTGGCTGCAACTTAGTTCCTAAGCAGTGACAAATAGGATACAGTCATGAGCACTCTCCAAACAGTTCTATCTCATTCCACCTATTTAGGACTGAAGACAATGGTTGATGGGAACCTATGATGAAAAACACAAACGATAGGATCTGAGAGCATTAAGGTTTTCGTGGACCTCTAAGCTTGTCAAGATTCAACCCCCTAAATTTCCAGATGAATTAAGTGAGACCCAGAGGAGGGAGGGAACAAGAAAGCCAGGAATGTTGACTCTAACCTACTGAATTTCCAGCTCATGGTGGTTCAGCCTCACTCCTCCAGCTCTGGAGAAAGGAAGAGCAACAGCAAGGAAAATATATCATGTAATGAAAATCACCAACAGTTACTTGTTTTCCTGCCTTCACTCTGGCTTTACCATGATCACACTCCACAGAGCAGCCAGAGAGCATGTTTAAATGTAAGTCAGGTCTGGCTCCACTAGCATTACACCAATGGGTCTTAATTTGGGGTCAGAGGCCCATGAGCTTAGGGATGCAAAACAGCTCATCTCCATTATGTATGAAATCCAGCATTCTCTTCAATTATGAATACAGGCAGCAAAGCAAATAGTTTTAGCAGTACTTATGACTCATGCACTAATCTACATCACAGGTATTTAGATATATTGCAGTTGCTGCTGATATCTTAAAATCATGTTTACCCTATGTCCACCTAAAATTATAGCAATTTTGAGGCTGACTTCTAAATTTTGTTTTTTACTGTGTTAATACAAAACCACACAGATTACAATAATACAGACTTGCTTTTATAATATTTTGATAATGGCATTTCATGAAATATTATATTTGTGAAATATATTTATATTTATATAAATATCTTCATATATTTCATATCATATTTATGAAATATGTAATAAGTATATTATTATATATTATATATAATATTCACAAACACAAAATTTTATTTCATTATAATCAGTTTCCTTTGGAACCCTATGTCTTTTATTTTTGCACTCAAAAACATTATTCTGGGAAGAGATCCATCGGCTCCACCCGCCTGCCAAGAGGGTGCCTGGCACTAAAAGGTTTAGGAACGCCTGCCTGGGGTGCCCTTGGCCCTGTTTCATGCTGCTGATCCTCATTTCCCACACTGCAGCCAATCACTTTCTTCCCAAGCCTGTGCCCAACCCCACCTGCCCACCTCGGGGCTGTGCACGTTCCTGGAGCATACCTTAGCACGCTGCTCACATCTGAGCCCAACACCTCCTCCACCGAGAAGCCTTCCTGGTCTCTCCTTCTGTCATCCTCCAGACTAACTGTCGGCATACATTTTCCTTAAAGTTTAATTTAGGCTTTGCAGACCATTCCATCTCTGCTGGTGTACTGTGAAAGCAACTGTGGCCAATGTTCATGGCTGTGACCCCAATGTACTTTGTTAAGGAAAATAGGCTCAAAGCCAGACTGACCACAGGCTGAAGTTTGCTGATCCCTGCTCTGTACTGTGTCTTGAGTCCTTGAGAGTACCTCTCACTGTTTGAAATTATCTTTTTAGTTTCCTTGTATTAATATATTAAATGCCTCCCCAACTGGAATGAATCCTTCACGTGTAGGCTAGAACTTTAACTCTCGCATTCTCTCTTATCTGGGGCTCAACACTTATAACACTTCCAGCTGTTTGTTGAATGAATAAAAAAATAAAGTGAAGACATTTTGACTCCCAATTGAGCAGGCTATGTTTAGTATAAAAAAAATGTTTTTTGTAAAGGAAAAAGCTTGAAAGTTTTCTAGTTTACTACAGTGGACCTTATATAATAATAGAGCAGATGGTGTGGCCAATGATTCCTCCAGAGAGATCTTCCTCAGAGTCTCATTGATTAGAATTATATATACTACTTTTCAAGGATGCCCAGCCGCTAATGTATGTAAAGCCATTGAATTGCTGTAGGATAAGGCACAAGGACAGGGAGTGCCACAGCTTTCCCTTTCATGGCTTTCTCTTTTATTTAATGCCTAAATATCAAACATTAAAACTTGTATCGCTTTAACGTATCTCCATATTGCTTTCCACAGAGGCTGAACTAGT
>VBSM01001927.1:3364930-3454189 GCA_008086735.1 Cheirogaleus medius
CGTATGGGGGATGGTCATGCTTGAGGCTCTACCTCGAGGGGGGAGGGGGGCATGAGCAATATACATAACCATAATATTTTTACCCCCATAATATGCTGAAATAAAAAATATATATATTTAAAAAAAACATTAAAACTTATCTAATTCAATTTGGCTAAGCCATGTGCAAGATGACCCAGTGAGACACAAAGAATAACTAGACCTCATGTTGATGGTGTCTGATGAGCTGGCAGAACTGGGAAAGTGAATTTTAGGAAATCCAGAAAATGCCTATAATTAAAATCTTATTTCAGGGCTGTTTGACCCACCTTTTATTCAGCATAGAGTTCCAAACAGATGTTTAGTTTGTTCATTAATTAAAATATCCATGAAATTATACCCATTTCCTCATTCAAGCAAGTGACTACTCTACATAATCACACTTCTCTCAGTTATAAATTTGGTTATTAGAATTTAATGAAGTGAGTACTACCCTTAATTTTATATTTTAATATTTACATTTGACCCCCTATAATTTAAAGTAAGATCTTTATAAAAATCTGTTTAAACAGTCAAATATAATTCTAGTGAAGAGTAGCATGACAAATAATTTTACATGTAAGAAATGTCTAACAAGAATAATATCTTCCATTTTACATGCTCAATAATTTATCACAAATGTTTAATTATCTCATTTGATATTTACAAAAAACCCATGCCATAATCAAGCAGGAATTATGATATCCACTTCACAGATAAGAAAACTGAGACTCCATTAAGGTCGTTAGCCAAGGTCACATTTTTCTAAGCAAGAGCTGGCCAGAACCCGGATCTGCTGGACCCTAATACAACACACTCCATCGACAGAGCTGCCGCAGTGAGCACTTGGTGCAGAGAAACCAAGAAAAACATTCAGCACCAGTGTAAGTTACACTGTTTGTAAAGTTCAGATATCACCCGGAGGGGGCAGCACTTTTCTTTGATTATTTTCAGTGAAGACCATCAAACATTCACAATAATTAAAGCAAGGCAGAATGGATCACACAGGGGAAATACCAGAATATCTAGGTAAATAATGGAAAGATATCTGATACAACTCCAAATATTCCAGATATTTCAAAATTAAGCAACACACTTCTGAATAACCCATGGATCAAGGAAGGGATCACAAGGGAAATTTTTGAAATATTTCCAATTAATTAAAAATGAAGACACAACATATCAAAAGTTATGGCACAACTGGATGAGTGCTTAGAAGGAAATTTATAGTATTAAATGCTAATACAACAAAAGAAGAATAGGCTTAACTCAATGATTTAAGCTTCCACCTTAAGAAACTAACAACAAAAGCACAAATTAAACCCAAAGAAAGCAGAAGGGAGAAAAGAATTGAGTAGAAATCAATGAAACAGAAAAGCATCAGAGAAAAGTCAATGAAATGGAGAGCTGATTCTTTAAAAATAAAATTAATAAACCTGTAGCCAGACTGAGAGAGAGAGAGAAAGAGAGAGAACAAATTATCAATAACACGAATCAAAAAGAGGGACATTACTACAGATCCTACAAACACTAAAAGAATAAAAAGTAAATATCATGAACAATGCTTTACCAATAAGTTTGATAACATATATGAAATGGGAAAATTCCTCGAAAGATACAAACTACCAAAGCTCAATAAAAAAAAAATAATAATAATAACCTGAAAAATCCTAATTCAATTAAAGAAATTGAATTCATAGTAATATCTTACAACAAAGAAACTACAAGTCCAGATGACTTCACTAGTGAATGCCTCCAAACATTTAATAAAATAATAATAGCAATTCTACATATTAATTCAGAATATAGAAGAGGAGAGGAGAAAATACTTTCTAACTCATCATATGAGATGAGAATTACCCTGCTACTAAAATGAAACAAATACATTACAAAAAAAAATAGACCATAAATACAACAACAAAAATCCTTAACAAAATATTAGCAAAATGAATCCAGCAATACATAAAAAAGAAAAATATATCATTACCAAGTGATATTTTTCCCAAGAATGAAAGATTGGTTCAATATTTGAAAATCAAGCAGTATAATTTACGATATCTATAGGTCTGGGGAAAAAAAAATATTATCTTAATAAATGTGAAGAAAGCCTTGACAAATTTTGACATCAACTGATGTTTATAACTCTCAGAGAACTAGGAATATGAGGGAACTTCCTGACAGAGTAACTTTTGCTATACCCTTTTATTCTCTGTTATACTCTTTTGTTTGAGGCAATCATAAGCCCACCCAGACTTAAGAGAAAGGGGCATATACCCCACCCCTTAATAGCAGGAGAGTCAAATAATTTTCAACTATTTTTTAAAAATCACCAGAGACCATCTTCTGGCAACAAATTATTGAAATTTCTTCCATATGCAAAATACACTCACCACCCTTCCAAGACCCCACTTCTAAGTACCAAAAGTGATGCATGTGACTTCTGAGGCTGGGTCCTAGAGACCATAACACTTTCCTCTTGTTTACTGCAACTCTGGTGCTCTGAGCCCTGAGATGCCCTGAAAGACCTACAACTAGCCTGGGGCTGCCATGCTGTGAGGATGTCCAAGCCACACAAAGAGGTCACATCAGGTGCTTCAGTTGACAGGTCACCTGAGGTCTCAGATGCTATGAAGCAGAAACAAGCTGTCTGAATCCTAACTCACAGAATCTATAAGCATATAAAATGGTTGTTGCATGATGTCACTAAATTTATAAATACTTTATTATGTAGCAATAGATAATTGGAAAAATTTATAACTGGAACATCACTATTGCTTTGTCTATAGTTACCTCCTTTCCAGCTAAAAGGAATCAGCCATTCTTCCCACCAATACGAAGTTTGTAAATTTATATTCAAAATATTCAAAGACTCTCAATTTTAAACCCATATACTTTTTAGATAAACACAAAAATCTCACATCTTTCTCTTATGTTATCTGAAATTTCTAAATAAATGTTTACAACTTCACTTTGAAAATCTATGAAAAGAGCCCCACAGCTCCCCAAATCCTGTTCGTCTCCTAATGCTGAATGCCATGTCAATCACTGACCTGCCCGTCCTGTCAGTCATAATCGTTAATTGAAAGAAACGATTAATTTCCATTTCTACTGTAATATATGCCTTTCCAAAAACTTGAACAATCACTAAGGAATACCATCTGATATTTCAAAATTATATGGCAATGTTTTAATTTGCTACTTCTCCCCAAAAGTATAATCCAGAATTTTGATTGACTATTTATGGCTAATTAGCTATACTCTACTACATTGGAAAATTAAAGAAATAATATAAGTAAACTGCAGTGTAATTATAAACCTTTATTGTAAGGAAAAAATTTCTCATTGACCAGCTGGCAGATTGTTTTTTCTTTCTGTAAAGACTCTTCCAAATCTTCCCAAATCTTTTCTTAATCACATGAGAGTCCTCAAAGACAGAGAGATGGGCCAACAGACAATAGGATGGGCCCTATGTTGGTGAACTCTTCTGCAGTGCTGTCATTTATCTTTTCCCTCCATGATCTTCACATCCTCTTTTTGTGTCACTGTTGTTTTCTTTTTCATTCATTTGAGGTTGAAAATACAATGGGACTTTTGTTTTCATTTTTGAAGTGTAAAAGACATTTTCAGGTTTCTAAGAAAGAGACATTTGGTGACAATCAGGCAGCTTGCTTTAAATTCTTTAATGAGCTCAGGGAGTTAATGAGTCACTTGGTGACCCCATGCCTGTCGATAAAGTAGGCACACTATGCATATGTCATTAGCATATATCCTATTTCCTTCAAAAATGAATACTGGTAAGAGACAAAATTATTCAGACATCTTAATTAACTCTTCTCAATGCTACCATTTGAAAACTAGATTATCACCTGGTACTTAATTCTCTGAGATTGGAGAGCAATTCAATTTAAATCTAGGTGGGATAAGAGTGAGTATATGTAAAATATAGGTAAGCACACACACATGAACAATTAGGGCATAGTTTTGAAACATTAATCAGGGGATTGTTACTCTTCCACAGGTTAAAGAGAGTGGAGGCTGAGGCTTATTGCCAAGAAGACCAAAGACAAAATGGGCAAAAAGTCTTACTTCTTTGCCAAGTGTTGGTAGATTTCCTCTCCTTCCTTTTCCACCTCCATTTCAGTTTATCTTGCAAAAAGATCTTCTCCCTCTGGAGCTGCACTAGGACTCTTCTCATATTCTAGTTCCTTTATTAGGAATTCATTTAATAAATATGAGTGAATGCCTAGTATGTGCCAGGCACTATCCCAGGCATTGGCTAGAGCATGGACAAAACAGACAAAATTACCTATCTGTTTGGAGTGTATGATCTAGAAGAGGAATACAGAAAACCACCAAGTAAGAAAGCATATATTAATAGTATATCAGATGGTGCAAAATGCTATGAAGAAAATCAAAGGAGAAAAGAGAGATGGAAAGTGAGGGGGTGCAACTTTAAACAGAATGGTCACAGAAGGCCTCCCCCAAAGAGTAGCATTTGAGCAACAACATGAAGGAGATGAGAGACAGGGCCATGTGGACATCAAGGAAAAGAACAGACCAGGCAACAAGAGCGGCCTATGCAAAGACTCTGAGGCAGAAAACCACCTGGTTTTTAAAGGAACAGCAAGGACATCAGGGTGGTGCAGAAGTCTGAGGCCAGGGGAGAGAAGCAGGAGGTGAGGTCAGAGACTGCAGGGGAGACCAGACTTCTGAGGCCTTGCAGGCCATGTTAAAGAGCTCAGCTTTCACTGAGTGAGCTGGGAAGGCACTGCACGTTGTGAGCAGAGGGTGAGATGGCATGGGAGGAGGGGTGGACAGAAGCAAGGAGACCAGTTAGAAGTCATCGCAAGCATCCAGAAAGAGACCAGGGCAACAGGCCAGGCACAGGGCAGACAGGGGATGGAGGAGGTGAGAGGCGGTCAGTTCTGAGGATAAAGTGAAGTGATGATGACAGAATTTGCAGTTGGATTAGAAATAGGGTGTGGAAGAAAAAGACGTCCAGGCAACTCTGTAGTTCTGTGGCCTATGCACCTGGAAAGTTGGGGTTTCCATTTCTGAGATGGGGAATAATGCCAGATGAAGGAATTTAAGGATAAAGATCAGGAATTTAGTAGAGCAGCTTTTAGGTAATTCTATCAATTATCACTTCCCCAAAGAAAACAAAGTCACTTCACCTAAAAGTTCTTAAGGTATTTCGTTTAAAGGAAAGGACCACCTCCTTCATCTCTCCAAATATACTACACAAGGAACGAGCAATAAAAACTGGAAATTAACTTTCTAAGGAAGGAATTGGCTAAATTAAAAAAAAAACAAAAACTCCCTTATTCAGAGTGAGCACTCGAGTTGTGAGATTTTTTTTCTTTATCTTAAAGTTCTACCCCAAGAAATCACTTTTATAGATACAATCCTGATTTCCCCAAATTAGCAATGTTACAATGTTCTCTTTTTATGATGTATATGTAATTTGCAAGGTATGAGTGTGTGGATATGTATATGAATGTGTGTCTGCATGTGTGTGTGTACATAAAGTAATAGCTATTATTTTGAAGGCATATGTATTTTATACTTGAAAATCAAAGCATTTTTTAAAAGAGGCTTGGAGCATTGGCCATAATCTCCAATTTGCATATTGCAGCAGAATTCAAGATAGCAATACATCAATAATGATTCAAGTTGTTTTCTTTATGAAATAGTTGATTAATTATATTCCTTTTGCTGCCCAGTAAAGTCAAATCGCGATTTAAAAGATAAAACTTACACCTACTGCCCCTCATTCGTTTTTCCATCAGTCACCTAAAGCTTACTGAGTTTAATGGTCTGTAAAACATTCTCTAAGAGTATGGGAAAGTTATGGGAAGCAATCAATACTGCTTTCCCCATTTTCCCCCTGTCCCCTTCAAGATAACTTGTAAATTTCTCTCAATATACCGAATACTCTCCTTCCTCCAAGGGCTCAAATGACAGTAAGAGAAAATGCTTACCACCATCAGGTTTTATGCTGCCATAACTAACTGTTCAATCAATAAGCAACTTTAAAAGTGGCCTGCTTAAAGAAACGGCTCCTAGCAGTAAGGTGTTCCTATTATGCAGAACTTCGGCCGCAGCCTGGAATTCTATGAATTGGATATGAGGCCACGGGCTGCTTTATTTCTAAATTGAGAGTATGCAACAGCCAGTGTCACCACAGGCAATCTATAAAGTCTTAGTCCTATCATAGAGAGTACTTTCAAAATGACCTATTCAGAAAGCTAATGTTCCCTGTAGTACAGAGAAGAGAGAAAATAATGAACCACTACCCCCATAAAACATTTTGATGAATACCTGCTTTAATAGGCCACTTCACCAGGATTAATCTTATCTGGATCCAGTCTTCCTCCAAAGTTAGCTAGTACTATCAGTGGATGGTGACCAATGATAAGAAACTATTTTTATTCCACTAAGCATGAAGAATATCTACCAACAAAAGCATATACTTACAGTAGAACACTATCCCATTCTCCAACATACAATTTGGACTTTGTTCCGCTGAGAAAATTCTAAATGTAAACTTCTGTATCTGGTAATATCTTTGCCACAAACCTTCTGTGGTTGAAGCTGCCATGTTTTATTGTAATTGAGATTATTTCTAAGCAGACTATAAGCTCACCAAGGACAGGGACTTTATCATATTCATTTTTGCATGTTTCACAGAGGCTAGGAAAGTTTCTTCATGCATGATATATATTGAGTAAATATTTTCTGACTTGACTTGAAACATCTACTTTAAGTCATCGATGCATTATACTGAAAATACTGAAACAAATAAGTTTTTCAGCATTATTGATATCATGTCTACTTGCAACAGTTCTCTTATGAAGAGCACTGATTGAATCATGATGGTTCCATCCAAGGAGTTGCATAGCTTACCATTTTACTAGTACTTGGATTGCCTAGCCATGAGATACATTCTTATTCCCTAACACTTCAGGGATACCGACCTTCAAGGATTAAAGAAAGAAGAACAGACCGCAAGGATGTTTACTCTGGGCACATAAAACTCTAAATACTTTTAAAGTCACTGTTTAAAAATAGATCTTTATTCAATAAACTGTGGGTTCACAGTGTCACATTCTCAGAATGTTCTCTCAGAATTTTCCCAAGCCCTTAGTAAGAATTTAGTTCTATAATTTTATTCACAGCAAAGCTTGCCCTAAAGTATTTGCATTCTCTATATTTTCAAAGAAACTCAGATATCCTCTCTAACTTCTTTACAAGGTACTCATGTGCGTTCTCCGATGTAAAAAAAGTACTAATTACGATGACTATAACATTCTGACCAGCAAATACCCCAAAGCAAGGCTCCTCTAAAGCTCACAGAAAGAGGCTGCTTGACTGTGTGTCCTCAAAGAACAAGTTGGTAAAGGAGTTGTTGGACATCATGTGGACATTTCCACTAAGAAATCAGCATAGAATGTTACTTCAATAGCACCACACAAGAGCCCAATATTTAAAAAAAAAAAAAAAGAAAAAAAAGTTCTGATTCCTTCCTACACAAAGCTTAATCTTCCTGGTGCATGCTGTGACTTCTTCAATTACTAGGAAAAAAAGCAAAACAGTAGATCTCATAGTAAGGTAATATCCTAAAGGTATATTTTTCTCCTCAGAAACTAATAAAGGCACTTACTCCCTTAAGAAACAGTGAAGCAAGTAGAACCATCATTGCAAGGAATTTTTTAAAACCATTTATGTTCTATTCTGAGCCTAGAAGATTCCAAAGTATTTTGAAGTTACTGAGAGTCTCATAAGGTATTTTCAGTATTCTTTTATAACTGCAAAATGCCACCAGAAAAATAATCTACCCTGATTATACCCTCTGCACCCCTGCTCCAGGCCAAGGACCACTGACTCTAAGAGCATCCAAGAGTGTGAAGGATACAGACCAAGCTCCTACATGAAAGAAGTCCAAAAATACTGTTGGTCAAAAAATATAAAAGTTATTTCTGTTCTTATAATTATTCAGAGGTCAGTGAATTGTCTAGGCCATCCAGGACCCTCTTGCTTTCATTTTGCTTTTCATTTGAGGCTACAGTGAGCTATGATGACATCACTGCACTCCAGCCCAGGTGACATAGCAAGTCCCTGTGTCAAAAAAAAAAAAGAAAAAGAAACATAGCTGAGTCCACCCCTCAAAGGTGCTCAGATTCTCCTGAAGAGACAGGGCTGGCAATATCAAACAGCTAAATAACAAGGGACCACCCTGGGGCATGGGCTTCATCTGCGTAGGAAGCTGTGGGTGAACCCCGAGCCCATGTCTCTACTGGGCTGGTGGCCAATGATGTCAAGGCTGCCAAGGACAGATGCAAGTTCATAAATAAGAAAACCTATTATGTAATGGGCTGGCTTGCTTCTAAAAATAGCCACTGTTATCACTCCTTATGAAATAAGGATTCAAGCATCTCAAGTAAGAGGAAAGTGGACCTCACATCACACCCTCCTCCAGGGAAGGAGTGTGGCAGGTACCACCTGCTCATGTGGCTGGTGCCTCAGCTCGACCCAGAGGTTCCTGTCCCTCTGGGTGAGTGAACAGGAACCAGAAAAGGACGGCATTGATGGGCTTGGCCATGTGCTCATTCTAGCATTCCTGGTTTGTCAATTTGGTTTATACTTATATTTTAACCTGCCCAGTGCAAAGCACTTTTCTTTGCTCTCCCTGAAATCATCCACCAGCACTCTCAATTGAAGCCTCCTTCCCACTTCACCCAGCACCAAAGCCACGTCCTGGATTTGGGAACAAAGAGAGCAGAGGGCAGAGATCATCCCTTCTAGTGATGTGGCCAGGAATTTGCATACATCACTCTGCTCATATCCCCACTGCCAGGCCATGGCCTGGTCAGTCTTATCCTCAGGTATGTCTCAGATACCATGACTTTCCAGGTATCAGCACTGAAAGTCCCACATCTGGGGACATCCCTCAGACCAGCCCAGACAGGGATGATTTGTCACCTAAAGAGGAGTTCTACTACTAAAAGAAAGACGGGGGAAATGCACCTAGGTGGTCCCTAACACCCTGCCCCACCTGCTCTAGTATCTGGGTTTTCATCTCTCTCCTCTTCTTATTTCCTCTTGTAAAATTAACCCCGTGTGACAGAATGATAGACAGCTTTCCCTTATTACTTAGTTGTTTGATATTGCCAGCCATGTCCCTTCCAGGAGAATATGAGGACCTTTGAGGAGTGGACTCGGCTAGTTTCTTTTTTCGAAACGGGGACTTGCTCTGTCACCTGGGCTGGAGTGCAGTGGTGTCATCATAGTTCACAGCAACCTCAGACTCCTGGGCTCAAGTGATCCTCCTTCCTCAGCCTCCTGAGTAGCTGGGACTACAGGCACATACCATCATCCCCAGCTAATTTAATTTTTCTATTTTTCTTTTGTTTTAGAGATGGGGTCTCACTATGTTGCCCAGGCTGGTCTTGAACTTACGGGGCTCAAGCGATCTTCCCACCTCAGCCTCCCAAAATGACAGGATTACAGGTGTGAGCTACCACACTCAGTTTATGTTTCTTTTATCCAGAGCTTCACCCCTCCCTCACTAGGTATGGATGGAATACAGACAGGTCATGGATACATAAATATACACATTTATGTGACAAAGGATAGATGCCAAAACATTAAGAGCACATACCTAAGATTTGAGATTAAGAAGTAATTTAACCTTTTGATGTGCTTTCCTGTATTTTCCAACTTTTCTGCAATGGCTGCTCATTACTTTTCTATTAATAATTAGCCATAGCTATCATTTAAAAACACCTGTTAAACAGCAGCTCGTAGTAGGGGAAAAGTTGTCTTATTCTCCATTCCTAAGTCTACAATAGATACAACTATGACACCAACTGTGCATCTTTTCATTCACACCAGATATTCTATAAACACTTATGGTCCTATGTCATCATGCAGGGGAATCATTAGTATTGCCTGTTTACATGGGTGAAATCTGAGGCGCTGGAAGTTTAATGTTCTTACATAGTCACCGGCTAACAAGTAAAAGGGCAGTTGTTTCTCAGAAGTCTGGAATAATGATTTCCAACATTTATCAGTGCTTACTATGTGCCAAGTACTACTCCAATAATGTCACATATTTTAATTAATTTAACTCTGATGACAAGTCAGGTGCTATTATGATCTTCCAAGGCCTGAGGCTGCAGGGACAAGCTGAGTAACCTGCCCAAAGTCACATGCCTTATTAAAGGCTCCTGGCCATTGTGCTTGTTAATATCTCTAACTCTCTCTAAATGGCCTTAGGGTTTTCCTTCTAAAGGACAGACACACATGAATGAGTGACATTATTTACTAAAAAGAAATACAAGAATCATGGAAACTTTTCATTTTTCTTACATTGCAGGAAAGTTGAAAATTTTAACAGAATAAAAGGCAGTAAGTTCAATGCACAGAGAATCAGTAGGAGAACACTTCCACCATTGTCAATGTCATTCACTAGACTAAATTTCCTCCTGACACATTAAAGTAACTTGTTATAACCTCCACCATCTGCAAGGGCAGGCAACCATCCCTTCCTGTCATCAACTAATTTTCCCAATGACTGTTTTTTTTTAATCTCAGCATATTACAGGGATACAAATGTTTAGGTTACATATATTGCCAATTGCCAGCAATTGGGACACAAAAGACAAAAAAAAACTACAAAAAGACATTGTTAAAGTTCACATTTGTGAGGGAATGAACAATTCTCAATGTGAGTGTGGTGATTTCCACAGTACAAGGGAGGGACAAATGGATTTCACTGTGGTTGTCCTAGAAGGCTTAATGGAGTGTGGGTCACTCAGTTGGTTAGGGCTAGCCACAGAGAGAAAAGATGGGGAAGGGGCTTCCAGGCTGGAGGAACAGAGTAAGCAAAACCCAGAGGCACGCAGGAGTCCAGAGTTCTGGGAAACAGAAAGTGGCCTTGTGTCTATAGCAGGGGTAGGGGTGGAGGGCACAGAACAAATGTGGCCAAAAAAGACAGCTTGGAAAGTCTCATTCAGGATTATGGACTCTACCTATGTCTGATGGTGATCAAGAGCCATTGGGAGATTTTAAGCAGGAAAGAAACATGATCAGGTTGGTGTTTGAGAAAGACGGCTCTCCCAGTGGCGTGAAGGATGGATTGGAGAGGGAAGAAGCTGGTCTGAGGACAAAGATAAATCAGGGCATCTGCAGTCTGATCCACCTTCCTGCATAGACCCTGAAATGTGTCTTGAATTGATTCTTCAAATTTCCTCACAAGGATAACAACCTAGTGGAAATTATAGCATCTGTATCCACCAATTTAAACTCCATTATTATAACCCATCCAGGGCAAAGTGTGTCACTATTTCAAACACAGAGGTTGCCACTGATGCACAAGGCAGGTCATCGAGCTCCCTGATTGGAGACGCTCAAGGCTGCAGTGATAACACATCCACAACAGCAGCAGCAGGGCGCTTAATCAGCGATCTTCCTTTTTTCTTAGGAGCCACATTCCTCCCACTCCAAAAGTGCCCCCTTCATGCTAATATTCTCGGTGATTCTGATTGCTCATGAGAAATGTATTTCTAGTTTGAGTGCTTCAATATTACTGTAGCTGCTTTTTTAGTTCTCTTTTGGTTTTGAGCAATTGAAATTGATCACAACGATCACTTCAGAACATCATATTTTCTCTTGCTACCTTATTCCTACACCTATTTGCAATCATTTCCGTGGCCACCCTCTGTGCTTGCCTCTAGTTTGCATGTAGCGTTGACACCTGCTACTCTTTTTTGTGATCCCTGGATGGCTTCCTTTGTGATTATTCCTTTTATAATATGCTCCCCATATTAGGGTTCGCCAGAGGAAAAGAACTTATAGGATATATACAGATCTGTAGGATGAGATTTTTTTTTCAAAAAGAAATTATATTTTATTAATTCAAGTATATATATGGTAAATAAAATCAGGGTAATGAATCAGGAAACAGCAACTTTTTGGTACTTGTTTAAGTAAATAGATAAAAACATATCCCTATGTAAAATACAGACTTTTTTCAAAATATTAAGGGGGTACAAGTGTTTCTGTTATATGGATGAATTATATAATGCTGAAGTCAGGACGTTTAGTGTGCTCATCACCAAAGCAGTGTTCCTTGTCCCCAATAGGTACATTTTTATCCCTCACCACCTTCCCAATCCTCCTTCTTGGTTTCTGATGTCCTTTATGCCACTGCATGACCAGTGTACCCATCGATTGACATCGCGAAGACACTTTTCTCACCCTCACAGTCCTTGTGAAGAACTGACACGTAGACACACCCAGTTACTACATTGTAATAAGAAATAGAATAAAGATAAAATTCCACAGAAGCACAGGGAAATACCAAGAAACAAGAGGTTTTTCTGGGAGATCGGTGTTCAAGAAAAGTGTCACAAAGGAGGCTTTGGGTTCCTAAGACTAAAGAAGACCATTAAGAGGGGAAGGTTGGGAAAGCACCACAAACAGAAAAACCCACCTAGCAGAGCCTGGGAGGAGTAAAGAAGTTGACATGTTCTAAGTGTAGCATGGTGTCTAACGCAGCTCTGGGATGAGAGCCTGAGAAGGTGAGACATGAGGCTAAGAGAAGGTATGAGTATAGACTATGAGAGGTCTAGAATGCCAAGCAGGTACATATGACCTTGATCATTAAGCAATGTGGACTCATAAGGTTTCAAAACAGGAGACTGGTGTGACCAGATCTCTCTCCCCTTAAATAAGCTCAGAGGTTGGAAGAAATACTCATGAACATGGTGGGGAAGCAAGGCTGTATGACGGCAGCCAGCTAGATCAATCAGTGTGGTGATGGAAGTAGCCACCAAATAGTCCTGTGGCCACCAGATCACACCTGCCATTTACAGAGGCAATCCTTTGAACAGGTGGGGGTCAGAACAGGAGCAACCAGTAGTGGCTTGATGGTGAAGAGGCTATTTCAATAGGTCAAAAGGATAGCCAGGCCCTAACTACAGGAGTAGACACAGAAATAGCGCTGCATCTCCTCCTTCTTTCCCTCATGTCCTGCTGCTCAGGTGCTGCCACCCTGCCAGGGACCCCTCTTATGTCCCCAGGACTGGCAGCCTCTGGCGGCATCAGTAAGCCCTACGGTTTGAGTTCATTTTCCCTCCTTGACTTCCTTTGAACTATGCTCTTCTCTTACACTTTAGAATTCTTGTTCTCAAGTGATTTGAAAAGAGTTTGTGCTCCTAATCAAGGACATACTTAATTACACTATTTTTTAATTCTGTATTTTTCTTTAATCCGTCAACTTTGAAAATCCTGACATAAAGAAGTAAATGTTCACCAAAAAAGCTGTAGATGTTTCCAGACATTCTCTTAGGGAAAAAAAAAAAAGAACTTTAAAAGCTGTATGACAACCCACAATATGACATAAAGCCTTAATTTAATATTAGTAATTATGGTATTGCATCTTGAATCCAATGAAAAGATTTAGATCTCTGTATTGGATATAAAATCATTTAACATGATTTGACAACCCTATGCCTCAGCAACTAATTAATTTTGTTACAACCCACCAATCAATAAGCACAGGACTAACACTAACTGAGGATGACATCACGCCTCCATTGCTATTGATGTGCCATGCACTGAATTTTGCAGAAAGGCTTGTCTGCCAGTGTTACCTTCGGCACTGAAGGCAGTGGAAGTGCCAAACGCAGCAGGGTGACCCCTGCTGGAGTCTTAGCCTCTGTCTGGACCCATTTGCTTTGGCAATTACATTCTTCCTCTCTAATTTCCCTACCTCCAACCCCTGTGTGTTTCAGTTGCTTAAGACCTTCACTTACACCATCAACTTTCTGAATTTTTCTATAGCACAATTCAGAGGGGAATAAAATGAGTATCTTAGATACACAGGCATTTGGGCCAAGGCTTACTCTTGCCTCTACACTCCTGGAATTAATTAGAGTGGAGGGTTTTCAGAGTAATGCGGCGAATGCAGAAGAGATGCAACAGGAAGGAAAAGGAAAGTATCCTTTGCAGACGATAGAGTTGAATGAATCAGCAGGCCAGGCAGAGAAATGAAGCCAAGAGAGCAAGAGAACCCTCCTCTCCTGTGGGAAATTCACCATCCCATTGGTAATGCATCTAGAAGACTTCCTGGTTTAAAAAGCAGTAAGAAATCGGGCTTACACATGGCTTCAAAGATGGAAATTCTAGGGGAATAGAATAGGACCATAAGTCATAGTTTCTGTAATTTTTGTACAAAGAAATGTACAAACACATTAGGCTTTCAAAACTACAGCTGTAGCCACTGAACTCAGACTGTTATTTTAGGTCATTAAATATGAAATGTCTGATTTCAAATCAAAAGTATACTTTATTATATCTTAAACAAGAAGCAGTACATTTAATCAAAGAATGCGCCTAAACTATCACCACAGTTTTGCCATCTTAACAGTAGTTTATGACAGCAGGGGAGAAGCCTGGAAAGTTAGTGGCAATGAAATTGCAAAAGGTGCTTTCCACAACTTGTTGAGAATTGAATATTTTTCCTTGCAAGAAGTTCTCCAATGCCTGAAAGAAGTGGTCGTCAGTTGGTGCAAGGTCTGGTGAATACAGTGGATGACAGAGAGTTTTTCAAGTGCCCCTTCTTTAGTTTGAGCATCATTGTTTGTGCTACATGTGTTCGAGCATTGTCTTGCAAGAGGATTGCTCTGTCTCTATTGACCAATCTTGGCTGCTTCACCACAAGCATTCTTATCATTTCATCCAATTGGGTGCAGTAGACATCTGCTGTAATCTACTGACCAGGTTCCATGAAGCTGTAGTGGATAATATCAGCGCTGGACCACCAAACAGACACCATTAGCTTTTTCTGATGAAGATTCAGTTTCAGCACTTCATCTTTAGCGAACCATTATGCTAAACACTTGCAATTGTTAAAAAGAATCCATTTTTAATCACAGGTAACAAGATGGTGTAGAAATGGTTCGACTATATGTCATGACAGCAAAGAAAGGCAAGCTTCAAGATGATTTCTCTTCTGACACTCATTTAATTCATGCAGTACCCATCTATCCAGCTTCTTGGTAGACCTTGCTGATTTGTTTCAAATGGTCCAATATTGTTGGAATAATAACATCAAACCTTGTTGCTAATGCACGCATAAGTTGAGATGGATTCGATTCCACTACAGTTTTCAGCTCATCATTATCCACCTTAGTCTCACGTTACCCACATGGCTCATTTTCAAGATGAAAGTCACCAGAATGGAACTTCTCAAACCACTGACATACTCTGCGTTCATTAGCCACATCCGTCCCAAACACTCCATTGATATTTTGAGCTGTCTGCTCTGCATTGGTTCCATGACAGAACTCATATTTGAAAATAACACAAATTTTTGACTTATCCATGGCTTAACAAAAATTGCTCTAAAAAATTTTTGAAAGATAATCACAAGCCAAAATGCACATGTGAAAGACTGAAGATGTACCGTCACAATAAAAATAAAACAAGAAGTGTCAAAGTGAAATGTCAGTGATATCAACTTAGTATTTAAGGAAATAGGACATTTCATACTTAATAACCGAATATATATATATATATATATTTTTTTTTTTTTTTAGCAACACTTCTGCTGTTAAAATGATCACATGGGACACAGTGAGGAGTAGAGAGTCACAGGGGCCTGAGACACAGTTTTATCTCAGCCCTGGTAGCCTTTTCTGAGTGTGAGTCTCATGATTTTGTTTCCCTACTGGATAAATTCCTCAAGGACAGGGAAATATCCTATTCATTTTTACAGTAGGATCCTCTCCCCACCCACTTGCTACCTCCAGCCCAACAGCCCCCAACCCAGTGCATAACACAGGGCTTTATAAGAGTCTTAATAAATATAATTTTTTGAGGTATGGCAGGTTTAGCCAAAAGAGAGAAAATACATCTTTGTATAGAGGAATTATTATAAACCATTGTAAGTTTTCCAATTCAGTCCATGAACTATTGAGCTTATAATATAGCTGCAACAGCCTTGCGGTGCATTTGGAATACCCACAATTCAACAAAACTAAAGAAAAATGAACCATGAAAGAGTGTATCTTAAATGTCAATAATTGAGTAAAAACTATTGAATTAGAAAATGAGTTGGATGAAGGATGACTTTTGTGCAGATTCTGAAGGGAACTTGTAAACCTTAAAGGAGGACTCTATTATATCTAATATCATTTAAAAATATATAACTTCACTTTCCCTCTATGTACTCAAACTGGCCACAATTATGGGCACATTTTACTCAAACATAGAATGAAGAAAGAGAAAGAGAAAAGTCTCAGAAATAAATGGGCAAGAGGCAAGAGAAGGTTTGAGGGAGGAAGCGGATGGCAGTTTTTGAATAAGAACGGTGGTTCAGGTGGGACTAAACCTCACTCTGATCCAACGGTGAGCTCCTGACCCAGGCCCCACAATCTGGAGCTCTCCATTTCCTTTGGCATAACCACCGGTTTGGAAAGGCGCAAATGGCCCCAGCCCTGCCCTCGGGAGGCATCTCTGGGACTTTTCTGGAGTTATCTGAAAGAGGCATTCTCTTTCCACTGAGGTTAATTTTGGTGTGATGTGAACTCTCACTCCTGGTGGCCACCCGCTGGTGGGGAAAGCTTGCCTAAAATTAAAGGTGGTGTGGAGGAATGAGAAGCTAAGAGAAGAAGAGGCCAACCCTAGTTATATGTTTATTCTACTAAATCTAGGAGCATCTAAATATAGCTGTAACCCTCATTTCCTAATTATGTATGGCAGTAAATTTCCCTTTCACCTTAATATCATTGGAATTGGGATTTTCTACTTACAATAAAATTGTCCTAGTAACATAAGGACATTCTGAGTTTGGATGTCCAAAATTAAAAGAATGCCTATGAGACAAATGGAGTTCACAAGTGGAAGAGGAAGAAGTCCAGAGGGAAGACCACCTAATACATTGCTGGACACACACAAAAAATTCTCAACAGATGCTTATTGAATAAAATAAATATTAGGAGAAAGGACATAAAGCCATGCAATTTCAATATAAAGAGAGGTATAATGTTACAGGTTCTAAGAAAAAGAAAGGAATTACTTAGCAATCAATCTACATTCAACAAAAAGTGAATACTTGATGAAAGATTTCTTGGGTATAATATGGTAGCAGAGCAAGGAAGAAGGTCAAACTCCCCCTGTTAAGGGGATGGTGAGTTCTTTGAGGTTTGGCCTGGGTCCTGGCCATCTGAACATCCTCACCTCCTCCAATATTTGGCAGACAGTCATTTGTTTCAGCAGGCTCTCCCTTTCCTTTCTGAGATAAATAACTTCAACCAAGTTCCAAGTTCCTGTGTGTCCCTGAGCTAATCCTCTGCAGCCCTTTCCTAATAGAGGAATCATAACTCTTTCCCTGATACCACAGTCCAGATAAGAGCCCAATCTTCTCCTGCATGATAGCAAATGCATTATCAGTGTCATGGCTATTTCCAGTTTGAATTTCTAGAGAAACTGAATACCTTCAAACAGAGGAAACTTGCTAGTCCTCTCTCCCGCAACACATCATCAATGTACACACTGTACCCTCTTTTGCTTTAAAGACACTCTCTTCCATGTCAAATCAAGATTCTAACACCAAATGATGCTGTTTCAAACAATGATCAGAGTCTGTGTAATAAACTCACACCAGGACACAGTCAGAAGTTTCATTTTGGCTTGGTTTGGGGGGTTGGTATTTTGTTACTAAAGAAGCTGAGTTAAAACATATTGTTGTCCTAGGGAGCATGCAAAAATGTTTTTTTCCTTAATATTCCAACAAAATCATTTTTATGTAATACTCCAAGTTTCACCCCCAAGCCCCATAAAACGATCCCTGGGGTTGAGTTGTTACGTGAAATTATACTCTTACGAAGACATAGTCAAAAATATACTATGTTTAGGTTTCTGACACCAATAAGTCAGTAATTAAAATCTATGTCTAGGAAAGCTTTTCTGCGTTGGCAACTTGGGTAAATATTTTTGTATGGTGAAGCTATCACATCTATTAATCCTTAAAGAAATATTTAAGAGTATCATAAACCTCCAGGAAAACATGGCAGTTTGAACACACACATTAACATAGTTTCCTCCTGAAATCCCACTAATAGGATAGTAAGTAGATATAAAAAATATACACCATTTCAGATGTTCAGAAAGGTATACAAGAGGAGACTGCAGCAATAAAATGACAGAAGCTGGAGAGCCAGTTGGTCTGACAGGCCAGAGAGACCTGACACTCCACTTACCTGTGGATGTCCAGCACAGGCTGATTCACCCAGCCTATGGAGCAGAGGTGAGGGTACGGCTGAAATTGGGGGATTGGTGGAAAGTTTTCCCAAGGATCAGAGAAGACCCAGTGGATGCCCTCCTTCACGCCTGGAAGACCAAAAGTGTATTTTGTGCAGAAAATGCAGCAATAGCCTGCATGGTTCCCATGGCAGAAGCAGGGGGTTGCAGGAAGTCTGCAAACTCAACTCTGGGGTGCTGCCCTCTGTTCCTCACATCTGGAGCAGCCACACTTGTGCCCCATGGCAAGAGACTAGAGGATTTCTCCCACAAGAAATTAAGAGTTTAAGAGAAGAGATCCACAGATATAAACAATTAGGGAGACCCAAAGAACCCATTCATATGTCCCCAGTTATCCACCAACTCTCCCAGTATGAACACTGTAATCAGGATAATTTTTTAAATGCTGCTGGAAGACACTGCAGAGTAACCAGTAAATCAAGGGGCCAAAGGAAAGGAAAAAAATATGATGGTGAAATAATCTTTCTTTGGCCCTCTTCCTCTAAAACATGTGTTAATTATAAGCATCAAATGAAAGGCTGAAAATCAGGCAGAAAGTCACTGTGAAGGCCTTGCATTGATCTCAAGGGGCAGGGAAAACAAAGATAAGAATTCAAAATTAGCAAAACAAAACAGGGTTTTAGTGGAAGATCTGGAAAAAAAGGAGACTTGTAGAGGATTTAGTACAATATTCTTCTAGTCTGAGAAGCTAGACAGAAAGCAGCAAGCAAAAGACTAAAAAAGTAAAATGTTTCAGCAGCCTTGTAGTGTTGGGACAACAAAAATTGGAGTTCCAGGCCAGCCCTGATAGACACCCCAGGGCCGTGCCCCAGCAGCAAAGGCAAACTGAAAATAGAGCAGACCTCATAAAGACGGAAACATCCTAAATCATCTCAGCCCCTGATTGGATCAAAGTTATCTACCACTTCTATAGCTGCCTACCAAAAGAAAATTAAATCCTTTTTAGAGGAATAAATCATCCAGTAGCTCTTAAATGTTTTATACACAATATTTGCATTCCATAAAAATTATTAAAAATCAATAAAACAGTAGATAAGACAAATAGACACAAAGTTAATAGATATGGATTTTAAAATAACTATGATAAATGTGCTCAGTGAAATAGATGGCAAAAATCATAGTTTCACTGGAAAACAGAAATTTATTTAAAATAAACAGTCAAATAAAAATTCTAGTTTTGAAAAATACAATAACTGAAATAAGGAATTAAATAGGTTTAAGAGCAGAATAGATCTAGCATAAGAGAATACTAGTGAAAAGTAAGGTAGGTTTAAATAAAATATTCTCATTGAATACATAAAGATTAAAGGATAAAAAATACAGATAAGAGCGTAATTTACAGTAGTCTCTAAAATGTCAAGGATGCATACTTTAATTTCTGAAATAACCACGAGAAGTATAATAAAAGCATATTAAAATGGCTAGCTAATTTAGAGAGGAAATCAGATATTAAAAAACTTATTATTGTTGTTAACTTATATCACTAAGCCTCAAAAACTCTTAGGAATTGAGAACATGCATGAGGCACCTATGAAATAAAGGTGAAGGTGTGGCTGAAATTAGGTTTCCAAACCAAAACAACCAGAATAAGAAAAATAAAAAATTAAAAAATGAAACAAAGAGAATAAATAACTTTTTCATGCAATGAAATAAGGTAGTTTAGATAAGGGAGGTTTCACTGAATTAGGTGGGCAAAAAGAGTTTTCAAGACAATGGTCGTTCAGATGATCCAAATGTAGTTCATGCATTTCCAACAAACTGTAATACGAACCCATTTGAGCAAGCGATTTGGTTTTCTAAGTAATTTATGACTAAGTGACTTTTTTTACAAGTGTTTAGCTAGAACTGAAAGTTAAAAGAATACATATCCACTTAATTATCAAATGCCTAAATGT
Organism: Cheirogaleus medius; assembly: GCA_008086735.1. Lineage (NCBI taxonomy): Eukaryota > Metazoa > Chordata > Mammalia > Primates > Cheirogaleidae > Cheirogaleus > Cheirogaleus medius. The sequence continues at coordinate 3,385,174 of VBSM01001927.1, forward strand.
AATTCCCTTTAGGCAGTCTCCCTAGATACTGATAAATTTACCAGATCCTAGGCAAGTGTTCCTCCCTGCCAGGCACTGTGGTTTGTCCATCAAATGGCATTTTTTAGAACAACCCTCCTCCACTCCAAGTTGTGCTGGTGGGGTTGCTCATTCTCAGGCCTATCCCCCACCACCCACCAGGGGCCCAGTATCCAACCTGGTCAATGACCTCCAGCTCTCTGGCAGGGATAAACACATGACTTCAGCAGGGTCAGTTAGTTTCTATCACTTCCAACCAAAAGAGTCTAATTGATATAGTCATTGAATCAAACATTTTTCAGAATATTCATTGCCTCTTAATGACTTGCATTCTCCCCATCTATATGGTTGTAATAAAAATGTTTTGACTAAAATATTTTGAAGACAATTTGCATAGAGATTGAGCTATAGTCTCTCCTATTAGTTAAGTTTGTTGGTTTTGGTTTTTTTGTTTTGTTTTGTCCTTCCTTCAAGGTAGCGTCATGCTAATGGTGATCCTTTGTATCTCCTCATATATACATTTTTTATTGAGCATAATAGCCAGCACTGCAGAAATACATAAATATTAAACAGCAATAGCAAATTTAAAGATTTCAAGCGGGTTGTAATTTAACAATCACTCAAACACTAGCAAAAGGAATCTTAGATATTCAATATTTTCCAATTCCTTTCCGAAAATGTGCAACAAATGCATTCAGATGCAAGAATGGCTCTTTTCCACTCCCTAAAGTTTTCTACCCAAAAAAGTAATTCCCAGTGGATCTCACAACCATTCTATTACAGGGGAATTAGGGCCCTCAGAAAGCAAGTGGCAAAACTGAATTAGACTTTGATTCAATTAAGTTATAGCACAAAAGAGTCTGATACTTGAGATGCATAACTGATCTGGATTTACCAATCTAACCGTCTGTGCAACTGCTTGTCCGCACTGTGAAAACATTTCCTTTATTTGTCATTAGAAATGTGACATCTGCTTGCAGTAAAAAGGCAAATGAACACAGAAGCTTATGAAATAGAAATAAAACTCACTACTTCACCACATTTGGTCCCCACTCTCCAGGGATAACCAATGGAGTAATATCAACTTCCTCAAGCACTATTATTTTAATTCAGCCATGCAGATGCTAGTAATATACAACAGAAAAATGCAGTTCAAAAGGTACCTCTGATTTAACAGACATAAAAGAGGTCGAAAAACCAGAGAAAAACTCAATTACTCCATCAACAAGATCTTTATAACAATAGTTAAGAAACATATGTCAAAAAACTAAATATAGGGTGATTTTACAATTAGGCAGCTTTGCAGTGTCTCTTAGGATAGTTTCCAGTAACACGTCTCATTTAAAAATAGGAAGTGGATTCTAGTTCCATCAATCTCTAGACGGGGAGACCTGCACTATCAATTTAGTCTCTGAGAGTACCAGAGGGTGAACCATTAATGATGAGGTAGGAACAAAGTGGGAAAAGCATAGCTGAGCATGATTATCCTCTCCTACTATAAAGGTGACCCAAACTCTGCCTTAAATGAGAGCAGGAGAATGCACAGTAACGTAGGGGAGACATAAAAGCCCTTCAGACAGTTAAGTTGTCTATTGAGTTAGAACAACCTTGCGGCATGGTGGCAGCAGGAAAACAATTTGCAAGAGGTTCCAGCTCATTGGAACTTCACTTACAGAATGCTTGAATGAATCCCAGAAAAGCAGAAGTCTGTGCATCATTATGCACACGAGGAGGAAATGTGCACAAAAGTCGCTGAGGTGACAGCCACTCCGTGCTCACCGTTAGCCAATTTAGTTATCGCTCCTTGTGCAATCCGTGTAAAATGAAATCCATGCCACCAAAGCGGGCTTTCCCATTTTTATCTACAACATGTTCGTGTGTCTTGACAAGAAATGGAGCTCTGAGTTCCCCCCTGCACACCCCAAGCACCAAACAGGTGTCGTGAACACATGCACCTGTTTCCATAACACAATGTCAGTTACTCCAGGCAAAAGAGCAGGCAGACATTCACATATGCCACAAAATTTCAGTGTAATACATTTTCAAACATGTCACAGCATCATAAATATCCAAGACAGCTGTGTCTTCACTTTTTTGCTGAATTTTTCTATCCAAAATGGAAAGGTCCTAGTTATTCATAATATCCTTTTATCAGTGTGCTTGACCACTGTATGCAGTAGGCAATTGAGAGGAAGACCTGAGTGTTTACTAGAGATGTATCATCTGTGCATCATTCAGTGACACAATAATTTTAATGTCTTCCCTTCACACATCAAAGACATTATCTGGCGATTTATTTCAAGAAAATAAAGGTGAAAGCAAAGACGGTGGCTTACCAAACCAAAATGAGCTTATATGTTAATTGTGGGTGCACCTTGAAGTTTGCAACCAGCCCATATACCACAGCAGGTATGTAGGGTGCTGCCACATGGCTCCCAGAAAGAAACAGGATCCATAATTATTTTCTAGTCAAGTCTGCAATGAAAATATTTTCTTTTTTTCCTACTTTGGGGCTCTTTTGTCAGCTAAGCTTGCTTGATTATTTTTCCCTTCAGTCAGTAGCTACTATTTGTCTGATTAGATGACAGAAATTGTCTTATTCCTTTCTTAAAATGCTTCTTGTTCTTTTTTTTTAAAACTTTTACACAGACAACCACAGCATGTGATACATTTCCTGACTCAAGAACATCATTTATGAATCTGGAGACAGACACTGAATTTTGGCAGAGGTTAAACAAACAGCCTGAAGGATCACTGTTCCCATAACAAGGACACGTTTTTGTGCTAATCAGAAACAGGAAGAGCCATCCTTCTCTCTGTTCATCTTGCTACCACGGAACTAACTGAATACAGGCAGAAAGGAAAATGAAAAGTTGTTGATGGTTGGATTTAGAAGAACTACTTTAAGAATCCAGTTTATGATGCACAATTAGGTTCCCATACCCCCTTTCATGTTAAGATTATCCAACTGTGTCTTCTTTGTATATTTATTAATGCATACACTGTAAAGATGGATTTGTTTCTGTGTTGGGCACTGCTTATTATTTTAAGCACCCAGTTGTCTCTTCTAGAATCCATGTCAGGGCCTGAGCTACGAAAAATGAAAGAGGTAGCATCTGTCTGACCTGACTGGAGAATTCCATGAGGCCCAAACTACTCAAAATGCTGCCCAGCCTGGCTCAGAGCTCCAACTCTGATCACAAGAGCACTGATTTGAAGTCAAAATAACTTAGGTGAAATTTTTATCCCTGCCTTACATTAGCTGTTTGACCTTTCCCAAGTCATTTTCCACTTCTGAATCAACTTTCCTTCTCTGTTGATTTGGAAACAATAATACTTTACAGGGCTTTGAAACGCAAGTAAAAGAATATGAGTGGAGATTGTTGTGTGAAAACAGCATTTTCCTAGAAATCAATATGCAAGAGTTGAGATATATGGGGGCCTTTTTTTTGGCAAAAGGTGGAGATTTTTACATAATGAGGAAGCAGTGGAAGATGAAAGGAAGACAGGAAAATGAACAACACAAAATTGGACATACTCACCAGCCCGCCCACACCCTAGAAGTGCCACTAACCCCACACAACTAGTCCCCACCTGCTATAGTTCTAATGTTTGTCCCCTTCAAAACTCTTGCTGAAACTCGATCCCCAATGTAAAAGTATTAAAAGGTGGGATCTTAAGAGGTGATTGGGTCATGAGGGCTCTGTCCACACAAATGGATTAATGCATTCATGGATTAGTAGATTAATGGGTTAATGGATTAACCGGTTGTTACAGGAATGGGTTAGTTATCCTGAGAGTGGTTCTGTTGTAAAAGCTGGTTGTCTCTATCTTGCGAACTGTTACCACGAGATGCCCTTTGCTGCCTCAGGACTCTGCAGAGAGTCCCCACCAGCAAGAAGGCCCCCACCTGATGCAGCTCCACTACCTTGGCCTTCCCAGCCTCCATAATTATCAGAAATAAATTTATTTTCTTTATATATTACCCAGTCATCTCAGGTATTCAGTTATAGCGACAGAAAACAGACTAAGACACCTCCTAGGATCAGCCAGGAACCCTGCTACATAATATTAATAAGATCTCACAAGGGTGCAGCATTTTATCAGAGCACATGTAAAATTAGCAAGGCTAAAACACCTGTCTCAAATGGTCTGCAGGACATTCCTACAGAGCAAAGTAGAAGAATTTGAGCAAATGTGTTTACATGTGAGACAACCCTGAGGGCTCTTACTGTTGTTACTCTAGGTCAGCAAATGAGACCAATGATTCATTAAAAATAACATCATCTCATACTCACAAACTTGCAGAAGATAGATAAATCAAAGCTGTAATTATATATAAAATATTTAGGTTACAATTACACCTAAGAAGAAAGTTATAAATTCTTCTTATCCTCCCTCAAGAGTCTTCCTTTGGCCCTGGGGGAAAGCAGTCCCCAAATGCACCTAACACAGGGGAACCTATCCCTTCTGAAACATCTGAGAAATGTTCAGCCAAAGTTGGCAAGTGTGATCTGGAACATTCCCTACATGTTTACTCTCTGATTCTGCCACCATATGGAGCCATGAACCAAAGAAATCCATGGTAATTCCAATGCATCTTATGACTGGAAAATGCAAATTCTCCAACTTCCCAGGCAATAGTGACAAGAGGGAGTTTTATGAATGAGAATTAGGGAGCTGAAACAGCTGCTATGCTAGATCTCATGACCCTGAATCCAAATTACTCAGATGACCCCCATGCATTCTGATACTGGGGTTCAGAAAATATGGTTGCTGACTCCAAGATATGCTAATGTATCACTGTGAACACTGAGACTTTGTGTTCACAGCACTTTTCACAAAAAAGAGCCCATTGTCTTAGCCCTGACATCAAACTGTGTCCCTTCTTACAGCTGTCCATAGAGCTGTATAATGATTCTAATCATGTCCCCAAAAGTGTGTTGAGGGTAATTCTCTTGCCAGGATTTTTTCAACCAAATTGGCATGATCTGTGTGCTATCAAAGCCCTATACACTATCATTAAAAGAATCCCAGGGAAAAAAATTGGCAAACTGAGGATACACCAAGATAATAAAACCAGCGAGGCCCCATTTAGCCCTTGCCATATCTAAGTCATTGTTTTTCATTGCTTTGGCTTCCAATGCCTCACTTTATAAGTTAATACAGTTCCAAGGATGTTTTCACATTTAGGGACAATGAGATAACACCAGCAGCCTAAGACTAGGGGGAAATTAGATTACACATTTACTATATGGAAAAATCTGTTCCACCGTTGCTCAATATCACATTTATCAGCAGCAGTTCTACTTCCAGAAGAAAATTCTTTGAGATATTTGACAGTTTCATTCCACACAAGAGGATCTTTCGTCTTACTCGTCAGCATGGCGCGTGGTCAGGCAGCGGCAGCTCAGCCGGGAGTGCACTGGTACCATCTGGCCACAGAAATATCAGACTAATAAAATAGAGGTTTTGCTTATTTATTTTTTAAATAGGATCAGCCAAACCCATAAAGCAGAAAATAAATACATAGCTATCAATTCAATAATGAAAAATGTAACCAACAAACTTCAGTGCATACGGACATATTTAAAATTGTTCATTCTGAAGCTATCCTTTTTTTTTTTTTTTTTTAGAGACAGGGTCTCGCTCTTGGTCAGGCTGGTTTCGAACTCCTGACCTTGAGCTATCCACCCGCCTCAGCCTCCCAGAGTGCTAGGATTACAGGCGTGAGCCACCGCGCCCGGCCCTGAAGCTATCCTTTTTATATTCAAATTTCCCTCTTGCATCCATCACCTCACCTTCAATTAAGTTTATTTTCAAGAATAATAGCCACAGTCCATAGAACATCAAAATAACAGTTCACAGATAGGATTACTCAGTGAACATGTTGTGCCAGACTGACTTGGTTAAAAAAAACTCTGCTTCTGGAATGGACACTGAGCATTCTGAGGACATGTTGACTTGCTCAAGGTTCCTTGGCCACATGGAAAGCCAGGTCAGTGGACATCCTGGCTCTCACCCACCAGCGGCCCCTATCAACAGGGCACTGTGTAAAAACAGCAGAGTACATGTGAGTCTAGCTATAGTTGTACACACCCCCTTCTCCACAAGTCATGCAGATCACCTCCAGTTTGTTACTGCCCTCGTTGGCCTCACAACTCAGCTTCTTCTTGTCTACAAGTAAACGACATGGGACGCCTGTTGGCCAAGTCCTACAGACAGCAGTGCTCAGACGACACAAGTGAGTTACCAAGTGGTCTCTATCTTCATGGCAACAATGTGGCAGAATTAATTATATCTGCCCCAGAGCAGGGAGTTATATATACCAGCTAGGAACTTAGATGTTGTCAGATTCCCTCCAGACTCTGTAAGTAATCTGAAGAAATACCCAAAGATGGACACTGTCGGAATTTCAGTTAGTATTAATTTTTCTTGTTCTTAACAAATTTCTTTTAATACCTCATTTAATTCATTTTTATCACAAAGGTAGAAAGTAGAAAAATATCTTTCTTTTCTAGGCCTCTAGAAGTTAAAGGAAAATTGAATGCAACATAACAGGTTCTCCAAACTCTGGCACTGAGACTCTATAGGGACACATACACATCTATGGCCTCCCTGTTGAAGGTAGAGGTAGGTTCCTCTTAAAGAGAAGATGTGTGCATTTGATCCCCATATTTCTGTCTGGTTACTGCCTGAAGGCCTGTCTGCCCCAGAAGGTGGCTTGGAGAAACTAAATAAGGGGCAGCCTTAAAAGGTCAAGCAAAAAGTACACTTGTTCCACCTCTTGTCATGGATCTGGAACCTGCATCCACAGTTGGCTAATAGGTTCGAAGGATTGGAAAAGGGTGGAGGCAATAGAGACTTACTGCCCCTGGATACCATTCTAACTGAATGCTAGGAAATGCACTTTGCCAAGAATTAATATTTGTGGTCCTTGGGTTCCTGGTGGGCACACTAAAGGCTGTGGGTCCTTTAGGTACCTAACATGATATTCTTTATTAAGGTGCCTGTGATCATGACCATTGTGAGAAAGTGACTCATGTTAGCCTGAAGAGGGGGGAGGGAAGCACAAGGATTCCTAGCAAGTGGAACGATACACACACACACACACACACACACACACCATGGAAATAAACACAACCACTCATAGGACAAGGACAAATATCCTCTGAGGAGTGAAACTATACGTTGTAGAGAAAACACCAGATCGAAGGCAATAAAGGTGACTTTTAGTCTCTGCTCATCTGGAGTGACCAACTCGTGTTCTGATTTGCCCCAGACTTTCCCAGTTTTAGAACTGAATGTCCCTCTTAGTATAGGGCAAACCAGAATGTTTGGTCACCCTACCTAAACCCCAGTCATGTAATACTGTTAATGCTACAGATTGAACATTAACACTTCCCCAAAATTCAGATGTTGAAACCCTAACCACTCCCCCTGCCCCCGTGTGATGGTATTTGGAGACAAGGCCTTAGGGAGGTGATTAGGTAATCAGGGTAGAGCCCCCATAAATGGGATTAGTGCCTTGAAGAAGAGACACAAGAGAGCTTGTTTTCTCTCTTCCTCCCTCCCTCCCCTCCCCTCCACTCCTCTCCCTTCTTCTTCCTCCTCTTCCTCCTCTCCTCCTCTCCTTTCCTCTCCTCTCCTCTCCTCTTCTCTCTTCTCTCTTCTCTCTTCTCTCTCTCTCTCTCTCTCTCCCCACCACCACCACCATGCTGGCACCCTGATCATGGACTTCCAAACTTGAGAATTGGGAGAAACGAATGTCTGTTGTTTAAACCACCCTGTCTATGGTATTTTTGTTATAGTAGCCTGAGCTGAATAAAACGGCTTCACAGGTAGAGAAGGCTCAGAGGAATCATGCGTCAATGAAGGTAAACCATTTAGAATGTGCTGTTAGGCACTGAGGGTCAGTGTATGGAGGGGCTGTGAGCACAGGCTTTTGAGCCATCTGCCTCTGCCATTTGCTAGCCATGCCCATTGGCTTTGGGCAATGATTGAACCTTCCTGTGGCTCATTTTCTTATCTTTGAAATGCGGATAGATGGTGATGATAATAACAGCATCCACTTTACAGATTTATTGGAAGAACTAAATGAGTTCAAATACATAGAGGATTTAGAATAATGGCTGGAACAGGAAGGTGCTAATTGGTGGTCGTCATTAAAAGCATAGTTAGGACCTGGGTTCAAATCCCACCTCCGTTATTTGGGAGCTGAGCAAGTTACTTTATTTCCTCAGTTTCTTGAGCTGTAAAATGGAAGTAATTTACAACATAAAACTTGACTTGTAAATTTGTTTTGAATATTAAATGAACTTTCAAACCAGTGAGTATAGTTCCTGGTACAACTGGAAACTTCCTCATCTGTGGGAGAAGACTTCGATTCTATTTTCTTCTAGTCTCTCTGGGTTCCACGGTTCTGGTTTCTCCTCTAAATCATATATGTCATGTGTTAAATAGGCTTTTTGCCCCAACCATGACAGTGGGAAGTAGCAAAATAAAAGCCAGAGTGGTGCAGGTTGTTAACCAAAAGCACTGTCGGGTTCACTCAGTAATCTGATATGCAAAGCTCCAGGCCCCATCAAAGTTGAAGCTGGAGGTTGCTGGGAAGACCATGAGCCACCAGTAAGAAGAACCCAGACAGAGGTGGATGCAGAGGCCAAGCACTGGAGTCAGGGACTCTTCTATGGTGAGGAATTTGGGGAACAATGTACAGGATAATGAGGCTAACAGCAGTCAGGCAGCATCTCCTTCACCTGGAGCTATTTCTAAAGGGAGGTACCCCCTCTTACAGGGCACCTCCAAAAGATACCCACCAGTACCTGCTACCTTAATAGACTGGCCTGCTAAATCCAACCACGGTTAGTAAACAAAACCCTAAGCTCAAAACAACTGACTTACAAGCAACCTTTTCGATCATAACTCATTGTAAATTGAAGACTACACAAATATAAAAACCAGTTCTCTCAGTTAAAAAGCTAAAAGTCATTGTTATCCAGAGGTCAGAAACAAATTAAAAGCCAACATTTTTACAGTTATCTTCCATTTGTAGAGGAGATAGGTGAAATTATTTTAGACAACTTTGCTCTATATTCCACCAAAGAAAAAATACACTCTTTAGTGTCATATTTTCTCAAGGTTAAAGAAAATACAGAGTTGAAAAATAATCTGTAATAATTTCCAAAACTATAGCTCTGTTTTTTTGTTTCCAACAGGATATCACTTCTGACTTATGTATTTTATCTATTTGAACAAATAATATAGATTGAATTTAATATTGAAAATTAATTTTTAATTCACAGATATTAAATCCCTGTTTAATATAGTGAATTTCACTTCTAAACAGTAACAAAATCAAAATTTTCTGTGGGACACTTAGCATATTAACTACAGTAATCACATTTCTCATTTTCTTCATTTATTCTAGACTTGCAAGACTATCCCAGAATACATATGGAAAAAGGGAAAGACATTATCTTTTTGTATGTTCTGCAGAATAAAAGTAAACTAGAATGCTGTTTATGTTCTCAGGGCCACAGGGAGAAACTATGCCTCTCATTCCCTCAGCTGATTCCCTATAAACTTTCCAATGATGTCCATGAGATTGACAATAGGACCATTTTTCTGCATTGTCAAACTTCCTCATATAACATTTGTGTAACATTTCCTGTGCCATCACCAGCTTCCGAGTGGGAAATGTTTGTAAATAAGATTACCGATGGCTGATATCACAAGAGAAATCTTAATTATTGGGGTAACTAGTAAGGAAACCATGATCACTTGGTCTTATGACACAGACAAAAGATAGTCATTCGATGTTAAACAAGAATAAATTGTATGGACTAGTCTGACATTTCACTTTGAAGTTATGTAATTGTCCAAAACGAAAGCAGCATTATTACCATCTGGTTTGGTTTCTCCTCTAATTTGGTTTCACTCTCTGGGTGAGTGTCCACATATACATGGCAGATATTATATTTCCAAATTACAACCAGAAAAGAACCATATGCTGGGGGAAAAAAAGTGCTATCTTGATATTGATTTATGTGTGTGTCTTAGTCGTTTGGGGCTGCTATAACAGAATACCAGAGACTGGTGGCTTAAATAACAAACATTTATGTCTTACAATTCTGGAGGCTGGAAGTCCAAGATCAAAGTGCCGGCTGATTTGGTGTCTGGGGACGGCTATTTCTCATTTCACAGAGGATCCCTTCCAGCTGTGTCCTCACATGGCTGAGAAGGAGAGAGTGAGCTCTCTGGGTGTTTTCCTACAAGGGCACTCATCCCCTCTCAAAGGCCCCACATCCTAACACCATCACCTTGGAGGTGAGGATTTCAACACATAAATTTGTAGAGAACACAAACATTCAATCCATTCCATTATGATTTGCAAATACTAGAATTTAAACATACCTTCTCTATAGATGATTTTTTACTGCTTTTGCAAATAATATAGTTTATATATCTGGGCAAAACATACTAAAGGATCAGAATATGATATTATTTAAAAACCAGGATTCTCCATGTACAAAATATATATTTTTTAATATTTTGGGACAAACTAACCTAACAAGAAGTTGTGTCGACAAAAGATAAAATATTATAATTATGAATTATGCCCCACCCCTCATTTCTCTCCTGATATTTCACCTCCTCTATCCCCCAGGACCATCATCATTGATTTTTCAGGCTCAAAATTCCATTTTTCTATTATTCTAGCCTATGGGAACAGAACTATGGAAAAGAGAGCGAAGGAACATTCTGGAAGTAGGGGTGCTCTTACTAGTAGAATGTTAAATCAGGAAGGATGCACATTAATAGCACCAGCTGTTGCAAGTCAGAACACTGCAGGCCCTCACGTTCTAACTAGCTGATAACACCAGCCATAGACACACTTGCCCTCCTTCAACCTCAACCCTGTTGGGAGGCCTAGAAACCAAAAAAGTGGAGACAATGACAACCATGACAGACAGAATCATGTCACCCCAAAAATATCCATATCTAATCTCAAAGACCACTGACTATGCCATCCTACATGGCAAAAGGGACTCTGCAGGTGTGACTAAGTGAAGGACCTTGAGATGGGGAGATGATCCTGGACTATCTGCATGGGCCAATGACATCACAAAGGTCCTTATAAGAGGGATGCAGGAGAGTCAGAGTAGGAGAAGGAGCTGGGACAACACAGCAGAGGTTGGAGCAATGAAGGGGCCACAAGCCAAGGAGTGTGGTGGCCTCCAAAAGTTAAAAAAGTCAAGGAAATGCTTTTCCCCCTAGAGCCTCCAGAAAGAACGCAGCCCTGCTGATACCTTGATTTGAGCCCAGAAAAACCTATTTTGGACTTCTGACCTGCAGAACTTTAAGATAAGTTTGTGCTGTTTTAAGCCAGTAAATTTGTGGTAATTTTTTACAGCAGTAATCGAAAGCTAACACAACATCCAAGGGCCCAAGTAAGTTGCACTGAACAGGCATCCTTTGGAAAATTTGCATGGAGGCAATCAAATTTCACCTTGCATCCCTGATGCCTGAGATGCCATTAGGTATGAAGCATCCCTGGACACAACATGCAGTTACTCCAGCTCTGTCATACATGTAAGAATTTGCCCTAAGAAAATAAGGAGAGATGGATATGCCAGAATAACCATAATATTAATAGAATTTTTATAACAGCAAAAAATTAAAATCAACCTATATATTTAACAATAAGATAAGAATTAAATAAATGATATAACTTCATATTAATGACCTGGGAAAGTGCTTACAAGTCATTTTTAAGTGAAAAAATAATATCTAGACCATGCAAACAATTCCTTAATTTTGGATTAAAAATGTATGTGTATACACAGACACACTGTTAATAGATTTATTTCTGTGAAAAAGAGAGACAAGGAGAGAGAACACCATATGGAGATTCATATGTATGGATCTGTACAGAATCCATGGAATGTGTGTATCTTACTTGCAGTTATTTTAAGCATAGTGTCTGGCACATAATAGGTGCTTAATATTAACTGACTGGTCAATATTGGATTTTTTCCCTTTTTAATCTTCTGTTTCTTCATGTTTTCTCCTAAGAACATGATTTCTTTTATAGTCAGAAAATTAAATGATTATAAAAATATATCTGGATATGCCTATCAATGTCATACATTCGTTTCCACTTGCTTCTGTTGCGTGTGAACAGGATTGCTTCTAGAAGTGAGCTTCTGCTGCTGTTGAAATGGACCCATCTCCAGGGGGCCATGGCATTGGTAATCATAAAGGGAAGATGCTAAGCACCAGTGTTGGATCCTCCTCCACGTCCCTAAGCGAGGTTGGCTCTGATGCAAGTAGCAGCTTTGTGTTTGGACCAGCCTGAGAGGCTCAGGGCAAGTGGGACCTGGTGCTCTTTGTTGTCTCTCCTGTGGTGCTGGAGATGTCCCATTCGCTGAAATGCACAGCTTGGGGGAGATGAAGATGCTGCAATCCAGGAAGCAATGCACTGGGGATACGCAGGTAGCTTAAGAGTTTACCCGGGTTGAGGTCATAATCAAACTAGGCTTCCCAGCATAAATATTTTCATTCTCAATATTGATCATAAAAGTTTCTCAGTATTTCTTTCCTAATAGTTTACATTGCAGAAGCCCAAAATGCAGACATAAAGGGTCAGAGAATCTTTCTCCCAGACTCTCCCCTTCAACAAAGAGGGCAGCAGAATCAACATGCAGCACCGTATTAGAGCCAAGCTCTGATTTTAGCCCAGCCAGCCTGAAAAGGGGCCCCAACTCCACATGGTTACAGAAGAGTGGTTCTCCTTTTCCACCTTCTCCAACCATTTATATTCCCAATGCAATACAAAGCACTCAGATCAGGTAAATGTTCTCATCAGAACACAGACCCACTTTGCTCTGCCTTTAGAGCCAGATGAAACAGCCTCGGGAGGCCTCCCTCTTTCAGTGGGTATTACCTGGACCTACATGATGGTAAATTTTATGTGCCCACTTGGCTGGGCTACGGTGCCCAGGGAGTTGGTCAAAGATTATTCTGGGTGTTTCTATAAGAGTGTGTTTTGAGTGAGATTAAAATTTAAATTGGTGAACTTTGAGTAAAGCTGATTGCCCTTCATAATGTGGGTAGGCCTCATCCACTCAGTTGAAGGTCTGGAGAGAACTAAAAGATTGACCCTCCCAAAGCAAGAAGGAATTCTCCAGCAGACTTTAACTGCACCATGGGCTCTCCTGTGTCTCCAGCCTCTGGGCCCCCTTCAGATGTGGACCTGCCAGCATACATAATTGTGTGAGCCAATTCCTTAAAATAATTCTCATTATGTGTGTGTATATATATGTGTATGTGTATGTATGTGTGTGTGTGTGTGTATGTATCCTACCGGTTGTAGAGAACCCTGATTAATGCAACCTACCACACACACTTTCTAGATTCCCTTGCTTTGTGTCCTTGGCAAACCCTGCAGACCCCAATCTTAAATTTTTATCACCTAACATCTTTGCACAGACTCTCTATGCCTTTTGGTTATGTCATCTTCTGACCTAAATCAGTCCCTGATCTGCTTTTGTTTTGGTGACCGCCCCTATCTCATGTATCTAACCTCAGCCAAACCCAATTTTCTGCTCTGATACTTCATCTTGCATGAAACAGCATGGACCAATAAGAGACATCAAAATAAAGACCACATTTCTAGGAGTCAACTTACATGTTGTTGTATATCATTTTCCTGTTGTGTTCACACTTTCTATTACCATCAAATGATATTCTCATGTCTATTTCTTAGTTGGATCCAAACATCCTACAGTAGTATCTCATAAGAGGATAGCCTACTAAGCACAGATTCCGGCTGCACTTGTGTATCATCCTACGTCAGGCAATGCAGAAAAGCAGCACCTGCTAAAAAAGATGATCTGATAGTCCTGTCTGAAGATGAGGGGTCAGAGGAAAAGGCCCTCTATAATAATAACTTAGATGCTTTTGCACAGAATGTCAATGCTTTAAGGATTTTCAATGCTGGCTCTTTTTGCCTTTATAACAGAGAAAGATTTTCCTGTTTGTTTGTTTTGCTTGTCCTTCAGTAGCTATAGTAACAATTGGATAAATTTTCATTATGGTGAGCAGGGTGTCAGGGTCACATACTCTAATTGTGCTAAAAATTATGTATTGACTATAATAGCCATAGAATGTGAGCATGAATGATTAGAAATTTACAAAGGGATCATTTTTCCAGGCAGGGCTTAATACTTAGGGAAAAATATAGAGTTTAAATAAAACATTTTATTTCAAAAGTAATAATTGTGATTCTGGCTCATTCAGTTAACAAATCCATAATGAGTGCCTTCTATATGTAACCAAAAATAAACATACCTTTCCTAAGTCTGGCTGAATGTACGTCATACATAAAATCTAGTCTTAAATAATGTAATTAGACAATCCTCATCATCGTCTTAATCAACACTGGGTTACTTAGGCAAAAACAGGGAGGGGAGGATTTATTGAAAGAATACTTGACTAACATTCCAATCCTACAGAGTCCCTACCTTTCAAGAAATCAAAGGCAGACATGAATTATAATATCTTAATCTAGTGCATTTTGTAACTTACACTCAATGGGAAATTTCATCAGAGCCGTGCATACACTAATCTACGTTCCTTTAGAAACACTCTCCAGAATCCAATACCTGTCATGGATCTGAAACTTCAACAGTGCACACCACACATATGCTATTCCTCAAGCCTTACAGTCGGTAGATCCAAAAGAGCCCGTATGATTCATGTAATAAACTACAGATGCCATGAGACAGCTCAGGCGTAAGATAAAGGGTAATAAAAATTCATTACCTGATACAACAGTTTTCCCTGAGGTGCATGCAGGTTCTAAAGGGCAGGTTTATGCATAATTAAAAATCAAGAGTCCAAGGCACCCTGAATTCCTCCTCCTCTGTCTCTTCCTCCAATTTGCTACTGTTTGAATATGATTATGTCCCCCAAACAACCATCTATGCCACCTGAATTCTTTTCTCTACAGCACAGTGAACAAAGACCAACATGGAAACTCAGTTATAATAGGGCCGGGATTACATAGTAAGACCCAGAGTCAGAGTGTGCGGCTGGGCCGCAGTGGATTTCCTTACCTAGCACTCAGCTACACTGGCTCCCAGCTCCACCCATCAGCTTGGCCAAGATGCTCCTGAAAAGTTCCTTCCTCTTGTCATTGCGCCTAGGCACCTTTTCCAGGTTCTCCTCCTGCAGATCTTTCTGGTTGCTCACCTTTGATCTCTAATGTTGTTCTTATTCACCACCCCCTCCCTTGACATTCCTGATTGTGCCTTCAGGCACAGCATCTTGCTCAGATCTCAACTTGAGCCACCCCTTTGTTTTGTGCCTGGTGATGGACTAGCTTTTCCCATGTAGAGGCCCTTTCCCTAAGCTCAAGAGACTCCAAATTGCTTGTAAGGAAAAACGGACAGCCAGAAGCAGACAATGAGTGATACACCCATAAAATACTTTAGCTATGTGTCCTAGACCAAGCATTAAACTGGGTTCCCATGGAACCCTGGAGTTAAATTCAAGTGTTTCAGGGCACTGAAAAATGTATCTCCACCTCTATCTTACACCCCATGTGAGTCAGGGTTCTCCAGAGTAACAGAACAAACAGGATGAGTACACTGACAGAAACAGATTTGCTACAAGGAATTGGCTCACACAGTTATGGAAGCTGGCAGGTCCGTATCTGCGCTGGGGGCTGCAGGCTGGATGCAGGTGAAATTTGGAGGCAGTCTGCTGAAGAACTCTCTCATGCTCAGGGAGGCTGGCCTTTTCGTTCTATTCAAGCCTTCAACTGATTGGATGAGGCCCACCCACATTATGGAGGCAACCTGCTATACTCCAAGTCCATTGATTTCAATGTTAATCCCAGACAACCCAGCAAAAAAATATGGGCAAATAACTTCCACAGGCATGTCACAAAAGTGGTTATATAAATGGCAAATAAAAACCATAATGTGCTCCTTACTACCCACTACCAGAGGGGTTAAAATAACAAATGCTGGTGATTCCAGTTTGGAGAGTAAAGGGAACTCATACAGTGGTGAGAACACAAATTCATGCAACTGATTTTGGAAAACTGGTATGTATTATACAAGCAAAGCAGTCCATTTGTATACCCTATGACATAGGAATTCAACTTCTCTATACAAATCCAACAGAGAGGCAGTTACATTGGTGTCAAAAGATTTTTATAAGAATGCTGAGAGCAGCAGTTTTCATATTAACCAAAAATCTGGAAATAACCCAAATGCCTGAGAGCAGAATGGAGAAATAAATTGTGGTATACTCCTATGTCCATGAGTATAAAATGATCTACAACCACAAGCAGCACATGAATGAATCTCACAAACACAAATTTGAGTGAAAGAAGCCAACACAAAAAGAGTAACCACTGCACACTTCCATTTATTTAAAAAAAGTTCAAAAGCAGGAAAAATGTATCTATGGTATTAAAAGTCAAGAGCAAGTCTATCTTTGACAGAGGATGGATACAGACTACAAAGGCTCAGGGGTTTCTGGGGTTCTGGAAGTGTTCATAATCTTCATCTAATCATGAGGTTCATGGGCGTAAATACTTTATGAAAATACAATGAACTCTATATTTAAAATCTGTGCATCTTTCTGAATATATGTTATACTGAAACTTTTTTACAAAGTTATCCATAGAAGCATTATTGAAGAATACAGGGCAGTAAATAATATGTTACTAGGGAAAAAAAAGGCAACAGAAAGTCCTTCTAAATTGAAGTTAGTTTACTACTATTGCTTCCTTAAGCCCACAGGGCCTGTCATTCTGTCATGTACCAGTTACAGTGAGAAGCAGAATTGAATTAATTTGCATACAAACAATAGGCAAGGTTGTCGAGGCATCATCTGTAGACTCTGCTGATTGATGCTGACAGGTGAGTTAAGGTACTTCTCTGTAACTCTATTTTACTCTGTTTTGTTTACTTTAATAAGGCAACAAAACAGCATTAATAATTTAGGAATAAATTTTCCTGAGGATAACAGAGTCATCAGTGGACTTAATTTTTAAATGACACTCAAAAATCACCTAATCATTTTATTCTGACTGGTGCCAAGAGTGAAAATACCTGTGCTTCTACTATTTCAGCAAGTCTAGTTCATCCTATCCTAAAAGGAGATCAGGTTAGACACTAAAACCTCAGAGGAGGATAAGGAAAAATTCATGGCCCCTAAGGAAGACTTTATGTAGGTTCAGACTTCCAGGAAAATCAGACATTAATGGAGATGCAGAGAGCCATTCAAATTCAGAGATCTGCCACATTTTTATATACAATGTATTTCACTGTATTTTGTGATAAAATATGCATAACATAAAATTAACCATTTTATCCATGTTTAAGTGTAGAGTCCAGTGACTAGGTACACTAACACTGTGCAACCATCTCCACCACCCATCTCCAGTACATTTTTCATCTTGCAAAACTGAAACTCTGTCCTCATTAAACACTAACTCCTCATTCCCCCTCCTCCCACCCCTTGGAAAATACCATTTTACTTTCTCTTTAAGAATTTGACTGTTCTAGAAACGTCATATAAATGGAATTATACCGTTTTGTCTTTTTGTGACTGGCTTATTCCACTTAGCATAATGTCCTTGAGTTTATCCACGTTGTTAGCACACGCCACAATTCCAACCCTTTTTAAGGCAGAATAAATGCCATAAAGTGGTCTGTTGTATGATAGACCACGTTTTGTTTATGGATTCATCTACCAATGGATACTTGGGTTGTTTCCACCTTTTACCTATTGCAACACATTTTTGACATTTTTTTTGTGATCAAATAAAGATGGCCACAAATTGTTTGACACTCCTTGCATCAAAAGGTGGGATTGATGTTCTCTGTCCTGAAATCCAGGTGAGCTCTATGAATGACCAGCATAGTAGAGCAGAAATAAAACTTTGCTAATGTCTGTGCCCAGGCTTAAAAAACTGACAGCATCCTCTTCCTCTTCCTTCCTACTTTGGCCCATGATGCTGGAGGGACCACATCCTGTCCACTCTGCCACCCTAGCCAAGACCCTAGACATGTGCAGAAAGCCACATTGGGTCCTCCAGACCTCCCCTTCCACCACAGGTAGCAGGAACCTCAGCCACTGCCACTTGCTGCACAAGAATCACTGAGCTGACCCAGGCCCACATTTCTGGCCCACAAAATTCCCAGATATGATAGAATGGTTATTTTAAGTCACTAGGTTCTGGAGCAGTATGTGATGATACAATAATAGATGCCCAGAACAACTTTGGCTTCAAAACGTCAGAAAATCCCTGCAACCCTGCAGTGAAATTTCCCACTAAAGGAGAACCTTAAACACCTGAAAGAGTTGCTGGCAGAACAAACCACCCAGGTCCAGACTATGAAAGATCTGGTCAATCCCAGGCATGTGTGAAGGAGCAGCTAGACCACAAGAAACACTCTGAGATTTTGACCCCACAATCCTGAATTTGCTCACTCTTTTAATACAGTTGTAACAAACACATGTTATAGGCTAAGCATTGTGCCAGGCACCTGGGTGACCAGGATGAGTAAGTCACATGCCTGGCCTCTCTGTCACTGACCTTCCAGGTATGGCCAGCACCTCACACCTCAGCTATTTCTCTGCTCATTTACCATGCTCCAATCCCTGGCTCCTTATTCCAGAATCAACATCACAAATATGGGGTTTACTGCAGGTGAGGACAGTCTGTGCATTCCTCTAATATATCTGAATGTAGCTCTAAAATCACATATCTTTCTTTCCCAGGAAAGAGCCACTTAACCTAAGAAAACAAAACAAAACAAAAAATATATAACTAGGTACTACTTAAAACTAGCATTTTCTAGTATTTTCTAATGAATTTTTTTTAGTTCATTTTGACTGTGTAATCTACTAGTAGTTACTCAGTGTGCATTTTAGAATTCATGAGAGAGACAGAAACTCACTGTTAACTTCTAAGTCTAAGACAACATAGAGAATTCAAAAGGAAAACTGAGCAGAATACAAATAGCTCTTAGGAAAAAGAAATTCCCCCTTTGTGTAAGACATAACAAATCAATTTTTTTCTAATAGGGTTTTAACTGCTTCCCAAGCGTGTCATGATCAGTTTACCAAGTTTAGATTTGTCTTATTTCAAAAGGAAAGCCAGTGGAGGCTTGCTCTAGGGGAGTTTGCTTACTGATAATGCAGAATGAGTTTGTCCTGAAGTCACAAGTCAACACCTCCTGGCTTTCTCTTGGGGCTGTCATTGAGCTGTGGGAAATGACTTCAGTGTATAGACTGAGCCTCTCCTGTGTTTAGGCCATTTGGAGCAAAGCTGGCATGTTTAAGGGGACCCATTCTCACTGTAGGTGAGTCTCTAGAATTAGCCTTGGTGATGTGGGCAAGTGGCAGGCCAGCCAGAGAACTCCCTGAGCACTGACATGCCCCCAGAACTGCAGTCTTCTCTCTTTCCCATCATGCTTGCTCGGCTCTGATGTAGTAGTTTCTCTCTTTGTGAGTAGTTTCTTATTTATAGCAAGCTGGGGTAGGAGCCCTGTTATGAACTTAGATCCCCCCAGTCCCTTCCACACAGTAACAGTGGCTTGATATACTTAGAACACCCACAATGTACCTAGAACCTCCTCCTTTCATGGATCACAAATTTAAAAAAAATGTTGTTAAGGTACTTGTATTAGTCAGGATTCTGCAGAGAAACAGAATCCATAGCATATATACATATATATGAAAAGAGATTTAGTATTAGAGATTGACTCACATGATAATGGAGACTGAGAAGTCCCACCGTCTGCCATCTGCAAGCTGGAGACACAGGTGTTGTTTTAGTACAAGCCCAAAGGCCTGAGAACCAGGAGAGCCCCTGGTGCAAGTCCTAGTCTGAGTCCAAAGGCTCAAGAACCAGGAGCACAGATGTCCAAGGGGGGAAGAGGATGGATGCTTCAGTACAGGCAGCAGGAGCCAATGTGCCCTTCCTCCACCTTTTCGTTCTACCCAAGCCCTCAACAGATTGATGACACCCACCCACACTGGTGAGGATGGGTCTTCTTCAATCAGTCTACTGAAACTACTACAGCAAATGCTAATCTCTTCCAGAAACACCCTTACAGACACACCCAGAAATCGTGTTTTATCAGCTATCTGGGCATCCCCTACCCCAGTCAAGTTGATATATAAAATCAATCACAATACTCCTGCAAGCCTGACAGAACTCCGACAACAATAACAGGGAACTCTTCTTCATTTCACATACCATCGTTGGCCAATGCATTCCCAGTCGTGCTGTTGCACCAAACCCACCTCTTCAGATCCCCTTGGATGTGGACACAAGCCCAAGATAAGCACAGGCCCCCACGGCCTTTGAATATATAGGTTTGGCCCACTGACTTGGAGTCGTGTCATAACCACATTGATTCCCTGAGCTCCATCTGTACCTAATTCCATCAGCCCACCACTGAGATTCCAGCATCCTTTCCAACAGCATCGTCCCAAGTTGTTGCTGGTGTATCTATCCAAAAATAGGCTAGTGAGCAATGACCCTATCAAGCAGAGGACAATGTTCACTGACAACCCTTGGCCTGGTTATTACATGACTATGGTAATAAAGATTTTTTTCCTTAACTTCTTAGTCAGAGGTTCTGTCAAGGTCCCTGGTTACAAATGTGTTAGGAAGGCTATTAGAGTCAGAGTGCCTGAGAGTGAGTCCTGGGCCCAGTCATCACTCACTGCAGAACCCAAGCAAGGTAAATTCTCTAAGCCTCATCACTTCCACAAGAAAAAGAGTAGTGATCCGCTTCTGTCAGAAGCTTGTTGTGAGGACGGAGTATAATGATTTGTGTGAATAACATACACAAGGATGGAATCACACAATGTAAGTTCATTATTAGTAACTTTATCATCACCATTGTTGGCTGGTTTTTTCTTGGAGAAAAAGTCCTATTTTATTAACCTCAACACTCTGCAGTGTAAACAGAAGGACCAAAAGGTTGATGGGGAGTTCCACTAAGGAACATTTAGGCATGATTTGGTAAAATTGTGTTTTTCCTGTTCCAGCAGATGTCCCATTTGGGTTACAGCAAAATGAAACCTGTTTATGCAATAAGAATAAGAACCATGGTTTTTTACCCCAGTCCTCAAGTCCTCCCCCATGGGAAAAACCAAGAAGGCAAAGATGGTCCCAACTTTTAGAAATGTGGGCAGTTTTGATATCACAGTGATGCCATTGGACTTTACAGAAGGAAGACAGGGGAATGGAGTCTAGGTTCCTAAAAAGTTATCATAAAATGCTCTGTAATTAGTGGAATAAGAGAATCCACAAAGAAAATCTTTAGTAAATGTTTGCTCACTTAAGAGCATTTATTCCACCTTAAGAAATTACTGTCAGGTCTTGGCAGATAATGAAAAGAAGTTTGGGAGAAGAAAAAATCCTGAAAGTCAAATCTTTTTCTCTTTGTCTGCATATTTCACTTCACCTCTGTTGGAAAGGCGTGTTTTATGATTGCTAACCTCTAAGGTTTTAGTCCTAGACACAGCTTCCTTGAGGTGCCATTTCTGTGGGTAGGATGCATTATTATCCTTTGCCCCTGTTTTATAAATGTCTATTTTTTTTTTTTTACATAAAGTCTCTCTCCTGCCCCAACTGGCATTTTAAGTAATAGCATGCCTTCATAGAAATGTCAAAACATCTAAAGTGCTTCTGCTAAAATTTTCGTTATGATCAAAAATAAGGAAGGATATTGGTGGTCTATGCTTCACAATGTGTGATAAGCACCTCTGATTTCCTCTTTGGGGCTAAAGGAATTTTAGACTGAAAAATGTTATAATCTATATCCCTCCTTTTTTCACCCTGCTTGCAAGAGGAACTATTGAAAGTCCCTCCAAAACTCCCAGCACAAGAGGAAAGGAACAGAACAGAAAGAATAATAGATTGAGAGTAGTGGAAGTCAGAAAAAGCACGCAAGAAGAAAATGCATCTAAGACTAAGTCGTTTACATCTACTGACAATCTCTGCATATTTTTATTTTCAGTGAGGACTTAACGGGGCATCTTTAATGTTCAGACATTTGTAAGGCCCTGGAAAAACTAATATGAATGACATACAGTCTCTGTGTGCAAGCTCCTGCAGCCTTGGGGAGGGCAGTCTCTACATCTTAGCCCCCAGTAGCCCTACCTACCACTGTTCAGTTGTACATACCTATTTCCCATCAGAGTTGGCTTTTTGTGAATCCACTTGAAAAAGGTCAGGAAGAGAAATAGCCACCTTTAAAATATTGAATACATAGGAGGAAACAGTAGGCTTAATTGGTGTTGCAATATCAGCATTTCAAATTTTTGCCCCTAAATGTTTATAAGGATTTTAGATTTCTGGTGATAGGTATTCTTTAACAAAAGACATTATAATGAAAACTAGGGAATTGCTCCTGTCTCTTTTTCCAAATAAATGTTTACTTTGATTCATGCCCAAATTAGCACAAAGATTTTTCTCTATCATAGTCCTGAACACTATGACTTGCCTCCAATAAGAGTTCTTGTTTTTATCAACCCAAGCCATTGCAAGGGAAATGTGTCTTTTTCTTTTGCTTCTCAGGTGCTAATCAATTGCTAATTATCTTTAACCATATCGACCTTCTCCAACTGTTTTTGCCATATAGATTAATAGGTGACATTATAAGGAGCACAATTTCATGCACTGAAAGGAATAGATTCATGCATTATTCACTCCACATAAATACATGCACTTTTATTTGGAACTTTCGAAGATTTCAGAAAGAAGCACTGAGGAGAGATACAATCTGACAAAGGCAAGAACTGGGACAGGAAAATTATATACGATGGAAATGGAAAAAAATAGACCAATCTGTGCAGAAATGAAGCTGCTAGGAAGGAAGCGAGAACACGAGGAAAGACAAAATAAATAAGCGCTTCCAACTGTGTGTGAGTTCTCACGGTGTATGCCAGCGTCCTGAACCCCTAAGCCTCGCCTGGTTGAGAACCACACTTGCAGCCCCCTGCTGGGTCCTAGTGGGTGTTCCCCCAAGAACAAGTCCAGGCAGATGAACACTCTGTTTTCCTCCCATTGGTCCCAGGCTCTCTGGTTTCCTGTCCTATGAGCAGAGTCAAAAATATTTTTGCCTGAACTAAAGGAAGGATAAATAAAAATAAATGGCCTCCTGTCAGCTTCTTTCCTCTGAATTTCCCTGTGTTTTCTAGTTGGCCACCTAGAGAAGGTAGAAAAGGTTGGTGCCTCCTCCAAATAGGAATAAGCTCTGGCCTCTCTTGCGTCATAAAGAGAGGGCATATGAGGAAATCCAAAATGAGAATTCAAAGAGAGTACTCCAAACAGCTGGTATTGTCCCCAGTTCCTGGCACAGAGCTCAAATGACCCTGAGTTATTGAGAATTTCCTGAAAAAAAAATAGGAATGTCTTTGTTATGCTAATGAGGAGATTCATGGTGGGTCCCCTTCCTGATGGGGGTTGGCCATGGCCACCAGGAAGACCAAACATGTGATTAGAGGGTTGGGACTTTCAGTTGCTTAAAGTCTGGAAAGAGAGGCCGAAGACTGAGTTCAATCAGGTGGCCAATGATACACTCAATTGATGAAACCCCAATAAAATGTTTGGACTCAAGGCTCAGTGGAGCTTCCTGGTTGGTGAACACAATGATATTCAGGAAAGGTGAAGTGCCCTGGCTCTCCATGGGAGCTCTCCTTGCCATGCTTGGATTCCTGACTCACAGAAACAATGAAATAATAAATGTGTGTGTTGTTTTAAGCCACTAAATTTTGGGGTAATTTGTTACACAGCAATAGATAATTAATATGCTATCCCAATAAATAAAAATAAATAGTCATTGAGCCACTTCACTGTGAAATTTTAGTTCGACACACCCAAATATGTCTAAAAAAAAAAAACTGGGAAAAAGTACCAAATATTTACAAAGAATAAAGATTGACATTCAAATTCCCAAAGATGACCAATCAATAAAATGCTAAAAGAGAATAATTCTCTGCCTAAAAGTCTATACTCCACTACTCTCATGATAGAGTGAAGGGAAAATAAAAACATTTCAGACAGACACAAAGATAATCTACAACTCACAGATCTTTGCTGAACTCTTAAAAGAAGAATACTGAACTCAAAGGAAAGAGTAAAACAACAAGTAAGGGTGAGTTAGGAATGGGTGAGCATGTGAGTAAATTTAAACAAACATTGACTAAGTAAAAACAACAATAACAACATATTTGGGGAAATTAAGACCATGTTGGATCTAAAATATTGAGGAAAATACCATTTAAGAAAGGAGGTTATTAATCAGAGCTAAATATTCTTGTCTTAATACTGTATTGCTCAGAATGATAGAGATATTGAATAACTTTAGACATTGTTAAATACACTGTGCAAATTTAAAAATATATAAGGACAATCACTAAAAGAATAGAACTAGAATAAGTAAATTTTATTAATAAATTGGTAGAGAGAAAAGAGGTGAATAAAGAAAACTCAACCCATCCAATAGAAAAGAAAAATAAATATAAGAAGTAAAATAAAAGAATATATAAATAAAAAGTATAAATAAATCCAAACATATTGATTGTAGTAATAAGACTATCCTTACATGTTCAATGACAGAAACTCACAATTAGAATTAAGAAAAAAAGCAGCTGACAGATAAATAGGCAAATGAATCTGAAAGAGCTAATCCTTCAAGATGGGTCCCCAGTGATTAACCGGGACTAAATTTGAATAGAGCTAAGCAGCCATTTGCTGACTGGAGGTCACGCAAGCACTCTGAGTTTCCCCAAAACCCATGGATCTGTTTAGCTTTGGGACTTTCAGAGCCTGAACCAACCAATCAGAGCTCACCTGCCTTGGCCAATCAGGGATCAGCTGAGCCAATCAATCAGAACACAGCAGGTTAGACCTTATTGGGAACCTGGGAGGGAACTTTTCCTACAAAAATCAAGCCCACTGTTGCACACTGTTCACTGGAATAAGTCCCTTTCCTCCAAATTCATTCTCAGAGAAGTTGTGTTCACAATAGCTACAGATATACATGTAGCTAAGTCAGAATCCTGGGTTTTGGCACCAAAGGTGTCAAGTCTGCCCTCGGTTCTTGTGTGCTCGTGGCCAAAGAATGACTAGACTTACCAAAGTGTCAAGTCCAAACTATTATCCCAGTCCTCTGCTCCTTTCTTGGAAAAATCACCAGCAAGGCCAATACGCAGGAGTAATCTCAGGCAGAGAGCAGTTTCACAAGAGCAGCTCTTTACGGATCTGTCTCTGTGAGTGGAGAGAGACAGGCCAACTCACTGATTGACCCACTCCTTTGCTTCCTTCTCGGATTGTTTCCCTGTATTAGCTCAGTCTGGAGGAGGGCTCTTGGGAGGCGCAGGATGTTATCAAATGATCAACAGGTGTCCTCAAAATGCCATCTGCGTACATGAGCTCCTTTTAAGAAAGCCCACCTGGTGGGGGGAGGTGGTGAACCACAATGCAGATTTAAGCTAATGGCATATTAATTACTGCTAGATTACTCTAGTTCACTTTCTAAATCTTATTATGCCTGGGTTGGGTAATTCCTGGATTGATAAAGCATTTTCTCCTTCCCCAGTGTAGCAGTTGCTCAGGATAGGATTAAGGGTGGGGCAACACCAAAATGGAGTGCCTGTCCTTACCCTTCTTCTTAGGTGGAGCAATTGCTCGAAACAGCACCGAAACAGGGAACCCTTGTCCTGAGAAGAGCCGGAGATCCTAACTATTTACCTTACATTTATAGATATATATCAAGAAAACACTAAGCAGAAGAAATATCTTTAATGCAAAAAAAAAAAAAAAATAAGGTTACAGAGAGTCTTATAAGGAGGAAAGAATCAACTCACCAGGAAGATTATCACAATTTGTATGAACTCATGTAACCTTGATAATATGGCCTCAGAACTTACACTAAAAACATTTTTAAAATGTTTTTTTAAGTAATTGCAAGGAAAAATGGTCAAATCTACAGTTGCAGTGAAGAGTTTAATATAGCTCTCTTAGCAAATGATAAAACAAGCAAAAAAAATAACTAAAAGTATTCCAAAAATATAAACAAAACAATAAGCAAGCCTAATCTAATGAGCATATATAGAACCCTGCACCTGACAGTAATAAATGCATTTTCTTTTCAAGTACAGTATGCATGGAACATTTACAGAAATTGACCACACACTAAGTTGCTTAGTAATTCTCAGCCAATATTATCAAATCAATATTGTGAACTAAAATAAAATTTTAAGGCTCATCCCCCCACCGGCTGACTAAATGGATGCCCTCAGGGCCAAAGGAATATCCTAAAACTAAATTGCCTGCCAGAAGGAAGGAAGTCAGACATGCCTTATCATGCCACCCTCCCTTCTTGGGAACACCCTTTGTAACCCATTAACCTAAGGGTATGCAAGATAAACCTCCAGGTCCTCAATTTAAACAACAAATATATGTCCAGTGGCTTATCTCTGATAAACAGCTCCTATGTTAAAACATTCCAAGCCTTTAGACAAAGCTTCATGTCTTTAACCAAAGTCAAAGAATCTTTAAACCTACCTATAACCGGTAAGCCCCCACTTCGAGATGGCCCACCTTTTCGGGCCAAACCAATGTATGCCTCTCGCATATTGATTTATGACTTTACCTGTAACCCCTGTCTCCCTGAAATGTATAAAACCAAACTGTAACCCAACCACAGCAAATCCACTTGCTCAAGGCTTCTTGGGTGTGGCTCTAGGTCATGGTCCTCAAATTTGGCTCAAAGTAAATCTCTTTAAAATTACTTTACAGAGTTTGGCTTTTTTTTCCGTTAACAAAATCATACTGACCATATTCGTTGACCATAGAGCAATAAAATCAGAAGAATATCTGAAAGTTCAACCAAAAAAAAAGCCATATAGTAAGCGCTTAAAAGCTTCTGAAACATCAGTGCAAACAAAGCTTTGTGAGTCAGCATGCTCCCCTTCTCCTGGAAATCACAAAAAAAAAAGCAATAAGGAGAACCAAAGCCATTTTGCAAACTCCATTTTTTCAGTGAAACTAGAAGACAGATAGAACCCATAGACTACAAATTACATATAGAAGCTGCCAAAAGACACTGATTTGGGACAAAAGCTTTTCAAAGAATTGAAGAAAAGAAGGCACAGCCAAGGTTAATCTCGAAAAACATCAGCAAAAATGCACTTCCTCTGGGTGAGAGCAAAACAAAAGGCAGCAACTGAATCACTTGTTTGCAATAGTGGGGGTAGAGCCTGGGAAGAGTGAGAGTTTGGCAGCTCTCCTGGGTTCCTGAGTGGTTCAGGTAAACCAGGAGGCAGGGATCATACAGATGAGTCATGTTTGTCTCTGTGGCCACCAGAATTTGCCTTTCAAGAATAAAAACCACAAACAGTAATAAACATACAAGAACTCAGGGAACACTGTTCCCGTGAGTCTTCCTGAGGAAATTAATAAAGGATGAATCTCAGCCAACCATGTTAGGGAAATAAAAGAAAAAAACATGGATGTGATGTTTAAATATAGAACTAAGACATAAACAGATATAAAGATTGAAGTAGGAGACTGTAATATATATGTTATATTCCTGACAATGTGGAAAAGATTCAATTAGTTGAAACGAGGCAGGAAAGAGAGAAGAACACATGGAAATTAGAGTAAGTTTGTTAATGTTTAATCCAAAATAGCTGGAATTAAATATAGCTTAGAGTTAATAAAGTAATTAAAAGTATAAGCATACAACACTATGAATAATATTATTAATAAATACAAAATAGGTGGTTGAGGAGTGGGATTATGGAGAAAAAGGAAATAAGCTAATTTTATGATTGCTCTTAGAAGAAAACTAATAGATATTCTTTAAGGAAATAGAGTTCCAAAGTAATTATATGATCATATAAAAGTAACCTTTGAATAAAAATACCAACTTTACTAATTATCAAAAGAATTAAGCAAAGAAACAAAGCAATTATTTGATATAGTTAATATATTTTTAATAGAGTTTATTTTTAGAGCAGTGCTAGGTTCACAACAAAATGGAATGGAAAGTACAGAGAATCCCTATATATCCCCTGCATACTCACAGTCTCTCCCACCATCAACATCTTGCACCAGATAAGTGCATTTGTTACAATCAGTGAACCTACATTGACACATCATTATCACCCAGAGCCTATAGTTTACACTAGGGCTTACTCTTGCTGTTGCACATTCTATGGGTTTGGACAAATGTATAATGATACGTATCCACCATTACTGTATCATTCAGAGCAATTTCACTACCCCCTAAATCCTCTGTGCTTCACCTATTCATCACTCCATCCCCCACTGCCTTTTACCATGTGGTAAGACAAACTGTCTTAATAATATCTTTAAAACATAAGAACAGAAAGCAAAACATTAAACAATATGACACAACTAAGACCAAACATCACTTTTATATTAATAAATGTAAAAGGGCTATTATGAGAAACAGATTTTCAGATCAGATCACAAAACAAAATCTTATTGTTTAGTCTTAAAGAAAAAGAAAACCCCTGCTTAAAATTTTGCATGCAGCCAACACACAGACCCTTCGTAGGTTTGCTCTTGGGAGACAGCTATGTCGACTAGAGTAGCCAGTAGGCACTGTGATTTATAATTAAATTTGATCTTGCTCCCACTCAGGCACAATGGAGAGGATTCAAAAGCCAGATTGTGGCATACCTGAGCAGTCTAGAAAATCAGCTCTGGTCAAAATAAACCTGGCCAGCAGTCGTACCTTCTGAAGAATAGTCATATTAGGGGGAGGTGCTTTCAACCAAGTAACATTTTTAAGCTTTCATGAAAAGAGGAGGCATTAGCCTAAAAATTGGGTGTTTGATATATGAACTTGGCTTTCCTTTCAAAAGAAATATGTATGCAAAATCTTTTCTCCCTTAAGCCACAGGTAGGGAATCTCATTTATAATGTTAGCTGGCTTGTTGCAAGATGTGTAAGAGTAACTTGGAAAGGGCAGCATCTTCCTTTATTAGCTCTCCTGTTCAGGTGGGGTAGGGTGGGACATGGAGCCTATTTTCCTGGATATAAACATTTCTTTTCATAGATGGCAAAATGGGGTTGAAAATGAATATAGAGTTCTTAGTATAATATTTCCTTCTTTGGTTTAAGAAAGAAGGCTTCTTTGGTTTGGCATCACTAATATCATGTATGGTCCAAGAAGAGGAATATTTTTCTAGATTTTCATTCCAGTACCTTCTACCATCCCTGAAGGAAGAAAGGCATTGTGATCTACTCACCACTACATGAGCACTTGTGGGCAGTTATTGCCATTATGGTATTTATGAATTTGAGAATTCAGAAAGGTTTCTGGAAGTTCCTTCTCAAATGTCAGGAATCTCCTATATTCTGGGCAACATTCTTTTTAGCAAATTGAGTCTGTCTTGTTATTTAAACTATTTCACTTGGATATGTCAGATCTTCCCTTCTTGGCACTAACTCCCAGTTAGATGAGAGTTGCGTAGCCAAGTATTAAGTACCACTTTATATTTCTGTTTCTCTGAGTGTCAGCCTAATAAACCACAGCATATCAACATGTCCTTTTCTGGGTCTAAATTATCAAGCAAAGGCCTCCAGAAAGAGGTGCATGGCCATCGTGAAAATAAATAAGTAAACTGTATAATGATTGATAAAAATCTATGGAGGTTTGACATAAAATAATGACGTTTCCAAATAGCAAAGAAAAACCAAATATCAACAATTGAGAGATGTTATAAATAATATTAAGGGAAGATTTTAATCATATTTAAAGGGACTTTTTTCTCCTAAATTAAATAGTAAAATATGTTCAATGTTAAAAAATAATAAACACAAAAAAACACTCCCCCAAAAGTTACTTTTAATTCTAGTCTCAGAGAAAACATCATTAATATTTCAGTGTATGTCCTTTCAATATTTTAAATGTTTATGAATGTGTAATTACATATACATATATTTTTAGAGATGTATGACTATAAACCACGTTTTTGCAATTTTTCTTTACTTAGCAATATATTATAAATATTTTCCCATGTCAAGTAACAGTACCCTTTAAAATAATTTTAATGAATGCATAATATTCTTGACCATATATTTAGAAATGCAGCACCATAACTTACTTAAACAGATTATATCTAGCTTTTCACTTTTATAAGTAAAGCTAAGATAAATGTGTTTACACATACATCTTTATGCAACTTTATAATTATTTCCTTAAGATAAATTCATAGAAGTATAATTATTGTATAAATCACTGCACCTTTCTTTTCAAAATTTTATTTAAAATGACAAATCTATAGAAAAGTTGTAAAAATAGATTAATGCTGACAATTGGTGATTCCAGATGAATGGTATTCTCCACACTTACTTTTATTTCTCTCTTATTTTCTCACTTCCTCCCTCCCTAGCACCCCCTGTGACATTTCACCCCTATATACTTTAACATCTTTTTCTTAAAAACAAGGTTATCCTCCATAATCACCATAAATTACCAAACTCAGGAAAATTAAGATTGACACCACACTATTATCTAACGTGCTTGCCATGTTCAAATTTTCTCAACTGTTTCAAAAATATCCTTTATATTTTTTCTATCCACAAGCCAATTAAAGATCACAAATTGCATCAAGCTGCCAGGTCCCTGTGGTCTCCTTCAACCCAAGCAGTGACCCCAGATTTCTTTTTCATAAAATTGATAGATCTTAGTAAAATATGTTCAATGTTAAAAAATAATAATAAACACACAAAAAACACTCCCTCTAAAAGTTACTTTTAATCCTAGCCATAGCAAAAATGTCATTAATATTTCAGTGTATGTCCTTTCAATATTTTAAATGTTTATGAATGTGTATAATTACATATACATACATTTTTAGACATGTATGACTGTAAACCACGTTGCTGTGCAGAAGGGCCCCTGATTTAGATTTGTTTGATTGTTTGCTCATGATTAGATTCAGGTTAAACTTTTTTTTGGTGGCAGTATTGAATAGGTTGATGTTGTGTCCTCAAAGTATCACATCAGGAGACCCATAATGTCAGTGTGTTCCACTGTGGTTGGTGGTGAGTTTGATCATTTGGTTGAGGTGTTGTCAGCCAGATATTTTCAATTACAAATGTACCATTTTTCCTTTAAGAGTCAAAGATAATTTGTGGGGTTACATTCACTTTTTTAATGCTTTGGTTACATGTTGCCAAGTTCCCTCTGGAAAGGTTGGCCCATTCCTAAGCAATAAATAGGAGCTGGACAAGTTTGAGGAAGTGTGTGTACTTCTATTTTCTTACCAAGAAAGCCAGGAGCTACCAATGGTCCATTCTTTCTCTTTCAGTATGAGAGATGAATGCTTGTGGGTGTGTTTTTTGCTGCTTTTTTATAATTCAAGAGCTTGATAATGAAGAGTTCTGGGTTGCTATGATTTGAGTCTAACCCTAATGAGATGTCTTCAACTGTCATATCTCCTTATTTTCCATGGACCTCCTAGCCATGGCCACATTTAACCATTTCCACCCTTGCTTCCTGGGAGTTTGCATCCCATCTGATCCTGATGTTGTCTCTCTGATCTCTGCCTGTCCTGACTTTTTGATGGCACCTCATTGCTCCTACCCACCGTCAGAGTTCTTGGTTCACACAGAGTCCTGTCCAGCAGGAAGCTCTTTCCCTCATCCCAGGATCTGATCTCCATGGCAGACTCTGGCATCAAAAGACTCTGACACAGGACACAGAGCCTGGTTGAGACCAGCAAATATGCTCAAAACATACTTGCTAGATTAGGAAGTGAATGACATCAAGTGAGATGTGGTAGAAAGGCATTTCTAAAACTTGTTTCCAATTTTTCCCTTATCCTACAGAACAGAGAGAAACTTGTTTTCTGATTATTGAACTAAATTACATGAATAATTAGACTGCAAGACTCTTGTTAGGCCATCGCTCTGAGTTTGATTTGACTATAATGGATGCATAAATTTTCTCCATCTCATTCTCCCCTAGGGTCAGGTGCTCTACTCACAGCCCCTTCTCCCTTCTACCACCCCTTCACTTCCACTTATTTTCCCCACACAAGCCACTGATCCTATCTCCCAACTCTGAACCCCAGACTTATCATGCCCTATCTACTCCTTTCATGAAGCCAAGTGTCAGCTTAATAAGCAAAGTGCTGGCTCAATCCCAAACTCAGTCCATGGTGAGGTCTAATTCACTCTGGCCTGGCTCCTGGTACGTGGGTCCCTGACCTCCAATGTCCAGTTATTGTTCTGTCCTTCCTACAGGCTTCCTGTTTGCTGACCCTTTGCCTGACTTCAATTCAGAGCACACATTTTCCTAACCTGGTTGGCCTGCTCTGATATGAATGTTTGTTAATGTTCTAGTGATAAGTGACTAACTCATGGTCAAGCAATTAACCTGATAATGTAGTTTTCCATTGCAAGAATAATAAGCCAAATATATCTGGCCCATTTTTTTCATATCCTAGATATATTAAAACAGGAGTTGGCAACTTCTGTAAAGAACCAACTAGTAAATATTTTGGACTTTGCAGGCCAAGTAGTAAAATTGAGGATATTTTTAAGGTATCGTACAAGAAATAAAACAAATTCCTACTAATTTTTATAGATGAAATTCAAAATATAATAACAATAATTAAATACTTTTTTCCAAATATAGGTCTACTAGTAAGGTGAATAAAATTCTTTTTTGAGGAGTGGGTAATGCTTCACTTAATTGGGATTAGTGTTTCCTATCACCAAAATCAACTGGAAATGTCCATCTGTTAGTGTTTATCAGTAATGAGAGTTGATGTATTTCATCTTTGAAAAATGTCTTTTCACACAAATAGGAAATGCCAGATACTGATATAAATCCATGAACATATGATTTTAATTGAGGATATTCATCACCAGAAAGGTATATTTTAGAATTCTATTAGATTCTTCTCTTCATAGTCTTAGTATGCCACCACATTGCAGATGGATCACTTCCAGTTGAAAGCTAGGTGGAAACTCCTCAATTCCACAGTCAAATAGATTTTGAAGTATGTAAATTTCCTTTGCTCTTGCATCAAGGTCCAAAAAATTGCTGCTGGAACTATAGTTTGAGCTTAGAAATTATATCCACTGCAAAATTGTGTGGGAATAGAGGTCTTAGTCTTACTTCTTGCTTTAACTTTTGACATCACTGCAAGTATATAAAGCAGCTTGACATTATTTGTGATACAAATAACATTAGTACTTGTCAAAATGACTTTACAGCAATGTAAGTTTCACACACAAACACTGTTTTGCCTTGTAATTTTAGATTTAATTCATTTAAAAATGTTATCAAGTCTGCAACACAAACTAATTTCCAAAGCCATGTAGTGTTCCATAATAGTGGTTAAAGGTAGTTCTTCTCATTCAAAAACATTTTGCTCTTGACCCTAAAACTTTACCTCTACTCAGCCATCAAATTGCTATGGGTTAAAACAAGTCAGGTTATTCAACTTTTATTTCTGACAACATTTTACAGAATTGACAATGATTAAGTCCACAAGAGCAAATGAAATTTAACATTGTAACTATTGGTTCAATAATATATTATCTATTAACATATTTTCTGCATAGTACTTGCTAATTATAAAGTCAATAACCATTGGCTTTAAACACTTTGCATTTCCATGAGTTTTGGAAATTTGTCCAACTAAGACTTTTTCTGCTTCACACGTATTTTACCACCATCAGTTGTAACACATCTTATCAGATTCCACTTCAGGTTGTACTTAGTGTTTTCCCAACTTCTTTGAGCATATTCTCATCAGTAGTGTTCTAAGTAGACAATTTGTTGTAGAGGCTAATCTTTTATCACTTTAATTCAGTACTGACTCCTTACACAACTAAGCAGTATTCGTAACATCTAAGAGAAACTACTCAAAATAATTTGCTTTGTTTTTTTGATATTGCTACTGCTCCCAAATTCCTCAACTCTTTCAGCAACGATTCTTGCTGAAAAGCTGATAGTCTCATACAAGGTTATTTTCTCTGGGCACATTCATTTGGCTGCCAAAATAAACACAATGTAATTAACTTACCATTGGTAAACAGCTTTCTTTGCTTGGTTAACAAATAAGTCACATGGAAACTTACTTTGCTTGCAGCATCATTTTCATTATTTATTTTTGTGAAGAAATTCTGCTCTGATAACATATTCTATTTGAAATTTTATAATTTTTTACACCATTGCTTTTCTGTGAGTTAGGAACATTGTTATGAGTGCTTCGTCTGGTTATGATAATTCACAACTATAATGTCATCCAATGATAAATACAATCCTTTGTCATCTAATTCAATAACAAAATAATTAATGCTTTGTTATGCCTTAAAAGTGTGAAATTCAAAGTCCACTTTTTCTTTCCTTTTTTATTTTTGGCTTGTTTTGTTTTGACATAATGGATATGCTTTTGGTAATAAAACAAATAAATAAAATGTCATGGCATGGTGATACATACAGCATTTGAAACATCGTAAAGTTATAACTGAGTTCACTGTGATTTATAATTAGCTGAGCAGCAGTGTGAAGCAATGAGGACCCCATATGGTCTGCCATGCCTGCACAACTCTGCCATCATAGCCCAGAAGCAACCACAGACCAGCATGGAAATGAATGAGCATGGCTATGTTCCAACAGAACTTTATGTATGGACACTGGAATTTGAAGTTCATACACTTTTCATGCATCACAAAATATTACTCTTCTTTTAAATTTTTTTTCAGCCATATAAAAACCATTCTTAGCCCCTAGGCCATACAAAAACAAGTGGTAAACTTGATTTAGTCCATTGGCTGTAACTCATTGACCCTTGTATGAAAACACACAGCAAGCCAGCAACAGTTAAAAGTATATAATTTCTGGTGACATTATATCTTTGCCAAAGTGGGTTTTGATATTTACTCTGATAAAAAGTAAGCACACACGAAAATAAAGATGCAACACAAAGTGAGGGTGGTGGCATCTCATCTGATTTCAACGTTTGAGAAGTGCTGTGGCGGGTCCAAGAAGCTCTCACATCCCATTGGTAATTGTGGTTATTTAAGAATAAAATATATTATTTTTCAATTTATGTATTTTTATCAAATGACCACTAAATTGGTAGGCCATAAATGTTTATTAATTTATTATAAAATCTCTACTTAATAAACAGAATTGTTAGATATATTGAGCCTCAGGAAACCATGAAAAAATTACTGAGACTATGAACCTAACAACTTTGAGAACCTCTCATCTGGACTATGACTTAAGTCAGGGCCAGCTCCTTCCAAATTAGGTGGGGGTCTCTTTGGGGAAGCCCAGCATTCTCCCACACAAGTCAAAATCTTCAATCCAGGAGAAGGGAGTAAAGACCCCTCTGCCTGGGACTTTTCTTTCCTAATAACTTGAAACCTATGGAGGGAAAAATGGGGAAATAGAAATAGCTCAAAGAAAGTAAGTGACAAGAACAGAAAGAAAAGCAAACAGAAAAATGAAGAAGGGGAGTCAATAGTTCTACACCGTTGTTTGTTTTTGTTTTTCCTTTCCCTAGATTCCCCTGCCTTCTCTACAGTGTGTTTCCCTATCACTTCTAATCCCAGGCTTGTTTGTTGATTTGCTTAGGCTGTTACAGTAGAATTTGGTTTTATTGAATTCTCAGCATGAAAACAATCCTTGCTGAAAGCAAAATTGTGTGTAAAAGTCTCTCTTCCTTCTAGACAGTGATAAGAGCAGCCTCTGTGAGTGAGCCTAATCCCTTTCCAGTGGGTGGGCTGCTGGAATTAAATTAGAGAAGGGACATCTGCCCTCCCATGGAGTTGTTCACGGTGCCTAGACACATTCATGGCCACAGAGCAGGGAAGAGTGAAAGCAGAAGAGGGCAGAGCCATGAGAGAACTCACCCATTCACATACTTATTCCAGATCTATTCCTCCCTTCTTCCATGAAGACCTGGCCACCTCTGAGACCTGGAGCATCAGAGAGTCCTGGGAACCTTTATTCCTTCTAGTACCTCCACACTTCAGCCACGTCAAGTTGCCACATACCCCCAAATGCAGCATCCCATCCATGCCCTCCACCCTTCTCTCCCGTCCATCTGATGGAAATCTAGTCATCTTCCAAGAGCAAGCATGGGGGCTCCTTGACCTCCTTAAGCCAAATAAATGAATCCTCCTTTCATGCCATCGCTGAAGCTGCTGCTGCCAAACTTCAGTTTTATATTAGCCACAGTGAATTGCAATTGTCTCCTCTATCAGGCTTTGACCTTTTGGAAGACAAGGCTCTGTCTCTTTTATCTTTGTCTCACTATTGCCTAGAATAGTTACTGGCACATAGGAGACACTGGATGAATATCTGTTGATTGAATAAATGAATAATTGAATGCTGTCAGCGTCTCCGCAGAGCCCTGTGCTGCTGTTGAGGGAGGCTTATGAGGCGGTCAGCCCTCCAACTCTATGACAGGTAGCTTTGATTCAGCACTTTAGAGCTTACGGTACTCTTTCATGCACATGAATCCATTTAGTTTCTCTAACAACTTGAGACAAAGGAAGTATCATTATGGCCATTTTAATACAACTTCTAAAATGAAGTTCAGAAACATTGTAAGACCTAACTAAGGACACAGTTAGTTATTGGCGGGTATGGACCTTGAACCTAGTCTTAGTGAAGACTAGTTCATAGAACTTCCTTCAATAACAACCTTTTCACTATCACACCACAAGTGCTACGCCAGTAGGCTCTTCCTCCTACTTGCACCGGAGTTGCTTAAGGCAATGTCTCAGCTAGGACTTCACGGTTATAAATACCTGAAACTGCCTCAGACTAACTTAAGGAAATGACATTTATTATAAGCACGTTGGGGGTTCATAAAATCTATAAAAGGCTAAAGGGCAGTCCACCAAGGAAAGTGAGATGCTGGAATCACAGCAACTGCACTGCAGCAAAAGTAGATTCAGCGGCACATCAAGACTGGGATGAGTCTGTGGCAGAGGCTTCCTGCATCCTCAAGCCACTCTCACCAGCCTCAAAGTTCTGGGAGACAATCCAACCAGCCAAGGCCAGTCACTTGCTCCTGTCCAGCTGTTCATGGTAGAAGGGAAAGGACCCAGCCTCTTCAGCTTCCACAGTGGGAAAAAACCATCCACACTTACTGTTCCCTGTGAATAATTCCCCAAAAGGGAATGTGAGTGTGGTTAGGAAGAGGGAAAAATATTGGGCAATAATAAACAAATAAATGGTTACTATTATTTATTTGGAGCATTTTACATAGAAGAGAAACAGAAAGGTGAGTGTGTTTATATTGACTGTTTTTCCAAATGGAACTATAAATCCAACATCTATATTTAAAATACAAATAATAGATGCTCTCAACTCACATATAAAATGTGATTTCAGGCTGCCATGACACAGAAGCTCAACAAAATTTTTTTCTGGCTTTCTTTCTTCCTTTCTTTCTTGCCTTAGTTATTTATTTTTTCCAGCTTTATTTAAGTATAATTGACAAATGTTGTTTTTAAAAATGTATCTACCCTCCATTATGTGGCATGGTTACCTAAACTTGAGGACTTATTTCTCTAAAAATCTTTCCTAATTTGATAATTTTTTTAATCAATAAAATTTTCTGGGTTTTATTTGCTTGACTCTGGCAAGTTTGCTTTCAGAATGTCAGGACACTTTGGTAATTAAGTTTCTTCCCATTTTTTGCCGCCCCCCAGCTTTGCAATACCCAGAATCTACTGAAATCCCAGACCCCCTTGAAATCACAATTAGGTCTCCATTTCTTATGTGCCTGTTAACCTCATTGTAACCTTCAATAATCTCTAATTTGGGGTTATGTTTTCTTGGTTTGAGGCATTACTGTGGAGTTTGTTTTGTTGACTGGTGTTTGTCAAGACTGGCTACAGCAAAGAAGTCAACTCTGGACACTGCTCAAGTTTCTATTGATCAGCGAAATTGGTGGGGTGGGGATCAATATTTAGCAATTTCTTTTTCTTTCCAAAATACTGAAGGAAAGAAAGACATGTGATCAGTTATTTACTACCCCAGCTGGTACATAGCAGTTAAAAGCTTAACCCACAGTCACTTAATCTTTTTGTACTTTAATGAAGCTCCTGGCTTCAGCATCAAGTCAATTTGACTGATTGTCATGGGACTTGCCATAGTTATCTACTACCCTTACTTGCTTAATTCCAGAAACTGGAAAATGACTTTGGAAGGCAGCTTTAGGAGGAAGACTACCGTCCTCTATAGTCTAACCACCACCCCACCATACCCCGCCACCCTCTTTAAGAAACAGGAGATAGGGCTGGGGGCAGGTGGGCTGCAATTCTAAAAAGGGCTGCAGCAGATATTCCAACATTCATAAAATATGCATAAAGCACCCATTATATGTTAGGTATTTATTTAAACCATATGAAATTGGTTTTGTGGGCTAAAAACAGTTAAATATCAGCAATTTCATATGGTTGAATCTAAATAAAGCTGGCTTAGCTCTGAGGATACAGCAGAGAGGGGGGCAAATGTTGTCCTTGCCCTTATTGCAGGGAAAATAGACATCAAACGTCATTGCATTATATATACATTATTCAACTATGTCACGGGCTTTTCCCAGAGAGCAGGGAGCAAAAGAACTTTCAATAGAGGGTTGTTTGGAGACAGCTTCTTTGCAGAAGTGACCTGGGGCTACGTTCTGAACAATGGGCATGTGATTGAGCAGAGGTAGGGGACTGAGGACATTTCAGGCTGAGGGGACCACCCCAGAAGGGCCTGATGGGGTGCGGGAGGATTCATCAGGGCACCGTGTAGGTCCCTGAGAGGCAGTAGCCCTCAAGTAGAACTCCCAATGAAACATTATAGAATTCTGAATATTTTATAAATGGCATTTATCTCTAGGAGCAAGAAAAATGCTATGGTTGATGGAACGACCAAATAGAATTAGATAAAACTTCAATAACTTTCTGTGGCACTAAAATGTCTTACAGAATTAATTCAGAGTTTATAAAATGGAGGTTCAGGTTCCACCTGATTTAGGAAATTTTACCATTCAGAGATTAAATGGTAGTGATAATCCAGGTGTAATGAACAGAACAGGAGGAAGCCAAAAATCAATCTTTCTATCAAGATTCACTAGGCTGCTTTCAAGCTTTTGTTTTTCATCAAATGTATGTTTGAAGTTATTTTTCCCCCAGATGAATTAATTCACCATTTCCTGGTTTAAAATATTTCCTTTCCTGCTCAGCTTTCTGATCTGTGAAGTTGTTTTTATTCCTTGTCTGCCATTACCAAGGATGTTCACCTAAAATGGGGCCCTCTGACACAAATTTACAGATACCTCTTCCAAAATCCAGGTTCACTTGGGGGGCCAGAAGCTTTTCTTCTATAGGAAATCCACATAGCAAAGTGGTTAAAAATAAAAAACTAACAAACAAACAAAAAAAACCTGGGCTTTAGAATCAGCAGCCTTGGCTCTGATTCTCACTACTATGTAATGTGACTTTGTACAAGACACTTGATCTTTCTAAGCCACAATTTTTTTTAATTTAAAAAAGGAAGATAATAAAAAACATCTACATAATAGAGTTTTTATGAGCAGTAAATGTGACAGTGCATATATTCACTTAACTAAAAGTCTGGCATGTATTGTGCTTAATAAACAGCAATCATTATTTTGTTAAATATTACATGCAACTCTTCATGATTTTTCTGAATAACATAACAATCATTACCTTTATTGAACTTATTCTCTTAGGCACTGCTCTGGAAATGTTACATGTATCATCTCATTATTTTAAACCCCTTCAAAGTTGATCTTCTCTTTATCAGTTTTGCAAATGACACAGAATAGTACAGTTTTAAGAGTACAGTTTTCAGAGCCAGAGAGACCTAAGTTCTACCGCTGATTCTATCATTTACTAGTAGTGAGCCCCTGGGCCAGTTGTTTAGTCTCTCCAGGTCTTAGTTTTCTCATCTGAAAAATGGGTTATACTAACCACAAGCTTATAAGGACCTTGTGGCAACTGAATATGACATATATGCAAATTACAGCTGCTTGTGCACAGTAAGCATCGACACATTTGCCATTTTTATTATTTTCACAAGGAAAGTGAGGCTCCAAGAGAATAAGTAGTTCACCCAAGGCAGCAAGTGCCAAAGCCAAGATCCGAGGGCAGGTGTAAGTTCAAAGTCCGTGTTCTTTCCAGGATATAAGTCGAGTAAGAAACCTTAACCCCTGTCATTCTAAATGCTGAGAAGCTTGTCTACTTGCCCTTACTGTTGGATACAAGCTGGCTAATAGGTTGTGGTCATCCAGCTGCCTTATTCACTAGATTTATCAGCTATCTTTTTTCCCCTAAGGGTGGTTACTTACACCTTACAAAGTCATCTATCTGCACTCCAGGCCTTGGCAATAAGAAGCTGGATAAGGGACAAGCCATGGAGATAAAATGAGAACAAGAATTGGCTGCCCTCACACAAAATCCAGCATTTTAATAATAGTGATATGAACATGCTGAAAAAATAAGGGCTTTTATGCTTATTAGGAGATACATTATCTTCCAAACAGGGCTTTTGTGCTCATTAGTGTTTTTAATGCATTAATTGAAATAAAGACAGGTCAATATTGAACACATTATTATTAGTTATTTATTTCAAATATCTATGTCTGCAGGCAGATTATATGGGCAACAGCAAGGTGCTTTAAAATGTGAACTTGAGGTTAAAAGCCATTTTCCCTAATAAAATTAAAAGGCAGAGTTTGTAATAAACAAGCCCAGTCATCCATAGAAGGAATTACCTGCCCTAAGTGATCACATGTGGTCACTGGAAGATGTTGCTTATTATTTAAGAACGTTCACTGTACTTAGTTCATTGTACTTAGTTTGAAGAATAGTGTAGTATTAGGAGGTGAAGTGTTAGACTTATTTGGGTATTATCCACCCTGCTAGATATGTTCATGTATCTTTTTCATTGCATTTCCACAACAATTTGGGAAGAGTTCTACTTCACAGGTGAGAAAACACAAGTGCAAAGAGGCCAGATAATTTGTCCACGAGCACAGTGATGAAATTTGAGTCGCAGTCTGTCTCCAGATCCCATAACCTTTCAATAGAAAAGTAAGAATTTAAATGTCTCCAGTGCTGTCTGTAGAAAAGGAGGCTCTCAGTGGCAGATCCTGGCTCCCTTAGAAGGTAATTCTCTGTAGCAAAGTTGGAGTTCTCAAGTCATCATTGCCTGGGGGGTGCCAGCCAGAGGCATCATCAATTGCTCAGTTTCCCTGAGCACCAACCAAACTTCAGCTTTCACATCAGTGCCCACGTGTCTTCTCCAACAAGAAATATGCCAGTCCCCTCAGAACTTCTGCGCTCATGGTTAATTAGCAAACATTCCAATTTACCCAGCACCTTCTTGTTAGCTTGATCACCATAAGTCATTCTCCTGACAATGTGGGTTCCCAAGGAAAATGGAGTGTCTGGGCCTATGAGAGCTTCTCTGTGGCATCTCAGTCACATCAGCCTGTGGCAGCTTTCAGTTCTGGTGACAGGGCAATTCCAACTTCACATTTGTCTAGGTGAGTCTCTGTATGGCATGTCTAGTTAATTAGTATAAAGTCAGATCCTCCCAACACTCGGGCGGCACTTATACACTCAATAGCCCCATAAAGAATTCAACCAATATTTAGCAAGTATCTATGGCCCAGACACTATACAAAATACTATGGATTTTTTAGATTCTAATTGAAAGATGAATTAGAGTCCATCCCTGCCCTTAAAGAAACCACAGTTTAGTATAGAAGCTCACAACTTGTCATCACAAGATCAAAACTAATCTGAAGAAAGCAGGGACATCAGTTTTGTGTAGAACAGAACATAGGGACATCTGGTTCAACAGCCCTAACATAACCGAAGGCCACCACAAAGAGCAAACATAAAACCCTGTGCCAAGCAAAGGGAGAGGCCACCATGTTACTGTCAGGTGGAGGTGGAAGGTTGGATTCCCTATTCAGTCTCTGTTGACACCCCGAAGCAGGAGGGACCCCTCCTTATTGCTGGAGGGAGGATAGGAGGTTCTGCTGCCCCTCTGGGCCATGACTGATACCACCTTGCCACCATGATGCTCCTCAGGCCCTGAGGTCACTAGCCATCTTCTTTCTTCCATCTTCCAGAAGCTTCTTCTGTTTGTTTTATATATAATGTCCAGGGTTTTTCATTGACTTAGCAGGAATAATACAGAAAATTACTTCTATTCCATCTTCTAGAACCACATGTCAATCCAAGGCCAGCTTGCCCTCTGGGGATCCACTTGACCAGGGCTGCAGGTGGAGTCAAGCTTATGTCTCACCTGTCATGAAGATGACCCCGTGGGTTTCTTCCCCCACCCCTCTCTTGGCCTCACTCTCACAGCAGAACCATATGCCGTGACAACTATCCAGTTCCTGGAAAGGTGGACAGGCTGGGAATTGGATGAGAAAACAGTCATTCATCTCCAAATTTAATTTTGCTCTCTCCAACTACCAGAATAATAAGCCATATGCTGTACTGTATTCCTGGCTAATAACCAGCAAGGAGGAAATGAGCACATTTATGAATTATGCTGTTGATGTTCTTCAATTTGCAAATCCAAGTGTTATTTTAAGTACTACCTCTGCCAAAATAATCATTTCCCACCAGTGATGTTTCATTTTGAATACAACCTTAGAAATTGTCTTCTTTATATTACACGTTCATCTTTACATTTTTAATCTACTTTTAACCTCCAAAGTTTAATGTTTCAATGACTGCCTATGTACAAGAATTAATGCAGCATCAGCTAGGTAGAAAATGCACTTATTTGCCTGTGTGCGGTGAAAACAGAAAAGCAGTTATTACCAAGGTCTACTTGGACAGTCAATGTCTTTTTAAATATATCAAATAATAGTGGTGGCATAAAATTAAAGAAAATGCAGATGTATTACTGAAAAAACTGCTTTTCGAGTAGAGGTCAATGCTAAATCCTCACAAATACACAATAAAATAACAAATTCTCATAAATGAAAAAAAATTAAAAATCAGAAGCTAAACAGAAAACTTTGATTTGCTCTTTATTCTTCAGTGTTTTCAGGTTTCAACTCTACATAACCATTGATAACTGCACAGTCTGGTTCCCTTTCCATAAGCTTCTGAATTATACCATCTTTGTTATCATGAGTTGTTAATGCACAAACCTTGAGAATCTACTTATTGCTCGAGAAACACTCAAGCCTTTTTCCTGCCTTTCCATACAACTGAGAAACATCCACGAGTTCAAAGTGGGAGTGATCGTTAGCTACGTACATGGACTACAGCCCAATAGACACAATGGAGCACAACGCACCACTGAGAGTAGGCAGATGCCAGCAAAGGGAGACACACGCAGACCACTATCAGGATGTCTTGAAATCTCCACAAGAACAATGGGTTTAACTTGGCATCTTGAAGCTGTAAGTAGACCACCTAAAAATGAAATGCTCCCACCTTTTCAATAAATGTAGCAAATTAACAAAAAATCTATAATGACTTCTGTTCTGCTTTCAGATTAAATTCCAATACATTTTCTTATTGTTTGTTGCCTTTTCTAATATCACTCACTACCTGATCCACATAAAGCCTCGTATGGAGACAAGCCAACCTATGGACTCTCTGTCCCTTCAACATGCCATTTGCATGCTCACCTTCATGCATTCACATCGCTGCATTTGTCTATTGGCAAGTATGTGTGAGGCATCTGCTATCTGACAGGCACCCTGCTAAGGGGGAGGATGAAGGTGGATAAAACAGGCTCTGGGAGCTGCATGCCTTTGCTCACTCACCTTTATTCTGATACAGTTCATAGAAACCTCCTCCCTGCCCAAACCACACCCTTCTCCAGAAGTTCTATTTCTTCCATGAAAAGCATGCTCTGGTCTCCTGCACCACTTCCATGCATAAAGGAGCTGAGACCACACACACATTCTCAGGATACTCTTGACTAGTACCGAGTATGTATATCGGTCTACCCCCACCAAAGATTGCAAGGGGCTTATTAGAAGAGGATTCATGTCCCACAGCAGGTTGTAGAGAGAAGGTTCAAACCACAAACTCTAGGAGACGAAGTATCCTCCCTCTGGAGATGTGGGATTGTCAGGTTTTATCCCTGGGAAAGGGTGAGACAATTACTGGTAACACTTCTTGAGCAACTGCCCTTTGAATCAATGTCTCATTTAATCCTTTCAGCTATCCTAACACTAAATATTATTATTCCTTTTTTTTTTTTTTACTTTTTTTATTGTGGTAGAACACATGCAACACAAAATTTACCATTTTAACTATTTTCAAACATACAGTTCAGTGGCATTAAGTACATTCACATTGTTGTGCAGCCTTCA
The DNA here is from genome assembly GCA_008086735.1 of Cheirogaleus medius. Taxonomy (NCBI): domain Eukaryota; kingdom Metazoa; phylum Chordata; class Mammalia; order Primates; family Cheirogaleidae; genus Cheirogaleus; species Cheirogaleus medius. The sequence goes on from VBSM01001927.1 coordinate 3,429,634, forward strand.
CCACCACCCATCTCCAGAACTTTTCCATCTTCCCAAACTGAAACTTTGTCTCCATTAAACACTAACTCCCCACCCTTCCTCCCACCAGCCCCTGCCAACCCCATTCGACTTTCTGTCTCTCTGAATTTGACATTTCTTGAGCAACTGCTATGCCCTTTGAGTCAGTATCTCACTTAATCCTTTCAGCTATCCTAATAGTAGCTATTATTATACTCATTTTTTATGAATAAAAATGTGGCACCTAGAGTGCTTCTCTCTACCTTGACAGCATTTGTCAAGGCGAATTGCGCAGCATTTGTCTTTTCATGACTGGCTCATTTCACTTAGCACAATGGCCTCAGGGTTCAACCATGTTGTAGCATCTGTCAGAATTTCCTCCTTTTTAAGGCTGAATAATATTCCACTGTGTGTATAGATCACATGTTGTTTACCCATTCATCCCTCAATGGACAGTTAGGCTGCTTTTATCTCTTGGTTACTGAGACTAGTGCTACTATGAACATCAGTGTACTGTTATCCCCATTTTAAGTTTAACAAAAAACACACGGAAAACTGAGATGTTCTTACCACAGAGTGCCACTCATGATCGCCCACCACAGGGTCTGCCTGCTTTTCCTTCCTTGCAAAAGAAGTGCAAAAGAGTTACCTACCACATTATACACAAAATATTGAAAAAATGGGACTCCTAGTTAGAAAAAGGTAATCGCTCTACATATAAGATAGCTTGGTCTACATACATTTATAATTTAAATAAAATTACAAATAATTTTAGTTCTCTTTGCAAAGGCTGGAAATTCAATCATTTAAAGTGAACTGACACAACCATCATGAATCTTTCTAGCTACGCAAAGGTGACAAGTAAGTAGACATAAGCTAGGTGGACTTACCATGTTGAGTCTAAGAGGAAAAAATAGAATTCTCCTTCATCCCACAACTTTGAGAGAGAGAGAGAGATACTTTGCAATATTATCCCTTCTTTATGTGCAAACTTCTGATACAAAGGCTGGAAAAAAGTTATTATGGCTGGGCCAAGGCTCAATCAAGCTAAATTAGAGATTTCACAAATAAATACAACAGCCCTGTCCTGGCATACTCAAGACCTTTTATGCTTTGTACAACTCTTATACCAGGGTCTGACTCCCTGGAGAAGCCAAGTGAGTCTAGGGGAGACACAGGAGAGATGAAGAAACCAACCTCTGTTGAGTGTCTACTATGGGCCAAACTGCTTCTATGTTCTCTAAGTCTCAAAAAAGGAAAAAAATTCTTGTAGACAGATAATAGTACACCCATTTGAAGGATCTGAAGACTTAGAAAAGTTGAGCAAATTGGCCCAAACCAACATAATCCTGTTACTAGTAGACAACAGAGAAGAACATGACCCAGAGTCACCCCACCATCCACTGGGGCTCAGCTCCCACCGTGAATGAAGGCATCATGTGTTTGCCACTTTCCAAGAGTCACTAAAAGAAACTTCTGTGGGGGGGGAGGTTAAAAGACGTTGATTAATGTGTACAAATATACAGTCTGTTTCAAGAAAAAAGACCTAGTGTTTGCTAGATCAGTAGGGTGACTATAGCTTAAAATAATCTATTATACATTTCAAAATAGCTAGAAGAGAATAATTCAAATGTTTCCAGCATAAAGAAAAGATGAATATTTAAGGTGATGAGTACCTCAATTACACTGATTTGATCTTTACAAATTATAGGAATGTATTAAATTATCACATGCACCCCCAAAATAGGTAAAGCTATTATGTATCAAGTAAAAAAATAAATAAAATTTAAAAAATAAAAAAGTTAAAATTTTAAAAAATAAGTTAAAAGGGAAAATAAATAAATAAAAGAAACTTCTGGGAAGCAAATTAGTCCAGGAATATGATCAAGGCCACTGCGGAGAGATCAACACTTCACACATCTCCTAATGTATGTGTTTATGTAAATGGAGATAAACAAGCCTGATTTACATCAGTCTCTTCAGGATGAGTTTCGCTTGACTTTGCATAATGAATTTTAACCTTTGACTTTGGGGAGGTGAAATGTAGACACAAAAGTCAAAGCAGTGGGGGAAAGCATGCATCAGAAAAGGGAAATACCAGTAAGTAAGCCCTTGCCAGCCTCCTGGCAGCGTGAAAAAGAAAGGAAGCAAGAGTTCTTTAGATGCTAGGGAGGCGAAAGTGAGAAAACAAGTCAGGGATTATGGCAATGGTGAAGCAATTGAAGGTTGAACTAGATAATTTCCAAGGTTTCTTCCCACTCAACAACCTATGATTCTATTATATCAAAAGGGAAAATAGTGGGTGAGAAAGGGGCCCTTTATAGTGAGACTTCAGTGAGCCCCCAAATATCATATCTCTTTCCTGGGCTCAAAAAGCCAAGCTGAGTCCCTGGATCCTCACTCAGAAAAATGAGCAAATTGGTTCTTTGCCCAGTGAACTTTCATCTCCCAGAACCCAAGGCCACCTCCTGATATCTCGTGAAAGAGAAAGTCAATTAAGTTGACTGCTCTCTCCAAAAGGAGAGAAAGTATTGGCTCAGTTAGATTCAGATTCAGCTACATTTATCACACATTTTAAAAAGCCAGATTCTTACAGATGTTCTCATAGCAATTCTGGATGATGAGCACGCCCTATTTTTTCCTTTGTAAATCATCTATATTGAGGTATAATTTATATACAAAAATGCACCCATTTTAAGTGTCCAGTTTGATGTGCTTTGACAACTGTATACAACTGTGTAACCACCAACATAATCAAGATATAGAATAGCTCCATCAACCCATAAAGTTCCCTCCTTCCCCCATCCCAACCGTAGGCAGCCACTGATAGGCTTTCTGTCACTATAAATTATTGTTACCTTTCCTAGACTTTAATATAAATGAAACCATATAGTATGTACATATTTATATATAGTTTCTTTCACTCAATATAATGTTTTCAAGGTTCATCTATGCTATCGCAGCTCTCAGTAGTTCATTTCTTCTGATTGCTGAGTAGTATTCCATTGTATGGATAACTACGGTTTATTTATACCACCTTCACCTGTTGATGGGCATGTAGGTTGTTTCTAGTTTGAGGCTTTATAAATTGACACATAAAAAACATTCAAGAACAAGTCTTTGTGTGAACTCAAGTTTAAATATCTCTTGGATAAACACCTAGGAGTGAAATTTCTGGTTGCATGGTATATGTATTTAACTTTATAATAAACTGTTTTCCAAAATAGTTATGCCACTATATATTCCTCCTCCTAGAAGTAAGAGTTCTAATTGCTCTACATTCCACATCAACATTTTGTATTGTTAGTTTTTAATATAGCCATTATTACAGGTGCAAAATGGTGTCACACTGTAGTTTTAATTTGCATTTTCCAGATGACTAATGATACTAAGCATCTTTTCATTGGCCATTCACTTATTTTCTATTCAAATCTTTTACCCAGTTATCCCTGTTGAGTTGCCTTTTTGTTAAAGAATTTAAGTTACTTAAATATTTTTATACAAGTCCTTTGTCTGACATATGTATTGTGAAGTCTCTCTCAGCCGGTGGCTTGCATTTTCATTTTCTTAATGGTGTCTTTTGAAAACCAGAAGTTTTAAATATTAAAGAAGTCCAATTCATCAATGTTTTTATAGTTCATACTTTTCGTGTCCTATCTTAGAAATTTTTGCCTTCCCTAAGATCACCAAGATTTTCACCTATGTTTTTCTTCTAAATGTTTTATAGTTTTAGTGTTTATATTCAGGTTTCTGATCTATTTGGGGTCCATTTTTTGTGTATGGTGTAAGAATTGGGGTTCGTTTTACCAAATGGGTATCCAATAGTTCTAGCACCTTTTGCTTTTAAGACTATCCTCTTTCCATTGCATTATCTTGGCCCCTTTATTGAAAAATTCATCGCTCATACATGTGTGGTTTGGTATTTTCTTATTAACAAAAAGGAAAGCAGCAAGAAAAATATTACCTATCCTGGATCACATTATATTTTTTACTTGTTTGTTTTTTCATATTTCCAATCTTTTGGAAAGTTTTGAAGCAATTCACCAAAATGCTTACAGAATAATAACCAACAATTTGTAAGAAGAGTTATGATTCAAACCAGGTGTTTTAATTCCAAATGAAGCGCCTTTTTCCTTTTCCTAAACTGCCGTGCTATACAGAACATACAGACGGTCATGCTCAGCTGTAGATAAAGATTTGAGTACCCACAGCATCCCCGCATTATTCCAGAGGCTAAGGATAGAACATCAAGGACAGTACAGCCCTGTGCCCTTGAGGAGCATATATTCTAGTAGCAGGAGACAGAAAATACACAATAGATAGACAGATGGAGAGCTAGAGAAAAAAAAGAGATGGGTAAAAATTTCAAGCACCAACAAATTCTTTGAAAAAGATAAAACAAAGTAATGCAGTAGAAGAATGACTAAAATAGGGCCATCACCTCCTATGAAAAAGTGACCCAGTTGAAATGACCACAATGGTAACAAGGAGTAAGCAAAGAAACTGGAAGTGCAAAGGTCCTGAGGTAGAACTCAGTATGGCATGTTTAAGATGTAGAAAAAAGGTTAAGAAAATATGGTCAACAAGGGAATAAAACAGAAGCAATGCTGGATATTGGCCAATCTCACAAGCCATAATGAAACCTTTAAACTTTATTCTGAAATTAATGAGAAGCCACTGGAAGTTTTCAAGCCAGGATAATTTAGACTTTGGCAAGATCACTTCTGGCTGCTCTGTGGGGTGTGAAACAAGCTAAGGAGGCATGATGAAGGCAGGGAGACCACCTGGGAGTTGTTAGCGCAGGCAGGTGAGACGGGCTGCTGGTGTTTTGGCAGTGGAGACGTTGAAAAGCATTCAGAGTCAGTATATATTTAGAAGGTAGAGCCATCAAGATATACTGCCAACTGAATATTGGGGCAATAAAAAGGGGGAACCAGGTGTTTGGACAGTGCTGCCATTTGTTGCGAAGGGGCTGTTCAGGTGGATTGGATTTGGGAAGGAAAATGAAAATAAATCAATTTTTTATGAGCCGCATTAAGTTTAAGCTACATAAGAGATAGTTAAACATAGATTCTGAGTAAGAAGTTTGATATATAACATAGTACTCAGGAAGAAGTCCTGCACTGAGACATAAACTCGAGGGTGTCAGCTAAGGATGGTATTTGAGGCTGTGGGAGTAGATGAAATCACCTAGGGTGAGAGAGTTGATAGAAGATTCATCTTCTTACATGAAGATTTGGGAAAGAGAAACAAGATTTTTACATACGACAACAATGGATATGTTATAGTGTAGAGTTCACAAATTTTTTAGAATAAATTATGACTTCTCATGATATCCACTTACTGTGATATCTAATGATCAACGAATTGTTAGCACTTATTGGTTGTATACTACATGCCTGAAACAGTGCTAAGTCAGTTATGTGTATTATTTCCTAAAGATATAGATCATTACCCTCTGTTTACAGGTAAGAAAACTGTGCATTTGAAAGATTAAATAATGCGTGCAACATAAATAGACAGTGTCAGTTCTGGGTCTTGTAATACTAAATTGGTGAAATTTAACCACTAGCCTGCTCTGCTGTCAGTATAAGAATAAGCAGTTTACATTTGCTACCTGTATTCCATCAAATCTAAAATGCTATTCATCATAAGATGCATCACTGGTTTGAGAAAGAAAATATTCCTGCCACATAAACTGTGACACAATTATCACTTAAAATATTCATATGTAAATCTTGAAAGAACTCGTTTATACTTAATTAAACAAAGATTTGTTTCATATATTAATTTTATATATACAAAAAGGGAAATATAAGCAAAATATATCATTAAGGTTTTCCTAAAACTTTTTCATGTTTGAGCCTAACTCTTCTGAAACCCATTTTGTCTCAGATATAAATTTCTGCAATATTTTTACCCAAAAGTCACCTTTTGCAGCATTTAAAGTGTTGGTGATGAAGCATTTCTTAAAAGAATCCATTAATTCAACTAAAAGCTATTACTGCTGGGTTTTTAAGCCTGCTTTACAATTATGAAGTTCTGGTCTACTTTTGATCCTGCCTCAGGAATACTGGTAAATACACCTGCTTCACCACCTATCTCACCTTCTTCCAGAACCATTTGGTTTCTAGAGTTAAAAAAAAAAAAAAAAAAAGGAGCCCTTAGTCTCCTATTTTTTCCAGCACATGTTGTTGCCAATGCCTCCCATGCTCAGACAGTAACAGTCTGCACCACGACTGCCACCTGGCTCTCAGAGGTGGTAAGACAGCATCGATAGTAGAATATATCCCAATTTCAGAGACCTAAAATGTGAAACACATGGGCATCACAGTATTGACGAAACCCAGTATTTAAGACAAAGATAAGGATAAAAAATTAGGAAGACTACTACTGCCACAGAATAATATGAAGGTCTAACAGGGTTAAAAGCATACAATGCTGATGTCCCTTTTGGTATTCTACAATTCCAATGTCATCAAGGTTAGCCAGCCTTGCTGTTATGTTAATAAAAGCTATGTTGAAAGATTATAAGTAATTTTGTTGTCATTTTGATTATTAACTCTCCTAAACTGAACCTAGATTATATGTGTAATATTTTAAAAGCAATATTGTATCAATCGATTTTTTTTTTCCACCTAGGCTAATTTTACTAGTTCTTGTGTATGTCCTAATATCTATATCCCGGGAGCATCTATGTACAGAATAACTGATTACGTAGGAGAGGTTGAAATATGTGCCTGTGAGACACTTTTGCACAATGATCCCCTAATACAGTAACATGCGCACTGTCGGCAAGCGACAGATTGTCTAGCACACGCTTGGCAGGTAAAAGGTGCGCGTTCTGTGGCTGTTCCCGGTGAACGCTTGCAGGTGCTGTGGGGGTCTGCACATCTCCAAGCAGAGCGGCGCCATCTAGTGGTAAAAACCAGAATTGCTGGCTCTCTTTTTCCTCAGTGTGAGTCTTTCAATCAACTCTCTGGGATTAAACAGCCGGTTCTTGGTCCCACTCTCGTTTTATTGCGAAGAAAATTACATAGTCAAGCTTCCGTTTCTGTTAGTGATACAAGTCTTACAAAGGATCTCAAAAATGTCAAAACCTCAAAACTCTTTATAAGTAGAGGTAGTACGTCTCCAGTATTTCCTGTAAAACTTCACAATAACTTTTCAAAACTTTTTATAAATTTTGTATTATGTTGGCAAGATCAGACATATTTTGCCTAAAGATAGGTGTGTTTTAATGATAAAAGAATTGTTTCTTTTACAGAATTACATCGCAGAGTGTGAACCATAGTGTATAAATCACTTGTTCTTATTAATTTATTTTACAAATTACATACTATGCAAACCCTATCACTAGATTTATTGTCTTATAACTTATTCCTTAATGAATTTTTAGAAATTCTTAACTCGGTAGGCTTTATGAAGAAAATATTTTTACATTAATTGTTGAGATAGACATTTTCTGGTACTAGGGACATTTCTGGGTAATTTGTAAAATGTGACGGCCAACAAATTCTGTACGAGTTATTAATCTACTATATGTGAAGTTATACTACTTGCCAACAATACTGGATTTATTTTGGTTTTAAGTTTCCTGATTCTTTTGGATTCTTAGCCAAAGTTTTATAGTCTTATTATTTTCCTATATTGTTTCTGCAATGAATAGCAGCAACAGTATAATGGGTTTGGTCTAGAATTCTATTTGTTCAAAGTTCAAAGTTCTCTTGATTGTTTAATGGGTATAATGACAACTGATATTCATGGACATGTCTTATGCCAGCAGGATACTATACTGCTCTGTTCACTTGCTGCACTGGACTATAATTAGGTTTTCTCCATATTTCCCACTGGATTGTAATCTGGAAATTCCTTAGCACTAAGGAAAATTATTCAAAACTGGGATACAAAGCAAAATGGTGAGTTGCACATCCACTCCTTACATAAGGAGTGAAGGGTAAGGCAGAATTGTAAGCTGCCTGGCTGAGTGTTGAAGGCATGCCCCAAGATACGCAGAGTCCCTTGGCAAAGACTCCAGGCAATACCTATCCAAATATTAGCTGACTCCTAAGCTAACTGAAAAGCAAGTGAGTTGACAGTAACTTAACTTGATTATAATGTAGCTGATAAACTTTTCTAAAAAGTCTCAGCATCTGTGATTTAGCTAAGTCTATTTTCACAGAATAGTAAATTTAAATACAGAAGCTGAACTAAATTATAGTGACTGTTACCATTTATTGAAGATCTCCTTCACCTGTGGCACTGAATATTTCTAATTATCCCAACAACTCAGCAGGTGGGTATCATTACTATTCCCATGTTATAGATGAGTGACACCAAAATAAAGTGTGTTGCTTAGACCTTCAGGCTAAGGTCTGAAGCTAGAGCCCCAAGCCTATATGCATTCTCACTTAACACACTGCCAAAATAAGAGGATTTAACCCTGAAATTTGCTGTCTACACTTTTCATTCCCCTAAAACTACTTTTAATAAAGTCCCCAATGGTATCCTTGTCACTGAGTTTAAGATGGACACTTTTTATCTTTATCTTAGTTGACCCTTCAACATCTGAAATTGTTGACTGTTCCCTCTCTGTGAAACAGCTCCTTCTCTTGCCTTTCTCATCACCAACGCTATTCTGGTTTGCCTCCTACCTCTTGGCCACTCCTTCTCAGACACCTTTGCCTGCTGCACTTCCTTGAACTCACTCGGAAATGCTGGAGCCCTCCAGAGCTTTGTTCTAAGCTGCTTTGTCTTACCTTTTCTTTACTCATCATTCATTCATTCGACAAATTGAACCTCTACTATGCACAAGCACTTACCAGGCTTGGGGATCCGGCAGTGAGCAACAGACGCAATCATTGAGTGGATAATGACATGAGGAAGCACCAAGAGAGGAGGCAGGAAAATACATGAGAGAAAAATCACACAGCGCCTTACAGGCTGCAGTAGGGATTTTGCATATTCCCTAAGGACAGCAAAGCCACCAAAGGACTTTACGCAGAGGAGGGACATGATCTTATTTGTGTTCTTACAAGACCACTCTGGCTGCAGCAGTAAGACTAGGTCAGGAGGGGGAGTGGAGAAAACCAATCAGTCCTGGTCAAGCTTACTTCTATAGCTTTCAAAACATTTTCTTCACATACATTATTGCTGTTCTCCAGTGCAGCTGCCAATGTGATCTATTTTCCTCCTTAGTATTTTTGTTCCATTTTTTTTTAAATCCAAGAGTAATACATGAATGTATGCTCATTGTTAAAATAATTTTAAGCACGTGAAATACAAGGTAAACATCTGACTTGACTCACCCCTACAAAGCCATTCCTCTCTCTGACACTGAGAGTTGATCTGGACCCTTTGCTACACATTTCCATGTGAAGGTGCAAAAATGAACATACTGTCACCAGGATGTTTCGGGCCATTAGTTTCCATATCATGATGTTGTAAATGTACACACATCATTACCAAGGACAGTTGTAGCTGTGCTACTGGACTCTTACTGGAAATATCACAATAATTTTTTGTTGGATGGGTCTCAAGTATTTAAAGAACCACCTGCTTTAAATATTTTTTGGATATTATTAAAGAAAATAGTATTGATTAGATAACCTGCTATATTAGTCTGTTCAGGCTGCCATAACAAAATAACATAGACTGGGTTACTTAAACAACAGAAATTTATTTTCTTACAGTTATGGAGGCTAGAAGTCTAAGATCAAGGTGCCAGTAGACTTGGTTCCTGGTGGGGACTTTCTTCCTGGCCTGCAGACAGCTACCTTCTTGCTGTGTCCTCACACAGCTTTTATTCTGTGGCTTTTGGAAAGAGAGATATCTCTGGTATCTCTTCCTCTTCTTATAGAATATTAGTTAGGTTGGATTAGGGACAACCCATATGACCTCATTTAACCTTAATTACATCCTTAAAGGTGTCATTTCCAAATATAGTCACCTTGAGGATTAGATCTTCAACATATGAATTTTGGGAGGAGAAGTAAGTCCATAACCCCTGCCCATTACTATTTTCTTTTAGTCTGTGACCTAGGTGTACATATTTCTCCTTCTGTACCACAAGACTGGGATATAAAATGTTCAACTGCTACCAGTCTTCAATATACCTTAACACAAAAAACTGACGTGGGGAGACAGTTTGTCAGCAGCCAGTTGGATATTAAAAACTGGACTTGCTTCTTTACTGAATGTAACCCTTAGTCCCACATCAACCATGCTGCTGAGTCCCACTGATCTTGCAATCGCTATATCTCTACCTACTCGGAGCTGTGTGACTTTGCAGGCTGAGAGAAGAGTTCCATCATAACAAGCAGCTCTGGGATCCCCACCTCATTGTCTGATTCCAAATTGCAGGGACCTCGAGTCTCACTTCTGGATGGTTTTCAATTCAACACAACTGATAGGAGTGTCAAGAGTGCTAATAAAATTACTTTGATCAGTGTTCAACTCATGCATTTTCCATCTTCAATCTAATATCTCACTCAGGGTGGGCATCAAATGACAGAAGGCAGAATCCCAGACAGTCCCATGGAGTTGGCCGGCAACTCCGTCTCAGGTGCTGATTAGCTTGAACTTTCAAAGTGTCACTTCTGATTCTTTCTTCATTAGTTTTATAAACAGCAAACAATTTTTGAATATACGGCTTATTAACACCAATAAAATTTTTGCTGCCCTAATTCTTCAACTAGAATTTTTTAAAGGGTTGATATTGGAGTATGAGTCATCTAAGTAATTTCTCCTCTAGAAAATATAAATGAAACACATTACCAAATGAAATGGAAATTAAAAGAAAAGAATATACAATGGTAAACTGTCATAAAAAGAGAATAAAAAATGTAAAGACACTGGTGAACAGTTCCATACTTCTGCTTCACAAGAGACAAGAAGACAGTTGCAATCCCAGGGGCACTGCAGCAAGGCCTTCCGGGAAGAGCTCCACCTCTGGCAGTTTTTAAAAGCATCTTTATATTACTTTTTGATCCAGATTTTACATGGAAAAGTTACTGAAAAATTTAAATGGGAACATAAATAGCACCTTCCTCCACAATTTCAAGGTATTGTTTTCGTTTTCCTTCAATTTTTCTTTTTTCAAATCTTTCTATTTTCTACCCACTTTTTGTTTGGTCGTCTTTAGTTCTTCAGGGCTATGAAATTTAGCACTGCTCTCCAAGGAATCATACTTATACTACTCTTACCTGCCTGACTTGTTATATCTTCTTTTTATTACTGAATTATTAAGGAGTTAAGGGGCCAAGAATAGTACCAAATATAATAATGGTTTTTGTATTTACTTATAGCAATAACACCCAGGTCTCTATGTTTTACCCACGTGACCCTTTATCAACTATTGAGATGTGTAGAGAATATATATTAATACTTTTAAGAAATACTTTTAAATTATTAGGTGACAAATTACCACATGATCCAGCAATCCCACTTCTAGATATATATTCAAAAGAACTGAAAGCAGGATTTTGAAGAAATTTGCACACCCATGTTTATAACAGCATTATTCACAATAGTCAAGTGGTGAAAGCAACCTAAGTGTCCATTGAGGGGTGAATGGATAAACAAAATGTGGTGTACACATATAATGGAATATTATTCAGCCTTAAAAAGGATGGAGATTCTGACACATGCTACAAAATGAATGACCACTGAGGACATTAAGCTAAGTGTAAAAAGCCAGTCACAAAGAACAAATACTGTATGATTCTGCTTATCTGAGGTACCTAGAGAAGTCAAATTCCTGAGACAGAAAGTAGAATGGTGGTTTCCAGGGGCTGGGGAGGGGAAAATGGGGAGTTGTTTAATGAGTACAGAATTTCAGAATGGCAAGATGAAAACGTTCTGGAGATCTGTTGCACAACAACGTTAATATAGTTAACACTACTGAACTTACATTTAAAATGGTTATGATGGTAAATTTTATGCTTTGTGTTATTTACCACAATTAAAATTGTTTTAAATGAAAAATATAGGTGACAAAAAATAATAACTTGCGAGTGTTTATAACCTCTCTGCTTTTCTTCTAATCTTCTAAGAAGATTCTGTCTTTGCTACCTCAGTTATGGATATCTTTGGTCAGATTGAGGAGAATGGGTAAGGAAAGAGAACTTGGTGGATGTGTACAAAGAAGGACAAGAGTTACTTAAAGGAAGAGAAAGAACAGATCTGGCAGATGAGAGAGGAGGAGGGTGAAACAGGCAAGAGGGGGTCGATGATGAAAATTACTTAATGGGTAGAATGTGTGTTATCTGGGTGATGGATCCACTAAAAGCCATGAGTTGGCCACTATGCAATCTATGCATACAACAAAATCACACTTGTTCCCTACAAATTTATACAAATAAAAAAACCATAGTCCTGTGAATGTGAGTGCATATTGTTCACATGTGAATCTGAACTGCTCCTAATCCTCCTCACAATGGACATGGAATAGAATCTATCAGCCAGGTTAATGACGCAAACCAGGGATCAGAGCCATGGTCACCTCTTGTAAGAAAGCTATCACATCCAATCTGGCAGCTTTTGCCCTGAGTTTAATCTGAGCACTCAGGTTAACACCTTCCCCTGGCTTCCCACTGTCCTTAGAATAGAGTCCAAACTACTCCCCTGCCCCACAGGGAGCTATGGGACCTGTCCCTGCCCACTCTTTACACTCAACCTACACCTCTCCCCCTACATGGCCTTTTGGTAGTTTCCAACACTGCAGGCCCTGTGTTGGCTGCAGGGCCTTTGCACATGCTATTGCTCTTCCTAGAGCATTCTTCCCCCAGCTTTTCTTGTATGAGGGATTGAGGGGGAAGAGGAAGGAAGAGAGAAAGTGAGAGAAGGAGAGTGTGAATGAGTGAAGGGGTGAATAAACAGAAGCATTTTTACTCTGGAGCAAAATTTTAAATCTGTCTTAGGAAACAAGAGTAATTGCAGTCAGTGTTTGTATTAGGGAAAAATCATTTTTCTGCATACAAACAGGGACAGAATATTAAAAAAAAAAAAACAGTATGGCACAGGCAGCAACCAATCAGAATGGACATCAGCTGAGGTCTGGAGCCCAGTCCCAGGGCTCCTGGTGGGCCTAGAGTTAACCCTTCACCTGCTGGAAGCCAGGTGGGAACCAGGAGAGAGGCAGCCAATCGTAGCGTGGTCATTTTCAAGTGATCCAGGAGTAATCCGGTATTTTAGCAACCAACATAGCTGTAGCAATGTGTTCTGGCTCGAACATGGGCCCTGAACAGTGAATTTTTAGCACATTTGAAGTCATACCATCTATAATTTAGTGCCCTACTTTTTTTCTGTTTAACAGTATATTGTGAGCATTTTCCCACAATAGGCACTTTCTATGTTTATCTCCTTGCCTCCAGAAAGGATCTGAGGCAATTTAGTTTTGAATCAGAATAAGAGTGTTGAAGGACAATTGCTTTAGGCCACAGAAAATTCTTTTGAACAGCCTGCTTCATAATAGTGTATTCTTCTCCCTCTTATGAGGAAGGGACCTTGTCTATTGGGTTCACTGCTGTGTCTATAGATCTTCCTACACACTGTGCCTGGATCATGGGAGGCAGTAAACAAACATCCATGGAATAAATGAAGAGGCATATACCAAGTGTGGTAAGAATAACAAGAGAGGGAAGACGCTAACTTACATATTTTTAATTATAATTACTCAAATAACTGAAAACAACATTTAAAAAACTAGCACTTAGGACAGAATCAATTCCCTGACAATATGTCTTAATTTTCATCTGTTCAGCACAACAAAAGGATAATATTAATAGTTTCAGGTTTTCTGATTAAGTTTTACATAGATCCTAGCAGGAATAAAGAGAATGGGCTACATATTTCTTGGCACTTACATGAAATGACTAGTCAAGTCCCAAAAAATCCTTATCTTATCTGAACTTATATTTAAGTTCATTAGGATAAGAACTCTATTACCACAGTTCCTTCAGTTAGTCATCATGTTCCATTTTTATTGCTGAAAAACATCGCCAAGGCACACAACTAAAATAATTCCTTATTTTTCTTGCAAGTCATTTCAGTTCTTCAGTTTGTCATGCCCTCTACTATTTCATCCTCTTCTAGTCATTCACTCAGATCAGGTAGTCATGGTTTTTAAAATGGTTTGATACTTGTAAGTACAAGCATATTTGTTGTCCTATATAAAATAATATTCTCATTTTAGAACATATAAAATACTTTTTATTTTAATTTTAAGAGAAGGGTATTTTGCTATTCTTATTCAAGAAAAAAGGCCATATTAGCTTGTAATATAGAGAAAATAAAGTTTTCTATTAGATTTAATATATTCTAGTCAAGTTTCTCCACTGTCTTTTTTATTTTTATTGGTTTTATAAAAACACCATGAAGGAAAGTGTACCTGAATGATCTGTGCTTCACCTTTGAAATTCATGAACTCCTAGGAAACCCAGATCTACAGCTGCCCTAAATGTTTATGCTGTGCTGTTGAGAATGGAAGATTCTACAGGCAACTTCAGACTCTAGGGTGCCAGGACTTTCCTTCTGAAGCACCGGGCCTTTTATCTGACTTGTTTGCCAGGACTTCTCAGAGATGTTCATGTCCTGATTCCTGTCCAAGTGTTGTCAGGTTGTTAGGAAGAAATCTCTGAAAAGTCCACCACCTACTGAGCTGGAGTGTGGGCCTCACAAAAGTCAATATTTTCAGCTTTTCTTTTGGCCTGAGTGTGTTTAAAAAGGCTCTCTAGTGTATATCCCTTTTATTGCAGGTGAGTATTGGTAGAGAAAAATGGCTTTCATCTTTTATCCTTCTGTGCAGAGTAAAAATGAAACAGCAGAGATGCCCTATTTTAGGCTTTACTAGATCCTTTTTTTAGATGGAATTATTGTATTAAAAATCTTGAATAGAAATGCAATGACAAAAAAAACACTAGAGTATATTAGTACAAAAGTCAGGCTTCCTTGTGCTCATTAATTTTAATTCACTTTGTTCTTAATAATGAGATTATAGTCCTTAGGCTCTGATGATGGATAGTTCTAGTATGAAGAGGGAGTGAGTCAAATGAGAAGAGGTTTGTTAACATATACTCAGAGCCCAGCACAGCTCCTGGGGCATAGGAGATGATCGATACATATCTATGGAAGGGATGTAGAATGAAGAAATGAACAAACCAGGCCTGAGGGCAAGGGGCCTGAGTTCTAGACCTGATATTATTAATTTAAGTGGCTCATGCTTCTGAGTTGTTAGCCTTATTTCTCTAAACTGAAACAAGTAAGTTGGATTGCATCGCTTAAGTTTAGTATCTTCTTGTGTCAGGGACAGGTCTTCTCCAATATGCTGTGGCTTAGTCAAGCCTTTAAAAGAAATTTTTTTTAACAAGGCTTTTTGTTACTGCTCTAAACCTGCCCTTGAAACAGCACTAAATCAAAAAACCTTTACACTTGAGACTATGTTTTGGACAGAGTATATATCTTTCCAAAGTTTATATGGGGAATACTTTTAAAAAAATATATAGTATTTTATACCAGTATTTTCCTAGACATTAGAATTTCTATACTAAATTTATCCTACCCTTAACAGAAATGATTTTTAAATGGAATAGCAAGAACTGATTTTCTATTGATAGGGCAAGATGTTGCTATGGCTTGAATATGGGTGTCCTCACCAAAATTCATATGTTGAAATTCTAACAATGTGATGATACTAGGAGGCGGGGCCTTTGGGGGGTGATTAGGTTATAAGTGCTCATGAATGGGATTAGTGCCCTTATAAAAGAGGCCTGAGAGAGTTAGCTGGCCCCTTCCACCACTTGAGGACACATCGAGAAGGCACCGTCTATAAAGCAGAGAGCTGGCCTTCACCAGACACCAAATCAACTGGCAAATTGATCTTGGACTTCCCAGCCTGAATTGTGAGCAATAAATTACTGTTGTTTATAAGCCACCCAGTTTATGACATTTCATTATACCAGTCCTGATCAGACTAAACATATGTATTCAAGGATTGATTTGATTTCTTGCATGCATGTTCTTGGACTCCTTATTTGCCGTTGCCATGTGCGTAAACAAAAGTAGGGTAGCCAGTCACAACTGCGTTGGGTACCATGAGGCCTGACTCAACAGTCACTAGTTTTTTGCTTCTACCCTGAGAGTTGAGGACCATCAGGGCTAATAATGATCTACTCCAGCAACTATTTTCCTGCCATATTTTTTTTCCTTCTTATTTTGAAAAAATTTCAGGCTTATAGAAAAAACACAAAAATAGTACAATGAATTCCCATAACCATTCACCCAGATTCCCAAACGTTAACATTTTACCACATTTGCTTCTTCATTATCACTCTACACATACAAATGTGCGTATACATATATAATATTTGCCTGACAAGTTTGAGAGAAAGTTACAGACATGATACAATTTACCTCTAAATACTTACACATGTATTACCTTAAAATAAGACATTCTCGTAAATAACTATAGTACGATAATCAAAATCAGGGAATTAATCTTTATACAACACTATTATCTAATCTACAAAACTTTTTCAAATTTTGATAATGGTCTCATTAATATTCCTCATAGCAAACATTGTCTAATTTTTTGTCCTGGGCTATAATTCAACCCAGAATCATACATTGTATTTAGTTGCTATGTCTCTTTAGTTTTGTTTTTCCATATGAGATTAGCATCAAATTTTTTAGCTCCATCAAAAGACTTGTCAGTATTTTTTATTAGTATTACATTAAATTAAGTCAGAAAGAACAAACATCATTATGATGTTAAGCACCCTATCTAATAACAATGGATGTCTTTTCTTGTGTTTAAATCTACCTTTGTGTCTTTCAGGAGCGTTTTAAAGTTTTTCTCATATAAGTTTTGCACATTTCTTATTAAGTTTATTCTTTACTCTTGGTTATTGCGAGTGGGATGCGTGTAGCCACACTCCTTAACCTCTTATATTATAAAAAGCCCCTACTCCCCACTAGCTGGGGAGATGGGTTTGAGGCTGCCCCTCCTGTTCTCCCAGTTGACGTCATTAGTATTAAAATATTCCTTTATTCCTTGGCAGTCCTCACTGTCTCAGTAATTGGCTTTCTGTGCAGAGAGAAACATGACCTAGGCCAAAACCTACTTGCAGTTTTGGTAACATCATGTTTGGAATATGAACCTTTTATCTCTGGCTAGTCAGTGAGCTGCTCATCCCTGACTACTCCCTCCTGTAAGAACATGTATATGTAAATAAACCTTGTCTTTTCCTCTGTTAATATATTATCATTTAATTTGTAGGCCCCCAAGTACGGGATCCAAATTGAAAATGTTTTTTTCCCAATAGCTTTGGCAACAAGGATGGGACAGTTGGGACTCCCTGATCGCTTCAGAGACTGCAGCTGAGATCCCAGGGCCTCTTCCAAGCCAGCAAAGGTAAACCGTTTTTTTACCAATCAAACTCCCTGATCTCTGCTCAGGTCTCATAGAACAAAGGCAGTAAGAGCCTTTCCTTAGGTTTTTTAAAAGAAATTTTCTAAAATGTAGATCTATAGGAGAAAACTTTTGGTTAGAACTAGTTCTTTGGATACTGTGACTCTTGTTACAGATATCTATTGTCTATCTTTGGTATTACTCTTTCACGTTGTGCTATTCAAAAGTGCTGTTTGTCATAAGAAGGGGAATCAGGGTTGAACTTAGGCATAGACACTATACACCTGTTGTTCATCTATTAAACCAGATGAAGTTCTCTCCTTCCAGCCCAATTTTGTGCCCTGAGAA
This sequence comes from Cheirogaleus medius, assembly GCA_008086735.1. Taxonomy (NCBI): domain Eukaryota; kingdom Metazoa; phylum Chordata; class Mammalia; order Primates; family Cheirogaleidae; genus Cheirogaleus; species Cheirogaleus medius. The sequence goes on from VBSM01001927.1 coordinate 3,447,386, forward strand.
TTTGGCTTTTGAAATCAGGGAAATCATTCTCTCTCTGGTTTTTCACCTGCTGGAGACATAGATTGTCAGGTCTGTGTCTAGAGGCAGCCAACTGTCAGTTTAGGGACCCAAGATACAAGGTACACTGTATTCCTACTAATTGTCACCAGCTCTCCTGGAATTGAGATGTTTCTACTCTCTTGATAACTAGCACCAGGCTTCTGCCCATCCATACTAATCTCCTTATCAGAAGGTTGTTTGGCCACACCCTTGGTATTCTCTACCACACATGCTTTGTCATTCTTTATGATCAGGCTCAGAATTTTCCAAATCTTTAAGTTCTTCCTCCATTTTTATTTATAAACTCTGTATTTAACTTGTTTCTCTCATTGCATTTTAATATAGGCAGTCAAGAGAAGCCATGCCACAACCTCAATGTTTTGCTTAAAGATTTCTTCTGCCAAATATCCTATTCCATTGCTCATAAGTTCCTCCTTTCCAAAAAACATTAGGACACAAAGACAAGTTGGCAAGTTCTTTGCCATTTTTATAACAAGAATGGCCTTTCTTCCAGTTTCCAACATGCTACCCCTCATTTCTGTTTGAGAAATCACCATAATTGTCTTAACTGTTTACATTTCTACCAACATCACAAATTCTGATCATGACCACTTAAGTAAGCTCTTAGAAGACTGAGGCTTTTCCACAGCTCTCCTCTTCTGAGCCTTCACCAGAATCACCCTTTATGATCCATTTGTGGCAATACAGGCTTTTTCTAGCCTGCTCTCCAAACTCTTCCAGCCTCTGCCCATTTCCTACTTTCAAAGCCACTTACACATTTTTAGGTATTTTTTTTTACAGCAGCACTCCACTTTTTGGTACCAATTTCTATATAAACCCATTTGGGCATCAATAACAAAATATATTATATTATGAAACTTATAAACAACAGAAATTTATTGCTTACAGTTCTGGAGGCTAAGAAGTCCCAGATTAAGGCACCAGCAGATTCAGCGTCTGGTGAGGGCCTGTTCCTCATAGATGGCACCTTCTACGTATCCTCACATGGGAGAAGGGGTGAACACTGTGTTCCCACCTGGCAGAGAGGGCAAGGAAAATACCTTTAACCTCTTTTATGAGAGCATGAGTCCACTCATTAGGGTAGTGCCTCATTACTTAATCACTTCCCAAAAGCCCCACTCTCAGTACTGTTGTGTTGGAGGTTAAGTATTAACATATGAATTTTGGAGAGACACCAACATTCAGACCATAGCAGTTGGTTTAGCAAGAATCCCCTGACCCTTGATGTCTTCTTTTAGTAATTTCCATCCCCTGACCCCCTCACTCTGCTCAATGGCCATAAATCCCCAGCTATCTTCACTGTATGCAGAATTGAGCCCAATCTCTTTCCCTTATCATAAAAGTCTTCAATAACAACTTCCTCCCCCTTTTAACAAGCATCAGAATAATTTTTCTTTAGCATCACCTAGGAAATAGTCTGTGTCTTATCAAAATAATTTCTGGTTCTTTATAATGCCTTTGATTATTTAAGAGAACTATATCTTCTCATTTATTAAAAAAAAGCTATTTTTTAACAATCATAGAATCTCTTATGTTTGCTTTAAAAATCTTACATTGTCCCTTTTGTTAAATGAATAAGTATTGTTTCATAGGTCACTGTGATCCTATTTAATTAAGTGTTCAAAGATTTTGACATTTTTGACAACTTCCCAAAATCAAATTCTAAATGAAGTGTTCTTTACTTTGAACTGACTTTGAGATTTCCCACAGGGCCCCTAGAAAATCTCGAAATATTTGTTCTTTCACCTTGTAAAAAGAGAGCTGTCAAACTAATTAGGTTTATCTGATATGTTAAATTGCATGGGAAGCACTGTCAAATAAAAAAAGATACTTAACCTTCCTTAGGTAATATTTGCATGGGTAAAATGTTATTGTTTAAGAAATTGCATGAAGTTCCTAGAAATTTGTCAATGTCCTCATTATCCATGATATGTCCTGGTATGAAGTTATCATTCATAATTTCAGTTATTATTTTAAATGTTGTATGCCACAGAAACAAGTGAATTTCCTTGAGAATTGTGTTATAATGAACTCTCATCAGATCTTTACTATGGCAATTTTAAGCCTTTTGTCATTCACAGATAGTTTTTATTTTAGTCTGATGCTTTTCTGAAGGCTCTTGCAATTAGCTACTAGCCAGAATGCATCATCTTCAACAAAAAGGATTGTGTCTCTGAGACCCATGGAAAGGCCTATGACAAGTTCTCTGCAGGACAGGCTTCTGATGGCATTTGCTTAAATAACTTTAAAATCATACCACTGCACTGAGTAAGGATTTCTAGGACTCTAGTTGAAAAGCTGATAGATTCATGAAACTACTAATCCAAGATTAAGCAAAACCAAAATTAATTACATAGGACTGAGGAGAGAGATAAAAAATAATTTTTATGGCCTTTGATTGGAATATTACTGGTCCTTTAATATTCTATTTTCTGCATATAAGGAACTCTTTTCTCTTAAGCTATCTAAAACTCATAACAATTTAGTAGGTTATACTTTTGTAAATAGAAATGAATTAGCTGGGTGTGGTGGCAAATGTCTGTAGTCCTAGCTATTCAGGAGGCTGATCCCAGGAGTTTGAGGCAGAAGGACAGTTTGAGCCCAAGAGTTCAAGGCTGCAGTGAGCTATGATTGCACCACTGCACTCCAGCCTGGGAGACAGAGTGAGACCCTGTCTCTAAAAAAGAAAAGAAAAGAAAGAAAATATACAGTCAGAGGAGAAAAAAGAAAAAAACAGTGAAAAGGAACAAAGAAAGCTTGTGGAATATATGGGACAACATCAAAAGAGCAAAGGTTCAGGTAATTGGTATTAAAGGAGTAGAGAAAGACAAAGGGGTAGAAAGTTTATTTAAAAAAATAATAGCAAAACACTTCCCAAACCTGGAGAAAGATATAAATATCCAGGTACAGGAAGATCAAAGGGTACCAATTAAATTCAATCCAAATATGACTACCTCAAGACATAATCAAACTGTCAAAGGTCAAAGACAAGGAGAGAATCCTGAAAGCAGCAAGAGAAAAGAAGCAAATAACATATAAGGGGATTCCAATATCCTTGTCTGCAGACTTCCAGCCAAAACCATACAGGCCAAGATGGAGCAGGACCATATATTCAAAATGCTGAAGGAAAAGATCTGGCAGTCAAGAATATTGTACTTAGCAAAGGTAGCCTTCAGAAATGAAGGAAAGATAAAGACTTTCCCAGATAGACAAAAGCAGAGGGAGTTCATTACCACCAGACCTGACTTACAAGAAATGCTAAAAGGAGTTCTTCAAACTGAAACAAAGGATGCTAACAAGTAACATGAAAACATCTGAAGGTATAAAACTTACTGACCAAAGTAAGATATGGTCAAATTCACAAAAAACTAATATTGTAATCATGGTATATAAACTAATTATGTCTTTAGTATGAAGATTAAAAGACAAAACTATTAAAAGTAATAAGTACAACAACTGGTTATAGGATATGCAATATAAAAAGTTGTAAATTGTGACATCACAATTCAAAATGTGAGGGGGGAGAAGAGTTAATGTATAAACTTGGGGTTTGTTTTTTTCTTTTTTAATGATCAAAGTTATCAGTTTAAAATGACCTGTTCTAATTTTTTTGTAAGTCTCATAGTAATCACAAAGCAAAAACCTATAGGAGGTACATTAAAAATAAAAGTAAGGGATCAAAACATATTACCAGAGAAAGCCATTTAACCAGAAAGGATGACAGTAAGAGAGGAAAAAAGGAAGATCTACAAAATAACTTGAAAGCAAGTAACAAAATGGCAGTAGTAAATCTTTACCTATCAATAATCACCTGGAATGTAAATGGGTTAAACCTTCAATTAAAATACATAGAATAGCTAGATAGGTTTTTTTATTAAAAAAGATACAATGATAGGTTGCCCAAAGAGACTCACTTTGCCTATACAGACTCACATAGATTGAAAGTAAAGTGGGAAATGATATTCCACACAGAAAGAAACCAAAACAGAGCAGGAGTAGCTATACTTATATCTGATAAAACAGACTTTAAGTTAAAAACTGTAAAAAGAGACAAAGAAGGTCATTATATTATGATAAAGGGATAAATTCAGCAAAAGGACATAAAACTAATATATATGCACCCAACATCGCAGCACCTAAAATATAAAGCAAATATTAAAAAATCTAAAGGGAAAGGGACTGCAATACAATAGTAGCAGGGGATTTCAGCACACTACTTTCAGCAATGAATAGGTTGTCTAGACAGAAAATCAAGAAACTTAAAATTTAAACTGTACTCCAGACCAAATGGACCTAGCAGACATTTACAGAACAGTCCATTCAAAGGCCACAGAATACACATTTTTTCTCAATTGCACATGAAATATTCTCCAGGATAGATCATGTGTTAGACCACAAAACAAGTCTTAAAAAGTTTAAGATGACTGAAATCATACCAAGCATTTTTTCTGATCATAATGGTATAAAACTGGAAATCAATAACAGGAGGAACTTCAGAAACCCTACAAAAATGGAAATTAAACAACATGCTCTTGAACAACCAATGGTTCAATGAGGAAATTAAAGGGAAATTTAAAAATTTCTTGAGACAAATGAAAATGGAAACACAACATACCAAAACCTATGAGATAAAGTAATAGCAGATCTACGGTGGAAGTTTATAGCAATAAATGCCTACATCAAAAGAGAAGGCTTTCAAGCAAATAAACAACCTAAAATTGTACCTCAAAAAACTAGAAAATAAGAACTAACCCCAAAATTAGAAGGAAAGAAATAATAAAGATCGGAGCAGAAATTAATGAAAAAGAGACTTAAACATATAAAAGATCAACAAAATGAAAACTGGTTTTTTGAAAAGATAAACAAAATTGACAAACCTTAGCTAGACTAAAAAAAAAGGAGAGAAGACGGGAATAAATAAAAGCAATGATGCAAAAGGAGACATTACAACTGATACCACAGAAATACAAAGGATCATAAGAGACCACTGTGAAAAATTATCTGCCAACAAATTAAAAAATCTAGAAGAAATGGATAAATTCCTGGATATTTACAACTTACTAAGATTGAAATATGAATGAGGAGATTGAATGAGTAATAAAATGTCTCCCATTAAAGAAAAGCTCAGGCTTCACTGCTGAATTCTATCAAACATTTAAAGAACTGATACCAATTTTTCTCAAACTATTCCAAAATATTGACAAGGAAGGGAATTCTTTCAAACTCATTCTATGAGGTCAGCATTATCCTGATATCAAAACTTAACAAAAACACAACAAAAAAAACTACAAGCTGATATTTATGATAAACATAGGTGCAAAAATCCTTAACAAAATACTAGCAAACTAAATTCAACAGCACATTAAGAAGATCACTCATTATGATCAAGTGAGATTCATCTTAGAGATGCAAGAATGATTCAACATACGCAAATCACTAAACGTGAGATATTACATTAACAGAATGAAGAACAAAAGCCATATGATCATTTCAGAAGATGTAGGCAAAATTCAACACCCCTTCATGATAAAAACTCTAAACAAACTAGGTATAGAAAGAATGTACCTCAATGTAATAAAGGCCGTATATGACAAACTCACAGCTAACATCATACTGAACGGGAAAAAGTAGAAAGCTTTTCCTGTAAGTACTGGAACAAGATAAGGATGCCCATTCTCACCACTTCTATCCAACACTGCACAGAAATTTTAGCTAGGGCAAGTAGATAAGAAAAAAAAAGACATCCAAATTGGAAAGGAGGAAGTTAAATTGTCCCTCTTTGCATTATATATTATATACAGATATTATATACAGAAAACCAGGAAGACTCCAAAAAACTGTTAGAACTAATAAATGAAAGTTGCAGAATACAAAATCAACACACAAAAATCAGGTGTCTCTATATACTAATAGTGAACTATCTGAAAAAAGAAAGAAAATAATTCTATTTATAAGAGCTAAAATAAAATAATTCCTAGAAATAAATTTAACCAAGGACGTGAAAGATCTCTACAATGAAAGTATACTATAAAACACTGATGAAACAAATTGAAGAAACAAATAAATGGAAAGATGTCCTGTGTTCATGGGTTGGAAAAAATAATATTGTTAAAATGTCTATACTACCCAAAGCAATCTACAGAGTCAGCGCAATCCCTATCAAAATACCAATGACATCCTTCACAGAAACAGAAAAAACAACCCTAAAATTCACATGGAACCACAAAAGACCCCAAACAGTCGAAACAGTCTTGAACAAAAAGAACAAAGCTAGAGGCATCACATTACCTGACTTCAAAATTTATTACAAATCTATAGTCACCAAAACAGCATGGCATAAAAACAGACAAATAGACCAATGGAACATAAGAGAGAGCTCAGAAATAAATTTATGCATTTACAGCCAACTGATATTTGACAAAGTTGCCAAGAATAGGGACTGGGGAATGGACAGTATTTTCAATAAATGGTGTTGGGCAAACTGGATGTCTATATCCAGAAGAAAGAAATTAGACCCTTGTCTTTCACCATATACAAAAATCAACTAAAAATGGATTAAAGACTTAAACATAAAAACCAATACTATGAAACTACTAGAAGAAAATATAGGGATATAGGGGGAAACACTTCAGGACATAGGTATGGGGAAGGATTATTTTTGGATATGACCTCAAAAGCATAGGAAACAAGAAGAAAATTAGACAAACAGGGTTACATCAAACTAAAAAGCTACTGCACAACAAA
>VBSM01001927.1:3455121-3488181 GCA_008086735.1 Cheirogaleus medius
AGCGCTACTCGGCTTGGCGTCTGCGGGCTTCACAGCCCCGGGCACCGCCGGGCTGGGGGGTGTCCCCTGGGGGTGAGCGGTCTGGGGTCCCCTCTCGTGGGTCTGAGGTCGCGGTCCCCCCGCGGTCAGAGGTCGGGGCCACCAGGGCGCTGGCCCGACCCTGCGTCCCCGCGCGCCCAGCAGCGAGGCCCGGGGGTCGCCCGCGGCGGTAGCCCCGCACCGACCACAGGTGCGCGGGCCGCAGCGTCACCTGCCGGGAGCCGCGGGGTGAGTCCCGAGCGCCGACCTTCTGAGGCAATTTCTCTGAGGGAGCCCCTCCCCTGACCCTGCGCTCTGAGGTGAGCCCAGGTGAGGCGCTGGTAAGCTTGAGCCACCTGATGGACACAGACGGTTACCTCCAATTTTGTGGGACATCCGTCCTCCAACTCCCAGGAGGACAGGAGGACCCGCGGTCCGGCCCGCTGGAGAGCCCTCCTCCTTCTCCGCCTCCTCCTTCTCCACCTCCTCCTGCGAGGCGCGGCCTGGGCTCCCTGCTCCGCCCGGCGGCTGACTGGAAAGCGCGGACCAGCGGATCCCCTCAGAGCCCGGAGCCGGGCAGCGCGCGCTCGCTCCGCGCATGCCCAGTGCCCGCCTCTCCGTCAGGCTCTGCGGGCTGCGCGCGCTCGCGCCGGGACCCGGCCCCGCCGCCCGTTATGGCGGCCCCCGGAGCCTGTGGCGACTCCGTCCTGAAAGGTGAGGGGTCTTCTTGCTCCCTGGGCGCTCAGAGTCGCCCTGCGCCGGCAGGGGGTGGGTTTGAGGACGGCGCCGCTGGTGGCGGGCGCACTCGGGGGAGCTGGTGAGAGCAGGCCCCCGCCGACCCCTCCTCGCCGACCCCCATCCTCGCGCGTGTGGAGCGGACCCGCGGGGCAGCCCGCCCTCCCGGAAGTCGGGGTCTGGGGTCTTCCCCGCGTCTAGTCAGGGCCCTCCCGCCTGGACGCGGTGAGGCTGGGGGTCCGGCGCGTCGGGGCCTCTCGGAGAAAACGCGGGGCCACAGGATGGTTGGGCCCTCAGCCGTCCTTCAGGTCCTCACGGCTTTTAATGGCCGCGCGAAGGTGGGCGCGTGCGGCAGCCGTGGGGCCAGCCCCTGTCCCGGGTGTCCGTGTGCTGCTTGTTACAGTATCTGTCGGGAGCGGCCTTTTCGTGAGGAATTGTGTCCCGGGCACGGTGCTGACGCTTGCATGGTATTGTCTGATCTCTAACGGCCGGGCAACTCTGTTACCGCGTTTCACGGGAGGGGAAACTGAGGCATGGGGGGGGGGGTTCAGGTATTTCTCCCCCTGTCAGTGCAGGCGGGATTTTAGCGCCTGAGCTGCCGTCCTAACCTGTGTGAGCGAGTCGGCGCCCAGTCCTGTCACTGCACCGGGAAGAGCTGAGGAGGATGGCAAGGCCTAGTAGTTTGGCGTTGCAGAAAAGGAGTCTGTACTGAGGGCCTGGAGTAGGGTGCAGCCTCATAGCCGAGCTTCTGTAATCAGATGTGGCTGTTTTTCTAACGTTAGTATTTTGTTAAATTAACCCGGCTTTCCTGTAAGCTTTCCTCACAATTATTTACCCACGGCACATCTGGAAAATTCTTTTAAAACGTCAGGTTTTGAGAACAAGATAACCCACTAGAACCGGGGTCCACAAACCATACATACCCAGCCCCCAGGCCAAATCTGGCCTATTGCCTGTTTCTGTAGGGCCTGCAAGCTAAGAATGTTTTTTACGTTTTTAAGTGGTTAAAAAGAAGAAGAGTGGCAAATGAAAATTCTGTCAACTTCAGAGGTCCTTGTCTATAAATAAAGTTTTATTGAAACACAGGTTGGCTCATTATGGTATTGCCTATGGCTGCTTTTGTGCTGTGACCATGAAGTTGAGTATTTGTGACAGGTGGTGTACAGCCCACAAAGCCTAAATATTTACTGTCCCTTTACCAAAAACAGACTTCTGCACTAGGAAAATTAAGCCTAGTTTAGGAATTTAGGAAGAGCAGGAGGTGTTAGGAATATAAACTGACATGTATGAATAAAGTTCTTTGCTTAAAATTTTAAGAACCATAAATTGTACTGATGCTATTTTGAATAGACTTTTAATAGAAGAAATTTTAAATTTACTTTTTAATATAAATAAAACAAAAGTGTATTGGGCAGTGGATGCTAGAAGTACAAATGTGTATTTCATGTTGGTATCTTGTTATCAGATGTAGTGGCCTATGTTGAAGTGTGGTCATCCAATGGAACAGAAAATTATTCAAAGACATTTATAAACCAACTTGTGGCTATGGGAGCAAAGGTAAGAAATTCATTTTACCGCTGTTACATATGACAGTCTTCTGATTGGTAAAAAGATACATTAACATTTTCTTATTTGGGGAGTTATTACTTAGAATATGAAGGACAAAGCAATGGGTAAATGGTGGGAGAAAAAAAGAAAAGAGCCAAAATATGAAGAATTTAGAACAGTAGGACTTAACAGAGCAGTTGGGCTTGTAAGCACTGAGTGAGGAGGAGGAATATAGGATGAAAATTTGGATTCTAACATTGGTTACTTGGGTACATGGTGGTGGTAATCAAAGTGAGGAATACAGGAAAAGGAACAGGTTTCAAAGGGAAAGGTTGTAAATCCACCATATTAAAAATATCTGTTGTATATCCACATAATACAGGCAATGATAGCAGAGACCTAAGGACAGAGAGAAAGAGAGAGAGAGAGAGAGAGAGAAGGATGCCAGGAGAATGAGGAAGGCAAATGTGTAAGTCAAAGGAGGGAAGTATTTCAAAGATGGAATTTTGAAACACTGCAGAGTCTTCAAGAAAGATAAGCTTGGCAAGTGTACTTTAGATTTCAAAACCATAAGGTCATTGGTTGAACTTAGCATAGTTTTCAGTGAAATGGGTAAAGGGGATCCAAATTAGTCCAAGAATCATTGAGATATGAGGAAATGGAGATAGTCCCTCCTTAGTTGAGGTTTCTTAGGAGCCATCTAGATCTGTGATCCCCAACCCCCAGTACGCAGCCTGTTAGGGACAGGGCTGCAAAGCTCTGCTGCCTCCCCACCAAATCTGCTGTGGAAATATTGTCTTTGTGTGGGGGCCCACAGCAGGAGGTGAGTGGTAAGTGGTGGGCCAGCAAAGCTTCATCTGTATTTACAGCTGCTCCTTCCATCACCCGCATCACTGCCTGAGCTCTGTCTACCCCTACAACCCCACAACCATGGAAAAATTGTCTTCCATGAAACTGGTCCTTGGTGCCAAAAAGTTTGGGGACCACTGATCTAGATTATCAGATTTACTGTCACAAAGTGCTGCTTCTAAGTGAAAAGGTGGCAGTTCTCAATAAGGTAAAGAAAAAAAACTGCATGCTGAGGTTGCTGAGAGAATGAATCTTCCACCTGTGAAATTGTGAAAAAGAAACAAGAAATTCATGCTAGTTTTACATGATAATTTTATTACAGTGTATTGTTATAATTGTATTTTCTTATTAGGTACTGTTGCTGATCTCTTGCTATGCCTGATTTATAAATTAAACTTTATCATAGTTTTGTATGTATAGGAAAAAATAGTATGTTTGATGTTTGGTACTATCTGCGGTTTCAGGCATCCATTGGGGATCTTGGACCTTACCCCCATGGATAAGGAGGCACTACTGTATTTGTGTGTTTTTTGGCATGTGGGAGAGGCTGGCTGATAGACTTAGTGAAAGGGATAAATTAAAATGGGTGAGAAGAGAATTGAAGGTAGGGCTGGGATTAGAGAGAGGCACCAAGGGCATAAATTAAAGAGGCACTCCCCCCCCCCCAAGCAAAGGGTGGGTACCTTGTTTTGTCTCCCTAGTCCCTGCTCTGAGAGGAAGATCAAAGCCTAAGAACAGACTGGAGTGGAAAGGAACAGAGTATCAGTAGGACCTACTTTTGCACATGAGGAGACACACCCATTTTGATAAGGTTGGAATGTAAAAACATGAGAGAGTTTCCACCTTATGATGCCTAAAATTTACTTGGGATGAAGACAAATTATTGTGGCTTAGAAAAAAGCCATTAGACATGTGAGTTGACAAAATGGTTTTTGAGGGTCATATTAAGATCTTAGATATCTTGGATCTTTTTGTTTTTCAACTCATATTTCAAAAATTTTCAAACAGAAAGTTGAAAGAATAGTACAGTGATCATAGATTCAACAGTTGTTAACATCTTGACATTCTTTATTGCTTTTTCTCTATACATTGTATTTTATATGTGAACTATTTGAAAGTAAGTTACAGACATCTTTATTTGCCCCCCCGAATACTCATATGCATCATCTAAAAACAGACATTTTCCTGTATAACAAAAATACCATTATAACATCTAAGAAAATTAACAATGTTTTCTTAACAGTCTTCTAAAGTGATTGGATCAGTTTATACGTATACTAAAGTATGAAATTTCCGATTGCTATATATGCTTGGTTTTGGTAATCTTTTAGCCATTCTGGTATGTTTTTATCTGATTGTGATTTGAATTTGCATTTTTCTATACTTTGTCATATAGTTATTTTGAAGTGCCTATAAAAACCTCCAGCTCATATTTCTATTGTTTTTATGTTTTCCTTCTTGATTTGTAAATATTCTCTGTATTTTAGAATTGTCTCCTTTGTCAGCCATATGAATTGCAGTATTTCTGTCACTCTGTGGCTTGGCTTTCATCTTCTTAATGGTATCTTTTGATAATTTTAATGTAGTTCAATTTGTTTATTTTTCCTTTTTGATGAACTTTTTTGTATGTCTTGTTTAAAAAAAATCTGTTCCTGTACCAAGGTATGAAGATTTTCTCCCATGTTATCTTCTGGAAGCTTTATCGTTTTGCCTTTCACATGTAGATTCATAGTACACGAGAAATTGATTTTTGCATATGCTATGAAATAGTTGTTTCATTGTTTTCCTTGTGAACTTTTGTTTCAACACCATTTATTGAAAAGGCTGTCCTTTAATTAAGGTTTGCTTTTGTCATAAATCAGGCATCCACGTATTTCCAGTCTGTTTGACAGCTCCATCTCTGTTCTTTGGTCTGTTCTGTTCTCAAGACAAAACCACCCTGTCTTAATTAACACCTTATAATAAATCTTCGTTAAGTCTTACATTTTGTTCTTCAAGGTGTCTTAGCTGTTCTTAGCCTTTTGCCTTTCCAAATTCATTTAGGATCAGTTTGTCAATTTACACCGTAAAGCTTTTTTGAGATTTTGATTTGGATTGTATTGATAAAATATATCAATATGGAGAGAACTGATGTTTTTATGATATTAAATCTTCCAATCCATGAAAACTATATGTGCCCTTGTTGATTTAGGTTTCTTTAACTTCTTTTGATAATGTTTTATAATTTTCTCTGATGAGTTTTGTGCCATTATGTAAATAGCATCTTTAATTTTTTTTTAACTGTTGCTATTACATAGAATGCAGTTAATGTTTTTGCATGTTCACCTGAAAACTTATCAAACTCATTTATAAATTCTGTAGTTTTGGGGAGATTTAAAAATATATACACAATTGAATCATATGTACATAAAGACAGTTTTTCTTTTCTTTTTTTTTTTTTTTTTGAGACAGAGTCTCACTCTGTTGCCCAGGCTAGAATGAGTGCCATGGCGTCAGCCTAGCTCACAGCAACCTCAAACTTTTGGGCTCAAGCAATCCTCCTGCCTCAGCCTCTCTAGTAGCTGGGACTACAGGCATGCGCCGCCATGGCCAGCTAATTTTTTCTATATATTTTTAGTTGGCCAATTAATTTCTTTCTATTTTTAGTAGAGACGGGATCTCACTCTTGCTCAGGCTGGTTTCGAACTCCTGACCTTGAGTGATCCGCCAGCCTCAGCCTCCCAGAGTGCTAGGATTATAGGCGTGAGCCAACACGCCCGGCCAGGACAGTTTTCCTTGATGTACTGTTCTGGCAAGGTCCAGTGTTAAATAAAATGGAGATAATCAGATTTCTGGTTCGTCTTCTCAAGGGAAAGCTTTTGGCATGTAACCTAATATGGTTTTTGTATGAATAAACTTTAATTTCATGAAATGTATTTTCTACATGCATTGGGATGATCATATGATTTTTCTCTTTTAGTTTGTTAATGTGAATGATAGTGATCAATTTTTTTAAAATGTTAACCAACCTTTCAGTCCTGGAATACACTTAAGTGGTGGTGATGTATTATCCTTTTCATATATTGGTTGATGTAATTTGCTAATATTTTGTTTAACTTTTTCTGTAGATGTCTCCAGGGTGAGATTGGCTTGTACTTTTCCTTTCATGTAATGCTATTATGTGTATAGTTTTAGTGCTAATAATCTACTGGCTTCATAAAACAAGTTGGAGAGTAGTGTTTCTCTCTTTTCTAATCCTGTGAGAGAGTTTGTATAAGATTGGTATTATTAAAATTTCTTTTTAAAATTAGTTTTAATTTATTTGATAATTGTAGGATTATGCATATTTCCTATTTATTATGAGTGGTTTTAGAAAGTTGGGAGTTTCCTTAAAGAAGTTTATCCGTTTCGTCCAAATTGTCAAATATATTGCTTCAAAGGTATTATAATATGCTGTTTGAATATTTTTAATGTCTTCAGAATCTGTAGTGATGATCCTTCATTCCTGACATTCGTTATTCATGCCTTTTCTCTTTTTTCTTCACCTTGTTTTTACCTGGGTTTTATTAATTAATCTTTATAGTGAACCAACTTTTGGCATTCTGGTCCTTCTTTTTTATATTCCTTTTTCACTTTATATAAATTCTAGCCTCATCTTTAATATTATCTAACTCCTTCTTTGGTTTTAATTTGCTGTACTTTTCCCAACTTTTTGAGATGAGTACATGGATTTTCAACCTTCTTACTGTGTATTTATGCATTTTAGATCACACATTCTCCCTAAGTAGGGCGTTAGCTGCATTCCACAAGAAGTCTTCATCTGACAGATTGCAATATCTAGGTCTGCTTTTATTTTTTGTTTTATCCACTGGTTTTTGTTCCTGTTGTTCCATCTTCTCTTATGCTTGGTTTTTATTTGTTCACTTTTTTTAATTTGAGCATCATATATTTAAAATTATTTATAAATACTTTGAGACATAGAATTGTACTATCTTTATGGAAAAAAGATTAAGATTTGCTTTAAAAAGAATATTTGTAGTACTCATAATCCGGGATTATCTTAATCCAATTTCAGGATTTGAAATGATTTAGAAATAGACTGTCAACCTATGAGGGTCATTATTATAACTTGCCTAAATGCAGCTCTTTGGTTCTCAACCCAAGGTGTAGGGCTTTTATCAGACCCCCTTCTTTTGTTCTGAGGCTTCCAAATCATGTGTGTGATGCACCATTCTAACTGGAACACATGTGTTGTTAAGCAGTGTTATGCATTCCTCAGAGTATTTCTCTGTGGCAAATTACAAGACGTAGAATTGCTGGAGTAGGAGTTTGGGACATTTTTATTTTGACAAATATTGAATAAAGTATCCTTTTTCATCAATTGTAGTTAAGAAATCGTGAGTGAATACTAATGTGCATTTTGTTTTCTGCATTTTTGTCTGCAGGTTTCAAAAACTTTTAACAAACAAGTAACTCATGTTGTGTTCAAAGACGGATACCAGAGCACCTGGGACAAAGCTCAGCAGAGAGGGGTAAAGCTTGTTTCAGTGCTCTGGGTTGAAAAGTAAGTCTTTCTTTCTTTTTCCCTTAAGTATCTAATATTGGTAAAGTATGGAGATACATTATGCATATCACAGAGCCAGATAAAGTTTGCTTTACATCTTTGCCTCTTACTTGGGCAAATAATTTAATATCTTCTACCCTCAGTTTCTGCAGCTGAAAAATGGGTATAATGTAATATCTAACTCTGCCTAGAGGGAAAATGAGCAGGAAGGACCTGAAGCAGGGGTTCGCTTGGTGTATTCAGGAAACAATAAGTAATGTGATAAAGCAGATTCATTCCTAAAGAGTTGAGTTTCCTTTGGTACTTTTTCCTTTCAATTATGAATAATTCTGTTTAACATTCCTTTGTTTTTAAATTGAGATAAAATTCATATATCACAAAACTCACCCTTTTTGTGTACAATTCAATGGTTTGTAGTATACTCTATTCAGAGTTGTGCGGCCATCATCACTATCTAATTCAAGAACATTTTCATCACCCCAAAAAGAAGCTCTGTACCCATTAGTGATCACGTCTCAATCCTTCTTGCCCCCAGCCCCTGCCAACCACGAGTCTACTTTTTGTCTCTATGGATTTGCCTATTCTAGACATTTCACAAAAGGGGATTTCTGTAATATGTGGCCATTTGTGTTGGGCATCTTTCCACTTAGCATGTTTTGAAAGTTCATTCATGTTGTAGCATATATCAGTACCTCATTCCATTGTGTGGCTGAATGATATTCCATTGTACAGATATACAGGTTGAGCATCCCTAATCCAAAAATCTGAAATCTAAAATGCTCCAAAATCTGAAACTTTTTGAGTGCCAATATGACACCAGAAGCCAAAAATTCTACACATTAAGTACTTAACACAAACTTTGTTTCATGTACAAAATTATTAAAAATATATATCAGGCTATGTGCATTAGGTATATACGAAACATAAATGAATTTTATGTTTAGACTTGGGTCTCATACACAAGATATCTCATTATGTATATGCAAATATCCCCAAATCTGAAAAATCCGAAATCTAGAACACTTCTGGTCCCAAGCATTTTGGATAAGAGACTCTTAACCTGTACCACAGAATTTGTTTATGCATTCGTCAATTGATGGATATATGGGTTATTTCCACTTTTTGGCTATTGTGAATAGTGGTGCTATGAACATTATTTTCTGTTTTTGAGGGGAGGGTATGGGGGAAGATTCATAATCAGGCAGCTATCATTCTTCCCTCTCCCTCATCTTTTTATGTAGTCCATTAGAATGGCTTATTGATTCTTAGATCTCTGATCAGTCTGTCTCTGCTGTTACTCCCATGGTCCAGACAGCTATATCTTGCTTCAATTACTGTTGCAGCTTCCTGCTTGTCTCCTTTTCATTTTGTTTCCTGTACATTAGCAAATGTAACTCTTCTAACACATAAATCAGTTTTATCCTTCTTGCTGAGGTTAAATGGCTTAGAATTAAGTGGTCTAGAGCATGGAATAGCAAAGTATGGCAGTATGGCCCCCAGGCCAAATCCAGCCTGCCACCCTGTTGTGTTTTTTTTAGTGGCCCATGAGCTAAAAATGATTTTTACAATTTTAAAAGGTTATCCCCCCAAACAAATCAAAAGAAGAGTATTTCAAGACATATTTAAATTATATAAAATTGAAATGTTAGTATGCACAAATAAAGTTTTATTGGAACATAGCCATATTCATCTGATGATGTATTGTCAGTGGCTGCTTTTGTCTACAGCTGTGGAATTGGATAGTTGTGGCAGAGACCATATGGCTCACAAAGCCTGAGATGTTCATCATCTGGTCCTTTTACACGAAAAGTTTACCCTGGTCCAGAGCACTGCATGATCATCTCTTCTTCCTCCCTCAGCTGTTCCCATGCCCTTGTTTGCATCTTCCAAACACTCTGGTCTTCTAGGACCTCAGATGCGCCAAGCCCTTTCCTGCCTTTAATTTTGCCTTTGGCATGTGTTAAGAACTCTGTGCCCTTTCACTGATTCTTAACCCAGTTTTGTACTCAGCTTCTTCATATGTGTCACATTTCAAGGTCCCCTTCTTAGAAGTGCTTTCTCTGTCCCCCAATCCACAGGTAGATTCCTCTTTGTTATTCTCTATCTCAACTTATTCCCTGTTTTTGCTATTAAAACTTATTTTGTTCATTTGTCTGCTTTATCTATTTAATCACACATTTTGGTCTTTCCATTATAATGTAGGCTCTATGAGAGCAACTGCTGTCTGTCTTGTTCATGCTTGTGTTTCCAGTAAGTATCTAACACATTTTTGGCTCATAGTAGATGCTCAATAGATATTTGTTCTAACAAATTAATGATCAAAGAAAAATTTACTTAAGTGGCCTGGAAATGTCAGTGAAAAATTCATGGAGGACATGACTTGAGCTGCATTTAAAAGGTTGTATAGAAATGTGGAGGGAACAGTACAAAAAACAGTAGACCTTTACTGAGAGCTGGAAGTAAATGGAGAAGCACAAACTAACATGCAAAACTGACCATTAGTCATTTCTGTACTTAAATAGGGGCTCTCAACTAATCTGATGCTGGGAGTCATCACAGAGTCCCCTTTCCTGAGAGTTCTGGCTTCTTGCTCTTATTTGCTGCTCTGGCCCCAGTGCCCTTTCCTCTCTTGTTCTTCATCCCCTTTTCTGCTTCTGCCTCACCCA
The DNA here is from genome assembly GCA_008086735.1 of Cheirogaleus medius. Classification (NCBI taxonomy): domain Eukaryota; kingdom Metazoa; phylum Chordata; class Mammalia; order Primates; family Cheirogaleidae; genus Cheirogaleus; species Cheirogaleus medius. The sequence goes on from VBSM01001927.1 coordinate 3,465,481, forward strand.
GCCTCTGGGGATCGCACAGACTCCAGAGTACTTGTAACTTTATTATCCAGAGGCAAACTTTTAAGTTCCCTCAAAGTAAACATAATCTCTTGGCATTTTTAATACAGATTCTTATTATATTGTTTGTTATAATACAGTCACATTTTACTTATTACATGTACTTAATTACTGATTTTTAGATCTCCTTTTGCTATCTTGAAAACATAAACTTTCTTTTAATTAAATGTATTTATATTTAAACATGTATGTATTTTTAAAGTGAAAAAATCCCCACCTAATCTACCTCTTGTCTTGCCTTCCTTCCCCTAAGTTGGGAATTTGGAATATACAGTTTCAGACTTTCTACTAAGCAGATAAAAGATGTATATATAAGCTAATAATAATGTATTGTATATTTCAAAATTGCTAAAAGAATAGATTTTAAATGTTCACATTACAAAAAATAAGTATGTGAAGTGATGGATGTTTTAATTAGCTTGATATAATCATTCCACATGATATCCTATATCAAGATATCACATTGTGCTCCATAAAGATATACCAGTCTTCTGTTGATGAACATGTTTTTTATTTCTTTTTTCTTTTTTTCTCAGTCAGAAATAGTACTTTTTTCCAGATGATAAATCCTTCCACAGGTTTAAATTCCAGAAGTGGACTTTTGAGTTAAAAGAGTTTGCACATTTAAACTTATGATGTGTTTGGCCAGATCACCTTCTATTTAATAGAAAGAGTGTCCCAGTTTCCATTCTTCCTAGCAGTATAAAACAGCACCTATTTTCTAATATCTTTACTCATAATCATGAGTTGTTAGTCTTTTTAATCTTTCCTAACTTGTAGGCAAAAAATAATAGTTTTCATTTACATTTCCCTGATTTTTAGTGAGCTTGAACTTTCTTCAGCTGAAGAGGTAAGAGTCAAACTGACCTTTATTTTATATATCAAGTGTCTGTTCTTCCTTTGTTAACTGCCTGTCCAGGGCCATTCCTCATACCTTCCACTGAAAATGTGGGCATTAACTACTCGAGGTCACTAGGTGTCACTAGAATCCCATGTTGTTGTAAGAGCAGACAGAGGCCACTGATAAAATTCTGACATTTCCTGTGGACAGGAGAATTTTTTTATCTTGAAGAAAGAAGAAATAAAGGTCAACTTGACTCTCACTTCTAAGTTCTCTTAGGCGGTGCATGATCTCGGGGTGCTGTCCTGGTGAGGTGCACTTTGATCCCTTGGTCACGATGGCCTTTTCCAGGCTTCCACCATAAAGCAAATGTGCAGTTCATACACTTGCAGGGAGATTCTTTCAGACTATGTCAATACTGTAACTATTCCTCATCACACTTTTCATGTATGTATGTATGTATGCATGTATTATATTTTTGGTTCCAGGCACACAACTTGTAAGTTCCTTAGAATTTCCTGGGTGATAGTGTTTTTTGTCCTGATGAGGCCATTTTAGATTGAACATTCTGTGTAACTTCAGAGTGGAAGCTGGTGGCCAGCCCTAGACATGCTCAGAGGGCTGCAACTTTGAGCACCACCCTCTGACCCTCAGGAAGGAGAGAGATTCTGGAGATTAAGCCAATCACCAGTGGCCATTGATTTAATCAGTCATGCCTCTGCAATGCAGCCTCCACAAAAACCCCTGAGCAGTGGGTTTCCAAGAGCTTCTAGGCTGTTGAATGCATCAAGGGACTGAGGCGGTGACGCGCCCCGAGTGTGCATGAAGGCTCTGTGAACCCTCCCCCATACCTTGCCTGTGCATCTCTTCCATTTGGCTGTTCTGAGTTGTGTCCTTTATATTAGTAATAAACCAGTGATGGTAAGTAAAGCACTTTCCTGAGTTCTTTGAGCTGTTTGGCACATTATTGGGTCTCACCCTCCCTGGGCTCTGACACCCTACACCGTGCCTCACCCTCCCCCTGCTTGGGCTCTGCTGCCCCCTAACCAGGCCTGACCACCTAGCCTTGGTTCACCACATGCATGTCCTCCTTGCCCTTATCTCACTCTTGACAGAAATATTTATGGTAGAGCAAGGCAAATTCATTAGAATCTGACACATTTTTAAAGGAGGATCACCAAACCAATAATATAGATTATTCTTACCATGGGCTTGTCCTCCTGTCAGCCTTTCCACAGCAAGTCCAGAGGCCCTGCGGCAGAGCTGGACTGGTTGGGGAGGAACCCCATGGGGATCAGCGAATGGGAGGGTAGAGGGAAGCGAGGGCCTGCAGGGACCTGCAGTTCTTAGCTCAGTTTTGGAGAGGAGTACTTTATAGTACTTGCTGCCAGGAAATGTATTGACTTAAAACCACCCCAGTCTGGTGACCCGTTGGAGAGGTTTTGCATCTCCCCAGCATCCTGTAATTTGAAGATCAGTGAACAGGGCTGAACATAATAATGTGGTCCCCCCTGGGAAAGGTAGGCTGGGCCTGTGTTGATTTGGCTTCTAATGTGTACATAAGGAAAAAAGAGCACAGGCTGGTGAGTTTCAGAATGATTTAGTAGCAGTAAACGAATCACTTCTCTGGTGTCCTCTTCTTTTGTTATTTGCTATTATGCTTCCCTCCAGTGCCCTTCCCTTGCATATAGGCATTAAACTTCTTTCCTTTCCTAAAGGCCTGGTTCAGATCTTCTCTCTTCCCTGACAACTTTCCAAGAAAGTAGCACAGTGTATTGCAAAGATGCAGGCTCTGAGCTAGACAGGCAGGAGCACAGTAGGGCTGTGGTGTGCAGCCGCCTGGTCCTGGGCAAATTACTCCAGCTCTGGGGCCCCTTTCCTCCTACAGTGCCTAAACCTACCTGTGCCAGGTGGTGGTTCCAGTGCTGGACCACAGCAGGTGCTCCAGGCTCACACCCCAGTTTGGATTCATCTGCTCTCTCTGCACTCACAGAGCTTCCTTATCTGAACTTCTCTGAGTCCCCTACTGTGTTCTTCCTTGTGCCACAGGGAAGTCTGTACTAAGATTTGTGTTTGCAGGCTGGAACCTTCAAAAAGATGTCATTCACCTTTTTTATTTCCCCTTAGTGGCTAGCACAATACCATCTGCATAGGAAATTAATGCAGTTTTGCTGAATTGTCTTGTTGACTGGGTTTAGGGAATAAGGTAGTAACACTGAGCAGTTTGGCAGAAAAGTAGGAAAAGCCGCAGGATTGGTACAGGTGAAGTCGAGGGGTTATCCTAAGGGTAGGAAGGGAGTCTGTGGTCCCTAGTGGACCTAGCAGGCTTGTGGTAGGAAGTGCTGGAGTCATTCGGCTCCCTGGGGAGAAGGTTTATCAGAGCAAGGGCTTCCCAAGGAGAAGGATTCTGCTTTGGTTTCCATTGGCTCTGAAGTAACAGCAATTAGAAAATGAAGCTCAGAAGGTTGGCTCTGCTTAAAGACGTCTCTTGAAACACTTTTCTTCTTGACCACTAGGTGGGGGGATAATGTTATCATTTTATATTTCTAAAGAAAAATCAAAATCTAATTGGAAACTTTTTCTGCCTATTCACTAGATTTTGATTCGGTGCCTGGTAAGTGTGGGTTTTAATTTAGCAGTGTCAATATTTTACTAAGTGTGCTAGAGCACCCATCAGAATGATGCACAAATAGTTGGGAAGCTTATTCTCCAATGGGACAGAACACATCTACAACTGTGTCACCTGTGTCGGGCCCACATTTTACTGGATTGAATCAAGCCTTTCCCAAAACTGCTAACTGTAAAGGATACTTGATAGTTTGGTGGAGGGAATCCAAAGATACGAAGAATGAACAGTATATTGAATGGAGAAATGGCAAGGTTAGCCACAAACGGGTAAAAGGAGGCGGCACAGCTGTGCAGAGCAGGGACACACACTGAGCTCTCTGGGCTGATGGTGGTTTCTTGACAGAAACACACAAAAAGGACAACCCAAGTTTGGAGAAGAGATAGGCTCTCTGGCCTCAATTTCTTTAGGTCACTTCTAGCTCTCAATTATCCATTTGATGGCCTGTTTACTCTTAAATTATACATTTAATACCATTTGTTTATACCTTTGTGAGTGCCAGGCACCAATAATTTTGAAATGTGCTATACTATAAGTCAAAAATTATTGCATAAAAAATGCCATATAGAGACCAAAAATTTAATTTATGTTGACTTTTGTATTTGGTATTATGTGTACTTATTTTAAAGGAAGTGTCTGTTAAAATGACCTATGTATGAATTTCCTAAATAGCTAATACATGTGCAGATTTAATGCTATGTGAATATGTCATGGAAACACTCACTGGACTGCTTTAATTGTACAGATGCAGGACAGCTGGAGTACATGCTGATGAATCTTTATTCCCTGCAGCTAATTCTCAAGAACGCTTACCAAGTCTAATTAAAAAAAAAGTAAGTAAATGATTTCAACGTGGATACTGGCAATTATGAATTTATTTATTCTTATATTTTAAGTTTTAGAAATATATCCAAAAGTTGTCTTAAGTGTGCTGTTGATGGTATTGTTTTTTTCACATAGCATGTTTTAGCAAATTATAGAGATAATTTTATCCTATGAATGCTTTCATGTAATTTGTAAGAAATGGAAGAGACTGGGTGGCCATGGGAAAACTAAAAATCTTTGAGAGGCCATCAGACAATCAGGTGGATAGGTGATTACATCAGAATTCAGTTTGTTATATCTGTAGTAAAATGCTTTTGTTCTGTTAGCTAGAGAATCTCAAAAGTCTGAAGCAGATACATCCAAGTGTGCAGAGTCATTTATTACAAAAAAATTTACTTTGTGAATAGAGTTATTCCTCAGTATCTGCAGGGGAATGGTCCCAGGAACACCCTGTAGATACCACAATCCACAGATGCTCAGGCCCCTCCTATGCAGTAGGTAGGTGTTTGCATGTACCCTGTGTACATCCTCCTGTATGCTTTAAATCTCCCTAGATTACTTGTACTTAATTAGTGCAAATGCTGTGTAAATAGTTGTTATACTGTATTGTTTAATTTGTGGGGTTTTTTTGGTTTGGTTTTTTTGTTTTTTCTTCTTTGAGAATTTTCAATCACGGTTGGTTGAATCTGCAGGTCCAAAACTCTCAGAGATGGAGGGCAAACTATAGGGTGAATGACACTGCTTTCATTTGAGATCTGATTCACACTTAAACTACAACCTTTTCAGTTTTCTGTTTATTTGAGAATTTTAATTGTGATTTCTTTATTTGAGGGTAGTTTACTATAAAACATCAAAGCCACTTTGTTTTCACGTAAGAATCTCTGTTGGAGGATTTGACGACTTCTTCAAACTATATTAGATGAGAACTGTGCACATTTTCTGAAAGTAGTAAATGATGTATCTCAATTACATTTCATCTCTGACAAGCCAGAGTTTGCCAGTGCAGGGATGAATGAGCCTCCTTCAATCTCCATCCCAAACCCCATCTGATTGTAGGAGAAAAAGAGCATTCAGCAGAGTCTCTTGACTCTGTGACATGTGAAAATAAAGTGTTTATTATAAAAGCAATCCATAATCCATATGTATTTTCATTGTGAAGCATTTAGTAAAGACAGATAAGAGACATCTCTCTTTTTAATTTGACGAATATCCTTCTGGACAGAGTGTCTTTGGTGCATCGTGCACACACGTATGTGCTTTGTGCACATGTACGAATGGGGCTCTGCTACCTTACGTATATTGTTTGGTGGGTTGCTTTTTCTTCCCTACTTTAACAGTATGGTTTTGATCATTTCATGTCAGTAGCTGTAATTCTGCTCATTTTTCTGTGTTGTATCATACAGTGTGAATGTGCCTTTCCTGTATTCATGCACTTTTAGATAATTGTCAGTTTTTGCTAAGTATATTACTTATGCAGCATAGCAGCATATTGGAGTTTATTTCTCCAAGTTGGATATCTAGAAAGGAAATTACTGGGTCAGAATGCATATACATTTTAATTTAACAGTTCCACCAACAGTGTACAAGAATACCTATTTCTTGGCACTCTGACCACTGCTGAATATTATTAATCTTTTTAATTTTTCCTAATCTAAAGCCATAAATAGTGACTTCTTATATCCTTCACCACTTTAATTTTTACTCATGTCTAAAAACCTTCCCTTTCCTTCTCTTTTCCAAAGACAATTGCAAAGTAACATGGCTTGAAGCCTTATTTTGGGTCCTTAAGGAGGTTCTTTGCTTCACTGACCTCACTGTGCTGCCACCAGCCTGGCTGGCTTGCTGCTCCTCAAACATACTAAACATGTGTCTATTTTAGGGCCTTGTATTAGCTGTTCCCTCAGCCTGGAACATGGCTTCCCCCAAATCCATCCCCATGGCTGGCTTTTTCCAGTCTCCTTACAGCATTGTGCCGATGGGACCTTCCCCCACGAGACCAGCCCTGGCACCCAGTTTGCACCAACAGTCCCTTTCCGCCTGTGCCAGCTATGTGTGCAAGTCCCTTATTATCTGTAGCACTTACTCTCTCTGACACTGCAGTAATGGGGGCAGTCAACCAGGGTTGACTTGCTCAAGAAGATTCACAGGACCCTAGAATAACAATGCATCTGCAGAGCCCTGTAGAACCAGGGAACACATGGGGGGCCTCTTGTCTTCTGCTGGCCCTGTGCCCATGTGACCCAGCCCCACTGGCAGAGCCTTTAAGGCAAATCCTAATCTTACTGATAATAAAGAACTTTGATGAGCTGGTATGGTACTAACTTCCCCCAAACTTCTTGGACCTGTGGTTACAAAACAACACTGTTGATTAGTACTTCTCATGTTTTGCAGGTACTTCAGGGAAAACAGTATAGGCCAGTTCTAAGCCTGTTAAAATTAGCCTCCTAATACACATATGATATAATTTACTTATTTTATTTATTTTCTGTCATTCCTTCCTTGCCAGAGTACTAGCCTATTATGGCAAGGATCATTCTAGGTTGCAAGACCAATGCCTGACACTTAATGACATTTTTGTTAATGAATGAGTGAATAACTAACTGAGCAAGAACACAAGTGTAGGCATTAGCCTTAAATGGCTCATAGAAGTTGATTCTTTTAAGACTGGAACAAAAGAAGTTTGGCTAGGTGTCCAGATAAGCAAATTTGCCCTGGTAGCTTCAACCTACAAAACAGAAGAGACCTAGATAGAGACTTAAATTTTTCTGGGGTCCTTTAAGAAGGAGCTCAGGCCTAGAAGTAGTAGGTAAAATTGATCAAAAGGTTGGTTTTTGTATTTGTGATGATGCTGGGCTAAAGGTGGGAAACAAATGGGTAGTTCTGAAGAGGAGAAAGGTAAGGAGAGAATGTGAGATATGTTTTAAAGGAGACATTGTCCCTCTCTGTCTGAGGATGGTAAGACTAGAGAGTTAACCCAAGACTTTCTTGGGGAAATCAACCTGGGGTTTCATGTATTTGTGTGTGTACCGTGTTTCCCTGAAGATAAGACCTACCCATAAAATAAGCCCTAGTAGGATTTCTAAGCATTTGTGCAATAGAAGCCCTACCCCAAAATAAGACCTAGTGATGGACGAGGCTATGCAGCGTATCTGCACAACCCATGCATTTCGTCCCAGAGCGGTAAAGAAGACGAGCAGCCCATCTCATCTGCCCCGTGAGAGCTCTATTGCTCGACATGAGAGATTGGGGCCAGTGGTTCTAAAGGAAATAGAGTCGCAAGAAATTCAGGATGGAATTTGGGGTTTGGAGAGTTATGATGATGTTCCAGAAGAAGACGACTTAACTATATTTGAATAAATGTAGATTGGTGTACCGTACTTAAAAAAAAATAACACATCCCCTGAAAATAAGCCCTAGGGTGTCTTATTGAGGAAAAATAGATATAAGACCCTGTCTTGTTTTCGGGGAAACATGGTAGTTATAGTTTTTGGGTTTTACTGGCTGAATGGAGTTCCTATGATCTAAAGACAATAAAGCAAGATTAGGTCATGGTTCTTTTCTTTGGTAATTATAAGATAGTAATTGTTTTTGTGTTTTATTACCATGTTGTGATTTTACGGGGAAGATAATGTGAGAATAGCAAAAAATGGAAAGAGATTAGTTTTGCAAAGAACCTTCCTGGAAACTAAGAATGGTGGGATCATGAAAATGACTTAGAATATAGTTATGTAATATAAAGCCTTTTATTCAATTTTTTAAATTCTGTCCATTTTTTAATAATTGTACAAAAAGAAAGAAATATTGCCAATTTGCATATAGTACAAGAAACACCTTTTTAAGAATTTATTATTGATATTATAAATGATGTAAAAAATGTACATGAAAGAACTTTTTTCCTGTCTTAAGCAATTGTAATACAGCATTATTAATTTTATATCCTTTTTGCGCAGCGTAAATGTATGCAGCCCAAAGATTTTATTTTGAAGACACCAGAAAATGATAAAAGATTTCAGAAGAGATTTGAGAAAATGGCTGAAGAGCTACAAAAGCAAAAAACAACTCTAGGTGAGCCAGGAAATACAGTACAGTTCTTTGCATCTGTGTTCATACATCTTGTTTAACTGTGTGATGACCAGTGGCATTCAGGTGAGATAGCTAATGAAGACTTGCAGTAGTTCTAGACTAGGAAGGAGAAAACAAAATGTAATTAGCCTAAGGAAACTTTACCAGGGGCCATAATAGAGGCATATAGTTGAGCTAATCAACTGTACAGTCTTAATTGTTCATCAAATTGATGGAACTTTTTACTTTTAGGAATGATTATAGAAGAAAAGCAATCTTCGACTAATAGGCCTCATTGAAATAAATTCCTGTTTCTTTCTTCTTTATATATAACTTTGTTTTTTACCTAACACTTGGTCTTTTTGTTTTGTTACCCAGGCAGAATAGGCAAATCTTAGAGGATATATTCTTTTAGTGATTTAGAAAAATACTTTAGAATATCATGAAACTTTTAAAGTACTTTGTATGTTTTTGGTATTTCTCGTTTGCCTTTTTCACTGTCTTTTAAATTCAGCATATCATACCAATCCTAACACACCATTGCTACAAATAAGTAATTGTAGTGACTAGATAATGCATAGTTCAGAAATGGGAAGCATTAATTCCTCTAGTTTTTCTTCTCCTTTGATTTAGTCTATATTATTCTCACATATTGTCTACTCTGTATTTTGAAATTATTCAAATAGAATTATCAAGCTTTATTTTAAATCTGTGATGATAATGCAACAGAATTTAGAGCATTTAGTCCGCATAGTGCTGCCACATAATTTTCCAAAACCGTGGCCTTTGTCATTTGTTTTTGTGCTCAGCCTTCCTGCTGCCTCTCTTGATGTGTGCTTGTCCCTCCCTCATAAACCCACACTAACTGTCTGGTCTTCCTCGCTACTCAAGCCAGAAACATGCTTTTGTCCTTGACATCTCCTTCTACTCTAACACTAAAACCCATCAAGTTCATGACCCTGCTTCAGGAATAATTGCTTGATTCCTTCTGTTTTCTCCTTCTGCACCCCCGTTCCAGCCTGCACCATCCCTCCTGTACACTGCAACAGCACCCGACCCTGGCTCACCACTCCCTGTCCCCTTACTCCTCATCTCCATACTTCAGTCAGAATGATGTAAATCTCAAGTCAGAAGGAAACCCCCACCCTGGTTTAAAATTCCTTGGTGTTGTCCTGCGTAAAAGTATTTGGGATAAAATCTTATGTTTAACATGTTCTACCTATTAGAACCTGTATAATCTGGACTCTTCCTTGAGCCTCAAATCAATATTGCACATTCTCTTGTAATTCTTGATACTTTTGCCACTTTGGCCTTCTTTCCTGTGTCAGTGATAGTATATTTGAAAAGAATTTGACAAAATGGTAATGATAGATATAAAATTTTCTCTTTTTAGACCAAATATGTATCTTAATAGAAATTGCCTTTTAAAACCTACAGATATAAGGTATTAATGATCCAACAAGTATATAGCTGTATCCTATCAGAACAACAGGAAGGGTTGTTTAGACTTAAGAGTTGCAAAAGAGAAGATACTGAATGAATCTTGATATTGTCTTATTGGGGGTGGGCGTCAAAATCCTGAAGTCCTTTTTGAGCATAGGCAAGGTGTGTGCTAGAAAAACGTACAGCTCTGCACTCAAAGCCAGCCCATAATTTCATGGTTCAGGGATCACCATGACCCTTCTTCATGTGGTCAAGTTCATCTATGGGTCTGTGAGTATGTGTTAAGGGTGGAAACAGTGGCTAATGGGGATGGTTTCCAAAATCTGGGGTAAAAATCACATTTAGGAACCAAATTATATCCTGGCTTTACAACTTACTAGTTGTATGATTCTGGGAAAGTTATTTTACTTCTGTGCCTCAGTTTCTTTGTCTTTAAATGGGGATACTGGTACCTAATGTGTGGGTTTAGTTGGGAGACGGTTAATGATGAAATAATGCACTTAGTGTGCTTAGCACAACTCCTGGCGAGTGGTCATTGCTCACAAACATTAGCCAGCAACTGTAGTGACAGCAGCACTGATGGGAGGAGGTGGTGGGCGTAGAATATTAGTAGGAGTGGGTGATGATATTGAAAGGGAAGAAGAAAACTGTGGCGGTAGAGGGTGGGTGTTCCTTGAAAGGAATCATGTTGTTGAAGTTTGAAGGTATTTTTTTAGCTTAAAGCTGAATTTTTGTTTATTTTCAGATTATGATGTACCTATTCTCTTATTTGAATCTGATGGTTCATTGACATATAGTCCCATAAGCCAAATTAAAAGTAGTCACCACAGTGTAATGGAGAAGAGATTACAAAAGATGAAGGAGAAAAGGGAAAATCTTTCCCCTACCTGTAAGTGATTACATTTTGTAACATGAAAACTGTGTGAATAGGTGAATAAATTGTGGTGGAAAGATTTTTTTTCTTTACCTACATATTTTATTTAAGTTTCCTAACTTTAACAAATTTTGACTTATTTCAGGGCAGACTTTGTTAATATTTTATTCCAAAAAATATTATACATCATTCAGATTTTTGAAGCTTATATCGGGTGTATAGTGTTCTCCAAGCTTACAATCCTGTTTGCTGTAGCTCTTTGTCATGTCTATCTTTGGAGTTTCTTTTTTATTTTTAAAGTTTAATTAATCATGTCTCTCTCAGAGGAATTTGCTTTATTTTATTTTATTTTTTTGACAAGTCCTGAAAGGACTTGAAAGGAATTTGCCTATAATGAATCAATTTATATTTTTCCTTATTTCTTTCATCTCTAACATTTTAATTACTTAAATAATTGAGTACATTTGAATAAAATATGTAAAAACTTAGCTAATAGTAAAAATTAATCTATCCCACCTAATTTTTATTTCTGATTTGTAAGAGCTTTTTTTAAGGTTAGATATTTAGACTGTCTTGGATTTATATTTGTATGTGCTATAAAATGGGCACCTATATCAGTTAAGGTTCATTTTGGCTGCAGCACACAAAGCAACACACAAACCAATGACTTCACTTAGGTAGAATTACCTTTCTCTGTCATGGCAAGTCCAGAAGGAGGCAGGCAGGGCTCGGTGGCATTCCATAGTATCTTTAAGAACCTGGGTTTCCATCTTTCTCCTTTGCCTTTCTGGATGCCTGGCTTGTCTTCCAAAATGTGTGTGCCTCCCAGCCAAGCCAGTTCCCTTTAACTACTTTACCATGTGTCCCGTCCAGTATCCTGCCTAATCCATTGGCTGGGACTTGGTTGTACAGCCACTCCTGGTTGCAAGCTAGACTGAAGTGTCTAGTCTAGAGTGCATTCTAGAGTCTAGAGTGCATTCCTGTGCTAGTAAAATCGGAATTCTGTTCTAGAGGAAGCTGAGAATGGATGTTGAGGTAGGCAACTAACTGTGTCCTAAATGGACATCCAAATTGTTTCAACTTGTAGTTACGTATATAAACTAATTTGCCTTAAACTCTTTTTTTCATTACTTTGCAGTGTTAATTCTGCCACTTCATTGCATACAGCACAGTTTTAAACTCAACAACTGAAAACTTTGTGATAAAATAACTACAACTCATAAACAGACATACCTATTTTTTAAATGTAGGAACCCCTTGCTTGAGTTGAGGTAATAATTTTTCGTGGTTATATCTTTACTTTAGATCTATCAAATTTCTTAAAATTTTCTCACCCATAACTAGAACTCATAAATTTCCCCCTGAAATTAGGTATTGTAATAAGATTAAGGCATAGGTTAAACTTCCTTTTTGGCTCCTATGGGTTTTCTCATAGGCATTGACTTTTTTGCTACAGAACAAACCAAGATAAGTAAGGTTTATTTTCTTTTTACAATTATTTGCTTAGATTTTCTCAGAAAAGTATCCTTTTGAATCTCTTTAAAAAATATCTTTGGCTATGAGACTCAGACATTTCTTTTGTTTTCTTGTCTGTTGTATGCACAGCCTTTGAAGGTAACGTTTTTTACCTTATTTGTTAAATCATTGATATTCTAGATGTTTCCTATGAAACTCTAGTTTCTCAACCTCAGCACTATTAACATTTTGGGCTGGATAATTCTTTGTTGTGGGCACTGTCCTGTGCATGGCAGGATGTTGGGCAGTGTCCGTGCCTTTCCCCACTGTATGCCTGTAATACACCTCCCTGCCTCCCCCACTTGTGACATCCAGAAGTGTCTCCAGATGTTGTCACCTATATCCTGGGAGCCCAAATCACCCCTGGATGAGAACCACTGCTTTAGTTACAGAAGTAACTGTTACGATCATCCTTAAAGAAAAAGCCAGGATTGTCAAACAGAAAGACTGACCGAAAATGTTCGTTTAACTTTGTTAAGTTTCTGATTAGGTTTAGGAAGTTGACTTTTAAGATCCCTTCTGACTTTTGTGATTCTGTGATTTAATAGAATCCCCTGTGATTAATAGGTGCACTTACTATTGGCTTCATCTACTAAAAAATATTGAAGTTATATCTAATGAAATGTTTTAATTCTGTTTTCAGCTTCCCATATGATCACACAGTCTCATGATAATCCAGGTAACTCTCTATGTGAAGAAGCATCTTTGAACATTTCACGTGATAGTTTGTGTTCAGGTAAAATTATTATTTTCTTTTTTGTGATATGTTTAAGCTTTGAGACTAGTATGATTTTCTTATTTAGAATTCATGTAGCCATTTCCATTGAGTAGAATAATTGCTTAAAGCTGGAACTCATAAATTTCCCCCTAAATTAAGACATGAGTTTTAACTTTTTGGTTCCTATGGGTTTTCTCCTAGGCGTTTGCTTTCTTGCTATAGAATCAGTTGCTCATTTTTTTAAAACTTTGTACTATTATGTGTGTGCACTTTAAACTATATAGAACTGAGAGCAGTCAGAACTAAGGAAAAATTGTTTCACACAATATTTAATAAACATATGGAACATGTTATTAATGAGGTCAGTGAAGTATATAAAGATCATCAATAAATTCAGGAAATTAACAGGATTTCTAATTAGAAGCAGAAAGCATTGATAACAATTAATGAAATTGGTTGTATGTTATACATATATATTTTATTATTCTGGGAACCCTTGTTTGAGTTGGGATGATAATTTTTCATGGACATATCTTTACTTTGGTTGTATCAAATTTCTTATAATTTTCTCACTCAGCCCACCATAGGACCCAGGTAAATAATGGTGAACCCTAAAAGAACTGTGTTCAAAAGTGCTTGAAATGCTATGGAACATGCTATTATGAAAGCCACAATGGTGACAAAGCACAAAATAGTATAAAGATATTAGGAGTTTAAACTAAAGTTTCCTTTCAATGCATGGTTTATTCTTGCACTCTCTTCTGTGTATGTTGGAATTATTTACCCATTTATCTTAAATAATCTCCATCTTTTTGTTTATATTGATATATTTCTTATAAGTTGGAAACAAGTATTAATAATAGCTAACGCTGATTTCACTTTTGCTATGTTGTAGGCACTGCTCTAAGTGTCTTATTAACTGTATCTCATTTAATTCTATTAGCCTTATGAAATAAGTGCCATCACCATCTTCATTTTGCCACTGAAAAAACCAGGACACAGGTCAAACAGCTTGTGTAAGGTCATGTGGTTTTTATTAGTGGCAAACCCAGGCTTCTAACTTAGGCAGTCTGACTTTAGAATTTATACTGTTAATGACATGGCATACTGCTTATCAGCTTTTTGAAACATGTTATTAATGTATTCAGCTGCTAAAATTAAATGTGACCTATATTTCCAACTGCTGCCTTAAGGACATGCAAGGCTGTCTAACTTGGCATGTACATGGCACCACCCTGCCCACTGGCCTTCCCTCCTTCCTGGAGCACAGCAGCAAGGGAAGGGTTCTGGTGACTAGTGTGTTCTTCCTTTTTAAAAGTAGAGCTTTAGTGATTCCATTCACAAAGTTATAATACTTAGGTTGTCTCCAGATGTGTGATTGCTGTAGAAGAGAGGTCCTCCGCCAGCAAGCACTGAGCCCCTCTTTGGGGAGCCAGCACTGGGCTGGAGACTTCATGTTCCTAAATGAGCAGAGAGCCGTGTCTGTCCTCTAGTGGGTAGTGAGAGGGGCAAGTACACACATACCACAGTGCAACATGATGCGGAATGCTGTGTAGCAGAGGAGGACATGGCCAACTAGACTTGGCAAGGGTGGTAGGAAGTTCACAGGGATGTTGACAACCCAGTTGGGCTTTGAAGGGTAAGTGGTATTTACCCAGAGTAAAGTGTGGAGGAAAGGCAAGGCCCAGAAGTGCGGGAGAGTATAGAATTTTCAGGAGATAGGTAGTACCTTAGTATTACTCTGAAGAAATGTATAAGCTATATGGGAAGTCAAAAATTAAGATCTACCAGATGGTTCACTTTTGAACATAAATATTATTTGAGGACTTCACTAGAAAACAGAGAAGGTAGAGATGAGTTATATTAACTGGGGAAATGTTCCATGAAAGAGTAGAAATTGTCTTAAAGCAGTAGTTAAGTTTTAGGGTTATTGCCCTCCTAAAGAATTCAGTGACAAACTGTGGATGCTCTTCCTGGAAAAAAATGCACCTGCATCTGGAAATTTGCATGAAATGTCTAGAGGTTCGTTAACGTTCTTTTCCACCCCGACCTTTATCTCACTGAAGCCCAGGTTCCTTAGTTAAAAATACTGGCCTTAAAAATATCCTTAAGTAGAAAGAAGAAAAATGAAAATCCAGTCAATACTCTTCTTAAGTAATAGCTATGCTTAAAAAGTATTATTTTATTGGTCAACTGGAAATGACATTTATAATAATTTAAACAATTTTTAAAAGTTGATTCTTTATTAATAATTTTCAGATGAATCCTTTGCTGGTGATTTACACTCATCTTTTGATGATCTTTGTGGAAACTCAGGATGTGGAAATCAAGAAAGGAAATTAGGAGGATCCATTAATGAAATTAAAAATGATATGTGTGTTTCTTCACCTGTTTTGAAAGTAGATAGTATTCATTCGTCAGCATCTTCCAGTTACCTCAGCCAGTTAAGTCCTCAGAAATTCATGAGTAATCTTTCAAAGCAAGAAAGAAATCGGCAAAGAGATACTATAGGTGAAATAGTCACCCCTGACAAAAAGCAGGCTGAAGGTGTATCTAAGGAGTGGTTTGCTGAGAAATACAGTTTGTCTCCTACATTATCTTTAAAGAAAGGCCTCCTTTTGGTGCATTCAGTACCCAAGGGTTCCACAGTGAAGAGAAAAAGGACAGCAGAAGACTTACATTCACCTCCAAAAGAAAACCTAAAAAAGAGGTCCAGCTGGAGATCTATCATGCCAAGGCTGCAGCTATTTAAGTCGGAAAACAGCCTGCAGTTCGTGACCAGATCTGCTGCTGAGACTCTGGATTGCGGAGAGTCCTCATATGATGATTATTTTTCACCTGATAATCTTAAGGAAAGGAATTCAGAGAATCTTCCTCAATCTCAGCTACCATCCAGCCCTGGTCATTTCAGCTGCAGAAGTCTTTCTAAGAGGGAGAGAACAAGCATATTAGAAATGTCTGATTTTTCCTGTCTTGGTAAAAAACTCAGGTCAGGCAGCATTTCCGATTTAATAGCAAAACCCAGCTCCAGTCTGCAGAGAAGTGGAAATGGTGAAGTCAGCACAACTTTGAGTTGCATGACGTCTGAGGGAACTTTTGCTGCTGCAGAAACTCCAGGGTGTTGTAGACAGGCTGGGCCTCTGCAGGGAGAGGACACATGCCCAGATGGAAACAACTTTTCCTGCACCATTGATGACCCTGCTCATCCAGAAGGACCTGGTGGAGATTTTACTCCTTTGAAAGGAGGCAGTAAAGAAATGAAAGAAGTGGTTGGTATAAAAGGCACACAGAAAGAAGGTACCACTTCCAAAATGCTGAACTCCTCTGAAGGTGAAGCACAGAGTGATTATAGGCTAAATTTTGTAGATGACTTTAATGTGGAAAGATCTACAGAAGAAAAGGAAAACTTATCTAGAGGATATAGTGAAAGTATGTGAATCTCCTTTTCTAAGTATCTTTGTTAAACAAATATGTAATAGTGCATCCATATTTTAAATTAATCACGTTTTTATAATTTAAATTATTGCCCATTTTTCATTTAAAGATTGTATGTTTGATATTTTCCAGTGATAAATTATTTAGGAATTATTGGTCAAATCTGTTGTGATGAATACATTTCTCTAAGTTTTTTCCCTCTTACAGGTTCAAAGAATAAGTAATACCTAGTA
The DNA here is from genome assembly GCA_008086735.1 of Cheirogaleus medius. Lineage (NCBI taxonomy): Eukaryota > Metazoa > Chordata > Mammalia > Primates > Cheirogaleidae > Cheirogaleus > Cheirogaleus medius. The sequence continues at coordinate 3,482,110 of VBSM01001927.1, forward strand.
TAAATAATTGACTTAGAGTGAATCCTTTGTCCTTGTTCCATTATAGTCTCTCACTATATATTGTATAGTCTCTCACTAAAACATAAGTATTGTGTAAAGAGGCATACTAATAGAGGGTTTTTAAAAAATCTAGGTTTTTAATAATGAGGCTGTTTATTTTAGGAAGAAAATTAAGGTAGCATAAGCCATTACTTCTATCAAGAAAGAGAAAATATAAAAAAGTACATTTAGAAATATGTTTTATCAATATTTATTTTTAAGGAAACTTTGGGCAATGTTAACTATAAATTTTTTTAGACATTTTTGCTTAGATAAGAAGTTCATTTGTAATAAGCCTTGTTTTGACTTCTTATTTTGCTTAAAAGTATATTATTTAAATAATTTTATTCCTATCCATAGTTTGATAGTAACCATAATAATAAATTATGTAATGAACAGCATAATAATGCATATAATTGTAGTTGTGGCAAAAGTAGCAACAATAAAAAACATCTTGCACTTTTATCGTTCTAAGCACAAATAGGTTCCAGCAATCAAAATTGAAGAAATCTCGAACTTTGAACGTCTTTACCTAAAGATTTGGTTAAAATTTGAATAAGACCAAATTTACTCTTCATCATTTCTCTACTTCTCAGTTGGTTTTAACAACCTTTTTCAAGATGGAGAAGTCATGGTGAGGGTTGAAATAATCACAGATACATTACATATCTTTTCTTTGAGTACAAACTCCCTAAAAATCATCTCACAAAAAGAATTAAAATAATTTTGTATATTTTTATCCTACTATTTATATCTTAGCTTTCTGAACATACTAAATTTGATAAGAAACTATATTTTATATTCCATTAGACTTAGTATGTATTTTTAAAATATTTATTTTAAAATGATGTTGACTCTAAAATTAATAGAAACAGTAAATATATATAATTGTTTTTGTGGTTAAGAATATCCTCTTAATTCTCATTCTTCTCAGTTTTTATCTTGTGTATTTTTTAAGCTTTGGAACAATACTTAATGACGTGCAAATATAAATTAAGTGGAAAAAAGCTGGTTTCAAACAATGTGGCACAGCCTAAAATTTCGGTGTGGTCAGGAATTGTCAGTAGTCCTTGGAAGCAGGTTTATTTCCTGTTCTAGAACTTAGGCCCCAGTGTCCACACCCCCTTGGGTCTGAGGTCAATAGAAGAGGATGAGGAGCAGGCACTGGTTGCCCCACTGGAACTTGATTTAGAGATTTTGGCCGTCGTGTGGTTCAAGCCATCACACAGTGGTGTACAGACAAGGCCCTGGTGTAACTCACTTTGACTCAGATGGAAGCATTCTCTATGCTCTCACGTAAGGGCTTCTTCTAGAGTCATCTGCCTTATTTCACATCATTATCCATAGACAGAAAATCATTGGATTCTAGGACAGGAAAGACTTACATGTTGTCTAGGCTAAATCTAACCCCGTTCTTTTATAATAATAAAATTAAGACTTATTAACATTTTAAACTATCCACTGTCAACTCACTTGGACTCAGGTAAACCAAGTCTGTCTTGGAATCTACCTTAGATGACACTATAAAGCCTTCAGTTTACATGTCACATATGCACATTCCATACTTGCTGAAATTATGGAGTAGTAAAGACTTCTGTACATCAAATTATACCTCTCCCAATCTTTCATGTTGAAATAAATGTCTTTTTTCAATTTCTGTTTTCAGTTCACTTTTTGCTGTCATTATCTAAGATAGAGTATAATAAAGCTTTCAAGAACAAATTATGGAGAGATTCAGTAATAAACATGAATAGAATAGAAACTGAGTGAAAAACTTAATTTTGTTTTTTATAATTTCAAAATCATTTAATTTTTTTCATTTTTACATTTTCTCTAATTTTGTAAATAATACACAAACACATTTCCATTGTAACAAAGATTGGAAAAAAAAAGAATAAAGCCTTCCCATCTCAAGCTCCTCACATACCTCCTTTTGTTAGTTCACTTGATAACTAATGGAAGTTAGTCATGCACCTGTTGGGCAGGTGGGGAGATAGCAGAGATTGAAGCAGTGTGTGCATCTCCAAGAGGAGGACAGATAGGAAATGAATGTATAACACTGTCAGCTTTTGAGCAATTAGTGATAAAAAGAAAAATAATAGTGCATCAGATAGATGAGACGGCCAGTGAAGGCTTCCCTGAGGAGGTGGCATCAGGTCACAGGCCTGGGAGATGTAGAGAGGAGCCTGTGACTATCTGCTGAAGTCATCCAACCGGAGGTAGCAGTGGATATAAATGTCCCGCTGTAGAAAAATGCCTTCGGGAACACTAAGGAGGCCAGTGCAGCAACACTCGCTGAGCTGAAGGAGGGCAGTAGGTGGCAAAAGCCAGATGCCCTGACAAGATGGGCAGTTGTTTTAAGTGTGATGAGAAGCTACTGGGATTTTGAACAAGGGAATAACCAAATGGATTTATGGTTTAAATGTAACCCTGGATACTTTATGGCGAACAAACTGTGTTGGACTGTCTGCTTTAAGCAATTGCTGTCAACTGTTTAATGTTTCTTTCCAGACATCTGTGTGTGTGTGTGTGTGTGTGTGTGTGTACAAACATACAAATGCAAATAGATATTTTAAGGGGATTTTTTTTGGTATACATATATTATCCTATCATCTTAAAATTTGCTTTTTTAAACTTAATATGTCACATATATTTTCATATTGTTATTAATAGATCTATATTTTTAATACAGTCTATATCAGGGGTCAATGAAATTTTTTTGTAATGGGTCAGATACTAAATATTTTAGGTTTTGTAGGCTGAGAGGCCAAATCAAGGTATGTCAGTACTTACATAGAAAATTACATGCATAAAAGACATTTTCACAAAATTTTTATTAACAAAACTCAAAATTGAATACAATTTTTTTAGAATACAGGTCTGATGAAAAGAATAGAATTCTTTCTGGGAGCAGTAAGAATAACATTTCATTTAATTGGGGTTCAAATTGAATGTTCCCATCACCAACATTGATTGCAAATCTTTATTAAGGCTGATGTGTAATAAGATTTTATGTATGTCACCTTTAAATGCCCTTTTAAAAGAGACATATTCCCAATCCACAAGCAAATGACTTTCATTGAGCATATTCATGCTTAAAAGGCAATTATGGAATTCTGTTTGGTTCTTCTCTTGATAAGTGCCTTTTAGCATGTTACATTGCAAAGTAATCACTTCTAATTGAAGGTTAAGTGGAACTCCTTAATTATACAGTTAGATGGATTTTGAAATAGGAAATTCTTTTTGTTCTTGAATGCAGTCTGAAAAATCCTGCTGGAACTGTCATTTGAGCTCAGGGAAAATGCCCACAGCAAATTTGTGTTGGAATGGAGATCTCACGTCCTGTTTTAACTTTTGGCAGCACAGGACGGGAATTATATAAAGCAGCTTAACATTACTTATTTGTGCAAATGACATCCCACCCGCTTTCTGACACTACTAATCATAGCTCTTCAACCAACAGAAGTTGGTTTGAATTGCTCAGTAGATGAGGCCAAATTGGTCATCCTGGTGCACAGCTTGGCTCCTGGTTACTTCTCATTAATGAATGGGGACAGAGTGGTTCCACAGGTGCCATGTGTCCACCAGCACAAGCAGAAAAGTTCTTCCCACACCCACACTCCACTCTTGCCTGTTTGTTTAATGCAAATTTTCTTCTTTGCTGTGCATGATGGGCTTTTAATTTCAGCACCTTGTACATGTGTGTTGTGAGCTTATCTGAGCAATTTGATTATGTCCAACTACTAGGTTCTTGTTCATAGATAATAGCCACCAATTGTTGGAGGTTGATAGTGGTTAACTACTCTTCTACCAGCTCTATCTGCCTTATCTTATTGAAGGCAAGTCTCAGACAGATAGATGTTTATTAAACACTTATTGGCAGACAGGAATCAGTCTACAAAACTGACCAATATGCTGACGTCCCAGTTCTCTGTCCTTTAGCGCACTGTCCGTACCTTATCTGAAAGGTTTACTAGAGTACGTTTCTGTAAACTTATTCATTGTCAATATCAGACCACCAGATATCCTCTGACCTTGTGGTTTACCATGGGGCTATTTAGAGTTCAAGCCTTGGATACGATCCCCCGAGATATGAGCTACAACTCCTGCTACATTTTTATGTCCTACTCGTGCATGGGTAGGGAGTGCCCCTATAATATTTCAACCCATCCAATTTTCTTGAATCCATTCATTTAACCAACAAGAAACTATTTCTGACATCCATTATGCTAATTAACAAGCTGACAGCATCACCAATTATAGCTCATTTCTGCCTTTCATTTGGCAGTTAGCAAAGCATCTAATAACAGGCTGGGGGATTTACAGGAATTATCTCTGGAGTGTGGTGGTTGTGTTGACATGCTAGCTAACCACTCCTGGATGTGTTTTGAGGCAGATGAATGAACATACATATCAGATGGTTTATGCTGAAGTATTTTAAACTATATTCCAGCCAGTGTAACACAGTGTTATTTTGTCTTAATGCATTAATTTTTGTGATAGAAATTGCAAGTAAGGCCTGTGCTGACTTCAGCTGGTTGGTGGTCACTGCCTGCAGCTCTAGATTGGGAAGGATTATGAGGTTGGACCCTGGCTTTGAAGGAAAACATAACATGATAAACTAGTAGTATTTGCCTAGAAGATTAATTGGTTCATATGGTTCAAGATGGGGTGTGTTTGGATTATAGCTTTAATTGATGGAGAATTATAGGCAAAAATACTATAGTAATTGTGAATGATATATGTACATTTCATCATAATTCATCCTAAAGCAGAGAATTATAAATTCACATTTCTTTTGCAGTAATAAGAGAAAGTTTGATAATCTTATGTTTTGGGTACATCTCATTGAAATCAGGAAGTGTACCACTTTTAAAACTGAGTTAATTGAAAATGTATGTGCTTTATCAGAACTAAACCCATCTAATCACAAGCATTTGGGAGTTCTTATATGATATACTATATTTCATATATTCTGAGTATTTTTTATTCAAGAGGAAATTTGAATTATTGTAGCAAATAAATAGGTGTACGTGTATTCCCTAAATGTTTTAAATTGAGAAGTAATTATTGCACTTTTGACAGTTCACATAATCCACAAGTGTGTTAAGAGGAGTGTTTCTCTCAATCCTCTTCCCCGTAGTTTGCAATTCCACTCCCTGACTAAGTAGTAAGACTAAGCAATTGGAACAGCTCGATGTGGGGTAGTCAGCCTTGACAGGAAGGCTGACCACAAGGAAGGCAGGCTGTTGATTACTTAACTGATTGTTTGATTCGTTCATTCATTTACTTACTCATTTTTCATTAATCAGATGTTTATTCTGCATCTACTATATTCCAGGTATTCAAATAAACACAGTGAGAGTAAGATTAATATGAAGCCCTGTCTCCTAAAGGAGCTTAGACAAGTTAGAGAAGGTACAGTCAAGACAGTCTGTATACAAATATTAGGAAATTCAAAAGACAGATTACTCCCAGTGGGAAAGGTATGTAGCATTGAAACTAACTTACATATATAAAGTCTATATTTTAATTCTCTACAATGATAATAAAGGAAAGAATTTTCAGTTATCTACTGAAGATCATGATTTTGTTTTTATTTTTTTCATAGTTAACAAAGTGAACTTGATATTCTAACAGATGAATATGAGTACAAGTTTTTGTTAGCTGGGTTTTGGCCTGGTACAGAACCTGTGAGTAACTTGTATGTCCCAAAAGGATATTTGGAAAGGAGTTTTCTCTAGGGATCTTTTAAGGTTCTTTCCACAATCTTAAGATTTTACACTCTATATTGTTCTTAAATAATTCGTTATTCAGATTTGGGGAGGCTCAGAAGAAATTTCCCATTGGGATAATGGTAAAATGTTGTATATGCTTTTTTATATGTTAAAAGTATGGATTTTTTTTTTCCTGTGTGGAAATACATACTTTTTTTTTATTTCAGCATATTATTATGGTTACGTATATTGCCCATGCCCTCCCTCCCCCCTCAAGGCAGAGCTTCAAGTGTGACCATCCCCCAAATGTTGCACA
>VBSM01001927.1:3488281-3543019 GCA_008086735.1 Cheirogaleus medius
TTGTCTGGTTTATCAAAGATTAGGTTACCATATACTGATGGTTTTATCTCTGGTATCCCAGATCTATTCCAGATATCGATGCTTCTGTTCTTGTGCAAGTACCAGGCTGATTTAACTATTATTGCTTTATAGTTCAGCTTGAAGTCAGGAAGACTGATACCTCCCAGTTTGTTCTTTTACTTAAGATTGCTTTGGCTATACGAGGTTTTTTCTGGTTCCATACAAAGTGAAGAATTATTTTTTCTAGATCTGTAAAGAATGCTGGTGGTATTTTGATGGGGATTGCATTAATTCTGTAGATCACTTTAGGTAATATTGACATTTTAACGATATTGATTCTACCAATCCATGAACAAGGTAGATTTTTCCATCTGTTCAAATCATCTGCAGTTTCTTTTTTTAGTGTTTCGTAGTTCTCCTTGTATAAATCTTTTGTATCTTTTGTTAAGTATACTCCTAGATATTTAATTTTCCTTGGGGCTATAGTAAAGGGTATCGCGTTTTTGATTTGAGTTTCTGCTTGATGGTTCTTGGCATTTATGAATGCTTCTGATTTGTTTATTTTGATTTTATAGCCTGAAACTTTACCAAATTCATTTATTAAATCTAGGAGTCTCTTGGATGAATCCATGGGGTTTTCTAGGTATAATATCATATCATCGGCAAAGAACAAGAGTTTGATCTCATCTGCCCCCACTTGGATGCCCTTAATACCCCTCTCTTGCCTGATTGCTATAACTAGGACTTCGAGTACTGTGTTGAGTAGAAGAGGAGATAGTGGGCATTCTTGTCTAGTTCTGGATCGAAGAGGGAATGATTTCAATTTTTCCCCATTTAGAATGATATTAGCAGTGGGTTTGTCATAAATGGATTTGATAAATTTAAGGTATGAGCCATCTATGCCTATTTTGTTAAGAGTTTTTATCATAAAGCTGTGTTGGACTTTGTCAAATGCTTTTTCTGCATCTATTGACAGAATCATATGGTCTTTGTTCTTGATTTTATTTATGAAGTGAATTGCATTTACAGACTTGCATATGTTGAACCAGCCTTGCATCCCTAGAATAAAGCCCTCCTGGGCATGGTGAATTATTTTTTTGATGTGCTGCTGAATTCTATTTGTTAAAATTTTATTTAGGATTTTTGCATCTGTATTCATGAGGGAAAAGTTTATTTCTTAAGCCTTGGCTCTAGGCAAAACTTTGACATAGCCAAGATTCTCTTACAGTTTTTTTCAACATCCACTTCATCTCTCTCCCTTTCCTAGTATTTGACACGTTGACTGCCACACTAGGAAAAAAAAATTCCCTTAGGGCCATGGTGTTTTATTATGAAAATAGAATAAAAACTTCGAAAACAAAACCATCCTTTCTAATTTAATGAAAAATTTGTTACATCATCAATAAAAAAGTAATGTAAAAACTTGAAAATTAACAATGTAAAAAGTAATGTGAAAACTTAAAAAATAGTTCATTAAGGGTAAAGTGTTTTTGTCGACTTATCAGGCTCAAGTGTAATTTAAAGGTAAACATAAATAGAAAAATGAAATTTATTGACTTCATTTAATCCACATGTTTAGAATTAAGTTATCAATAGGTAAAGAGACATGTGAGTTATGTAGGCTTCACGAGGCCCTGGGCTCACAACTAGCCTAAGTTAAATACAACTCACATGGCAGTCAATGTGTTAAGTGACACATACCCATATGTTGCCTTGGCCTGCTCTCCCTCCAGAGTGATCACATTCAAAATTCTCTTCCCTCGGGATCAGTCCTTATCTCTGTTGAGTAGGTCAAGATTGTGATTTACCTAATTGACACTGAGGTGAATGAGTGCCCATTTGCTAACTTTCTTTGATGTGTTTGTATTTTGATAATATTAACCCAAACAAATTTCTAAACGGTAAAATTTCAGGTAATATAACTTAATGATAAAAATTCCATGGCAGAGGCCGGGCGTGGTGGCTCACGCCTGTAATCCTAGCACTCTGGGAGGCCGAGGCAGGCGGATCGCTCGAGGTCAGGAGTTCAAAACCAGCCTCAGGAAAAGCGAGACCCCGTCTCTACTAAAAAATAGAAAGACATTAATTGGCCAACTAAAAATATATAGACAAAATTAGCCGGGCATGGTGGCGCATGCCTGTAGTCCCAGCTACTTGGGAGGCTGAGGCAGAAGGATTGCCTGAGCCCAGGAGTTTGAGGTTGCTGTGAGCGAGGCTGACGCCACGGCACTCACTCTAGTCTGGGCAACAAAGTGAGACTCTGCCTCAAAAAAAAAAAAAAAAATTCCAGGGCAGTGAGGTTTGTTTCTCTCTGTACTTCATCATTTTCTGAAAAGTAAGTCAATGAATCATGTGTATAATGAAGGTAGAATGAAGTGGGGGAAGAGAAAGGAATCTAGGATCTGTGGCTCGGGTAGAGAGATGCTGTGGACTGAATTGTGTCCCTCCAGCTATATGTGTTGAAGCCCTAACCCCCACTGGGATGGTATTTGGATTGGAGGTGGGGGGAGCCTTTGGGAGATAATTAGGTTTAGATGAGGTCATGAGGGCCTTCGTGATGGGATTAGTGCCATTATAAAAAGAGACACCAGAGAGCTCGCTTCCTCTGTCTTTCTGCCACGGGCAGACACAGCGAGAAGGTGGCCGTCTGCAAGCCAGGGAGAGAGCCCTCACCAGAACCCAAGCATGCTGGCACCTGGATCTTGAACTTCCAGCCTCCAGAACTGAGAAAATAAATTGCTCTTGTTCAAGCCACCTAGTCTGTGGTATTTCATTATGGTAACCCAAGCTGAAGGAAGACAAGCATTCATCAAACTCTGGGGTATGTTGGCATGTTAGTTGAGATTTCTCTGAGACATTCAAAATAGATGTCCATTAGACAGTTGGATATATCCAGCCATACCTCAGCAGGGAGTTCTGGACAAGATGCATAGAGTTAGGACTCTTCAGTAATGGGTGACTATGGGAAGTGTTGAAGTCACCTTAGGGGGTTAGAAGATAGCTGATGACAACCCACAAAGAAGCTGCACATCGGGAGCAAGCAGGAAGAGTCGGGAGAGCCAGGAAAAAGGGGAGTAGATACTCTTTATTGATCTGGTCAGAAATGGAATCTCACTGCTCTTTTCACAAATGCTTTCTGAGGTACTTGCACTTCACTGCTTTTGGCTTCCTGGTAACGTCCTTAAAGAAAACATTGGTGAATTACTGTGGCATAGTTTGTGAAATGTTTTAAATAACCAAATAAATTATTTACTTGGATCATTTTGTGACTGCGTTATTTGGGAAACTGTGAAAAATGTGTCATTAGCAATGTTAGTCTCAGTTTTAAAAGGTTGTGATGCATTTCCTAGAGCTTTGTGTTTAGAAAATGCTTTATAGCCTGTTTCATTTCTCAGCATGAACTGAGGCAGGTAGCCGTTTTAAAACCTTTTTTTGAATACACTACGAAGCTGCAGATTTATTCATGATTCAATAACAATAACATTGCGGCCCAAATTACAACTTCAGTCCAAACTTTTCTTGTTTTGATATACTCTCGGTTTAAGTAAATATTTGTATTTAAAAAGGAAAATAAATGCATAGTGGATATGATCAGTATTCTAATCTTATAATTACTTTTAGATCTTAAATATGAAAAACAGGTTGCATCCATATCCTGCCCTAGAAGTTCTCAGCATTTCCAAAAAAAGATGGTTGAAAGTGATTGAAAGTAGTAGAAAGTAATACATAGGTGATAGGTAGATAGATAGAAAGATAATTTTACCTGGAAAGTGAACAAAAGTGAGGCCAGGCGACATAGCTCACACCTGTAATCCTAGTACTTGGGAGGCCAAGGCAGGAGGATTGTTTGAGGCCAGGAGTTCAAGACTAGACTGAGCAAAAGCAAGACCTATCTCTACCAAAAAAAATTAGAAAAAATTAGCTGAGTATGGTGACTTGCGCCTGTAATCCCAGCTACTCGGGAGGCTGAGACAGGAGGATCACTTGAGCCCAGGAGTTTGAGGTTGCAGTGAGCTATGATGACACCCCTGCACTCTAGCCTGGGCAACAGAGCAAGATCTTGTTTCAAAAAAAAAAAGTGAGCAAAAGTGAGAAACTTAGATCTTAGGACAAAATATCAACTGCATGATACCCTTTCCCATGGCCTGTGAACTCATCTGTTCTGATCCACCTGTCTGTATTTAGCTATTTGAGGTCATCACTATGTTAGGCAATCATCTGGGCTGAAGTAGTACCAGGAGAGAAGTGAGTACAAGTCAACTATAAGAGATTGCTGAGGACATGGGGGGATCAGTATGTGACTGGTTTGAGTCTCCAAAGGGATTCAGTATTAGGCTTTATGGCAAAGAGTGTTGTGGTTTGTGGTTCAGAACCTGACCTTAAAATGTTTCTAGGGCCCAAGATGCAAATAACTAGTTTAAATTCAAGAAGACATTTAACCTTTGTTCTGCATTTTTTTTTCATTTGGATAGAACCCCGTTTTTGAAGAGTGAAAATTTTCAAATCAGACTGACCAAACTTAGTTATATCTGGTTTCACCATGGCATCCTATCTGCAAAGCAGTCTTTCTCATGTTATATGATTTTCAATTTCTGAGGGCCCTAACATTATTTTTGCCTACATTTATTTATCTGTGTCTATATCGCCTATTGGCTTGCGAGCTCCCTAAGAGTAGGACAATATCTTGTACATTGTGCATATCCAGTGGACAGCCCGTGGTCATTAGGTATTTGTTGATAAGTGAACGAATGAATGGGATGTGCAGTTGGGCTAACCATCACCCGGCTGGGGCTGGTGCACCTTAGGCAGGTACATGCCCTTTGTGTCAAGGTGTGCATTTTATACCATTGCAACCATGTTATGGTCTATACTAGGTCCTCCTTCAAAACCCCAACTAAGTCATGAAGTAGGCAGACTATTTTGTGGGGAAAGACTGAGAATAAGGAACAGCATGTAACCCGATAGCAGGAGGTGAGTCAAAGTAAACATTTCATACTTCACTGTGGGTTACTTAGGTCTACACAGCTCAGCATCTAATGAAACCCATTTCACTGGAGTATCTTCCTTTTGGTCTGTGTGCCTTCGTGGCGAGATGTGGGTCTGTGGTGGAAATTTGGGGGAGTAGAATCATTTGTCACTTGTAGATTGAAATAGATGCTTTGTACTGAAGACTCTTCTAGGAAAACTCAAATAGCCCCCAAAGCTGAAATTACTTTTTGCTGCTAACATAGAACTGACTTCTCAGAGGATCCAGGTTTTGATCATTATTTTAAAATCTAAGAATTAAAGTTTGAACAGTGCAGAAGGAATAGGCATATATTTTCTTACATTATCAACTAGGCAAATGTGATGCTATAGCATGTTCTAAGCTGACAGGCTAAATTGTTTCTGACCATTGAGTGAAGTGAATTGCTTGGGATATTGGAGTGGAATAAACTGAAAGTTCTAAATATATCTCAAACAGCAAGAAGTATGCAGTGTTTATTTAAAGGGCCTATAGTTTCCTGTTATCCTTATGTGTAAATAAATGTAATTTTTGATTTTTGTTTTGCTTAAGTTGTGTCAGTATTCAGACCATGTCAAGTTCTAACTAATCTTCAATCCACTTGGGTTTTAGATGTTAACAGTGGACCAGCAGGGCATGATGTTTTACATGGCTCATGTGAAGGCTTGAAGGGCCTCATCAGACCTCATGAGGAATCAAAGAAAAATGGGAAAGGCAAAAAGGTCAGTGTGTGAAAATATTTTAAACTTTTAAATGTTGCTATATCATAATGTTCCACTCTGGGTTAATGAAACATAAACTAGTCTAACTTGTGTCTTATTTAAAAAATTGATTCTGGGTGAATGTTGGAAAAACTCTGAATATCAAACTGAGAGCATCGGTTGCATTCAGAACAAAGAGTTACTATTAATAGACCAAGCTTTCTCCTATCACTTTGCCAATGCATTTCTTGTAAAAATGCCCACAGCTTCATTCTAACAGAGAATGTTGGTTGTGCCAGCATTTGTTGCTGTTTTATAATCTGAATAAATATTTACTAGACAGAAGGTGAAGAACCCAAAAATCTTTCATTTGCAAACTAATCAAAGTTTGACCTCAAGCCAGCAGAGTGAAAAGTTTATACACCAACAGGCAGGGACACCCATTCCTTTGTGGTTTCAGCTTTAAAACCTAGCTCTTCCTCCAAAAAGAAAAAGTTCTCTTATCCCAGGCTAGGCTCATGTGAATCATGTCAGGAGGATTTTAATTTTTTTGATCATTCGACATCTGCTTTCATTGCTTAAATTTGAATTTAGCCACTCAGTATTATCTCATGCCTCATTTTATGAGGCCAAGGAAGTTTCATACAGTGAAGCCTGGATTCGAACTGCACTGATAAGCAGGAAGTGAAAATGATGGCGATTACAGCCAGAAGAGTTTGCACTGGGGCATCGGCTCTGGACGCTCAGGCATGAACAGATGCGAGGCTGCTTTCTACCCGTGGACGTAGCAGCTTTGCTCCTTGTAATGTCAATGGTTAAAATACATTTTAAATTGCAGAGGTTCCTTGGAAAGTCTGTTGTGACTTAGAGAAACTTAGATGTCTTTACTCGTGCTTTCTGGTTTGTCTCAGAAAAAAAAAAATGGAGCAAAAAAAAAAAAAAGGAAAGGAACTATATTTTGGGTAGAGCAACAGATTTGTGGAGACAGAAATCATCAAGGACCCCTAATGTATCTGTATATAAGGGACACCCAGGCATCTGGCATCTGGTCTTAACGACCGTACCGAGCATCCTTGAGTGTCGCAGCCTTTGGACCTGCCCAGCCAGTTGCCTCCCAGGGATCGTGCCCTTCATAGAAAGCTGGTGACCCCGTGACAGAGTTTACATTTTGCTTTCCTGTTTCCTAGTCTTCTCCCTAATTGCTCCGTGGCCACTTGACCTGTTTCCTTTAGAAAGAAATAAAGAAAAAAAGCCTTTTTGGTATTCATTCAGCCGGTGTTTACTCAGCATCCCCTGCCGTCGTGCGCCGCCCCTGCCGACACGTCCACAGCCGCCCATCAGCCGCCCGGCTTTACGGCTCCCACCTTGTGTGCCTGTCCACCCACTTTCTGCCTCCCGTAGACAGTTCTCAGGGAAGCGGCTGTGCCTGGCGCGTCGCTGTTGTTCCAGTACTTGACGCTATGCCTGGCATTTAGAAGAAAAAAAAAAGTGCTCAGTAAATATCTATCATTGAGTTACTTGTTACTCACCATAAAAATGCTCCATCCTGTCTGATCAAAAAGCATGAGGTTTGAACTTCAGACACATGACCTTGCTGCCTTCTTCCTGGTGATGACCCTTGACCTGCTGGCTGGGTCTGTGGACGAGGACTGGGTGAGAGATCCGCGTCCTGGGTGGGAACGTGGTCCCTTCTCACCTTCAGTGGCCCCTGACATGGGGGATTCATACCTGTCTGGCTTTGTGACATTATTCTATAGATCCAGTGGTAAGTGCTACATAATGTAAGGTGGTATTATTGTCATGCACAACAATAAAAGAGTCAGTGGTCAAAGAGAAGAGCAAAATGCAAAATAATATATACAGACCTACAATCTGCCTTCAACTGACATGCTCAGGAACAAAAATATTTTAATAAGTTTAATTGCTCAAACTTTTTTTAACTCTTGTTTTGAAAATATCTTATATGCATGAGTAGACTTTCTGCACTCATCATTTCGAATAATAGAATATTAGTGCTGAAAGGGATGCATCATTTCTGGTTCTACATGAAGAATCACCTGAAACAAGTTTTAAATACACAGATTCTCTGGCCCCACTTAAGACCCTCTAGGCCAGCACCCCCCAGGCCACCGGGGAGCTGCCAGCCAGCCCGTGAAAGCTGCCGTTCCAGTACAGTTCCCTTCTTTGACAGGGAGGAAACTAACGCTCAGAGAGGGGAAACAATTCATCTCAGGTATCATATCTTGCTAATAGCAGAAGGAATGAGATGTAGGTTTCTTTTCTTTGACTTGATAGTCTTCCTAATCCATTTGTTACTGCAGTTCACCTCACAACCTTTTCTCTAAGGAATCAAGAACTTGTGCCTTAGGGTGGTGCTTCCGAACTGGGCTGCACATTGGAATCACCTGGGGGTCTGGTCTATGAAATACGAGGCTGCCCGGCTCACACTCCCAGACATTCTAGGGTCGCTAATAGGTGGTGCACCCTGGCCATTAGGATTTTTTTCAAACTCCCGGGGTCATCCTCATGTGAAGCAAAGTTTGGAAACCACCCTTAGGGACTTTAGTATAGTTCAAATAAACAAATTATCTTGGAATAAGTTTTGTTTGTTTCTAAACACTTCCCATATAAACTTGTTTCATTGTTATTTTAGACTCTTTAAAGACAAAGGCTTAAAGTCTTGATTTATTTGCTTGCGGATTGAGTGTTTTATTAACAGAAGTGCAAATTTAGACAGTACTATACAGAGACGAATGATCATGGTTTATCATTTTACAGATTAGAAGGAGGAATGATACAGATTTCTTAAAATGCAATTTTAGAGTGTAAAGATACAGGTTCCCAATAGTTTGAGATCTTTTAATGTGGGGTGGAGATAGTTGTTTTTGTTGCTGTCGTATGTTGGAATGCATCAGCTAAAACACTAAGTTTGGTTTCCTGGTTTTAAAAGTCTACAGTGGGATTATGGGAGGATTGAATTGGTAAATTAAGTAAAAGTTTCTGACCTATAACTTAAAATTATAACATTAGTCTTGAAGGTTATGCTAGTATCTCAATCATTCTATTTTTTGCCCACTGAAACTGTTTCACCTGCTTATTTTTCTTCCTTATTAGATTTAAGATAATCTGCGTTAAAATGAAATTGGAAACTTTTTAACATAGCCATATTTTGTATGTATAAATATATGTTAAGGGATTAGATTCTATTATGCACAAAAATTGTTACTATTTCCCCCAAAAAGTCTTTTAATTGAATTTTAAAGGTGAAAAAAGTAAGTATACAGGGCATATCTATTAACAGCTAATTACTGAAGTGCATCTCTCTACTGAGATGGAGAACCCTGAGGTCTGGAAGATAGGGTGGGACTGACATCTTTATGTTCTCCCATGAGAGCTAGCTTAGGTGCCGTTTCTGTGGTTACAAAAATGGTGCAGCACTCAGATGAGTCTCATGGCCCTAATGATCTTAAACTGGAAGTAACACGGGTAGGTGATGTCCCTTCTGGGCAGCCCTGCACAGCAGGCCTGATGAGAGCTGTTAATCCCGAATTCTGTGTGCTATGAAGGTTCAGGGCAGAAGGTATGAAGGTCCAAAAGGTCGAGAAGTGTGGAGCCTGTGGGTGAAGTAGCGGAGTCTCAGTAGATGGCGTGGCCCCAGGGGTGGATGCTGGAACCTGCAAGAAGAGAGATGCTGACGTGGGCCCCAGATGATTCTGAACTTAGATTGTTCTCACCGCCGGTTTTCTGCAGTTTCATTGTGATGGTCGTACCAGAGTGTTGTTTTTTGTTGTTAGCCTACTTGAGAGTCACAGGCCTTCCTGTCTTTGATCTATTCTGGAAAATTCTCAGCTGTTATTTCTTCTGCCTGTTTTCTCACGCCTCCATTGCTGGGAATGCGATCCCACGTGTCAGCCTTTGTTCCCATAACCCATACCTGGTGATGAGGCTGTATCTCTTTCCTCTTGTAGTTCTGTATCTCATTCTGGAGCTTTTCTGTTGACTTCTTTCCCATTTCACCTTTTACTTTTTATAAGTCTGTTCTGATGCTTACCCTACATATTGACTTTTAACATTTCATTTATTATTTTTCAGTCCTTGTAATTGTATTTGAATTTTTTAGAGAGATGAATGATCATGGTTTATCACTTTTCAGGTTAGAAGGAAGAATGATACAGATTTCTTAAAATGCAATTTTAGGGTGTAAAGGCAATTTTTCATCATTTCCAGTTCTCAGCCAAAATTGTTAATCTTGTCTTTTATTTCTTTCAACATAGTGAGCGTATTTATTTTGAAATATATACCTGGGAACTCCATTTTCTGGCTCCCTCTAGTTTCTGTTTTTATTTTCTATTGTTTTCAGTCATATGTTTGATATCCGATATGCCTGGTTATTTTTTATTTATCTTCCTATCTCAGAAGTTGAGAGCATTTGAAGTTGGCTTCTGTCTCTGTGAAGCCAACTATCCCCAGGGGAACATGGGCTTCAGACACCAGTTCACCTCTCAGGGTTTCTTCCTCCGTGACTCATTGTCTCATTAGCTGGGCAGCACCGTCAAAGGGCTGGCACTTGCTTGTTCATTTGCATCTTGTCCGGCTTTTCCAACTGATCACAGAGAGGAGGCTGTTCCAAATCAATTAGTCCACCATTACTGGAAATAATGGGTGGATTTTAATGGCCATTTGAAAAAAGAAAACTTTTCTAAATGGAGTTTTGGTATAAATCCTTCTCTGAGAAAAGAGCAGTAAGAGACTAAGTCAAGAGAAGAAAGAAATTTTAAAATGCACATTCAAGTCATTGTTTGCAAAACATTTAAAGTGCAAACTAAACATCTAAAAGTGACATTAATTTGGTTTCTCTTAAAGAGTAAAAACAAATATGATTTAATAAAGAATTACAGAATCTCAGAGCTATAACTTCCTTCAGAGATTTTTTTGGTTTAGTACTCACTTTTTTTTTCTACACCCTATGAAAATTCAAGGTACCCACTTTTCAGGGGAAAAGTCACTCTGTAAATCAGTGGGAAAATCAGTCTTCTTTTTTAGACTTATTATTTTAAGTGTATATTTATAAATTTGTGGAGCCTTTTTTATTTTGAGGATCCAGTTAACCAATTTTATTACCTGTACGGTCTTAGCTTATAATAAATAGGTCATTGACAAGGAAAGATAGTTACATGTCTTTTCAGCAAGAGATATATAAAATGTCATGACAAATTTTGACCTGTTTTCATTGTTACTTGTTGAATATCGTCAGTCTTAGAGCCTGAAGAAGCTGAATGTAGGATCAATGTTAGTCCTCTGATAGAAAAACATGAATATGGTTTTTTTTTCTTCGAAGATATTTTGTTTATTCTACCACTTCTGGATTTTGTTGTTGTTATTCAAAATATTGACTGTTATCCTCAGCAAAATTTTTATGAAAGGGTATCCAGTCATCAATTGGTTAACCTTTCCTAAGTGGCTACATTTTAAAATCTCATTTTGGGGCCATCTCTGCCAATCTAGACTGTCCCATGAGAAGGCAAGCTGCGGGTCAGAGCACAGAGATGCTTATAGGTGACTTTCATAAACCCGGAGGCCTAGAGAGATATAAAGGACCAAATACAGTATACTTATTTTGATAGCAGTTTTAAAAAATATATTAAAGAATTACACACCAGATAGAATGCTTAAATTTCTAAAACTTTCTTAAATAGGGTAAAAAACAAATGTGTGATAGCTTGCATATGTTCTGATAATTGCTTCTTCTCACATTTTTGCTAGAATACGAGCCCATCAGGACATAGACTATGTCCTAGTCATCTCTTATTACTCAGCATAATAGAGTACTACAAACAAAATAAATGCTCAGTAAATATTTTCTGAGTAAATAAGGGGTGCATTAATTTCCCATTTGCTTTTTGAGTGACTCTATGTTTGAATTATTTCTGGTGTTCTTAGCCATCACTAAGTAATGTTGCCATCATTGTTGTGTACGTCATTTCTTTTTTAACGTTCTTCCTACACTTGTGAGATGGTCTTCCGAGATCAGACGAGATCGGGCGCGTTTAGGCTGGTATGGCCGTAGACGAGATGGTCTTAATGTCAGTAGAGGCTGGACTCTTTTCTCCAGGGTCATGTACTGTGGGCATTGTTGCTAAAGCGTTGACTCCTGAGCCAGAATTCCTAGGTTCAGTCCCAACTCCGCTGCTTACTGGTTCTATAATGTCACCTTGAGCAAAGTTACTTAATGTCTGTGCCTCTGCTTCCTTGTGTGCAAAACAAGGGTTATAATAGTGCCAACCTCAAAGGGATTATGCTAATTAAATGAGTTGAAACATGCAAAGAGTTTAACATAGTACCTGATGTACAGAAGTGCTCAAAAAATGCCAGCTGTTTTCTTCAGCCCAAGCGTAGGTGAAGATCATGTCCACGTGTTGACTGTCCTTCATTTTGCATCTGTAACTTGAGATAGACTGGGTCCCTGTCACTTGCCTCATGCCTTCCCTACTCCCCGGAGACTGCCATGTGTCTTTAATGAAAATGGCCCTCAAACTTCAGGAGAGTTCAAACTACGTCTTTTGTTGGATTTATTAACAACAGTCATACCTGTGCCAAAATAGAATCTCTGGGCATAGGGGCAGGGAAGCTGGGTGGTATATTTTTTAAAAGCTCCCTAAGTGGTCCCGAGATGACAGTCCTCCTCCCATTTGAAAGCTTCGTTAGGGGTGAGATGGAGCCACATCTCTTTAGGCCATTAGCATGAAATTGTATCCTGTCATCTCACTCAGGCGGCAGGAGACATGAGTTTTATAGTCAGTAATGCCTGCTTGAGCTGGGGTGGGGGGGTTGCTTCCTCGGAGAGTCCCCTGACAAATGCTCTCCTCATCTCTAATGTCATTAGCACCATCCTGCAATAACTGAGATCTACAGACCTGTATAAGTTGCACATAAAAATATACTAATAGCTGCCATTTATTGAGTACAGTGACCTCTTTTTGGATTGAGTTTTCTATTTCTCGGTCGTGTGGAGGTGCCGAAAAGAAAGTATATTTCAAAGAGCTGCGATCCTATCTTTGTTGTAGAGGCAGTAGATTTGGAATTACAGCTAATTTGGGTCTGGCTTCTTCAAAGAAGGAGCCTTGCAGTGGCAAGAAGATAGAAGGGTCTCAGTGGTGGGAGTAGAAGCAGTATTGGGGTGACGAGAGGGTGAGAAAGGTCTAGCACAGACGCAGTGTGGATAATCCATCTAGGGGCAGGTGAGAAGAGCTGCCAGGGTACAGAAGCCTTCTTGAATAAGGAGAACAGGCCATTTGAGCCACTTTTTGGTTAAAATAGAGAGCTCATCTTCCTGCTCTTTCCTCTCCTCTAAGAAAAAGGTCGTAGGATGAGTACTTCACTGCTGTAACAGAGACCCTAATATTTTATGAATGTGGTTTTACAATTTGCAGTAATTCCAGGACTTTGGCTGTTTGCAATTAGATAGCATAGTTGGCTAGAAGTATATACTCTCATGGTTTTGATTTCAAACTTAACTTTCAAGTTGAAATTGCAGTGATTCATCCAAATGACAGGTGCTATTTATTTTTTTTTTCTTGAAAATTCAGCATAAGTATGTTGTTATTACACGTTTAGGGGAATTGCCACACTTCCTGGAGGATGACACCCTTTATAAATATCCAGGTACATAATGTCCCGTTGTTCAGCCCTGCAGCACACAGAAAGATAGGGCCTGTCTCATGGGTAGGTCCTTGGGGTGCCGATCTCTTGACAGACGAGCTTATGAGATGGAAGGTGCCCTTGACTTCCAACACGGCTGTTTAAGTGATCTGTCACTGCTTTGATAAGTCACTTTTGGCAAAGTGTACCTAAAGTCGGCAGTGGTGGGGATGTGCTCGTTGTCACAGGTGTGGAGTCCACCAGCAGATGTTGCTTGATGAAGCCATTTAAAAGCCAGCCGCCTCTTGATGGCCTGACAGTTGCTTTCAGCTCCCCTTAGCATGTTATTTTTTTTCTTGTTACGTATGAGGGAAACAAAATATTTCCATAGAAAACATTAAATAGAATCTTCAAAGAACTCTTTTGTTAATGTGTTTTCTATGTTTAATACAGAATGACTGATTTTCACATGCATTATAAAATGCGTGTTTCAGTAATGGCTAAATGTGTTTTGGTGGAAATGAAGACCAGTCAGGGCGGGTCCTCTTGTGCCCTCAGGGGTCACCTTGGGCCACATCAAGGTAGAGAGAGGCCAAGGTCGGAGTATGCTTCCCACTGGGAGAGAGCCACAGGCACAGAGAGAGGAGCTGTTTGAAGAAATCTAAGACCTGCTGGTAGACATTCTATGCACTAAACAAAGGAGAGCTGTGCAAGCCCAATTTAAATCTTTCTAGCTGCTAATTTATAAGGTCTGGCTTAGTGAATATACCATCTGGGGGATGTTAGGTAAATGACAGTAAACTATGTTAAATTGGTTTAGAAATATCAAATTAATCTGGTTGAGATATGAAGAAACTCAAACAAAACATTAACTTGCTAAAGTAGCAAACTCGAATCGTTATGTTTTTAAAAAAAAAGATTCCTTGGGAGTAAAAACACTGTAGATAAGTGAAATCGCCCACCCAATGCTTCCCTGGTATGAATACCTCCCCTTCAGTGAGCAGCTGCTCTGCTGGGGAGCTGTTCGTGTGCGTAAGCGCCACCCACCACTGCGCCGCCCCACCCTCCCTAGAACCCATCCTGTCCTCGCACGACTGGTCTAGCTCAGCACGGTCTTTCTGTTCCTCTTACCAGTCATTAGTTTGGGACTATGACTCACCTCTGTCCAATAAGATGTGAAAGGAAGTCTTACTGGGAGGTTTCTGGAAAAAGTGTTCTCCCACTCAAGATAGCCCTGGGAAGAAAGCTCCCTGGTTCCTGGGAGCTTTGTTGTGGCTGGATGCCTCTCCTGGAACTGCCCGAGGGTGAAGCCAAGAGCGTGAACCAGAGACCGGAAGGGAGGAGGGAGGAGGGCAGACGCCTTGCAGCACTCACTGCTTGTTCCACTGACACCAGGGAGATGCTTTAGTGAGGGACAAGTGACTTCATCTGCTGTGCTCCTCAGAGATGATGTAACGTGTACATACAGAAATGCATAGCTATATATGTGAACATTTGTCCTGAAGGCTAAATCTCACTTTAAATATGGGTGGTTTTCCCAAGCAGGTTTTCCGTCTCTTCTCTAGAAGGGCAATTATTTCCTCCCCAATCATAACATATTTATTGCTTTCCCTTTATTAAGTCTTTTTAACTCTTCATTCTTTTTAAAAGTTATTGCTTTTCAAAGAATATTTAGGAATGTAAATGATTGGATATCAATCCAGGACGATTTAGATTTTTTTTTAAAAAAAAAAAAAGGGAATAAAAACAGGACTATTCAGAAGGCAAGGGGTTAAATGGAAGAGTGACAGATAAAAACTGCAATTCAAAATCAATGAGGCATTAAAATAGAGTTTGTTAAAACAATAAAATACGAGGCATTTCAAATAGACTTTTGGCATATACTTTTGTGGCTTTTGGATACAAGTTAAGACTTAGTTCATATATCAATGGTGAGTCTTTGCAAGAAAATAATGTACTATACAATGACTTTCAAACTGGAACAACTTGGTGTGAAGCAATTCTGATTCTGGTCTTTATTACTAGTGATTTTCATTTTGCAAACTTTTTTGAAGTCACGCTGTTTTATTTTTCTGCAGAAATATTGCCTGCTTTTCATTTTTAAATATATTTGCGATTTATTTATAATCTGATTCTGATCATTAAAAAGGGCACTAAAATCTTATCTCAGCATTAATAGGGTTGTGCCTTTTTTTTCTTATTTTGTTTTTAGTATTTTTTACTGAGCCGTTCTACTTCCTTGGGTAAAGTTTTAACAAGGAAGAGGGACAACGGATAGGAAACTAGGAATCAAACAGTTCAAAGGACTGGAATTGTGGTGTAATCCTTGAGGAGTGGAAAGATAGAGGGATGTGCCTGTTTCTCAAAACAGTAGCACTAGCCCGGAAATCCCAGGAATTTGCATATTTCCCCTCAGGTTCACCCCGTTTGTTTTGTCGAGTGTGGGGTTATATTAATACTTAGAGTGGATAATGAAAGGAGTTTCTGAGCATAAGCAGTTGAGCAAGTTTTTAAGGCCACACCAAAGGATTCGAAGCCCAGAAGTCTCTGCTCTGCAGGTGTGAGCAAGCCACCACCCATAACCCCCACCAGCCTTGGTGCTCTGTGTCCGCTTTTCTCCTGCCCCTTTCCCACGCAGACACACAGATTCTTATTTTGTTTGGCAGGTTACAATTCATTACTTTCCTTAGGTTGTGGAAGGGGGTGTCCAGATGGTCCCAGGTCTAACCAGTTGAGAGCCCTTTGCACTGTACTCCCACGTGCTCTGTTCTGCAAGCGTCCTTCCTCCTCCTCCAGCACCCCCCAGGCATGCCTGGCTCCTGTTCACGTTCCCCGGCCCCAGCCCCTACTGTGCTGAGTGGAGAAAGGATTGTGTGAGAACTCGATCTGGCATGTGTGTCTTCTCTGATCCCCGTCTTTGCGTCTAATCTCACTCTCCCAGGAGGTGGGTGTGTGCATAGACCCAGTGGGAGCTTTAGTGTTAGGTATTAAGTTTGCTAGATAAGACATCCTAATAGTGAGGTGATATATATGTATCGTTTTAACAATTTGGACGCTGATGATGAATTACTTGGAAGTGCACTTTATGTTTGCTTTTTTACTGTAAAAATTTAAAAATCTTTATTCAATATAATGAGTATTCAAAACTGATACTGATGCTGCAGTGATCACTATTATTATATTATTTGAGAATGTTTAGGAAAGGTATTACAGTTGTTAGAAAAAGCAACCTGAGTGGTAAGAATCCCTGGAATTCTCCTAGTAAACAGTTCACATAGGCGAAAAAAGATGAAAGAAAGGACCATTAAACTATGAAACTGTTAATGTAAGAAAGTTAAAGATTTTAGCCCCTGGGTTCTGCAGTGAACTCAGCTTTAGCACATGGAATTTATCAGATTAAAAATGGGGGATAGCAACAATATGAAGAATGTATGTAATAAGCTACTTGTTTAAAAGAATTCAGGTCTCTTGGGTCCATGGATTGTATCTTTCAGAAGACATTAAATGTAGCTGCCAGGGATCTAGATAGTAGACTATACTCAGGAAGTGATTTGAAGATCTTTTTCCAGAATTTATCTTTTGTCAGATCTGCTCTTTTTGTTTTCTCTATAGTCAAAATTCATATAAATATATGATTCTGATAGTGCTCATATAATTAGGTGGGCCTATATCAGTAGTGAACAAGGTCAATCATCTTTGTAAATATGTGGATTATCTTCTTATTTTACTCCTTTTTAAAGAAAAGTAGTTTCACTGTTTACCTAAGCACTGATCCCTAAACCCAAAAGATTTCAAAGAATGTTTTATTTTTAAATGTTTCTTTTTTATCACTATTAAAATAAGTACGTTTGTTTAATTTGACCTACCTTTGATCTTACTAAAACAAAATCAACTAGACTATTTCCCAAATATTCATATTCTCTCTCTCCCTACTCACTCCTTTAGAACTTCCAGAAAATGCTTCTGCTTAAATTAAATACAGTGTTTCATATTTGTTAATCTTCTCTCACTGGTCAGTGGATTATCTCATATGAGCACCTTGTTGACATTTGCTCTGAATTCTCGATGCTGGTAACTGTCTAGACAAGTGCTTTTCCTGTTAAGGAACAGAGTCCTGCGTGCTTTTTTCTCATTGAATAACAGTGTTAAAACCATAAAAGCGTTGTTCTTCTTTCTTTAAAAGTGTTGTTACTCCTTTCTATAAAAGTGTAATGGGCATTCTATAACAGATATCTTGAAATGCCTAAATATGTGAGAAAATGTGATCAGAATAAGAGTAGGAAAGTAAAATTTTATATTAATAATTGCAAATAATAAGATAAAGCTTTCAGCTTTTCTTAGGGGTGTCCATGTAATACAATTTTGTTATAATAATACTTTTTTCATTTCTGAAATCCTCATACTTTTAACTAAAATGTTAAGATGCATGTTTTATGCTTTCCTTCTTTTTGTGTTACCTGAATACAGGTAAACACACGAGTAACCAATGAATACATGTAAACTTCCCAGGCCTTCCAAATCATGCCCTACCAGTGACCACGCTAGAAGAATCAGAGATTGTGCCTTCACTTTGTGGTTGCTTTGTCAACGCATCATTATAAGCTATAGTGGAAAATGTTAAGAGGGTTCTTATCTTGTGTTGTCTCAAACTGGAGAAGAAAATTGGTACTCCTATCAGGTGTTTGTAAACTAAGTGGTATCGTTTCTATCATCCGATTAAGAATTAGGAAAAGTCCTCTTTCCTCTGTCAACTCATACCATTCCAAAGTGATTCCAGAGAACACATCAGAATGTGTTCTGTAAGCACTGGCTCCGTAAAGTCAACCTCAGTTCCGTAAGCGTCCAGTCATTTCTGATAAAATGAGCAACCTTCTCCAATATGACATTCCATCACAAGGCCAGGGTTGTACAGCCAGTGTTTTCAATATAGTCATGGAAACAAGAAAGACAGATTGTTTTTGAATCTATGCAAGTAATTATATTGCCCTGAAAATAAGAATACTTAATAACAGTTTCACAATTCTGGAGGGGTCAGGTAGGGAGAATATGATATCATTTCCCAGTGTTTCTTTTATGATTACAAAAGCAGACTACCAAATTATTATGACATATAGATAGCATAAGAAGAGAAAGAGCTTCCTTATAATATCCAGAACATAGAATATTAAAGTATCAACAATATTCCAAACAAAAGCCATAGTTCTCCCTCAATGGTTCATGTAGGCCTAGTAATTAATTATTGTTCTACTTGATCTTGGGTTAGCAGTCTCATGAATCCATCTGCTACTTGAGTAGAGTTATGGAAATCCTGATTCATTCCCCTAGTAGGATCTCAATGCTGTTTAAATGATGCTGTAAGAATCCTGTACCCAAAAGTATTTGACTTAGTATTGTACATAGCGCTGTACGCCTTTTTTGTAGAAGATAAGTCACCCTGGCCTGTAGCTGATTAATGCCCATCAGGGATGCATCAGCATAAAAGAAAAATCTGTGGGTGGCAAAATATTTTAAATGGCTTTGATTAACATATTACTGATAATTTTCAAAACTAAAAAATCTAATGAGAGTTCATTATAAGAGTAACAGCAACCGACAGGTAAAGTTAGTTATGGTATGCAAAACAAAGTTAATCCAAAAACGTTGTAGACAGAACATTTATAAATATAATGATTAACCCTATTTTCAAAGAAGATTGGACATTACATCTAATTTCTAAAAATGGAAGAACATAATCTTTACAGGAAAAAAAATCTTCAAATATAATGAAATAGTTCCAAGATATAATATACCTTGAATATACCAAGCATATAATTAGAGTAGACCAAGGATATCACAAAAATAGATTTAGGTAGTCTGGAGTTGGACTTAGACATCTGTGTATTAATAACACAAATTTAACCTAGAACAAATCTTTGTTATTTTCTAGGTATGTCTGGAAAATCTCAGACAGTTTTAGGTACAAAAGATATCATTTAGGATTCAATTTGGGATTAGGCAAAACATCAAAAGTTACAAGAAATTTAGAATACCTGATTACAATAGGATCATAAGTTACTTCGAAACAATACTTGACTACCTATTTAATAAAAGTGAGTGTAAAAGATTTTAAAAGTAAACGTAGAGGTAACATGATTGTAATGAACCTGTCTCTTTCCTAGTGGGGCACGGTGGCTTAGACCTGTAGTTCCAGCTTCTTGGCAGACTGAAGGAAGAGGATTGCTTGAGCCCAGTAGTTCAAGTCCAGCCTGAGCAACATAGTGAGACCCCACCTCCACAAATTTTTTTTTTTTTTTTTTTTTAATTAGCTGAGCATGGTCGTGTGTACCCGTAGTCCTAGCTATTCAGGAGGCGGAGGCAGGAGGATCACTTGAGCCCAGGGAGTTCGAAATTGCACTGAGCTACAATCAGGCTGCTGCACTCCAGCTTGGGCAACAGAGCAAGACCCTGTGTTTAAAGTAAAGAGAAACAAAAAAGAACCTTAGCTCTTTCCTAAGTGACTTGATTTCTAAAATACTCAAGGGCATAATAAATTCAATATAAACCATAGAAGGTTATTCTGGTAAAATACAGCATCTTTGGTGGCTAAGAAAATTACACAAAAAAAGATTAAACCTTTATATTTTAGGTGAATACAGTAAACCACAGAAACAGGACCAACAAATATAAAATGCATTCCCCATTTTGTCTTTTGTTATGCTTTTTTGTACTTTGGAACAAATTGACATTTTGAGATTGCACTAAGGGGGTCTGTGAGGTCAGAACTAATTTCACAATATTACTAAGATGTTAACATGCAATGTGTTTGTCATTGCTATCTCCAAACAAATCCATATCAATAAGTGTAACCCATCAAGAAATCTTTTCGGGGTTCTCAGTGTGCTTGAAGAGCACAAAACCCAAAAGCCCACCCCTTTCTGATAGAAGAACTACTCCTGTCCTAGAAAAATAGAGGTACATAGACAATTGTGTTTCTCTGAAAGTTATTTCTCCTAAGTATAGCATAAATCACATATTAATTATACCTTTTAACCCAGGAAACTAACTTCTGGTTCAGAGAGAGAACTGGGGGTGGATAAATGTGCACTGCCTGTCACACAATGGCATTTATGCATATTTCATTACAGGCCCAAAGATACAGTCTCTCCATAGGATATAAAAATAAGAAATAAAATCATAGGAACTTAAAATTATACTTAGTAATCAGTGTTTCTATATTCTGTCCTACTTAGCAATGGTACAGGTATCTAGTGAATATCCCTTAATTAACTCAATTTAACATTAGTTCAAGGTTTTAAGTTACCTAAAAATCTTGGAAATTATGTGCAATTTTTATAATATAAAACAATTATTGTTGAAATAAGGTTTGTCAAAGTAGTGATTCAATTTGAGTAAGGACAAATTTACATTTTTCATAGTCTTAAACATCAAGCAGGAGTAACATTCATTCATTAGGTCTGTAAATCTGTATAACTTTTGGAAGAACATGTACAACTAGAATAAAATGTATACTTTTGTTATACTTAATGCTAATAACTCATAGAACACATAGCTATTTTTATCAAACCAAAAATATTCAGCTAGTCTTATTTGCCAAAGATTTACCTAAATATGTGAACTTGAATTCTTAAAACATTTGAGTTTCAATAAGAATACTATTTTATTTTGTAGAACTGTTGAAAGTATTGTTAAGAATTCAGCTTCCTTAATTGCTGGGAATTTTAGGAATATTCCATTTGTAGGTGCTTATTTATTTCTAAGCCAATCAGAGTAGAACTTCTTTAAGAGAAGTCATAATCTCATTTGATTACACCAGCTCATGATGATTATCTCGGGATGGGAGCTAATGGGTGTTTTGGAAGTCCCCGGCTAAACTGGGGTTCCAGTACCATCTGTGCTAGCAACCCTGCCCTAATGGGAGACCAAAGGGAACTGGGTGTGGGTGCTTACAATGTGCCTTTCACAGGACACTTCTTTTATGGGGTGGATGACCTAATGCCTAGTTGTCCAACCCAGTTCCTCACATGGGAAACTTGCACATACTGGCAGACGCCCTGTGGCTCTTGTCTGACCCGTGTCCAGCATGTGCCTGCCTGACCATCACTTTGGTGCTGGCAGCCTGTCCTTGTGTTCTCCCAGGCATCCTGGGTAACCCAGCCACTTGGGGTAGCCCCTGGTTCTTCAGATGGAAGGTGCAAATTTAATACACCACCACAATAAGAGATCAGTTTGAAGACTTACTACTTACAGATCATGAGGAGGGAGGGTGCCTTGAGTTGGGAGGGGGTAGTCCTCCATCCTCGGGTCATGAGAGGAAGGGATGAGGAATCAGGTAGAGAGAGTGAGGGAGGGACCCGTGGGCCAACATCTTTATTGGGGTCCAGGGCATTATCCAAGCAGCTTTTAATTGGTGGGTTTAGAGCAAGCAGGCATGATTTCCAGGAGGTCACAGGTGACTGAGAGGTGATCTCCCAATCAGCACACTCCATGCAGGGAGTAGGGGTCAGCAAGGCCAGCCAAGGCTGTTCCACATGGAAGTGGTCACCAGGAGGAGGCTGTATAAGGTGATAATCTGCACTGACCATTTTGAGGAACAGTCAGGGTAGGGGGTTTGGAGCTGGAAACTGTCATGGGTGACTGACCAACAGAATTGTTAATCATGCAGCTCTCTGGGAGTGATTCAGCATCCCATCTCTTAGGACAAACACATGAGCCGCAGAGAGATTTCCTGAATTACAATCTTGTTCTGGGTCTACCAGCAGCTGGTTGTATTTCTCATACTTCTATATGCTTTTGTATAACTGATTGTAGTATTTCGTGGATTTTCCAATAGTAATAGCATTCTAAGAGGATGAAAAATACATAGAAATTTTTTTCAACTCAAGGGAACATGCTGAATGCCAGCTGCACTTAAAGTGCCTTAAGGGATATGCAACAACTTGGCCCTTTGAGTTGTCTTTGCTGTAGTTTTCATCTGTCTTGCTGCTGTGATTTGAATGTGTCCTCCAAAAGTTCATGTGTTGGAAACTTGATTGCCATCGTAAGTATTAAGAAGTGGGACTTTTAAGGGATGATTAGGTCATGAGGGGTCTGCCTCATGAATGATTAATGCCATTATTGTGGGAGTTGGTTCCTGATAAAAAGGATGAGTTTGGCTCGATTTCCTTTCTCTGTCTCATGTGCTTGCTCACCATGGAATGCCTTCTGCCCTTCCACCATGGGGTGACCCTCACCAGATGTGGGTGCCATGCTCGTGAACTTCCCAGCCTCCGGAACTGTGAGCCAAGTAAACTTCTGTTCATTATAAATTACTCAGCCTGTGGTATTCTGTTATAGTAACAGAAAATGAACTAAGATAATTGCCAATTAGATAAAATACACAGCTATATTTTAAAATTTTTATTATAAAAATTTTCAGGCATAGAGAAAAAGTGGAAGAATTATACAGTGAACACTCATATACCCACCAAAATTAAAGGATAATTTTCTTAGAATGTTGCAATCATGACTCTTACTAATATAAAATGAGTGTTACTTAATTCATTAATTAATGAGGGAACCAGAAAGCTGTTATGTCCTGTAGAAAGGAGTATGGAATGAGCAAACACATCGAAAGACCACTGGCAGTGCTAAAATGCCTTTAATTCAGAAGTGCAAAACTGGCCTCTTCTGGAGTGGGAGGGAAGTCAGTTGAACTTCCACTGGGCAGATTTTGCATGTCTGTGGACAAGAATTCTTTACATTACTGTCAGTTTACTACACTTGACAGAGTTGTAAAAGACTCAAAGACAATGAAAGGCATAAAGCACACAGAATCAGATAACCCTGAAGGGTGTGTCCGCAGCCATGCACAGTTTCCCACTGAAGTCACCCAGTAATCTTTTGTTCCACTTAAGTCTTTTCACAATTTTCCCCTGTAGTTTTCCTCCCTTGTGATCAAAATAATCTCGACTAGCCCAGAAGAGTATGTGTGGTAAACAACGCCAAGTATTTCACAGTTTTTCCCTCCTGCCTTGATTTACAAGTGTTAACTTTTTTACTCTATTTACTTTGTCACGACAAAGTTTAACCAATTCTCCATCAATCCTCTTATTTTTAAATTTATTTCCAAGTATGTTAGGAGTCTCTTTGATTAATCAAGAGAATCATACTGGCTATATTTTCAAATTCCTAACTTAAGAGATCAGATAAGCAGATATGCTTACTGTTTTATAGATTGCTCTATTCATTTCATCACTATTTCAGTCCTGGGTGCATTTGTCTCACAGCCCTAACACGTGCATCTGTCTTGGCCCTGGTTAACATCATACTCTGGGGAGGACTTGCCTCTTTTAGGTTCTGAGGCTAGACCATGTAAATGAACCTTTAGTCTACTAGATTTCTTGACAACATCTGCAAGTTAGGGGGATAGAAAAGCATAGTATTCTTCTTTGTTTGGATTTTCTTGCCTTCTGTGTATTTTTTCTTTCCACTTAGACTTCCATTTAGGGTTTTGAGTTTCCTTGAAAAAATTCCTCTCCTTCATCCTGGGATGGGATGTACAAGTCTACGGTTGACTTGAATCTATCCAAACCTTCCTTTCCTGACACTGATAGGGGTCTTGTCCAGGGTTCTCTTTTCCTGAATGATATTAATAGATAAGACATTAATAGAATAGATTAGTAGATTATATGAGTATATATAAATTGTGTATGTGTACATATACATGTGTAAAGTGCAATTGGCCCTCCATATCCATGGGTTCTGCATCTATGAATTCAACCAACTGCAGATGAAAAATATTCAGGAAAAAATAAGGATGATTGCACCTGTACTGAATATGCACAGATTTTTTTTTCTTGTCATCATTCTCTAAACAATGCAGTGTAATAGCTACTTATATATCATCTACATTGTATTAAGTATTATACAATAATACCTATATTGTATATAGGTATAATCTAAAGATGATTTAAAGTATACAGGAGGATGTAGGTAGGTTATATGCAAATACTACACCATTTTATATAAGGAACTTGAACATCCATGGACTATAGTACCTTTGGGGGTCATGGAATGAGTCACCCACAATACATACAGGGGTGACTGTGTGTATGTTTACATATATGATGTACAGTTATTCATCACTTAACTATGGGTTTACATTCTGAGAAATGCATCATTAGGCGATTTCATCTTTATGGAAACATCGTAGAGAGTGTGGACAGCAGCCTAAATGGTATAGCCTGCTACGGACCTATAGATGGTACAGCCTAAGTGCTATGACGACTGTCCTGACGGACTGTGACAACTGTCCTATCAGTGGTCGGTCGTTGACTTAAACATCATCATGCAGAGCATGACTGTGTATAGAGATAGATGATAGATATCAGCACTTATTTCCCACTTTGTAATGATCCATTTATTAAAAATATTTAATAGAATATTTTTGAGGGCTTATTGTCTGCCAGGCGTTGTTCCAGGTGTTGGGGATAAAGCATTAAAGCAAACAAAAGCTCCTGCTCTCACGGAGCTTACCCTACAACTGTGAGAGATGGGCAGTGATGACAGCAAACAAGATGAACGTGGCGCGAGGAATGTCAAAAGGAAGTGGCGAGAGAAGGGTGTGCGGTGTGGGGCTGCAGTTCTAGCCAGGTGGTTACAAGACAGGCTCCCTGAGAAGGTGACTTTTGATCAAAGGCCTGAAGGAGATGAGAGGGCCCTGTGGGAATCTGGGGAAGGAACATTCCAGGCAGAACAAACAGCAAACGCGAAGGCCCTGGCTGGAAGTGCATGTGTCACATTCAAGGAAAAGTGTGGCTGCAGCAGTGTGGGTGAGGGGAGAAGTCAGAGGTGAGACCGAAGGGCACAGGGGCATCTCTCGTGGGGTGAAGTCATGGCGAGGAAGCCTCACACCATAAGAGTCAAGGAGTCATCAAGACTGTTTCCTTTTCCTTTCCCCTGCACCCCGTGGTCCTAGAGATGGGTGCTTCCCACAGTGGAACCCTACAGGCTGCTTTTGGATGGTTCTGCAAAGCCATTTGGGGCTGGTCTGTGTATTTTCATTCAAGAATGACATTGAAGAGCAAGATGAGGTTTCAACCAGTATCTCGATAACTAGAGACTCCCACGTAAAGGCCTTGTTTCCAGACTTAAGCCAGGTAGTTGTTCCATTTGTGGTATCAGAAATAGGAAAGAGCTAACAGTAGAATATTCTGCTGAGACAACCAAAAAGACAGGGAATCAGCCATCTGTTGTTACTGTATCGATCACTCCTGGGGGTTCTTCCTTTGAGTATCTTTTTGATTCATATTACCTCTTCATTCTTCCTTCTCCACCTTCCTTGAATGTACTTACATAGCAGATAGGCCCCCTTCAATTCTGTCATTCTAGTCAACCTGCGGTCCTTTGAATGGCTTTTGTTCCTTCTTTGCATTTACTTCACATTGACCATTTAAGACATGAATGAGTATGCAATGGTTTTACTACACAGTTGCATTTGAAGTATTAATATCTCATATGAATTACAAAAGTAGAGGAATAATGTGAACCCATTTCTGCTTATCTGTATAATATACACATACACACACTCCCATAGAATGAACATTTGGCTGAATATATTATCAAATTGTTAAATAATATTTTTATGGCTGGTGGAATTACAGGGAATTCATATTTCTAATTTTGTATTTCCATGGCATTTAAGTGTTTTGCAGTCAGTGTGTATTTCTTATGAAAGTAAAAATATTTAAAATCTTTTATTTAAAAAAAATTTACAATTCCAGTTAATAGCAGATGCCAACGCAACAAATAAAGTTCCATTACCTATGCCTCTGTGTGCAAGCGATTTGTTGGCCCGTGCAACAAAAGCACAGACATTTGTGCACATTTTCTGAAACGAGAATGTGGTGGCCTAGAAGCCTTAGGAAAAGTGGTTGTTAAGCCTGCAAACATGCTCTTCTTACTCCTGCTTCCTTTGAACTCTGTAAAGACATTGACACATTCGGAGGTCTGCTAGCTAACTGGTAGGACAGACTTCTAGAGGGAAATATTAAATATTTGTTTTTGCTCTTCCACCTCATGCCTGGATTATTTTGGATTGGTTTTGGGATAGTATCTGGGTTTCTATCTCTTGGGCTATTTTTTCCAGGAATATAAAGTTTTTTTTCTTTGATATATGCTTAAATGTTTATTTTTAAATGACGTAACTTTTCAAAAAAACTTATTAAAGTTTATTTGTGTGGGAAAAATATTTTTTATATTTTTGACTGTTTTTTGTTCCTTCTCTTTTGAAATCTCTAGCCAACAAGAACATTAGTCATGACAAGCATGCCATCTGAGTAAGTACTCGTTGTTTTGATAACTTTCTATTCAATGTAAAATTTTAAACTTTTCTCCCATATACTCCAATTCTCTGTACTTTTAGGCAGTTCATAGATCTGTTGTGTATCACTTTTACTTTATGTAATTAATATCTGATTTAGAAAATCATGGAAGATAAAAAATGTGGTTAAATGTGTACCAATGTAGAAAACCTGGGAGAAAAAAAAAGAAAAGAAATGTGAACAGTTTCGTGCTGAAAACTTTTGGGGGTGTTGTTTAGACAGCATTAAGAGGGTTTGTGCTCTTTTTTGCTATTCCTTTTGCCTGCTTAAAACTTGATGGCTTTGTCTAACCAGCCCCACCCCCATGAATGTTCAGTAAATGGAGCAATGCTGACCAAAAACTTCCCCTTAAAGGTCTTAAAGAAACACTGTGGTGGAAAGCTTCCTACAGCCATATTAAAGCAGCTATCTGCACATTTTGTGAAAGGGTTAATAGCTTGCTGGCATGCTCTTATCATCTTCCTTAAACACTGAACACAATAAGAACATCCAACAAAAATATAGTGCTATATTCTTTGTAACAGATTTTCGAATTCCTGTTTAAAGGGGAAAACCATGATTTTTATATCAATCAGAGGTTTTATAAGGTTTTCAGACATTCATCAAAACACTGGAACATTTCGATGAGAAATATGCTACATAAAGAATAGACATTTAGGGTCCTTTTCTTTCTCAAGGGCTGAAAATAAAAGGATGGATAATTCAAACACCATATATTAGATAGCGAAAAAGGAGCTCACTGAAAATTTTTGTAAATATATTATGAAAATATTGAACACTCTAAATAGTCTAATACAGAAATGAACATTGAATTTAGGTATAATATTTTTAAAAGTCTGTATTTTTTTCTAAAATAAAAAAAGTTAATAACTAGTTATTTTCTCATTCAAGGTTTAAAAATAAAACTTTCATTTAGGTCATATCCTTTCTTACTCTTTGTTCCTCACATAGACTTCTTGTGTGGGTTAAGAGCAGGACCGGGACATTCTGACTCCATACAGATTAACCATGCCTTGAGGAGACACTTGTTACTTATTGACACATCCAACAAATAGCTGGCAACTGCCAGACTTGGGATGGAGAAAATTAGATATTCAGAAATGAAGAGTTCCAGAGAGTTCCGTTTAGAGGCTTTTACTTTTTACTTTTGTTTTTGTTTTCTTTTTGCATTTTTTGCCTCTATTTTTTCCAAATTTAATATTTTTCATGACCTAAGTAAGCACAGATCCTCTGGTTGGTGTGGTGAGGGGGCCCAGATCTTGACTCACATGCATATATCTTCTCTATCCTAGTGATCTCTAAGAATTTTTTAAAGTGTGATATGATTCAGCCCTTTCATTTTACAGGTAAAGAATCTGAGGTCTTGAGATGGACATACCTAAGATCACTAGAGATAAAACTAAGAAACACCATCCTTTGAAAGGAAGAGGGTTAGAGACAGTCTATATAAGCATGGACAAAAGCCTCTTTCTCTTTGTAATATTAATACAATTTTTAGAGAGGAGAGGTGTCTATTTAACTCACCGTGTACATCACAGTGTGGCTTGGAAACCCTTTCATATCCTTGGCATTTCATTGGGGATTTTTTAAAACTTCCTGGGAGACAGAGAGACAAGCAATGTCAGAGCTAAAAGCATTAGTGAGGTCATTGTAAAAGGAAGAGAAGAACTGAGAGTTATTTGGTAAGGAAGTTAGATGGAAGAAACTTTTTTTTTTTTTAACAAAAGGATACTCTAAGCATTAAAGAAAGGACAGAGCAGGAGAGAAGTGGTGATGAGCTTTGTGAAACACAAGGGCCTCTGTCAAAGCCCCAGACTGGACCTGATGATTTAATAAAAAGGGTCTTTTTCCCCTCTTCGTAGAAAAACGATGTGTTTGGCACTCAATAAATGTTGTATTTTCAAAATAAAGTAAGTAAGTGAGAATCTTGGTCTTGACCATGTGCAAATTGGTTCAAATAAGGTCTGGTTTCTAATGCCGGCTCTGTCCCTAACGGGCCCCACACTGGGGCAGACCATTTGCAGCCTCGGGGCCTTTTTTCTCAACCCTTAAAATAGTCCGAGTTGAGATCTCATGTTTTTTTGTTTTTTTTTTAATTTATCCAAATTTCAAGTCATTAATCTTAAAACATGAGGACAATATATGAAATAAAAATTACAATTTTAGCTTTCCAATTTTTTTATTATTCCTATTATTTAACGTTATCACCTTGATGTTCAGAGACAGGACATATATTCATTTGGTTTATTTTTTATTTTTTTCCCTCTATCTGTTAGAAAGCAGACTGTCGTCATCCAGGTTGTGAATAAATTTGAAGGCTTTTCCCTTGCACGGGAAGTCTGTGAGACGACCACGCACGTGCTCTGCGGGGAGCCCATCCGCACCCTGAACGTGCTGCTGGGAATCGCGCGCGGCTGCTGGGTTCTCTCTTATGAATGGGTAAGCGCTGTGCTGGAACTCCATGTTCTAAAACAAGACGCTGTGATAGAACTGGTCACCCTGAAGTGATGACGCTGGGGCTCCTGCCAGTGTGCACCCTTGTGTATCTGCACGCTCTCCTGCGAGCAGGGAGGACCGCTCTTTCCTGGAGCTTGTCCCCCTCTGCTGGCACCCTTCAGCCAGTGCCAAGTCCTAGGGGAAAAGGAGATGGGGCGGGTGGAGTGCAGGAAACGAGCAGCCTTCAAGATAAAGCAGGAATAAGATTGGAAAGATGTGGAACGAAAACGCAAAGTGCGTGTTCTCACAGTCAAATGGGCTTCACTCTGTGTTTGACCAAGAAATAACGTGACCTATGCTAGTGGTGGTTTGAAAAGCCAAAAGAATTCAGGGCTTGTTTTCACAGATGGATTTACTTAGGATGAAACATGTTCATTTAATCCCATTTGGATATGTTTTATCTTATGCATATCTAGCTGTAACATTCTTTGCCTTTATTTCTGTGCATTAAAGGTAGTTTTAAAAAATATATCAGCGTGTTTATTATTCACAAAAATTGAAGTTGTCTGTTAATGGTTCTATTTTTACTTTGATCCTCAAGCGAAGGTCACTCAGAAGCATTGCTTTCTGATGACAGTAGCATCGTTTGTTACTTGAGTTACCATTTTTCATCTGTTAAGTATCCACCCTCCCTCCCGCTCCCTCAAGAACGTATTATATTGATACTGTGTTAATTTAAGCCAGTAGAATTATAATATGCAGAAACTGCAGGTGTATTTTTAAGAATGGCTGTGGTCTTTTTTCCATGTTATAAACTTAACACTGCAGCTCCTTGTTACAAGAGATTTAAGAGATTAGTGCTTAAAGTTGTGAAATGGAAACGGTTGACATTCCGAACATAAGTACTACTTGCATTGGTGGCAGTTGGGGATCATCTCACCTAATTATATACTATTACTGCTTTATGTTTATTTGTGTGGCATACAGTAGTCCCCTCACCCTCAGTTTTGCTTTCTGCAGTTTCAGTTACCATAGTCTGAACATATTAAATGGAAAATTCCAGAAATAATGTATACGTCTTAAATTGCATGTCTCTCTGAGTAGTATGGTGAAATCTGAGGTCCTGTCCATCAAGCCCAGGGCATGGCTCCTCCCTTGGCCCAGTGTGTCTGCGCTGTGGACGCTCCCTCCAAGAGTCACTCAGTAGTCCTCTCGGCCGTCTCATCGGCTATCACAGTGTCACAGCGCTTGTATTCAAGTCACCTTCATTTGACCTCATCACAGCCCCCAAATTCAAGAGTAGTGATGCAGGCAATTCTGATATGCCAAAGAGAAGCTGTAAAGTGCTTCCTTTAAGTGAGAGTTTTCGACTTAAGGAGAGAAAAATGGTATGCTGAGGCTTCTCGGATTTATGGTAAGAATGACTCTTCCATCTGTGAAGTTGTGAAGAAGGAAAAAGAAATTTGTGCATACTATATATAGAATTCGGTACTATCTACAATTTCAGGAATTAACTGGGAATCTTGGAAGGTATCCCCCTTGGATAAGGGTGGACTGTATAATGCATAACTCCAGCTTCCATGAATGGTGGTTCCCTGGTTTCTTTCTTTCCAATTCAAAACATGTCTGTATCTTCATCAGTCAGCCCTTCCTTCCCTCAGGTTTCAGAAGAAAGTCAAAAATTCATGTTATTTTCCATTGTGGAACCAGTGCAGTGCAGACAGCTTGAAATATCAACAAAGTGTTTGGGAAGGATGTGGCTAATGAATGTACAGTACATCGATGGCTTGAGAAGTTCCATTCTGGTGATTTAATCTTGAACTTGAGCCACATGGGCGACCTGAGACCAAAGCAGATAATTATGAGCTGAAAGCTGCAGTGGAAATGAATCCGTCTCAAGCCATCTCAACCTACACATGCATTAGCAGCAAAGTTTGACTTTATTATTCCAACAATATTGGACTTGAAACAAATCGTCAAGGCAGAGAAGCTAGATAGACCGCCACTCGCTCTCCAGGCTTCTTTGCTGTTGGCACAATCTACTATTAAGATGGCAAAACTGTGTCAATAGTTCAAACTCATATTTTGATTAATTGTAATTCTTCTTGTTTGAGATATAATAAACTACCCCTTTTTGATTTGAAATCAGACATTTCATATTTAATGACCTAATATAAGGAAAAAAGTTAAGAAATTAGACTTCATCAAAATTGAAAACTTTTAGTTTGTCAAGGACATTATAAACAAACCAGAAAAAAAAATTTGCAAATCTCGTATCTGGCAAAGGACTATGTCCAGAATATGTAAAGAACTCTCAAAGTTCAACAATAAAATAGCAAGAACCCTCAAAAAGCTGGCAAAAAAAATATTTGAATAGACACTTTACTAAAGATATACAGGCAGTAAATAAGCACATGAAAAGATGCTCAACACTATTAGTCATTAAACAAATGCAGTTTAAAACCACAGAGAGATACCACTAATATTTATTATTAATAGACTAGCTACGATGAAAAACATCGATGATACTGTAGCAAGGAGGCAGGACAGCTGGAACTCTCAAATGCTGCTGGCGGGAGTGGGAAGTGATACAGCCACCCTGGAGAACAGTTTGGCAATTTCACACAAAGTTAAATGTTCACCTACCATCTCACTCAGCAGTCCCACTCCCAGATGTTTGCCCTAGAGAAATGAGAGCTTATGTTCACATAAAAATCTGTACAGGAATGTTTGTAGCAGCTTTATTTATAATTACCCAAACCTGGAAACAGCACAGATGTCCATCAGCGGGTGAGTGGACGAATAGGCTGGTTCAGTCACGCAGCGGAAACCACTCGGTGATAAGAAGGAATGATGATACGGGCAACAACCTGGATGACTGTCTCGTGCATTGTGCCAGGTTGAACAGGCTTGTCTCAGAAGGTCATATGCAGTGTGATACCATTTATCTATCTTTCTGGAAAAGGCAAAACAGTAGGGAAAGAGAAGAGATGAGTGGTTGCCAGGAGTTAAGGTGGGCGTAGGGTCTGATGGCAAAGTGGAAGCACCTGAGACGTCTCTGGGGCGTGCCATTGTTCTGTGTTCTGTTAGAGGTGGTGGTTGCAAGAACTTACAGTTGCGTTAAAACGCAGAGGACTGTTCACACACGTGCACGCACAAATGACTTTTACTGTTTGTAAATTTAAATTAAAAAGTATTACCTAATGTGGCTTCCCAAGTGAAGATGTTTAAGCACCCTGGGTCTGCTAGTTTAGCACCGTGGTTTCAGAACCAGATTCCCTTCTGCATGCTCAACAGTTTTACAGTTCTCCCGTATCTTCAACCACTGTCTCTGTTCTAGGTGCTGCCCATCAGCATTTAAGCTCAGTCTCATCTCTTCCATCTTCAGAAAATGAAAACAATTTTAAAAATGACTTTCCCCGGATTGCTCTCTGCTTTCTGTGCTACTTTTCCCACCTTGTCTTCCGTGTGGCAAAACTTCACAAATACATGCTTATACTTGTCCTTGCCTTACCAGTGACACCCAAACGCTTCGCTATTTGTGAAAAATACCAACTCCTGGGGAACTAAAAAGGCCTGGATATACTATGGCTTAAAGCAAAATGTCTGTTCGTGTAGTTAGGAACATAATTGTGAAGGCTGTCAGATGTTCCCTCCAGCTGGCGCGGTGTATGCATTGATGGTGACAGGTTGCTGGTGACTTGCACCCTCAGAAAAGGGTTTAGAAACAAGCTGAATCTCTTTCTCTGTTTATCTTTCAATTAGACAAAGATAACTGCTACTTCTTGCATGGCCTCCCTACTTTATTTTTTTAACAAAATTAGTGGATACAATAAACATAACAAATTTCTTCGAGAGAGGATAGTTGCCACCACCATTAATAAAGCCACTCCACATAATTTCTAAAGCTTAATACCTAATTTAATGTTCCACTGAAACTTGTATATAACTTTAGATATGAACTTCCCAGGTTGTAATTTCTTTTAGGGTCAAGGTTTGAAGTGTGCATAGTATATTCTTGAAGGATCATATTCCTTGTATAAAAGGAATCAGAGTCTCTCTCTTGCTCTCTCTCTCTGGTCCTCCTTCTAACCCTGTCTCCAATGCAATTGGGGGATTCTTAAAATATTCCCTTTGGCTAGCAGTATAAACTTCCCTCCAAGAAAAACATTACTGAGAATGTTTTTATATCAGACTTTATGTGGTATTCTCTGGAAATTTCTTGTAAAGGAGAGTTGTAGCAGTCTTTCAAAATTAGATGGTTCTATGTGGCCCAGATATTCTTCCTATCGGAAAAATAGTGGTGATTTTTATAACAGAATTCAGTTTGAATTTTTACTTAAAATCTTTTTTTTTTTTTTTTGAGAAGTTTGTTGGCAGTTTCCACCTGTTTACATCAGTTCATCCTTCCAGCATTAACTCTACTGTTTTCAGGAAAGAGAATAATTTGTGTTCTTCCTGCTTCATGACTGAATTGTCTGGCACAAACATAGAAATAGAAAACCATGTCAAGAGTCGCTCAATTTCCTATTCATGGGAGACAGGAAGTAACACAACAGAAAAATAAAGAAATTGATTCGCCCAAAAGCGTCCCAGTAGATTTGAGTTGTTTTGTCGTGTGTTGTTCAAGCACAACGCTGTTTGAATCTCTAAAGCGTCTTTTTCTCACTCTCACTCATTTGGCGTTTCTTATACACCCCCGTGACTTATCTACAGTTCTGCTCCTCCTTGCAGCCCTTGTGTGGTCGCTAGGACAAGTGGGGTGTCCTGTGACCCAGTCTTCCTTTTCCAGCTACCATCTCATATCCCTCTGTCCCCCTCTCAAAGACATGGAGTATCAGGGAATAATTCAGCCTATATTCAGGTTAAAAAAAGTTGATTCTGAACAACTTATGAATAAGGCTTGATAACAGGGTTTTAAAGCTAACTCAGTTGTAAATGCAGATGTAGGGCTTACAGCTAAATCGGTTTTACAGCAAGATGTCAGGCTGTTCACTGTTAACAAATAATCCTGTGTTTCATTAATCAGAAATGATGTCAGAATGAGTCAATTTTCTTGACATATTTAATGTGACCCAGTTTGGGTTTTCTCTCATTGAGTTCAATAAACAGTGAGTGAGGTGAGACATAAGTTATTGGCAATGAGCACGGTCTCCATCAATTGTGAGGGTTAAAATAAGATGCCTCATTCACGCAGTCCGGGCCTCTCACTCTTTGTCACAGAACACTAAGTCACTCTCCTAAAACTATAACCCGTGGTATGATAGAACCAGAGCTGGAATCATCACCCTGCCTTCTCACAACTATTCAAAAGGGATCATCTTGAAAATCAGTCTCTCTCTCTCTCTCTCTTTTTTTTTTTTTTTTTTGCCTTAAGTTGGCAGATTAACTTCTTAACTCATTCTAAGAACGAATTCCAGGCAGATCGTACTTGGTATGTGGTATTGCCACCGGATTTTCGGAGCATTTCCTCCAGTTCTCTCCTGGAGACATTTGTCAGCCACGACCACGAGTGAGCACTGGTGTTTCCAAGCTGACTCGAACGTCAGGCTAGGTTCTCTGAACTTTTACAGGCTTCATTACAAAGTTCTTTTATCCTGCCCCAGATTGAACCGTGGTAAAAGACTGGATACTTTACAGGGCGTTTTCTGGATCCTCACAGAACAGGTTTGCGGTAGAGAAGGATGCTATGTGGTATTAAAAGTTACGTTTAGTGTTGGAGACGCAAGGCAAATGGCTCGTCCGATTGAATGTGGATCTTTGAAACAGTGTCTGTCAAGGCGTTGTGCCAAGGCAGTGACTGTGAACAGTATCTCAAAGTACTCGTAATTTATAAATTTTCATTATTAGAATAATGGATTCTGGTTTCGGACAGACATAAAACCTGTAGAGCTCCTTTCCCTTGAGGTGGTCACTGCAGAAGGCCCAGGCTCCTTCTCTGGAGAAGCTCATGCAGGCTGCCGAGAGGGAAGCTGGTGGCTCTGCCCGGGTCCTCCCCTCCCCCTGCACCCTTTCATTCATCCTGGCAAGACCCTGGGGTGCACTTTCCCTCATTGGAGGTGCCGGCTTTCCCAGTAACATAATCTCGTGATTGAGGACAGATATGAGTGATTCACCCAGAAAACTGAGGGCTTTGGAGTTGCCCTCCCGGGGGACATTTGAACGAGTGTGTGGACAGGACTCTGAGTGCCACCTAGGAACAACGAATGGTGGAGTTTGAAGGGGTCAAGGTGATTTTTTTAGAGTGAGAAGACTGTGAAGTGTTGCTCTGGAATGCAACCATAGACTTTGTTGGGAATGAAGTTCAATCATCATTTTCATGTCTTTACATTAATATTTTTTAACTGTGGAAAGGTGCTAGACAGAATCTACTTAATACACCTGGCACAGAAAAGCAAGTGCACAGGTCCTAATACTGCAACTTTGCAAGGAATATAAATACCTGAGAGTCTCAGAGTGAGGAGAAGGACAGGCGTTTGGAGAAGACGTTGGGGACCCAGCATAGCGTGCAGGTCATAACAAGGAATGTGGGAGCCACCCACTGGAGTATTTTAACTACAGAGTGGCTACATTTGTCTCCCTAGCCTTTCTGTAAAGAATGGATTGCAGGGGGGCACAAGCGGAGCAGAGCAACCAGCAAGAGGCAGCTAGGGTCGTAAAGGTGAGAGACTGTCGTGGTCATGACTAGAGAGTGTTCCACAGGTGAGGAGGTAAGAACAGGTTGGCTTGCTTCTTAGGAAGATTTAATGGGATTTGATAACATGAGGTCTGTGGGAATAGAGAAGTCAAAATGTCTCCCATCTAACTTTTTTACTGGAGCAACTGAGGGTAGATAGTGGTGCCATTTACTGAGATAAGGAATTCTGGGAGAGAAAAATGTATGCAGGGTTTGGAGTACAATAAAAAATTCTGATTTAGGCATATGGAGTTTGAGATTCCTATTAGACATTCAAGTAGAGATATCACAGATCAAATTATGTATTTGTATGTGTTCGGGGGAAAGTTTAGGGCTATAAATATTCAGTACAGCCATGGAATGTAGGAAGTGGGTGTAGAACGAGGAAAGAAGTGAGTTTAGGCCTAAGCCCTGGGCTGTGCCAACATTTAGAAGTCGGGAGAAGGAAGAGGAGTGTGCAGGGGAAAGCAGGAAGGGTCAGTTAGTGACATGGGTGAAACAGCAGGAGAACGTGGCATTCAGTCAGGAGAGGAGCTGCTTCAGGAAGGAGGGATGCTCTGCTCTGCTGAACGCTGCCGGAAGGTGAACAGGGGGAGACAGAGAAGTGGCTGTTGAATTTGACCAGATGAATGTTGGCAGAGACCTTGAAAAAAGCACGCTTAATCAAATGACTAAGAGGGTTGAAGAGTTAGCGAGACGTGAAGCCCCGGAAGCAGCAAGTGTAGGGCTGATGCGTTGCTGCCACCAGAGCGGAGACGGTGGTTGGCAGCTGATGGGGCAGTGTCAGGTGTAGCTCTCGCCTTCTGATGTAGCTGCTGAAACACAACGTTCCTGGTGCTCGACGACTGGGTCGTATTATGATGAATTGGGAGTGGTCGTGGGAAGCCCCCGAATCTGTTGGCTAGTGAGCAGGAAAAAAAAAATCCAAAAACCTAGATTAAGTTTACACATATTAAAACAAAAGTTGCTGCATTTGGCAAATAGTGTGAGTGGATACGGCTGAGAATCAACATGTGCGGTGGGTACCAGTTTCTGCCTGTCCTTTCTAAAACCATGGCCTTCAGGGGTCCCGCTGTTTTTCAGTTTTCTTTTAACTTGGGACAACTGAGTAGTAACGCCAGGTCGTAACTTCTTCAGATCTCAGTTGTCCCTTAATTGCCTCCAGACTGAGAACTGTAGGACCTCCACTTAGTCCGTGCTAAATCGTAGCCCGGGTCAAAACTCACTTTAGCTGCACCTAAAGGTGCGTCTTTGCCTAACCTTCACAGCTTTCTGTCAGGTCCCTGAATTCTTGCTTCTCTTGCTGATGTCTCAGTCAAGCAGGTCTTGCTTTAAATAATAGCACAGAGTATCTTAACTGTTGGTACTCATCAGAAAATTCAACCATGATTTGATGATCCCTCTGTAACTTCTCAAAAATTGTCTTTAGCTATCCATCATTTAGATATCAGTTAGATATCCACCAGTGACTTTGGGGACATTGTTAACTATGTATTCTTTCAAGGTTTCTAAACTGTATCCCTGAGTTTAGAAGAGATTGCCAAAGGACATCATACTTGAATCCTGTTTGTTTCTGCATAAATACTCTCTGTGAATTAGGCTTGAGTGACAAGTTAACATTTGAAGAGAGGTGACATAAGAAATACTAGATTTTAGAAAACTGTTGCACTTTTTCCAAACTAACGGGCAACATTGTACATTTTGCTACCTGATGATTTTCCTGTATGATACACACAATACATTTCCCATCAAATTCATTTTACAGAAAAGCTTTAGGCTTTCCTTTACCAGAGACGGAGAAATATATATTAATAGCTCAAAGCGATTGTGTCAGCTGAAATAACAG
Source organism: Cheirogaleus medius (assembly GCA_008086735.1). Taxonomy (NCBI): domain Eukaryota; kingdom Metazoa; phylum Chordata; class Mammalia; order Primates; family Cheirogaleidae; genus Cheirogaleus; species Cheirogaleus medius. The sequence goes on from VBSM01001927.1 coordinate 3,525,945, forward strand.
CTTGCTGTAGGTTCACAGGAGGTCTGTTTCTTCGTTCTTTGTGATCGATTTTTGTTCCTTTGAGAGAAGGTTTCTCTGCCTGAATATTAAAGTTCTGTATAACCTAATAATTTGTCAAGCATCAGTGGTTTTCGGGTAGTACAGACCTACACACTTTAGCCTTGGCACGTAGATGCCATTGTGTGACCACTGGTTGTTGGCTCTAGGGAGGCTACAGCAGAGCGGAGCGCTTTAGTCCTTGCCGTGGTCTCGCCCTTCCCCTGCAGGCTGCCCGCGATCTGCCACATTAAGCACCAGGCGTGGGCGGTGTCCTCAAGTGAGCAGACAGACGTGTCTCCACTGAACGTTACGCAGTTCTTTTGGACTTTGGTTTTGGTGGATAACAACAAAACAAGAAAGAATAGTACACAGATACTTATTGTTACAGGTTTTTTTTTATTTTTATGTATTTCTAATATTTTATGGACACTTTATCATAGTAGAACATTTATTTCGATTGTTACGTTGTAAACAATATTTAACTTAGAGACAGCCGTACTCTCCTTGGCACAAGGGAGAATATTTCAAAGATGAAAGCAGAACCTCTTTAGTGGCCTCTGGTTACTTAGCAATTGCCTGCCCTTTGAGGGCAGAGATCATGCCTGTCTTTGCTTATGTGGCCCCAGGACGTAGGATTAGACATAGAACTCGGTGCTTGTTTGTTGAATAAGGAAAAGAGTAGATGGATGACTTGTAATTTCTTTTAAAAACCTCAGAATTTCTTCTTGCCTCTGATGGATTAAAAATCTCATGTAAAAACATTACACGTCATTCTGAATGACAAATTATCCATGTAGTTAATGTGTTTCTTGTTAAAGTTTATTAATGTATAATAAGATGACCTGATGTTCATTTAAGAAAAAAAAAATCTTTATGATTCAAATTCATGGAAAAAAGAAAAAAAAACAGTGATTACTCTTAGTAGGCATAATATTTGGTTTATTGTCTGTGTTGGTAATAATAATTTCTGTTTTGTTTTCATACAACGAAGTGATGTTTCTGTTATTTATTTTAGTTACAGCGGAATTCGTTATATTTATTGCTTTGTTTTCATTTTGATAAGAAAAGTACATGCTTGTGTTATTTATAAAGATGTCTGGGCTTCACATTTAAGTACAGTGGTGAAATGCAGGATCACCCTGGTCATTGCTAAGCAATATTTAAAAAGTGGATCTCACTGAGCAGTTAAGTCTTAACTTCTAAGAATAATCCATCTTCACTTCTGGAAACCGGAAAAGATTGGGCAAAAATATAAGCAGAATAAATCTAACTTAAATACCTGTATTCGGTAGAGCTGAGCTTCCTTGTAAGAATAATCAGGCACATATGAATGTACAGCTTGATTTTCCTCTCACCACCTGGTACTTAGTCTCTATCAATTAGTATCTTTTAAAGAGGAAAAAGAGTTCTTAACTTCTTATTTTTGGCAGTTTATTGCTTATCTTCTTTGTCTTGGTTAAATAAGTTATGTTACATTTTTAGCTTTCCACCACTTTCTTATGAGACACCTAGAGCAATTCTTATTAATCCTTAATAACATGTGCATCGGCCGGAGGAATCTTATTAAAGTGCAGATCCCAATTCAGTAGGTCTAGGTCCCAACCTGCTTTACCTGCTGTAGGCTCCCAGGTTGGCTGATTGATTTGGAGACAGGGTCTCACTTTGTCACCCAGTCATAGCTCACTGTGTCCTTGAACTCCTGGTCTCAAGCAGTGCTCCCGCCTCAGCCTCCCAAAGCACTGGGATTATAGGCGTGAGCCACTGTGCCCAGCCTGTTTTCCCTCTTTGAAATTTTTTCTTTTGAGAAGTCAAAAATTAAGGGTACCTTGTTTAGTGTTTTTGTTTATGAAATACTTTGTGAATAAATTAATTTTTTTCTTAGCTGAAGAAAATTTCTTAGTTTAGAAAAATTTATAAGTTAGATGAATAAATGAAGAAAAATTAACTTTATTGGTCTTGGTTGATATAGTGACATTTACTGATCTTGAGCTGTAATCATTTTGATTACTCAGAGTTTTCTAAGTGTTCTTTAAGAAATAGGAAGTTGAAACAGCTAAGGAAAGCACTATGACCACTAGCTAGCACCAATACTATATAATAGTGTATGCTTTTTCCTACTTACAAAAAACTATAATGTAAACTATGGACTTTGGACGATACTAATGTGTCAGTGCAGGTTCACCAGTTGTAACAAACATACTACTCTGGTTGGGGTGTTGATAAGGGGGGGCTATGCATGTGTAGGGGCAGTAGGTCTATGGGAAATTTCTATACCTGCTTCTTAATGTTGCTGTGAACCTAAAACTGATCTAAAAATATAAGGTCTTTAAAGAAAAACACTTGTGCTTTTCATAGATACAGTAATTTGAAGACAAGAACACTTTGGGTTTTTATGGTATCCTATTACTATAACGAACCACATTATTGCCAAATTATTGTCTCCCAAAGTAGTTCAAGAACTTCAATGTTCTCACTGTTCCTCTCCTGCATTGTACTGGAAGTCCTATCCAGTGCAATAAGGAAAGAAATAAAATATTCATACAAATTGGAAAGGAAGAAATAAAACTGTCTCTATTCACAGAAGACATGATTGTCTACATAGAAAACGTCAACAAATCTACAAAAAAAGCTCTGACAGCTAGCAAGTTGAGTTAAGCAAGGTTACAGAATCCAACACCATTATGTAAAATTCAGTTGTATTTCTCTGTGCTGGCAGTGAACAACTGGAATTATAATTTTTCAATATTCCTTTTATATTAGCATGCCCCATTGAAACATTTAAGTTTAAATCTGACAAAATATTTGCAGGATCTTTATGCTGAAAACTAAAAAAACAAAACAACAACAAAAAAACTCACTTAAATGAATCAAAGATGACCTAAAGAAGAGTGATATTACGTGTATGAATTGGAAAATTCAATACAATATTTTTAAAGTTGTTAGTTCTCCCTATTTTGATCTATAGATTCTTCTCAGTCCCAGTTCACAAGCCCAGCAAGATATCATGGTAGACATAGACAAGCATCTGATTCCAAATCCAACTAATTCCAAATCAACAAATCCTAATTTCACTTTTGAAAGAGACAGACAGTTAGAGACTCACACATTAGAGGGATCTCGGTGAAGCGTAACTGAGAACTCTCTGAACTATTTTTTGCAACTCCTTCGTCCATCCAAAAATATCCAAAATGACGTTTAAAACATTTTTAAAAATCAAGTATAACTTTTGAGGCGTATTCCTGTGATAAAGAACAGCACTCCCCCACCGTGTTTCCCAGCAACTGTTCTCAGTTACTTCTGATATTTACCTACATATTTCTTAATAAAATGCTTTTCCTGACACTTTGATTTTTCACTTTTAGGTATTATCTGTAGACTTCGTTCCATGACAGAGTAAAGTGTGGCTGCAGCTGTCTTTCACTACTGTCCACACTTGTCCCCCATCGGCCCATCACGGTTATTTGGCATATTGTACATGCACATGCGTATAAGCGCACGTATTTGGGTACTAAGGGAACACTGTTTGTTGAGCCACTTAATGTACTATGGCTCTTGCATTTCTGGTGACTTTTTGTTTTTTCTGAGTTAATGACTGACACTTATTTTGATCGCTTAGTTTTCTATGTACTTACTACTAATTCACTGCAAAAATACCCAAAAGGATTATAATTCTTGTCTCAAATCTGTCTACAGATGAGAGAATCCTTCCATTCCATTGACTTCTCTCGGAGACACCACCCATGAACCCCTGGTTGTTCTGCTGGCCCTGAAATGAGTTCTCTCCAGGTCCACAGACAGCTGTTTTCCAGGGGCTCCCACAACCCCAGGGACTCTCTCGCCATTTGGTTTGGTCTGTGTGTTCATGCAGGAGACTTTTCTCAAATGGGCATAAAATCATGTTTCATGAGGCGCCACTGCAAAGCCGGTAGACACGGCCTGAGTGGAGTGCAGATGATCTGATGTGGATGAGATACTTGCTTGAGGGAGGGCTGACCGTTAGTGCTTGCACGTCTTATTTTTTTCCTGTGCCGACAAGTGTCTCCAGAGACAACTGGCAGGGTCCTGCCCAAGGGTCCTGGCCTGGCTGCGTGTTTTAGTCATAGTCTGGAATGGAGTGGGCGCTAACCACAGCTTCTCACCACAGCTCTCAGAGAAACTATTCTGATTTTACTTTTATTCCAGAGGAGGGTGGGGCTAGGAGTTGAAGATTTGCTCTTTTTCACCCATTCAACACAGCCATTTTCAGAGGTATCTAGTACCACCAATTTCTCAGCCTTTCAGGGAGTTTGCAGAGGGAATGGGATGTTTCCCATCAACTTCCTTCTCTATACACTATAGTTTCAGCCTTTCCAAGTTGGTTACTATTTATCCATCTGCTTTGCAACTTCCAAGATAGCGTCATATGTTATCTACTATGGACTCTTTCCCCCTTCCTTTTAATTCCATCGTTTTAGTTGAGTATTGAGAGACAGTGGAAATAAATGTACACTCATTTTGCTGTTTAACCCTAAGTTGACCTCATTTTATTTGTTGTGTGTGATGTCATTCTTCACTTGCTTTTAATAACAGTACCATTTTCTGATTTGGGTTTACTGTAGCTACGCTGGCCTCACCTTGTCCAAGTTGAATGATTAGATGTATATAAAATGAGGAAAGACTGTTAGTATTTTGCCTGGTATGAAATTAACCATATAGTCAGTCCTACATTGTGCAAAGTTGTCTTTTCAGTAGCTATTAATCTAATAATAAAGCTAGAAAATAGTTCCTCTTTAAATTCATCAACAAGGTTTGGATTTTATGAATAATAATTTTAAAATGCCACAAATACCATCTTCACTGTGTATGTGTTACATACACGATGATGACTCTCTGTTGCAGTGGATGCTGAAATAATTCTGTCCTCCTTATGAGAAATATGTTGGGCCAATCTTTTAAGTGCACTTACTGCCTACCTGTGATCTTTCAAAACAGATTTTCCCTGTTTTGAACATTCTACTAAGGTAAAGATAAGTTTAGCTAATGAAAGTACTAAAGCAAAATGTTTACACTACATTCCTAATTTGATGGTTTTAGTACAATTAAATTAGTATTTTCTGCTATCTCTGTACAATATTAATTCCTGGGATGCCTATATAAAATAAATTTGTTAATTCACTTACCAAAACTCTACTTTTTAGTTGCCTTATGGCTTTATTTTCTTAACATTTAGAAAAGGACAAATTCAGAGAACATAAATTTTCTCCATGAGGTTGTTTTAATTCAGTTGACATTTTAATGTGGATTATATTTGAACTCAAATGCCACACACATTTGTAAGACTGGTTCCTTGTCTTCTCTCAGTGGTGCACTGTGTTTCTCACTGTACTGTTCTTTTACGCTGCCTCGTGTCTAAAATGAACCTGGTTTCGAAACTCTTTACATTTTATTTCCTGGGCTAATTATCTGAGTTTGTAGGGAATCACATATCGATAGTATATCTCTGTAAATAATACCATGCATAGGCTGATAAAAAGTAAATACTTTACCTAAATGTTTTTAACTACCCATAAAGAGCCAGATAGAAACATAAGTTGTGGTGTAGAATTACCCATTTTGTAATACCTTCTTTTACTGAACTTATTAAGATAAGTCTTTTGGCGGGGGCAGTGATGTTGTTTAGGCAATAAAAAGCTAGGGGAAAACAAAGAGACTTCAATGACAGAATGATCCTATACGCGAAGATCTAATTGAAGATTAAATAGTTATACTGAACAGGGTTCCCACAAGCACAACTTGCTATTTTCTCTCTCTCTCTCGGAGGCAGATTTTCCCGCATCACACTTCATTCCCACTTTACTGTCCTGGGCCCAGCATCCTCAGAGCTGCTTCTCCCGTCTTACCTGGCTTGTCTTCTGACTCTCATGCTCAACACTCTAGCAACGTGCCAATGCCACCCACCCCACTGAGATAGATACAAGGCGTGTTCCTACTACCTCACCATCTGGACCCAACCAACCCTGTTTTCGTACTACTTCTTCTAAAGAACCCTCTACTATAGCCAAAAAAGGAAAAAACAAAACAAAAAACCAACCCCCCCCCTTCCCAATGTCTGTCTCTTTGCCTGAAGAACTTTTACCGATCATTTAAGACCCACCTTGAAATGTCAGCTCATCTGGGGACCTTTTCCTGCCTCTCCCAGGTGGAGTGAGTTTGTGTCCTCCGGCAGCTTCCCCTAGCACTGTTGGAAAGACAGTGTCCTTCACGCCTCTCACCGGAGGGTGGGCTTCTCTAGGTTTGGGGCTGTGGTTCCAGGACCCTTCTTGCATTTGTGTTCATGGTAGGCTCTCAATACATTCCTCATTGGTTGTGAATGCACAGTAAGTAGAGGGAAACAGTCATCGAATAAGTAAATGCATGTGTTTAAAGTAAGAACCAGGCCAGTGCTGCAAATTACTGTTCAGATTCTATATGATGTTCTTGTCTTTATTTATTATGCTATCATGCTTACTTTTTCTTAGAAAAAATATTACTGTCTCATGTTGGATGAGTACTAGCTTTAACACATAACGAAGGAAATATTTAAGACTGATGGTGCTGAACCTTAAAACCCACTAAAAGGGAAGATGTAGGGCTCCTTCATGGTCATTCAACAAAAAGAGCTTAAGCTTTAGGTAGCAATTCTAGAAAAAAAGAATGGATTCACTGAATATAAAAAATGAAATTACAGATAAAAAAATAAATGAGTTATATGATTCAGTTTGATTATTTTAGCTGAAAAATTCTGCCAGTGCATAGAAACATACAGATTTTCAGGGAGTTTGGTTGTGGAGTAGAGATGACCACAGAATCTCAGATATTGTCGAATTAAAAAGGAAAACATTGTTTTGATTATTTAAAAATGTGTGGATTCAAATAATAAATGATGATGATGATGATAATGATGAAAACTTGTTTATGAGATGTTTTACTCTTCCAAAGTCTGGGAAAGATTTTCAAATGTGTTATACCTCCTAAAAATATTAGACAATGCCAGAAACAAAGTCATAAGCCAGAAGGATTGCTTTTGAATTTAGGTATGGGATCTATCTTCTCCTAATTTATTTTTTAAATTAACAAAACTCTGGAATATTTGTGAAGGACTGCTTATAAATGACTCTATAAATTAGAAACTTGGAAATAAAATATTTTTATTTTTTCTTATCATCAACTATCAAGCAAAAGGTAATGTTTAAATATTTGGCCTTAATAGGATAGTGACCCAGATTTCTAGTCATCATGAGACTTTTTCTTAACCAAGTGTTTATTAATATTCATAGCATTTATGCAACATGAAGATTCGGAAGGCACTTTGTATTTGAGAACACATCTGTTTCAGATCTATGGAGTCTGTCTGTCACTGCTGGATTTTTTTGTTTATTTTGCTTTGTTTTTGTTGTGTCTTTGAAGTGACTCTTGGTTTGTTGCCCACTAAACCTAATAAATCTATAGTAAATGTTCTGCTTGTTGTATCACTTGTAGGTGCTATGGTCTTTGGAATTGGGTCACTGGATTTCTGAGGAGCCATTTGAACTTTCTACCTACTTCCCTGCAGCACCTGTAAGTCAGATGTTTTATGATGATAAATGAAATTTAGTATTTAGTATTATCAAGAAATTATTATAAGCATAAGGATAAACTCAAGTTTTTATCAAGTCAAGAGCAAATATGCTCATAACTAAAAAGACATTCACAGGTCTTAATACCTTTTATCTGTTTGTGAGAACAAATGTGAGAACATGAGAACATTCTGCAAAATGTAACAAGGAATGCAGTCCCAAGAAATTTTTATTATGAAAGACCTCAGAATTGGGAAAAACAAAAATGAAAAATGACTAGATTCTTGGGACAGTAGTATCATATATGTTGCTTAATGCTTCTATTGTTAGTAGAGATAGAATTGATAGGTATAAAAATTGTGGCTTACTAGTATTATGATGTGGTCTTTATAGTTTGATGTTTTTCCTTCAACTTTACTAACTTTTAAGTATTTCAAAATGCTAAATGGAAAATTTCTGGACTCTAACTTTTTGAAGATTGAGTAATAAGTGAGCAATTTAAGGTTTAGTTGAAAGCAAGATTATACACAAGTTGGCTTTCATTTTCAGAAATATTAACTGGTTTGTGACAATTTATTCTTTCAATGGATTAATATCTTAAAGATAAATGGTGGTTTTTATCTGCAACCAGTCTTCTTGTTATTTAGTTGTTTCAGTAGGCCTTATGATTATAACATAATAAGAAGTTGAACTCTGCTCTCTTACCACTGTAGTTATCTAGGTTGTTGGATTGTTTTTGTTTTCATTTTTAAGATTACTGTTTTGATTTCCTTTCAACTTTATAAATGTTTTTTTAAGGAGAGAAATAGTCTGCTCAGTAAGACTGTTAGAATTACTGTGTAAGGAATTGAAGTGGAAAGTAAAAACACAAATTCCTGTATTATCTGTCATAAGAGATTATATATAACTTTGAATAACATGATGATGTTTGCTTTTGAAATTCATTTTACCTGCCTACATGGGGAATTGATATAAATTAAGTCTGTTGTTGCCAAATTTTTTTTACATTATCATTTTCTTACCATAGTATCTGTCATTGTGGTCATTGAGATACCATGGAAACTCATTGCCATTTGATGCTGTGAAATTTTCTTATTCTGAGATGTTTTTTAAGCTGATACAAAGCCGTGATAACCCTGTTGAATTTATAAAGCCTTCTTAAATGTAAAATAGAAATAGTTCTAAGAGAGGGAGTTTCTTTACTCAGTTAAATAAGTCATTGGAAAAGTGCATGCACCATGGTAGAAATAAAACAGAATGCCTCGACTTCTCCAGAGTCCATAATTGACTCAAAACATGTAGCAACAGGTAAGTGTTCTAAAACTAAGTTGGGGTGTGTGGGGACAATGCAGGGGTAAAATAAATTAGACTTAAAAAGTAAAGAAAAAACAATGGTAGAACAGTAGAAGGTGAAGACAGACATGTAGTAAAAGCTGATTGCAGATTTGACTCTAAACTTCCTAGCAGATGCCTCAAAAAGGAACACATGAGAAGTCGCTTCTAAATTGTAAATCATTACACAAATTTTCATTGATATAAATTGTACTATGAAAACTTCAAAAGGGGTTAAAACTCTAGGCGTTTAAGGATTTGCAGTCCTGATCATAAAGCCGTGTTCTCAAAATTTTCTGTAAACATTTGAACATACTACGAACATCAGATTTTGTTTTTGCACTCCAAAAGGCTGGTGCTTTTCCTTTTCAGTTTGCTGGTGTACATTAAAAAAACTTACTAGTGCAAAATATTTTTTTCCTTAAATGTAAGGGTGAATCTTGAGAAGTATAGCTTTGTATATGTCTTAAATCAAAGGTTTTTCTCACCACAAATTAAATTGTAGCCTAGTTCTCTAAAAATATATCTTACTAGAAGAGAAAATAAACCCCTACCTTAGAATAGTGAGAAGATAAAGTCTCTTTGTCATGGAATTAAATGTATAATTTTCTTCATTATTAAATTCATTATTAAAAATCAAATTTCCTTGTCATGAAGCACAGTTATTTCAGAACCAAATTACAAAACTGTAAATATGATCACAAAAGTTAAACATAGTCATCTCGCCTAATAAGTTATATTTAATTACTAAAAATACCTTCATATTTAACAGCTGAGCAGAAAAACAGTACAATCTTTACATAAACTAAAATGGCACATATTTCTATAGATAATTTCAGAGATCCTGGAAGTTTCCACCATATAAACTTGAACTATGTATTTGAGCATTAACTTAAAACTAAACTGTCAACATATATGTAAATATGCTATTTTCAAAAAGAAAATTTAAAGCCCCTAAGAGGAGTAAAAAAGGCACTAACTGTTTTTCCAGATATTAAACTGCTAATAACCACTTCTCAGAAAATCCCTGACTATATAAAATATATCATGGCTTAGAGAATTTCTTTTTTTAACTGTGATAGTGATGCTGAATTCAGGACATATGGATATTTACACGATCTATAAACAGTGCTTAGAGGAATGCAGTTCCAAGATTATCTGTGCTATATAACATAAGTGTCCTGTTTTCCAGTTATTTACTGATAAACTCGCACATAACATTCTTGGTTGTGACAGCAGCGTCTGTAAATTGTCAGTCTGATTCTCAGGCTTGGATTCATCCTCGCGTAGGTGTTCGACCAGATCACAACACCAGGTGTGTTTCGGGTTTCGCTTCGGTTCGTTATGTGATGCAGGTTTACGTAATGGAGCTTCCGGGGCTCTGATCTGGAGCACGTGGATCCCATGAGCACACAAGAGCACGCCCTCCGCGGTGGAGGAGGGACAGCGTGCAGCTGTGACTTTCAGTGCTTTGGGATTAAGTCTCTGAACGTAGTGTGATACCGTCTTCGTCAGGTGCACACAGGCATCAGAAATCTGCTGGTCGGATCATCATGGTTGTGGCCTTGAGCGAGTAGCCTGACCCTTTCCAGTAGTACCACTTAATACCGTTGAACTTATTTGTGTTCTGCCTTTGCGGGTAGTACATTCCGTTCAGGTTGGAAGGGCCACATGCATCAAACCACCAGCCTGTAGAAGTGAAACAGAAGGAATTAGGAACTAGGTAATGCCAACTCTCTCACCATGAAGGTAGAAATACTCAGCCTAGCTAGTAATCACATTCCATGCATTTAAAGTAGGCATATATGCCTGTTTACACCAGTGAATTCATGGTTCCATTATGGCAAATGTTTTTACAAGCTTTCTTACTCCTTTTCTCTTGTGCTTCGTGGAAAGGCCCAGCATCCGTAGGCAGGGATCCTCCACAGTCCTGATTTGGGGAGCACACAGCACTTACGTACTTACAGCATGCAGGGTCAATATCTGAGTAGCTGTCCATGACTCCCTTCCGGCCAGGATTACTTTTCAGTCCAGCAACATGGTGGGCTGAACTCACGCAGGCTCCCTTCCCTCTACTATAAAAAGATTTTTTGGTTGAAATAGGACTCAGAATGTTAGGTACTCAGTGGAGCTAGATAAAAAAGGAATCTCTACGTTCCAGAGACAAAAGGAGAATTTAGAGCTAGAGTGATGTGCTCACTAAGCTAGAGGCAGGGGCAGGAGGGGTGCCCAGCACAGCAGGGTGCAGGAGTGGACCTCATCTACACCTTGATCCCTGGGCTTGGCCAAAAAACAGGAGTGTGCCAGGTGCCACGGTTTTGGAGAGAAAGGAATACAGTAGCCCTCCCTTATCGGCAATTTCAGATACCTGCAGGCAGCCATGGTCCAAAAATATTACATGGAAAATTCCAGAAATAAACAATTCATAAATTTTAAATTGCATTCCATTCTGAGTAGCGTGATGAAATCTCCCACCATCCACTCCATCCTGCCCAGGACGTGAATCATCCCTTTGTCCGGCGTATCCACGCTGTCTGTGCCACCTGCCCTGAGTCATGTGGCAGCTTCTTGGTTATCCAATCAACTGTCGCAGTATTGCAGTGTTTGTGTTCAGTCACCCTAATTTGACTTAATGATGGCCCCACAGCACAAGAGAAGTGATGCTGATTTTGATATGCCAAAGAAAAGCTGCGAAGTGCTTCCTTAAAGTGAAAAGGTGAAAGTTCTAGACTTAATAAGTAAAAAAAAAAAAAAATTATGCTGAGGGTGCTAAGGTCTACGTAAGAATGAATCTTCTATCTGTGAAATTGTGAACAGTATATTGTTATAACTATTCAATTTTATTCTTAGTTATTGTTAATTTCATACTGTGCCTAATTTATAAATTAAACTTTATCACAAGAATGTATAGGGAAAAACGTAGTCTATATAAGGTTCAATATTATTAGGAATTTCAGGCATTCACTGGGGGTCTTGGAATGTATCCCCCCCCCCAGATAAAGAGAGACTACTGTAACCTTGATTTACATGTATAAATCTGAATAAATCTCAAAAACACTGTGTTAAAAGGACACATGCAGTATGATACCACTTACATTAAATTTTAAAATAAAGCAAATGAACCTCGACTCCAGCCTATCCAAGCGGTAGATAGGGAATGGCATTGGTAGGGCTGCTTTAGCCTTACTTGTTATGCTTTATTTCTTTCTTTTTTTTTTTTCCTTGTAATGCTTTATTTCTTAAGTAAAAATTCTAATGCAAGAGAATATGCATATGTGATGTTTTACACGTTGGTTTATGAGCACCGGTTATTATTTCATCCAGGTGCCTAAATTCTGTACTGGTGGTAACAGTTGATGACTTGAGTTGATTCAGATCAATGTAGGTTTGATAAGTTTGTGTGGGTTACCAGAACCCTTCAGATATTCAGGAATATTACAGATTCATAGGTCATTTCCTTCTGGAGCTTGCTGTCCTTAACCACAGAATTTGCTGTCCGTGCACAATCTAGCTGCTCCCTGGGCGGGTTCATTCCCGGTCCAGACGCTGGCTGGAGTCTGACCTCCTCACGGTCAAGACCACGCTACTTTCTCTCTTGGCTGCTTTTCTCCTCCCCAGTCTCTTTTCCAGTTCCATTCTCAGCCCCTCAATCTTGATTTGAGCAAATAAATATATTGTTTCCTTGGTTATTAATGCAGTTCTCCTGCTCTCTTGAGTAGCTCACCACGCGCGGGTGGTCTGAAAACCACCACCCTCTCACGGAGAGAGCTGCCCCCCGCGTGTGGGGCTGGCAGGCGGGAAACAGCGTTAGGCATATGTGGTCTCTCCGCCAGCCCCTTCCCCTTTTCCAGCTTTGAAAAGGATTATTGTGGTAGGATGAGGGAGACAGCAGCTTTTTACAAAGCCAATATAGTCGCTTTCACTCGATGACATCATTATGGCTAAAAAGGAAGGCCTGTGTTACCAAATCGTAATTATGCTATCTCAGGAACCAGAGGATTGATGTTTTAAATGGGGCCTAATTCCTTTGGTATTAAAGACATGAAACTTAAAAACATGAAAATCACTGAATTTTACTTTATTTTCATGAATAAGTCCTCCTTTTACCTGTAAATGATGGTTCTTACAGCGTAAACACACTATAACTTGGATCTTCTCCTTGTTTTATGCAGTAACTTGTGTTTATAAAATGTATCAATCATAGTCTTACCTTTGGTTTTCCTGGATGAATAATGCATTAATTTTATACGGTTTATGTTCTCTACAAATTGAACCTTCTTGCCAATTTTCATGTTTACCTTTTCATTCAGTTTGTGCTATTGGCAGAGCTTTTGTTGCTGTCTCAAACCTATCAGTGTTTTCAAGAACTAACTTGACGGCATTTTTCAGACTTTTTTCTTGTCTCAGTCACTACTAACTGGTTCCCATTAGCCAATTTCTAAACTTTTAAAAATTGGAAGAATAAGTTTTCCAGCAGTTGGTTCCTATGACTGGACTCTTACATGTTTCTGAATACCAGTCTAGCCATTTTCAGTGACCGCTACAACAGTCTTGCATATGGTTTTCATTATCATTTTTAAAGCAAGCTGATACTAAAGGTAGAAAACATGAAAGGCCTTCATTTAAAGTAGACAGTCATTCATTTTAATTTGATGTGCTAAAAAAGCAGGCTGGTTAGTCAGTTTCTTTGTGTTTGTAAGTGTTTGCTATATATTAATGGGATCCTTTAAAAAACAAAAAAGACAACTAAAAATGTCCTGTGTGAGCATTAAATTATTAATTGGAAATATTTCTATAGTAATGAATCTAGGTCATTATTTTGGTTGTCATTTTGAATTTTTAACTTTTTTAGTAAAGCAAAAGGAATTGAACCATCTCTCTGACATCTAATTCTGATCAGGCATGAACTTGAGAGCTTGCTGAATATCAGATGTCCCGTCCTTGCCAGTGGTAGGTCATGAGGAGACACAGTTGGCCTGCTGACAGTTCTAGCTCCAGATCACATTCTCACTGAAAACTTAACAGTCTACAAAAGTGAAAAACAAATTGACCTATATCAAGCTAGTACGCCTATTTGTGAAGTTTTGGACATTGTTACCAATCACAGTTTGAAGTCCAGATTACCAGCATTTCACCCTATGAAACTATCCCTTGCCAGTACAAATAGGAAGACAGAAAGTCATCCCTACCTCCTGTTAGCATTTGTGAACATTTGCAAATACATTTGTCGTTGTCGGCATCCTTTGTGCTAAAATCATTTCCTGGTTGGCTTATGCTGCTTATTTTGCCGGCTGTCCCTGTAAGTCCTTTAAGGTGAATCCTGTAAGCATGCAAAAGAAAAAAAAAAAAAATGTAATTGGCTTGGGTTGTTGATTTACCGTAGTGGGAAATTTTCTGTAGTAAAGAATTCCATTCTACAGAAGCGTGTTCTGTCCTGGTTAGTGTACGAATGCATACTCTGAACAAAATATTTTGCACTGACATAAACAGGAACCAACTTATCATCAAATCCTTTAGAAAAGAAGGATGTTTTTGTGAAACCTTCAACACATATCACTTGCACAAGCATCAGCAGAGACCGTAGGGCCCTGCAGTTTATTTTCCTGCTGCTTTCAGATAAACAGAAGAGAGGGAAATGCAACATGAGGGGACAGCTTCCCAGGTCTGCAGGCTTCATCCATTTTGAAGCAAGAGTCCTGAGTTGACTGGACAACCTCAGACATTGTCATTTTCACCACGGGGTGGGGAGGGGCTGACGGAGAGGGCAGCAGACAACAAGGAATGATCATTGAGTCTGGGGTAGAAGCCTACAAAATGGCATAGAAAATAAATCCTTACGGCTGCTTTGCCTCGTGTCTATGTAGGTAGTGTAACAAGCCTGTTAGACACTGAGAAAGGAACAAACATCATACTAAGTTCGACACTAAATAATAGCCGATAGCCCACATGTTTAGAGTGAACATGCTCCTTCACTTACGATGCAGTTACATCCTGATAAAACCACTGTCAGTTGAAAATATTGTGAGATGAAAATGCGCTGAATACACCTGACCTCCCAAACTTCATAACATAGCGTAGCCTATCTCAAACCTGCTCATAACATCATCAGCCCACAGCTGGGCAGAACCACTGGACCACACCGTGCACTGTAGGGTATCTGTTGTTGCCCCTGTGGTCGCGTGGCTGACTGGGAGCTTCAGCTTGCTGGCGCTGCCCAGCATCGTGAGAAAGTATCGTACAACATACGGCTGGCCCGGGAAAAGATCAACATTTAAAATTCAAAGCATGCCTTTTATTGAATACATATCGCTTCTGCACCATCACAAAGTTGGAGAATCCTAAGTCAAGCCATAGAAAGTTGGGGGCCATCTATGTTGAAAAAAATATGCTTACATCAGTGATTTGCATGCCAGAGAGGAGAATACAAGGGAGGAGAGAAGAAAATATGTTTTGTTTTGGCTTTCTATTTCTCATAACTTTGCTGAAGAGTCACTGATGCAAAAAAAGCCCCTTGGCAGACAATTCAGGACAGATCAGAACAGGCATTCACGTAACAGGGTGTTGGCACCGTGGCACCGTGTCGGCTCATGGAGTGTCTGACCCTCGGGGCCGGGAGCTTCAAGTCCCCACGTCCCAATAGAGATACAGGCACGTGAAGACCCAGGGGAGGCTCCTACAAAGCAAAATCCTGCAGTGGCAGCAGGAGAATTGTACTTTAATCCCCCAAATGATGCTCCTCTTTGAAAAACCTGCTGACATTTGCCAACTACTGCCTTGGAAGTACTACAATTTCCAAGGATTCATGTGGGAACAGAGTGCAGAGAGAAGTGGTTTACTCAGTTCTGTCTGCTGACCAGGCTGGGCCAGGCACTTACATAGGCGTGTGCATCAGGTGCCCATAACACCCCCAGAGACGGGCAGCATCCCTGTTGTCACATAGAAAGCCGTCGAGGTGCAGAGATGTGAACTTGTCCAAGGTCAGACCTTGTTAAGCTGTGGAGCGACTCCTGTGCTGTGTTTCCGCCCTGGCGCACACCATCGGGGGTGTTTGCTCATTGAGGAAGAAGTCATGAAGCAATGGGGTGAGGCCATGTGAAAGGGGAGTTCCCTAAGTGTGGGTGCTAGGGTACTTTGGTGTTCATGACTTACATTAAAAAAAAAATTTTTTTTAATGTAGTAGCCCTGGAAATTTCATCATAAGGCATTGACTGGACATCTGAAGCTCAGTGTTTTCTTAAATGTTTCAGAAGTGAGACTGGCCCTAGCTCAGTCTCTAAATACCTGCTGCAAAATGTTAATGCAGTAAGTTTTCCTCATCGTTGGGATCCTGAAACACTCTCCTCCTTCTCAGCCTCCCCTCATCGGCCCTAGATGGGGTCGAGATGAGCCACCGAGCCTGCCTGTCCCCCTGGTCACTCTCCTGCCTCCCTGCACCAGAGCAGTTCTCAAAGCAGAATAAGGGAGAATAGTATTTGTTACGAGTCCCTAGACGTTGTAAAGGTTGTATGATCTTAGATCCTTCTGTGGCCTACTGGTTTAAAGTGGTTACTTTAAAACTTGGTTATTAAGAATAGCCATGTTCTTGGAATTGCTTTATGTTGGTACAAGCTGATTTTATATAACAGTGGAGTAAAGCGGTAATGCCAACATTCAACAATTACATCTCAGTGTTTATTTAAAAAACTGCTAGAGTGTGTATGAGAAAGAATCACATTCTATCCATGCATTTATCCTCTTCTTATAACATGTACTTTTCAGTTTGACAACATTCGGGGAACATTTCTTGAGAGAAAAGCCTTTGCCGCTGCATACAGTTGGCATCCCAAAGCGTTTAGTCCCCTTGTGGTTCTCCTATCGCATTAGCATCATGTTTTATTAGGATAACAATATTTAATGTAATATCTATTTTATATTGCCAAGTAAATTAAACTAAGCTTTCAACCAGTGTGTGTTTTTTAAATGGCATATCCAAAAATTGATTGCATTTCTAAAGGAAATATCAGTTAAGAACCATCTCAGTTTAGAATATTTTTATAATGTCAGCATACAAGGGTAATGACCCATTTTGTAAAATCTTCTTATACAAACAGTCTAATCCTTAATTTTTGTGTTTCTTTTTTTTTTTTTTTT
>VBSM01001927.1:3551732-3573512 GCA_008086735.1 Cheirogaleus medius
TGATATATCATGTCTTTAATGACCAAAGACGCAGCTCTTCTTCCCTCTAATATCTCAGAGAAGCTGAATGAAAGGTAAAACGATAAAGAAGGCAAAGTATATGTATGGACCTGGCAGGAGAAGGGAGGTAGCGTCTCTTATGAGCCAGTTTGTGCCAGCACTGGAAGTATTATCTGACTTAATCTTCACAACAATCCCGTGGGTCCAGTATCGTTTTTCCCATTTAAAAACGAAAGAATCTAAGATCTACTGTGGTTTGGTAACATGCCCAGCCCCATCCATCCAGCTAATGATGAAACTAACTCAAAAGAGGCTCTTTACTGCCATGAATCAAAAGTATGTTTGGCGTGTCTTGCCTCATAATAATTAACTTGTATAATATATATTTCCCCTCACCCCTCTCTTCCTTCTCCTTTTTAACTGGTTCTATATCAAGACCCTGTAGAGCTTTCATATGGAATATATGAAAAATAGTGCCTTTTCTGAAAGATGAGAATGTTTTAGAATTTTGGGAGTTTCACTGACTAAAGGTTATTAAAACTGAAAAGAAAATGATATGTAAACTTTACTTACAGTTTGATGTTGATATCATAGTCAATAAATTATGAACTGTCTCCATCAGATCATGTTGCTGCTTTTGAAGAACTGAATTATTCACTGTGGCAGTCACTAATTGTTTTTCTAGTTCTTCAATGATGGAATTTTGCTTGGATACTAACACCTGCAGCTGATCTTTCTCTTCCTTTATGGACTGTAGTTGAACTATATGTTTGTCTTCCATATCCAGCACTTTCTTTTCTAGGAAACTTGTAAGGAAAATAATTGTTAGTCACTGAAGGGTATTCTAGTTATGTGATTACCTTCAAAGCCAAGTATCTTATAAACATCTAATCATTTTCATAATTCTAATAAAATATTTTATATTTGAATTTCTACTTCTCCAAGGCACTCTGTTAAGATATTATAAAAGTTATGAAGTAATAAGATGTTGCCATAGCCCCAAAGAATGTCTCAAACTTGCTGAGCAGATTAGATATATGGATATATGTGTATATGTACACATAGATAGAAGTATGTATCTTTGTATGTTTGCATATAGTTATATGCACACACATATACATACACACTGGAAAAGATACCCCCCTTCTGAGCCATGATAGGTAGAACACGAGTGTTACAAGCAGCAGATGCTGTAGGAGTTTAGAAGAAAAGGGATAGTATTTCAAGCTGTAGTGCTCAGGAAGTGATTTTTTTGTGAAGGGAGAGTAAGTTGGGCTGGACCTCTGGATGGGATGTTAGCTTTCTCCTAAACAGCTTATATTTTAATATTAATCTTAATGATAATAGCATTTACTGCTATGTGGGAAATACTCCTCTGTGAGGGAGGTAAATATGTGCCCAGGTTCAAATCCTGGCTGGCTCGCCCTGTGACTTGGAGCAATTTCCTTAATCGCTCGTGCACCAATTTCCTCGTCTGTAAATGGTGATGATATTACTTCATGGAGTTGGATTGACAAATCAATGGGTTTTAAAATGTAAACTTTACATTGCTGACACTGGTTCCTGACACATAGTAACTCAATAAATGATAGGGGTTTTTTTTTAATTTTTATTTTTTATAGAGATGGAGGTCTCTCTATATTGCTCAGGCTGTTCTCAAACTCCGGGCCTCAAGCGATCCTCCTGCTTCAGCCTCCCAAAGTGCTGGGATTTCAGGAATGAGCTACCACACCTGGCTGATAGTTATTATTAATATTAATATCAACATTATTATCCCCATTTCCAATGAGTAAATTGAAACTTGAGACAATAGATATTGAGACAATAAATCATATGCTTAATGTCACATATAATAGGTGGCAGGGGCAGAATTCAAACCCAGATCTTTCTTCTCTAAGAAATTTAACCAGCACTATCTCATATACTTAATACTTAACAGTTGAAATGTGAGCTAGCCCCTTAAAAAACAACTTTTAAAAAAATTATTTAGAGAGCTGATAAAGTTATGTCATATAAGTCCCAAAAGATTTTATTAATGGTTACATAGTTTGTCTTCCTAATTTCAATTTATAAAAATATGTTACTATGCATATGTTAAATTAAGAGCACATCAGTTTTAAACTGGAAATTTACTGTCCATTAAACTGGAAAATTCCTGTCCATTAAACTAGAGAAAACAATTCCAAGTGTGTAGAATCTATGTAAATACCAAATGTTAAGAGTGTTAACTGTTTCCTAGGAACAGATTCAAAGACATACACAGTAAAGGTACTTGGCAGTTGTTTTTTGTTTGTTTGTTTGTTTTGTTTTGTTTTTTCTTTGGAGACAGAGTCTTGCTCTGTCACCCAGTCTGGAGTACAATGGTACAATCATAGCTGGCTACAGCCTCAAACTCAGTCTCAAGCAATCCTCCTGCCTCAGCCTCCTGAGTGGCTGGGACTACAGGTGTCTGTTACCACGGCTGGCTAATTTCTTAGTTTTTTTTGGTTTTGGTTTTGGTTTTTTTTATTTTGGGGTATAGGTGGGGTCTTGCTCTATTGCTCAAGCTGGTCTCAAACTCCTGGCCTCAAAAGGTCCTCCCACCTCAGCCTCCCAAAATGCTGGGATTACAGGCATGAGCCACTGTGCCTGGCTTGTTTTTGTTTTTATTTTTTTTAAATAAGATACAAGAAGCTGTGGGGGGAAAAAAAAAAGATATAAGAAGAAAATTGGATAGCGTGACCCTTGATGGTAAGTCTTCCTCTCTCTGTTCAGTCACTATTAATATATTGTTCAGTACATACGAGGCTTTCTCTGATAACTGCAGGGAAAGCAGCAACAAAGGCCCTTCAAATCTTCACCCTGTTGGTACAGGCCAGTAAATAGAGCTTTCAAGATGCAGGTACTTTTAAAAATAGTGAAACAGTGAACCAGATGTCAAATCCTATCTCTGACATTTCCCCCAATATAAAGTTTAGTGGAAATGAATTTGCCCATTGCTATGTTTTGTTTTAAAGGAAGACGACCTCTTGTTGCCTTTTTAAAGTCATCTATAAGTCAATTATCTCCTTTAAAAATGAAGTATATTAGTGACAGCATCTTTGTGTTTCAGAATTTATTTTGCCACCACTAGCAAAATGACCACAGCTCCTTCTAGTTCAAATACGTAAATCGATTTTGTCTTTTTGACAGTAAAATTTCCTGAATCTTTAACCCTGCAAACAACATTAACCAGAGAAGGAACTGACTACTCATTACAGTTCTTGTTTATAAACAATAATAATCGGTATTAATAATCATTAGTGGAAATTCATTTACAGCTCCTAAATTTATTCCAGCCCTCTAGTCATTGTAAATCAGTATGTGACAATAGTATTTTAGTTCCCTTAGTTTTGTTTGACACAAGGTGCTTTTATGGAAAAAATGTTGTGAAGTTTAAATTTAATCTCATTTAAAACTAGATTTGAATTATGGGAAAATTACATTATCAGTCCATGTAAGTTAATGGGGTGGGGGGTGGAATGTGAAGGATTTAAGTTGAAAAAAAATGTGGGGGATCTTTTAAGCAAGAATGACCAGAAAGCACAGCAAGCTACAGTATGGTCGGAATCACTGTTCTATATGTTGTGAAGCTTTGACATACAAAGACATTTCCATGAAATGGTTCAAAAAAAGTAGTGCAAGTTGTTGGCAGTATTTCAAAGTAGCTCACTGAATAGCTGACTTAGTATAGCAAAGTTTGCTTTTCCTAAGCAATGTGTCCAAACTAAAGAATGAAAGTCATACTTTTTTAGGTGAAAGGCAATATGATTTGACAAGTATTAACAAAGATGACATGTGAGTGATATAATTGACATATTTAACTGATAATTTTAGCATTGTGGCATATGAAATTTGAAACCTAAGGGGGGAAACAGTATTCAGTACTAGGGTATTTTTCACAAACTAGACACATCCTAGGTTTCTTAAGAACATTATTGTTATGGCAAACCAAATAAAAGTAATTACCACCTCCCACATATATCCAGGATTACTGCAATGTGCTGAAGAGAACATTATTAAGTAAAACCATTTTAGCTAAATGAAATTAGTGAGATTGTTATATCTCAATTATTGCTCTCAAACCTTTCTTTGCTATTTTGCAGAAGAGAAATTTTAATTATGAAAGAAAAATATTTGGATTTAAAAAATCTAATTGCTTTTCAAAACCCTAAATCAATCATGAGTTAAACTTGATACCCAAAGAACAGAAAATAATTATTTCAGCTTAGTTCTTGATTAACAGTAAAGAATGATTATAAGACAGTAAATTTATCATCATTTTTGGTTAGGAATAAAGAACTATTTAAATTGTGAAATAGAAAGAATATACTGTTATGAGCATGCTCCATGTCATATATACATGTCTTGATTAAAAACAAGGAAATAAGCACACTAGGTATGTACATAAAATTATCCTCGTATGTCCCCCAGCTGGAATAAACCCATGAAAACCAACCTCACTTATCACCTAAAATTTTTTTTTCTATTTATCTCAGGGGGTTTTCTATATTTTATTTAAATATTAATACAATCATGTGTAATATTAACTTTTGTTTTCACCTTATCGTGTGTTTTGAGAGGAAGTATTGCATCATGAAACATGCATTGGCTTACACATTAGTGTAGCCGCCCCCGCTGTAGGTCATTTTGCATTGGAAGAAGCTAAGTCCCCAAAGGCAAAGAAACTTGGTCAAGTTAGTAGTAAAATGCCTACGCTCGTGTTACTTTTTCTCCACAACACTGGCATTATTTTTTTTATAGATTAACATGCCTAATATTGAGGCAGAGTTTGGAGGCTTCTGCAAGAGAACCCTTAAGGAGCCAGAGAATGATAAACAAAATCGAAGACTATATTAGAAGGTCCACGTCAGTTCAGGAGTGTTCCCTGCACCCTCCCCCTGCCCTTCCCTCCTCAGGTTTCTGATCCTTGTAGTGGACGTGAAGAAATCCATCATTCTGAGAATTCATCACTGGAGACAAGCTTTCATATCGGAAAGTATACAGGTCTTAATTACAAATATTTTTGTACCGTTATTACCTGTTCTTATCTTGCAATTTGTTTATTTCACTGGTCTGATCCAAAATCTGTTTTTCCAATTTGTTTGTAGAAAGGGAGTGTTCTAGAAGCTGAAGTTCAAGTCTCGTTGTCTGATTTAATACCTAAAATGTAACAAAATGGAATTCCTATTGATCATTTTAATTAGTTTAGTTTTATAAGTACCCACATTATAGGAAAACATAACTAAAACATTTATTAACTCAAATATCTTATTTGGCATATTTTTCATTTTCAGAAAAGGCTTGAATGTCTTGGATTACATCCGAGTATGTTAAATGTTTTTTTTTTTTTTCCCCACCATGTCTTTATTTTGGAAAGTAGTTAATAGTTCTGGACAATGGTGTTTGTGTCAAATAATAGAATGTTATTTTTCTAGTTCTGCCATATTTTTTCATTTCTTTTCACGCAGTGAGACAAGTGGGAATATAAAACAGTCATATTTCACAGATCAAAAGTTGTTGATAAATGAAAAAATATTTTCCCTCATCTCAAAACAAAATGCTGTTCTCATATTTATTTGTTTTTCAGCAGACAAAGGGATTACAAGTCACATGCTTCCATTAGTTAAAAATATAGCTGATTTTTGGTCTAGCATTTTCTAGTCTGTATCCACTTGTTTTAGCCTTTTATTTTTTTCTTTGCCATTTTTCTTTTTCCTATTTTAAAAACCATTTCCACCAATCAGGAAACAATAAAATGCCAATATAAAGTGGAAACCCAGCTCTGCTTTGTGGGCCTTTCTGACACACTGTATAACATGTGCGGCATCGCCTTTCCCATTGTATGCGAGCAACTTTAAAGACAATTCTTTAGTGTTTGGCTGCCCTTTAGCAGGAAGAATCGATTACTCACATCCTCTGTGTCATGGTTATTCAGGATGTGATATCACATGTAAATGCAAGTCAGAATTGTTGCCGAGGAACCAGGGACCTTGGAGGAAGCATTGTTAGCTGGGTATCTTTATGTCATTTGCAAAACCCCTGGTTTGTCCCCACAGTGTGGGTTTCAGGGATGGTCTTGTCCTCAGTCAAAGCTAGTTGAGTCCATATCATGAAAATTCCTCTGTAAATGAGTAAAGTCATTGGCCAATATAAGGATTCAGGTTTTAGTATTAACATCTGGAATATAGATTTGATTTGGCCTACATCTTCTTTGGGTCCAAACATTCTATGTTGTTGTGGTGTTTGTTTTGTTTTTTGAGACAGGGTCTAACTCTGTTGTCCAGGCTAGAGTGCCGGGCATCATCATAGCTCACTGCAGCCTCAAACTCCTGGGCTCCAGCCATCCTCCTGCCTGAGCCTCCCAAGTAGCTGGGACGACATGCATGCGCCACCATGCCCAGCTCAAACATTCTATGTTGGTTATTTCTAAAAGGAACTGGAAAATTGGGTCTCCTGTTTAATTCATAAGGATTATTAAATGAGTACAACTTGGGGGAGAGGCAGGGAAGGATGGTGGGCAGGTTGTGATTGACCCAGGAGTAATCGTAACATTTTTTAATGTCACTTTTCGGAAGTGTGTCAAACAGCTAGACAGGCCTCAGGGCCTCTGTCCGTGGATGACTGTTACATTATCCAGGTTAGGTCACTGTCTCTTTGAGATCTCAGACCTCCAACCATCTGCCATTGCCCAGTTTGATAACCTGTCCTTCTGGAAGACTAGAAGAACCTTGATTCTAATTAGAAATTTTCATATTTTGAATTTCAACCTAGTTCACACAATCAGTAACTGCTTTTACCTCCTGTGGTTAAATTTTTAGTAACTTATGATCCATTGTGTAAAATATTCATTTATATTTTTCTAAACTGTTCTGCTAGAATCTTAAAGCCGAAAGAGAACTTAGCAATGAGTCATCTGGCTGAGCCCCTTATTTCGTAGTTCTAACCACTAAGGCCCAGAAAAGGTAAGTCCCTTGCTCCTGTTTATCCATCTGGCTCATGGCGGAACTGGAGCCGCGATGGAACTCGGGGCTCTTGCTTGCGGTCACGCACCGTCTGTGCTGCAGCACGCTGCCTTCCGCTGTTCCACTTGTTTCCTTCTCATAAACTCATTCCACGGACCTTTTTAACAGCTCTTTGAGATTTAGCTTTTGTTTTAGCTCAGGCATTAGATTTAAGGACACAGTTTCTAGCTCTCTGCCTCAGTGCTTTTCATTTCTCAAATGCACAAAGAGTTCAGGGCTTAGCAATGAAAGTGCTATCTCTCTAGAGTCCAGAAAATACCACTGAGGCACAGTAGCATTGACCTTGTAGTAGTAAGGTGTGCATGGCACGAAAATTACTTGGATGTCCTTAGTAGAATAATTGTAATGTAACCTCAGTCTTAAAAATAAAAACATATTTACTGATTTTAAATTCATAGCTAGCCATAATTTCTTACAAATTCACCCTTTTTCTCCTGTAGCTGTGCTTTTGTTTGTTGAGTTTTTTTCCATTATTTATTTCATGGCATGACCTCATGGCACGAGTGAGTGCTGGTCTTTTAGCCGACGGGGCCATCGTGCGTTTTGCATTTTACATTTCGTTACTTACCTGGGCTTCCACGTCAGTTAGTTTCCGAGTCTGCTCCGCCGTTTGATTTAGCAGGTTTGTTCCTATTTCTATCATCACAGCCGTCTGGTTCTGGACCGCATTCTGCTGCATCTCCACCATTTCCTTTTTCATGCTGTCCTGGATGTAGTTCTCAAGCTAGGGAGGAACAAGTGTCAGAAGGCAGTAATTAGTCAAGCGCTCAGAAACCTTCTTCCCAAACGTTTGTCATCTTTTCCCTACGCTTAAAAAAAAAAAAGTCTGTTTAAAGACCTGTACCTTGCCGTCATTTTGAAATCTTGCTGGTTTTTTAATCACTAGCAGTAAAATACGGTGTGATTTCATTTTTACTCGAAATCTAGCAACTTAGTTACATCACGTGCAAGAGTGAGACAAACTGCTTGTTGTCCCTGTGTCCTCCAGAAGTCCAGGTCATGGCAGGCCTAAGGCCACAGCTCGGAGGGGAGCGGAGGGCGGTGAAGCGCAGCACATGGTACACGCATGTGCTGCTGTGTCGTTGGGTCTGTTCTGCCAAGCTGCACCTCTGTCTGCGTCATGCAAGACATGGAAGTCTGGTACTGAGAAGCCATCACTATTTCTACCACATTCTAGGCTCTCAGTTTCTCGCAGTACAGACTTCAGATGACGCTCTAAGACAGAGTGTGAGAAAAGGAGCATCTTTTGATTTTAACCACAACCTGCAGAACCACCTCTCAGTCCCGCACTTCGTGATGCCCTCCCCCACTTCCTTCTTTTTGAGTTCATTCAACCTCAGTATTGAACTTTCCTAACCTGTATGCGTTTTTCACAATTTCATCATTTCATATGTCAGGCAAACTTTAATCCCACACTGGTCCATTTACCACTTAAACGTGCCGTCAGATTGGTTCTTCTTTCCCTCAGTTACTAAGGAAGATGGACATGCCTACTAATTTTAGCATTAGCTTTAACACAAGAGAGTGAAGAAGCTAATTCCACTGCCATGGGTATAGATATCCATGGCAGTAAAATTACAGAGTTGAGTATAAATGCAGGGCAGCCTGGTACATGGCAACCGCACATGGGCTTGGAGTCAGGGAAGCCAGCCCTCTACAGCCTTAGGCTCTAGGTCTAAAGTTGCTTAACCTTTGGGACCCCAGTTTCCCTACATAAAAAATAGGGTTTCTAATTGGTCAGAGAAGTGTTTTATGGATGAATTAAGCTGTGCCTTTAAAGTCATTGTGTGTGCATAACTCCAGTGCTTAACATTTAATTTTCTTTCTTCCTTTTTTTAAAATAGTGATATAACGGTAACCAGTATTCCATTCATTGGTCTACCAGGCGTCCTCAAACTATGGCCCGCGGGCCACAAGCGGGTGTTTTTGCCCATTTGTTTTTTTACTTCAAAATAAGATATCTGCAGTGTGCATAGGAATTTGTTCATAGTTTTTTTTTAAACTATAGTCCGGCCCTCCAATGGTCTGAGGGACAGTGAACTGGCCCCCTGTTTAAAAAGTTTGAGGACCCCTGGATAAGCTCATAAGGACAGAAACTATATTTTTATTCTTTTCCTACATAGTGTTACAAATTTTCTATTAAGTTGAAAGTTGATTATAAAACTGCCTCTGGTGCCTTTCTTTAAAACTTGAAATTCTCTGCAGAAAAACCATCCACAGAGTCAGTCATCAGGTATGATTTCTCTCAAAATGTTAACCGCTAAATAATTCTGTAATTGCCGTCTTTAAGTGCGGGAAAGTGGAATGGGAGGGGTGGAGTTCCAGGGCTCCAACTCTTTGAGTTCCAGGGCTTCTTTGCTGATGTACTTGACAGAATGTGTCTTACGATTGGTATTTTATGGTTTGGGGGTTAGGCTGTTTCCATTGCTTGTGTGTCATCAGTACTGCACTCCCTCTGAGTGCCTTGTCTTGATGCCAGGGGTCGCTCTCTGGTGACTGTCCTCCCTTAGTTACTAGGCACATAAGTTAGCAGGAAGCATGACAACCTGCGTCCCCAGGTTCCATATCTGAGGATTTAACCGAGTTATCAAAATATTTAAAAAAAATTTAGAAATAGAATATAACAATACAACAAATAATGCAAGTTTTAAAACAGTACAGTGTAACAACTATGTACACAGCATTTATATTGTACCAGGTATTAAAAGTAATCTAGAGATGCTGTAAAGTATACAGGAGGACTGCACAGGTTCTATGCGAATACTATCCCCTTCTACAAAAGGAACTTGACCTTTGTAGGTTTTTGTGTCCTCAGGGATCTTGGAATCACTCCCCCACAGATAGCAAGGGATGGCTGTGCTAGAGCTCCGAACATTCGTAAAATCATGTAGTTGAAGCCTTTACTTCTCCATGTGGATCAACATAGAGTAGACCACTATAAAAAAAAATCAAGTGCTGTCACTTGGCAGTTCAAGGGCCATCTCTAGTAGGGCTTCATAAAATCTGAAGTCCCCAAAACCCTTGCTAACCCTTCATCAGAGCAAGCTCAGGCTTTTTAGTGTCTGTGATCCTTCTTAATTCATTCTTCTTCCTCACCCGCCCTTTTAAAAATCGTAACCTCTGTGATTACAATAAACTATTTAAAAGAATTCGTAGATAGCAGTTTGCAATTCTCCCCTCACCCCTCATCACCATGGGAGTAATAGAATCTTCGAGGTTGACGTTAAAGCCGTATGTCATCCAGATGGGTTGTCTTTGTTACTCTTAACACCCAGCAAAGATAATATTTGAAAAGATTTATTCTGGGAAGTTTGGAACTATGAAGATACACTCAAGCTGGAGTTTAGCTTAAATCTATACTCAGAAATAATAATTTACAAAATGGTATAAATAAAAAGTCTTAACCTCCTTATTGATTTCAGTACTTAAGGGCAGAATAGAAATTATCCTGTCTTTTGTCACTCTGCATCACATAACTCGAGAGGGAAAATGGCTCCCCTAAGGCCCCCTCCCCCTGCGTCTAGAGTGCCTGGGTCAAATGTGGTTCCATCCATCAAGAGATAGGAGAGGATTGTTTATAATTTGAAAATATAAGTTAAGTTTCAACTTAAAATTAAACTTAAGAACTTTAAAAGACATACAGGCCTAATTTCTAAAAATAACATTTCTTAACTCTATTCTCATATCTTTTTCTAAGCTTGAAAACAATAGAATGCAAAATACTATTTAAATCACCACTTTTTAGTTTTTCAAAATGACATGAGTGGTCGAGAGAGAGAGAGAGAGTGTGTGTGTGTGTATTAATCTTACATGGAAGCAAATTACAGACGTATGTATACATGTGTTATGTGTATTTGTATACAGATATGTATATAGTGTATGCGTGTGTAGTGTCTACACATGTTATTTAAATAAAGGAAAATTCTGTATGACACTCACCCAACTGCTAACTAACTGAAGTGTCTGGGAGAAAAATGGAACAGAAAGAGAAATATCAAGTAGTAGCTGTTTTGTGTTGATTTAAAAAGACACGTGTTCTTACACATGAAGTATTGAAATTAAATTAAGATTTTAAGATAAATGAGTGGCAGGACAGTTGAGTAATCTTTAAAAACAAGGAAGAATACTGTGTATTTGTGTATTTAGCCCCAGAAACAATAGCAACAGCAATGACCACAACGAAAGTTAGTGTTCCTCGGTTACTTGCTATGCTTCAGCTCCTGGGTGACTCCCTTGCTTGGACTCCAGGTGCTTGGCATCAGCGTGGACAGAGGCACGGCTGGGGACTGGGATGCCCTCAGCAAAACGTTAGTGCAGCCCTGAGGCCACTTCACACGTTTCCTGCCTTTCAACAGCCAAAAGTGATATATCTCAGCATTGGCCTGAGTGTGCCAATTCCAAGTCCCACAGGGCCTTACAAAACAGACCACCTACCACTCAGGGAAGGGCCATTGTTACCAACAGAAAAGCCTAGAATCAAAGACAACCAATGCCGATTTCATCTTCTGGGGGCATCCTGACAGACTAACATGGTTTTTCCTGCAAGGAATAGTAGTAACCTTTAGAGACAGAAAGACTATGGACGTTCATTACATAGTGTAAAAACGAACATTTCCGAGTCACGATCTCCCATTTAACGCAGCCTTTCCCTAAGTCTCTGCCTATCCAGGAGCTTGAGACCAGACCTAGGAGAGAAGCCCGTCGGGCTGATCCTCACAGATAAAGGAAACCTGAAATTTCCCCGTCTCCTGACCTTCATGGATTAGGTCTTTTCTAGTTTATTGCCCTGGGATGTCTTTCTGTTTGGCGTCCCTCTTATTTTTACTGTCTGTGACTGAGACCCAGAAATATAGAAATTTGCCCATTGAAGTTCCATTCCAGCTTGAGGATGTCTTGGTATAAGAAAAAAAAAAATGAGGTAAATAAGCTGTCGTCCACGGGCAGCGTCACACTCTGCTCCCTTCCGGCAAATGTTTCCCGTCCTTGTCGTCTGCACTTCGCCGTTCTCATCAAAGCAGCTCGAAGACACTTGAAACTCCCGCGGGAGGGGACATGGTTCTTTCCAACTTCACATGTGTGGCATGTGAAAGTGATTCACATGTGTGGGGACGTTTGACATCGCCTTCTTGTCTGAGGAAGTTTACGCCGTGATGGGGACGTGTGGCCCAAGGGCCTCGGAAAAGGTCCCCTGCACACGTGTGAAAAGACAGTGTGTGTCCACCGTGCCCGCTTCTTAATGGCTCACACACTCTGCAAAGTGTGCGGCCGTGAGCTGTTCCGCTTTTCTCAGTACTCAGACGAATTATCCTAATTTAACATTTGAGGGCTGTAGCTATCATCGCAGACGCATGGGTGGTTCCTCAGTGTTATTTGATTAGCTAAAAATAGTTGCCCCCCAAACACAACCTTTAAGACTTGGCAACACATTGAAACTCAAGCAACCAGAATAAAATATTTTAACATGACATTTATATACTTTTAACGCAGAATATGTTCTGACGTCTTTTATTGCTCTTCCAACATTTTGAATGATCAAATTTGACAAGGAAAAATAACTCCATTTGTGAGGCAACTATGGCAGATTGATTCCACCTTAAAATGTTTCTCTGGCCATCTTCCTTCTCACCAAGATTGTCATCATTGTTTCTTACACCAAAAGAAAAGTGCACTTGAAACTGGCTCCGTAAAGGAAGATGTAGGTAGTACAGGAGAACTATCCCCAACTTGCAGATTCTGATGTTGATCTCTCACCAACTGTAGATGCACGTTGAGAGATCATTTCTATTTATTATTAATAAGTAAAGTTCAGTGTCCTCATCCCTCTTCACTAATCAGTTTTTGCCACTCTGAGTGACCTAATTTTCCTAATAAATTAACCAATAATTTGAGGTTTCCTTGGAAACATTTTGCTATTTAATGGCATTTCAGTCTAGAAACAAGATATCACAACTGTCTCTCTCCCACACACACAGGATGTTTTCGTCACCTCAGTTATTCCCTTCTTCCCACTCAGCCTCCACCATCCTCTCTCTTCTGGAGGGTCACGCAGCCCCCGGCTGCCCTTCCGCTAGCCCACCTTCGGAGGCGGGAAGCCAGGTTCAAATCTGATCACTCCGCATCTCCCCTGCGTCCCTGCACCTTTGCGTGAGGACAGAGTCCAGATTCCTTCACTTGGCAACAGGCACCACTTCTGACCAACGCCCCAGGATCTCTGGCCTCACTCCTGGGTGCGCTGCCCGCAGCTGTAGCCTGCTGCCTGGGCGGCCTCCTACCCGACCCTCGCCTCTCCTCCCGGAGTCCTCTCCCCTTCCCGGGATCACCCCTCCCCCACTGCGCTCTCATCAAAGACACTGACTCATTTTGAGTTTCATTCTGATACTGAAAACGTTTTGTATTTCTTTCATTTCTTTTTAAATCTCCTGATACTGTAAGTGAAATTTCCTGTTTGCTTGGGATACTGAAATTCTGCAACCATTCTACATATACACCCTAGTAACAACGGGCAAAACATTTGCTCTTGTAATTAGTTTTGAAAACTTGAATGCAAGATTATTAAATCCAGGGATATTCTGTTTGGAAGGCTTTTGACCTAATGTTCTTGGTTCCCTGTCATGAGGAAACTCTGAAATATCATTTGAGGTTTCCAGGCAGAAAAGTGGCAAAACTAGGCTTTCCTCCCCCACCTTATAGAGTTTGGGTTTTTTTTTTTTTCTTTCTTTCTTTCTTTTAATCTGAATATTTGCTGCCTAAGCAGTTGAGCACTCGGCCATATTTCGAGACAGAGGCTGAGATTAAAGGGGAAAGGAACAGGAGATGTGTGTCTAGGGCAAACTTGTGTCCTCTCAACCCACTCGCAGGAGCCTGGGGTAGGTGCGTTAGCCACAGGTGAGAGGTGGTGTTCAAATGCCCTGTGAGCTGGGAGTAAGTTTTTCCCTGTTTTCTCTTTGTATTGATGCCAGCCTTGAATTTACAGAACCTAGAAAAGCCCCTGTCCACACTCCCTGCCTTCCATTGACTCTTCTGACAGTGCTGGCCCTTTCCTTCCACCTTCCACTTAAGGCCCTGTAGAATCGGGCCCCTGGCCCCGGTTCCCCAGGCGGTTCCAATGACTGCTCTTCATGAGCAAACCTGCCTTCGTCCACCCTAACCACGAGGACCCCACTCACATAGGGCCTTTCAAGCACTTCCTATGACTAATTTGTTCTGGTCTACCCTTTTTACTTGTTGTCTGATGATTTGAGTGCCTTTCTGATACTGTGTCTAGAAAACCAAGTCCTTTCCTCCTCTCCCTGCTGTAAAGAGACTAAGGGTTCACTTGCTGACCGCTGTAAACTCAGAGATGTGGGGGGCATAGGGCTGCAGCCTCGGCTGGTGCGTTCTGAAGTTACTAGTCTGCCCCTCTCCTCCTGTGACAGATACAACCAACAATTTGAGCCTATCAGTGCATCTGTGCCCCTCACATCCTGTCTAGTTTGTTCTTATTTGCGAGTCTAACTACATACTGCTTTCATGATTTAGTTGGGGAGCGGTGTTTTTCACATACACTCACATCTATTTTGTGTGCTCCTCCTACCATTACTCCAAAATCTAAGAAGGAAATATATTTTTCCCCTCCAAACGTTTCGTTTTCTACTGAAAAAGTAGCTATTGCTCATCAAAGGCAGCCCATTTTAAATATGCATAGGTTTAAGAAGACTGGCATAGTAACCTCATATAAATTTGCTTGGGCATTTCATATGGCAAAAGGTGTCACATTGTACACATGAGTGTCTCTTAGAGGGCCCGTAGGGTACATATCTATGTACCCACATGTCTGTCAGGACTCAGGCTCACAGCACCTTGCAGATGCTGACACTTACAGATGTCTTCCTGTAAGTCGAGGAGCAAATAAAATGCAGCAGACACTGTAAGGTCATTTATGCATTTATGTACAACAAGAATAGGTAAAGCCGGTTACAATTTCACTGCGTGCATGTGTATCATCTCAGTGGATTCTCACACTGCTTAGCCTGGGTTTCCCCAAAAGCAGAGCCAGAGACAAAGGCAGGCATGCAGGAAGTTTATTTAGGAAGTGGTCCCAGAGCAGCAGTGGGGGACAGGCGAGGGAGGCCAGTTCACACGTGTGGCCTCAGGTCAGCCTCACGATGACGGCTGGCGAGAGGCCCCACAGGACCCTGCTTCTCAGAACCGTCCACCTGGAGCAAGAAAGAGAACTCCCATCCCTCAGTGGGCATTAAATCTCCACATTTTGGGGTTGTGCTTACAGGCGTGCTGAGGAGGTTCCCATGGGGATCCCAGGCCTCTTGGAGTTGAGGGCTCGCTGGGTAGGGAGCTTTGGTCTGTGGGAGGCCCAAGGCAGGGCCGGTGCCTGGGATGGTAGGAGGAGGGGGTGTGGCCTGGAGGATTCCAGGTAGCAGCAGTGGGTTTCTCTAGCATAGCGGGAGGCCTATGGGGCCCCTTCTGTGAAGGAGAAAAGGGGGACTCAGAGAGCTTCCATGACTCACCCCAAGTCCCATGGACCCTAGCGTGTGGGATGTGGTGGACACGCTAAGAGGAGCGATGTTGGGACCTGCATGGAACGGGGGCTTGTGTCTGTAGCTGCCATCAGCAGCCCGTTGCAGCGGGTGGTTGGAGAGGAGAGTATGGCAAAAGCAATGTTCTAAAGAAGACAGCATTTCTAGTAGCCTGGGGAAAGAGCAAGGCTGCAGACAGGACACCGAGGCTGAAAGCACCCTGAGAGGAAAATAGAACATGAGCTTGGCAAGGCTGTCACAGCCAAAGCTACCGAGAAGAAATTCACTTTAACCTAAGCAAATACCTGATTACATGTAAGATACTCTGCAGACGTCTGCCATTTGTCTGTTTCTTGGGATATTTTGTTAAGTTCTCAGCTTAGAGCTGTGGTCCCCAACCCCCCGGGGGCCACGGTCTGTGGCCTGTTAGGAAACTGCCTCATCACCCCCACCCCCGGTCCATGGAAAAATCATCTTCCATGAAACCGGTCCCTGGTGCCCAAAGGGTTGGGGACCGCTGCCTTAGAAGATACGAGTAGTGTTTCCTACAGTGATAGAAAGAAAATACAAAACTACTCTCTTTTTAAATGCACTGAATGATAAATGGTTACAAACGGAAGCAGGTGAAATTCAGCTCTCAGAATGAGGCTGATGCATTTGGGCTACAATATACTAGGTGTTTCCTTTTTTTAATGAAACTAAAGTGTTCTTACCCTTCCAAATTTAATGTACACTGAAAGGAAAAAAATAAAGTGAGCAAATATCTTAGTGTCTTTCTATGCCAGATATAATCTTTGAAGCATGTATATCTACAGATACATATGCATACATATGGCAATGCTTGTGAGGGGTGTGTGTGTGTGTGTGTGTCTTTTTCACTTCTCTATGGAATAATAGACATTAGAGGCTTTGGTGGAGGTTGGGGGGAGACTTTAGAAACCAGTGACATTGTTGAACTGTCACTGTATGCAGGAGGACGCTAGGCCCTGGGTGGCAGTGCTAGCTGGTAGCAGAGTATAAATTAGAACCTGGTCTCTTAATGCTTTCCCTAGTACACTGACCACTACAGTGATGTGACTGTACTTACCTTTAATAAATGTGCTGAGTGTTGTTAACGTTCTTACTTTTTTACTTCTGTGATGAAGTATTCAGATCCCAAAGGCTCTGTCCTATTTCTGCTGTCTCTTTCGGTATTATGTAGGTTTGCTAAAATCCTGGATGGACCTCTGTGGACAAGGTAGTGTGATCCTCTTTGAAGCAGGTTTATTTTTTCTTTTTTTTTAATTAAAAAAACGGAATGTGCCCAGTCGCAATGACTATTGTAGATAGCTAAAAAAGGGAAAAGGCTAAAGAAATTTAAATGGTTTTTTTCTAGAAGGCACTTCCAAGGCAAGCTAGTCGTTGCTGTCCTTTAGAGGGACAGCAGGAAGCTTATGTTGTTTCTGTTTAAACAGGGAGGGGATTGGCCTTGGGAGCGTGGATGGGAATGCTTGAGAAATCTCAACTGGGCGTGCCTGCCTGCTGGGTCTTGCTGCCTGGGGACAGACCCTCCCCACCCCAGCTGAGACTTGCTGCTGCCCCTTCTCCTCTTTCCTCTAGCACCCAAAAAGTGGAAAGAATTCCAGTGGATAGAATTTTTGAGATAATACTGGAAGATGCTCAAAATACACAGACTTAATTCACACGAAACTCAGTGGGAACGCACGCCACGTTTTGTGTATGAAGATGTACTACTGACCTGCCGTCAACGAATGTGTTTGAACAGTTCCTTTCTCAGTGTGGCTCTGCTCTGAACTGTTCATACTCTCCTCCCTGAGCACCCTTCTCTCGACATTACCCAGGGTTAGAGTGAACGCACACAAACATACGCCTGCATATTCTCCAGCGATTTGAGATTCCCGCGACCAGCGCTGTGGGTGGTGGGAGCACGCGAGCCTTGCAAGCCCTCAG
The DNA here is from genome assembly GCA_008086735.1 of Cheirogaleus medius. Classification (NCBI taxonomy): domain Eukaryota; kingdom Metazoa; phylum Chordata; class Mammalia; order Primates; family Cheirogaleidae; genus Cheirogaleus; species Cheirogaleus medius. The sequence continues at coordinate 3,569,239 of VBSM01001927.1, forward strand.
TGAGAGTAAAATCTCCCGGGGTAAGGCCGGGAGATTTTTAGGCAAGAAATATAATCTTTTCATTTTGATTTTCATGTGCATAAAGCTGTAGGTGTAGCTTTTTTAATCTAATGGTTTTTATAACCACTAAACTTCATGCTTTTCTCAACTATTTAGGAGGGAAAATTTACCCCTTCTATTCAATTAGATTTTCTGTCCTTTGACCTCCAGTTCAGTTCCCATTCTCCTAAGCATTTAAAGCTATAGGCTTTTTCACATTTCCATATTTATTTACATAATTTCAGTCCCCTTCTGTGCACATACTCTAAGGAATTGTACATCTGCCTGTGCTTTGCAGAAGCTAAAAGTGACCAATTTTTTTTTAACTCACATTAGAAACGCGAATTTTTCGTTTGACAAGGCTATGCTGTGCACATTAATCTTTAAAGTTGTGATATATTTTTAACCATTTTAACAAACTTATTTTAAATCAGATCAGCAGAATTTTTTTAAAAAAAGAAGCAAAGGCAAAGAAATATTCAATACCCAAATTTTGTGGCAAGACATAAAATAGTTTGACTTTTTGTTTTCTATTTATAACTCTTATCTTCATTTCTTGATCTGAAATTTGATAGTGTTCACCGTTGGAAATTCTGATAGTTAAGCTGGGACCACCGTTCATTTCGGAAGGCCACAGAAAAGCCCGTAAGCATGTTCTACTTCTGTCTGTGGCTCTCCGTCCAGCAAAAATGTTCTGAAAACCACATGTGCTGTGTTCTGTGGTGACTGTCGTTCGACTCCACTGAAAAGAGACTGGGAACGGCCAATGGTGATTATGACTCTGGGCAAATCATCGAGCTTCTATAATAATTATGTCTTTCAAGGCCTCCTGACCCCAAATGACAGAGTGTTCTACAAAATATATGTTGTATCAAACTTCTTTTTACAGAATACCAGTTCTAGGGGTGGTGTTGTTTCTAACTCATTTTCAGAGGGAGTTTATCAAATTTTTGTCTCAGGGGTGTGTCATTCATATATCAAAGAGGGAGCGGATCGCTTTCTCTTTTTTGAGTAGGAACAGACGCGCAGCATTTGGCCTTAAAATGAACATGTCCAGTGGCATTTAAAACACACTTTATTTGTATAAGATTAGTTACTTATCCTAAAGTAATTTTTGCATAAAATCGCGCTCTGAGAAGGAATTCATGTAAATAAAGGCATACAGATGGCATTTAGAGGTGCACTTTGTTGAAAAGAACCTTTCTTATTTACTAACCTGCCATATATAGCATCTGTTGAACTGCCCAAATCGGGAGGAATTGGAATATGTTTTGTGGCCTGTTACATGATTCCAAATTGAACCTGCTAAATAACGTACTTTCCACGAGTCCTTTTCTCACAATAGAATCGTTATTTTGATTTGTAAATGTTGCTCCTCGGAGAGTGAGATGATGTGCTAACACCCGGCAATTCAGCTTTGTAAAATGACATAACAGATTGCCGTTCAGATTAAATGCAGTCACAGACTTCACATTGAGCTAAAGAAGCCGCGCAGGAGTACTTATTGGGTGATCTCACATACGTGAAGTTTAAGAATAGATCAAACTTATCATGGTGGTAGAAGTCAAGAGTAATGACTTTCAGGTGGGAGGAGTTTGGGGGCTGCCAGAGAGGTTATTAACCAAGGCGGGCCCTGCGGGAGCTTCAGCGGTGCTGAAAATGTTTTATATGTCTTGATCTCGGTGCCAGTTAAATGAGCGAATTCGCATTTTAAAAGTTTGTCAAGCCATAAATTTAAGGTTAGTACACTTCATACATTTCCTGTGTTTTATATCTCAATAAAAAGATTTTTTAAAGGAGAAAATATCTAAAAATGAAATGCTTGACAAATTTGGCTGTGACACCATGACCCTAATTAAATCTGTGGGTGACTTTACCTCTCTGCAGCTTTCATCTGGAAGTAGCCAAATAATGCCTAAAGAAATGGACTTCGGAGAAGTAATTTTAAAGTGACTATCTACAGAGAACTGTGGATTAAACCATTCCAGCTGCCTGAAAGAGGGTTAAAAGTATTCAGTTAGGTAAACTGGTAGTTTAACATTCCAAAACAGATTCTTCCCAGATCGAGCATAAAAGGCATTTGCTCTTGGAAGACCAAGAAAGAATTTATGCAGTTCCCATTAGTCTAAAAATAAATAATAAATAAATAAATGTCTGAGTCATATATTGCATCTTGTTGGAGTTCAGTGGCTTCAGTGTAGGAAGAAAATGATTTCTGCTATGGATAATTGCTCTACATCTTGCCCATTGGAATGAATACAGAATTGCTCTGAAAAAAAGTGAAATAAATGAATTGATTAAATGTAATTCTGCTTGGAATTACTCCAATGCAAGTGTTTCTTACTTTTGAGGCACAGCATAAAAACCTGAAAAAAATAGCTTTATTTGTGTTGAATTAAGTTGGGAAAGAAGTTGTATATGTGATTTTTGAAGGTATTACTGAGTCATCGTTAGGGTTTGGGAATCAAACACACCTGGTGTGGATCCCAGCGCGGCTCCTTAGGAGTTACTGGCTCAACGATTTTAAACCTCACATTTCTCGTTGGTAAAATGGGTACATAAATGCCTACATAAAATGGGTACATAAGTGCTTTGTTGGTGTGAAAATTGAATGGAAAAAATTAGCACGGTTCCCAAACTGTGTACTGAAGCTCCCTGGGTCCCTACAGCAAATTCATAGGAACAATAGGAGATAGTTTGGTTATTCAAGGCAAACCCAAGAATACTCAGCATCTGTCAGGAAATGGAATGATAGCTTGAAGTAGCTCGCAGTTTCAACACTATTAGATTGGGCCCCTGTACAAGACTGGGTTTTTGGTAGCTGCTGTTGTAAAAAGCAAGTACTACAGGAAAATCAGCATGGAGCTTGAAGCACGTGGGGGTGGCAGTGTCCAATTTGATCCAAAGTTTGAGAAGCTGGGCAGTGCCTACATGGCAACTATAGTCCATTCACAAGTCACTGGGGTTACTTAAGAGAAAAATAAGGTATCATTTATTTCTCCCAATTTATATGTATTGGTGTTTCAAATAGGCTACTAAAATTGTCAAGACATAACTACATAAGTTGTTTGAACCTAACTACTTAGTATATATTAACCACCAGGTGTTTCTGTTGGCCTAGAGGTGCTGTGAAAAAATAATTAATGAGACACTAAGGGTGCAGTGAGCTGAGAAAGTTTGAGAACATCTTGCCTAGAACCTTGCATTTGGGAGGATGTAAACTCAATCTACCCTCTTCTTCCCCTTCCCCCATCCAGATATTGTCTTTAATTTTAATCTCTGATTTGATATGCTTATTGGAAAATTAATAAATCAAAAAGAATAAATTGTATAAGATCTTCAGCAAGACATACGCCTCAATGTTTTCCTAACTTCTGAAACCATTAAGAAAAACAACCATGTTCCTTGCAAACCAGTTGGCTGGCACCGTGTCTCCTTTTAGGCAAATAGCTTTTATAAGCACAGCGGACCTCAGGAGAAACATTCTGAGGGCCACATGCGTGTGTTCCGTGGGGTGTCGTGGTTGCCTCCAGGCGAAGGCATTTTTGGAGGTGTAGTGGCAGGGCAGGATGGTGCCAGTTCTACAAAAGTTTTGTGGCCCGTTTCTGCTTGTAATTTATGGTTTGCACGCTTGCCATCCTCACTTGTTCTAAAGATGAACTAGTTTTATAACATTGTTATACGGAAAAGCCAAATGTACTTGAACACCACAGCAATTTGGGGAGTAAATGTCCAGTGTGATTCTCCAAATGCTTGTGGTGAAAGTACAAGGGACTTGAATCATTTTCCCATAATTAGTTTCAGTTCTGGAGGTCTGCCCCCCTCCCTAACCCGCTTGCCTTGCATTGCACGTCTATTGCAATGGAAGCGTGTGGAAAATTCCTATCCCCTTTCACTCCACTGCAAGAGTTATAAAAAGCATGCCATTCAGAACTGACTTTTTCTTCTTCTGCATGCTTGAATTTTTACTCACAACTCGAAGGGAGCAAAAAAGTCATTTCAAGAGATATTTCTCTATTTGTCAATGGGTGAGGGGCAGCGGTACCACTTTGGGCCACCACAGAATGGCTGGCCCGGTTGGCTTCATCCTCAGGGGGTGACAAGACAACCGGCAGCACCTCTTTCTCAGAGCCACAGTGACACTTGAGAGTTCCATCCCAGGCAGTGGGAACAGAAGCTCACATGCCGGTGGGAATCGGCGGGCTGAGCACAGGAAGAAGGCCTAGCAGCGACAG
>VBSM01001927.1:3573612-3603277 GCA_008086735.1 Cheirogaleus medius
CCACTTCCAGGCAGTGCGTGATGACCTGGGGCACTCTTGTGCTTGTCCCCGACCCCAGCCATTAGCCCCCCACAGCTTGCAGGCCTTTCAGGGAAAGTCCACGCTCGCCTAGGAAACCTCCTAGAAGTGGCAGTGGCCAACTCGGAATTGGGATTTGAATCCTCATCTTCATCGTCATCCCAGGGACCCCCACCTCTGCTTCGGCCAGCTGGATGGGGGCTCTGGGCTGCTCATGGCCCCCTTACCGTGCACTTCAGTGGTCCCGGTAGCTGCTCAGGAAGCAAGATCAGGCCATTGAGAGAGGGGCTAAGAGGCTTTCATAACAGTGACCATAAGTTGTACAAGTTGAAGCTTAATACTACGTAGAAAGATTAAAAAACAAACAAAAGTCCTGATGCTCACAGAAGCAAGCTGTCGTCTGCCCCCTTTCTTTCCCATTGAATGTTGACAGAGTCCATCTGTCTTTAGCCATCTATTGTGCTTCAACATCTCCGTGTGTGCCTCTGCTTGTAAGTTGAGGGGAATTGTGTTTGACTAGTACTTAAAGTTAAGGAAACAATCTATTTCTCAAGAGTTTGTTCTGGATACCTCGGGAATAATCACCAAGACGACCCCTCGGTACATTTTCTGAAGAGCGGATTTCATTAGAAGGTAGGTTAGTCTTGGAACTCACGCAAGGCAACTTTCAGTCAATCCAACTGTTAAGATTTCAAAGATAGCAGTACAAGAAAAACTATACATGGGTTTATACAATTAAGTTTTGAAGTGTTGACCTTCGTAGAAGATCACGAATGTCAGTCTGCCATGGATACGTAAATCGTGTTGTACAAACAACACATAGCAATGGGAGAGAGCAAATTTTATTATAACATGCACTGCAACATGGATAAGTCACAGAAATAATAAAACAGGGCAAAAAAGAATATGTGCTTTACTGCTCCAATTATATGAAGTTCAAAACTTAGCAAAATTAACCTATGTGGGGCGATAGAGTCAGGGTCAGCCTCGGGGAGCTGCCTGCAGTGCCGAAGACCTTCTGTGTCTCAAGCTGGGTGGTCATCACACGGGTGTATACGGATGTAAAAGTTAGTCAGGTTGTACACGTACAATCTGTGGATTTTTATCCTGTGTAAGTTGCACCTCGGATTCTGTAAAACAGAGACCTCACTGCACTGAGTCAGAGGTACAGCTATACCAGCAGCTGGTCCCACACAAAGACCAGGGTGGGCCTTGCCCAGGGGAGTGTTTGGGGAGCTGGGGTGTGTGTGCAGGACGCCTATTGTGCCTGCCCTCTATTCCTCCAATGAATGCCGTCTTTGAAAGAGTTACATTTCGGTTTTATACCAACTAGCTTCCTTATTCGTGAATCCCTCCCCAACCCTGAAGGCCTGGCCAGGCCTGTGCCGTGTCTCCACACATACCGTGTTTCCCCGAAAATAAGACAGGGTCTTATATTTATTTTTCCTCAAGAAGACACCCTAGGGCTTATTTTCAGGGGATGTGTTATTTTTTTTAAGTACAGTGCAACAATCTACATTTATTCAAATATAGTTAAGTCGTCTTCTTCTGGAACATCATCATAACTCTCCAAACCCCTAATTCCATCCCGAATTTCTTACAACTCTATTTCCTTTAGAACCATTGGCCCCAATCTCTCATGTTGAGCAATAGAGCTCTCATGGGGCAGATGAGAAGGGCTGCTCGTCGTCTTTACCGCTCCGCGACGAAATGCATGGGTTGTGCAGATATGCTGCGTAGCCACGCCCATCACTAGGTCTTATTTTCGGGGTAGGACTTTATTGAGCAAATGCTTAGAAATCCTGCTAGGGCTTGTTTTATCGGTAGGTCTTATTTTCAGGGAAACACGGTAACTGCTGCCACGGCTGCTGGATGCATGGTGTCTCGTGATGGCAGAGGGTGGCAGCTACCACTGACGCTTCACCAGCGCTGCAGCCGGATGGAGGTTTGGGCTTCCACGTTCTGCTTCTCCACCTAGGGTCCGTCTCTGGGAGTGAAGAAGCACAGCTGGGGGACAGGGTGGACGCTGCCGCCAAAACAGGTTGAATCCCGGCTCTGCAGGCTACTGCCTCCAGCACCAAGTCACTCAGCCTCCCAGCACTTCTTAACCTTTCCTCAGGGGTAAGATGGGAACACTCGTATCTACCAAAGTTGGCCTTCTCAGCACTTCCCAAATTGCCCATATTTGTCCTCACCCAGGGTGACGGGGTGCTTCCCACGTGTCGTTGTGCGCAGAGTAGAGTGGCAGGTGTTGGAGGTGAAGTCTGCCAGCTCTCCTGATCCACACAAAAGGAGATATGGATTTTTTTTTGTCTCAGTCTTTTGAAAATCTGTTTTATTGTAAGAAGCTCTGAAAGGAAGAAACTTTATTGTTGATTTGCTGTGTACTTTTCTAACAGCTCTCTGAGCTCGAGTTTCTTATCTATAAAGGAAGAAGAGGGTATCTACCTTGAATAGGCTGTTGCGAAATTAAATGAGACAGTGCAGCAACAAATGTGCACCTGATAATGCCAGTGAGGTGGACAGAGAAAGGGTCTCGATTGAGTAGGGAGAGTTGTTTATTCATGAAATATTTTTTTTCCTTTTTTCCTTTCTCACCCGAGACTGTTTTGATGGTAGTAGCATTTTGGGGTAAAGAAGCAGAAAGGAAGAATGACATGCCATCAGTTACTCCTACAGTGTGGCTATGAAACCTTCATGGCCTGGGACAGGCTGGTCATGTGTTATAGAATTATGTAATTACATGTATTATAGATTGTCCAATTAAAGAAAAAGCATGTCTGGGTTTATTGTGTTTGTTATTACCCAAAAGGGAACCATACTGTATTTGAAAATATGGACAATTAATTATACATCACAAAATAACCAGCTGTTATTTGAGGGGATGATGTTCTGATTAGTCATGATTTTTTGACTTGTAACCTTTTTTATCCCAGCCATCACCGTTTTGCAGAACATGTCGCTGATTCAGTTAAAAATGACTCTAGTCAGGAATTCCTGTTATTAACACTTTATGATGTTAAGGTTGGATAAGTCTTCTTTTTCCCCCGGAAATTTAAGAATCTCTTCCTTAATATTTAAAAATAGTAAGCAATTTTATACACACACTCCAAATGTTAAGCATAGATAATTAGCTTGTGGTCAGAATTTGATGGTTTTATGTTATTCAGCAAAATATAATAACATATTCTCTATAGCAGCATTTTTGCACCAGAATTTCCCATTAAAAAGACCAGTTTGTTTAGGGAATTTTTAAGCCACATCTGTATGTAATAATTTCTGAAGATTCTAAAGAATAGTTTAATAAAACTCTAAGTAATACCTCAGCTATCTTCAGACTAATGTTTATAATTATCCAAGAATTGATATCATCTGTTAATTCCAGAAATCTAATGGCAGAAAAAGTATTGTCAGGAACCCAGAGAAAATCAGAGGAAATGGAACGTCTCAGGAATTCTGAATCTTTTCCACCAAGATATGCAGCTTGGCTGGTTTAACCCCAACATGCTTGCTCAGAAGGTAGTTTGGGGCTACCCTGTGATATTCATTTAGCTCCTGCCTTCTGCTATGTAAAAACAACATGTCAAAGAGCAGCATTGCTTATAAGTCACTGAAACCTGAACTAATGGAAATACATTTCATGATAAGATGTGACCATTTTAATGTAGGCTGCAGGACACTGCATAGCACCTGTGAGCGGGGTAGGAGTGCGGGCAGGGCGGGTTGGAAGTTGACGTCCTGTAATGGACAGCAGTTCTGGAGCACAAGTTCTACAGAGAGGCTCATGTGATATAAAGAACAAGGACATTTTACACACACACTTACGATTGTCCTTTTTGGCGTTGGAAGGGAATTTATTATCTTACAGAGCTAAGATGTGCTTTGAGGTATATAACTCAGAAGGTATAGAAGTAAGATCACTTAACCCGATAACAGTGAGTGGAATTATAATCTTTAAGTTGAGATATAGTACTGATCTTGATAAGTGTGTTTCTGGTATTATTAAAATTAATTATAATCATAGTCCCTGCAACTGTGCAGAATCTTACATTTCCAACATATTTTAGCATCTATTGTCTTATTTGAAGCACAAGTAATCCCACCAGGTCACTGATGTAGGTCAGACAGCCTATGTCATTTCTGAAGATGTACAGTGGATGATTTTAGCCAGTTAACTTAGTCAAATAATGCCAGAGGTTACTAAACAAATGCTGTACAGTTATTCCTGCTTTAAAAAATGTCATTTACTAAGTGAAAGAAGACAATATGAAAAGGCTCCATACTATACGATTACAACAATATGACATTCTGGAAAAAGCAAAATTACGAAGACAGTGAAAGGATCAGGGGTTGCCAGGCGTCAGTGGGGAGGAAGGATGCAGGCAGAGCACAGAGGATTTGTAGGGCAGTGAGACTACTCTGTGTGGTACTGTAATGGTGGGTACAGGTCATTGTACATTTGTCCAAACCCACAGAATGCACAACACCAAGAGTGACCCCAAATGTAAAATAAACTATGGATTTAGGGGCATAGTGATGTCAATGTAGGTTCATCTATCATAACAAATGTACCTCTCTCATGCAGGGTGTTGATAATGGGGGAGGCTGTGTGTGTGTAGGGGCAGGGACTATATGGGAAATCTCTGTCCTTTCCTCTCAATTTTACTATAAACCTAAAACTGCTCTTTAAAAAAATAGTCTTTATTAAGGTCATTTACCACGTATACAAAGGAGCAAATAAAACAACAACAAAATTTTACTCTGTAGCTTCAGATTGCACCAGTAACCCTAACCAGCTCTCACTTGGGCCTTCCCATGGTGATAGATTAATAGTTACAAGTGCAGACGCTGACACCCTGGAAAATAATTCCAAAGGCATGCTGGTCGCATGATCACAGCATCAACTTCATACGTAAATGTGCTTTTTAAAAATATTTAGATGAGCTTGAATCTGATCACATCCAAGACCTCTCTTCGTTTGGTGTCGAATGCCTTTATTCAAACTGTGGGAGAGTATGCAAATACCACCCCCTTTGCTCTAGTTTGGCTAAATTCCTGAGGCTGGCTTGGACCAGAAACGAAATCCCCGAAATGGTCTGTTTTTTCACCTCTTCCTTTTTCCTTCAGTCGGTGGTCTTGAGGGCCTCAGAGACCCCTCAGGCAGAGAAGAATGGGCACCTTCCCAGTTCCCTTTCAGCACATCTCTGAACAGAACAGCGAACGTCAGACTAACCGGCCTCACGAAATTGCACACGGCTCAGCCAGTGATACCGAGAGCATGGCCGCCTGGCTGTGGGTTCACAGATAACACAGTCCCTGGCAATTTTTTTTTCCTTTTGCTGTTGAATGCAAAATATGCGTGGATAACCAAAGCAGAAATCTTCCATGTGTAGCGTGATACTGATCGTTAGTGACACACAGCGGCAAACCCACAGTTCAGGTTTAACCTCTATCCCTGGAATTTGCTGGAACAATCATAATGAGGGTGCTAATGTACGTCCTGGAATACCTAGCACTTATCTTAAGACAGGGAGATATAGGCGGTATCAAGTAGTCAACTTGTATCAAGTAGTCTTATCACCAAACTAATCGCTGATTAAGCCACCTGGATAGCCCACCTCAAGTCAACAAGAATGTTCACATGCAAGCAAGTGTTGACAAATGCCTAGTGGGACAGAGTATGACAAAGGTGAGGAAAGGAAAGGCTGGCTGTCTGCTTCCTTTTACAACTGTTCATATTCTCTCCCCAAAAGGTCAATAATGATTATAATTATTCAACACACAGAAAACGATGCATTCTCTACACGACTGCATCAACATGATAAAATAATCTATTTCCCAAGACCTCTATATCTTAATATGTCTTCCCTTAAAGAAAATACCCATTGTCCTTAAAAATTATAAAATTATATATTAAAAATAGCACGTATTTTTAATGTTTATTTTTTAATTTGGCTGATTTTGTAATATTAAATCTTGACTATGAAGACTTTATAGTGTTAAGTTGTCAGGTTAATGTAAAGATTTCAAAAGTAATTCCCAGACATGTGAAAAATTGTTCAAAGGGAGAAATGAGGCTGATTTTTGAGCAAAGTAATTACCATCAGAGCAGCCCTATGGAAGTGGAGGGTCGACTGAGGTTTTAATTAGGTTCTAGTTGAATTGCAAAGATAATGGTTTTAGCTGGTGGAAGGAGTGATGCTGGTAAAAGGATTAGGTCCACTTCTCAGGAGATTTTTAATAGGTTTCACATCTTTTGTCAACTGGTGCAAGCCAGGAGTAGGACAAAAAAGAAAGGTGATTTCATGGGGAAATATCTAATTAAAATATTAATTCAAAGACTGACCTGCAGCCCAGGTGGCGGAGGGCAGAGTTCCTTCCCTTATTTTCAAACCACATGTAAAACAGTCACTTAAATCCCAATAAATTATTGAAACTTTTATTCTAAAACATTACCCATGAATTTTTTTTACTGTTTTTATTTACATCAAATCATCTGGCTTTACATCATTTTCTCATTTTAAACATTAACATAATGCCAGTGCCTAGGCATTTTTGGCAATCCTGTCTATAGAATGCTAGATGGACGGTACACTCAAGTAGTCTTCAAACTCTAATAGCAAGCAGGCCACTCAGTACTTTTCCGAGGCTGAATTTTATTGGCCTAATTTTCAAGTGTTATACTGTGAAATTCAGGATTTCACTCTCTGTCAACTTCGAGAAAAGGGCTGTAACTAGATGTATAGTTTGTTAAGAATTCCCATGTATAGTTCCTCTTGGTTATCACGTAATTTGTTTTTACCATTCTCATCTACAAAACAGAATTTCATGTCATTACTTTACACCCAAGATTCCCAGCTGCTTTTTTCGTTTTCCTAGTGGCTTTGGCACCATCCTCACACAGAAAGGTTGGCATAGCTCACGCCTGTCTGCACTTGATAATAAAGTTGTGCGCTCAGGAGCCAGCACCTGCCAAGTCTGCCGGAGCAACCTGGTGTTCCAGGTGCTGATGTAGGCCCTGGAACACCCGGTCCTTGTCTGAAGACTGGAGTCACAGGTGGTGGAAACTGCTTCCATTACTGAGTCCAGGTGTCAACCAGTTACTTAACCTCTCAGGCTCACTTCTCTTTATTTTTAATAAAAATAAATTATTGGATAGGTAATTTAAAATAAGTACTACATAGTAAGTATTACAGTATATACAATATGTTTAAAAATAATTATTTGTGTATACATACACATATATGCATTCAATATTAAGAATGGTTATTTTGGAATAGTAGAATTATACATAGTATTTATTTTTTGTACATTCTTTGTATACTTTATTTTCTACAATAACCATGTATTACTTGGGTAATCAGGAAAACTGGCCATCTAGTTCATTGATTTTCCTTTTACAAAAGGGTTTCCATGCAATGACCAAAGGGTTTAACATTGCCCCGCCCCGACGAAGCATGTCCCCCATCTGCCCCCCAGGACAAGACTCTTGGGCATTTTCTTCCCCTCTGATTTATTCCGGGCACCCAGAACAAACACTGTCTGGACACGTGGAAGCCCTCAATAAATATTTTTTGAGCAAATAAATAAACTTCACTGGCTCCTGCCCTGAACTGGAAACCCCCCAGGAGGGGTGGGGGGGCAGCGTGGTGTTCACTGTCTCACATGAAGGAACTGAGAAATGACGTTCGTTCACACTCCTCTCAACACTCCCGTTACAGCCTTCTGCAGCCCCCCCAGCCCCGCGGAAAACCGCGAGTTAGAGGAGGGGATACGCATGCTCTCCCATGTTTGTTTTCCCTCTAGGAGATCTGTACAAGACCGCCGAAATGCAGAGTGCATTGGTGTTATTATGGCCCATGCCTATAAGGGATTTAACAAAATAGACAGGATTACCTCTACCATACCTGCGTTCTAGAGATACTCTTGGGTCGAAATGAGGTGAGGTGTGGCAAGTGCTTTAGAGTGATCCAGCGCTATCCCCATTATGATGTTCCTATGCATGGCTCTCTTTATATCAGAGGAATTTTAGAATAACTTAGGAGAAAATTCTCACTGGCAGGTTCCTTCAAGTCAAGGTAGGAGGTCATGAAAACAGAACAGGCGTCGGCTCCCTCAGTGGGCTCCGTCTTATTGGGGTAGACCCCCTCAGTTGGGCAAACGAAGCCTGTTTTAAAGGCTCCATTGTATAGAACGAATACCACATTTATACATAGAGAGAGAAAGAATAGTTTGCCTGCTGAGTTGTCACTGTCACTAATAAAAATATCCTGCAAATTTTGAACACCTGACTTGAAAACATTCTGTACATGTTCATGATTCATTGTATACACCCTCTCGATCACAACGCAGGAAATCCACAAAGCTGCCCAGGCCCTGTTGTCATTGTGTGGCCAGGTAAGGAGGGATGTAAACAACTTCCCTTCTTCCCTGTCAGTAGAGTCATGCCCTGCTCTGCCCCTTTTCCTCACCTCTACTGATGCCATCCCAGGTGGGGTCCCGGTGTCTCCCGGTCAGACACACACACCCCCCTTTAATTCCTCTACCTCAATCTTTCAAATATTGCTCTTTTTCCCTAAATAAAATGTTCTCTCCAACTTGTCATTTGTGATCCAAAAAAGATTCTGATCATGGTACATCACCACCGTACATGTTTTAAGAAGGAAAGCCGTATGTTTTGACACTAAATTTGTCTCAGTAAAGGGCCAGTATGAATCTCTAGGGGCTAATCTTAGAGAAAAGGACTGAAGATTGGGAAGAGAATCTATTTCCTATTTTCTGTCATTTTAATAGTTTGACTTTTTTTTTTTTTTTTACCTTGCCTATAGCTTACTTTCATGATTTTTTTTTAAGTTATCCACGTGATGGTAGGGTTGAGTTGAACAGTTTTCAGGTACAAATATACAAAATTTCAGTTATTTTATCGATTAAAATAAGCATCACAGGCTGGCACAGCCCAAGCATCTGAACACCATTTATAAGATAATTAACCTCTTCGAGTTCTAATACAGTAACTGGCTTATGGATAAACTTTTGGATTGCAATCTGTTTGTCAACTGTCGAGAGCCATAGTGATTAAAATCAATGGATGTTCAAATTTCAGTATTGAGACCATATGGATTATTTAGTGTCTCCTAAAGAAGATGTTATGGATGTCAATTTCCTAACTCTAGACTCTGCAAGCAAATAATCATCTCCCCATAGTGTGATACCTAAACAGTTAATCTAATATGTCAAGACAACCCCATTTAATATGCAGAGACTGCCTGCAAATAAACATAATATATGCAACATATATCTATAGAGTAAACATTTATTATATTTATATACTATGTATAGTAAGCAGATATTGTACTATGTATCTATATAGTAAAGTATATAATACTTGCACTTTTCAAACAAATATTTTGCACTTCCCCTACCATAGTGAAACTTTGTTTCTTCATCCCTTACTATAACAATATTAATCTGTAATTAATATAATAGCAGTTATTTTCCTGCATTCTCACAGAGGTTAATCAGCTTATCTAAATATACAAAATCTGCTCCTAATATTAAACACAGTCATATTTCATGATGCAAGATACAGTCACTGGAGTACAGCAGTGGTTCTTCTCTCAGTACTACAGGAGAGCAGTGGCTAGGGATATGATGGGATTTTTTCTTTCCTTTAATGAATCAATCTCTGGGGCTTGAGGGCAGGGGTTGTTTTTTTGTTTTGGTTTGGTTTTTTGATATACAGCCAACTAGCATTTTACAGCCGCATGTGATTAAACACACACACACACACACACACACAGTCCCTGGCTAGGGCAGGGTGGGGCTGGTGAGCTGAACTGTCTGTGAGCCACTTGTGATCAGTTTTTCCCACTGACCGGAATTATGTTTCTAGGAGCATAACTACATTGTTTCCTACACATAAATCAATGAGTGGTAGCTCTCATACTTTATTAAAAGGATGTATTGTTAACACTTTTAAAGAAAGGATTGCAATTCAAGTTTACAGTTTCCAGCCTGTACTTGTGTCATTCTTTTTTTAAAAAAGGAAATGTTTGCATCAGTTTAATAGGCATTAGCTTTATTTTTCAAATCATTCTGTTTTTAAAAAGTGTCTATAGGGTTTGTAGTTGCTTATAAAATATAAGGCATCCATCATTGTGAAATAGTTGTTTACTTCCTTTCCATATTTCCTCTTATCGGAAAAAAAAAATCCATTTGGTCTTCTAGCAAAATACAATCCACTTTGCTTTGTTATTTGTGAGTTTTTATAACGTGTATTTGTTTAATATCCCCCAGGACAGAGGTTTAGAACAGTTGCAGGATTAGCAAGAGAAACGTGACATATGGTAGCCTCTCAGGTCATCGTGGTGTGTTTGGTGTACTAACTATTATGAATTTATCTTATCCTTGTTTAGCCTCTACACAGCAAGTGAGCCTTCCCCAGTCCTGTTCCATTCATATTCCTCTGCATTCATTCAGAAGTCTGACACTTCCTTTGCCTGGCAGATTAAAGCGGCAGAGTGGGATCTTTTGATGATGTGCAAAACAGCTTTCTTAGACTAAGCTCCTTAGGCTATGCTAACCACTCAGAAGTTGAACTACTACTCATTTGCCCTAAAATTAACCAGAAGCTTGGTCTTATTTTCCTTCCTGACAAGTTTTTAAATTACTTTAAAGTTTAAATGTTTTTTTTTGGTGTGGTGTTTTGGTTGGTTTTTTTTTTTTTTTGATCTTTCATTTTTAGTTGATCAGGGAGAGAAAGGAAGTATGGGGGAAAAAACAGCCCAAATGAAAATATGTAAAACAATGAAAAACACAGAATTGTGCTCCTTCTTTCTGTGCTAACCCATCAATAGGTGTTAAGCTGTGATGTTGATCCTTTATTATGTGGCTTATCTACCATTCCGTTATCTATTATTTTCTTCATTTAATAGAAAAGCAGTGTTTATTATCACAGGTGACAAAACACAGAAGAGAAAACAAGCAGGAAGGTTACATTTAGTCCCTTTAAGTGGGTTTTCTATTTGCTTTTTTGCTTTCATTCCCAAGCCAGAAGCCTGTACGCCGAGGGGTGAGAGCACAAATTGCCCTTCTCAGGTGCACCAGTCACTGAGATAGGCCGGGAAGAACAGGTGCTGAGCCGGTACAAAGATAAACATTAAGTCACTGTTGGCGAAACAGAATTTAGCTAAAGAAGGACTCTTGAAAATACCCTTGTTCTACTACTGTTCAAATATTTACTAATTGAACCTGGAAGGAAGAAATTTTGGTCACCTCATGTAGAATTCCTTGTCCTTTTCCATCTTTAAATGACATCTCAAAGACCCAAGAGAAAGGGGCAGTTTAAGAAAGAAATGTGAGCTTTGCTTATGGGGTTTCAGGTATACCTAGTGTGGGCTTAATTAAGCAAATGCAATTTAGCAGTCTCGCATTTGGCAAAACATTCTTTTATGTGCCGTGAGTGTTTATTTTAGGAGATGACTTGCCAGTGGGGCAGATTAGAATGTTTACTACGATGTGACTTTCATCCCTCATTGCGGCTCTGTTAGCTGTTACCCATGCCAGCGTAGATATGGGGAGGCTATTAAACCCGAGCATGACAATTTGCAAAGAAATAGGAAGTTTGAGTTAAGCAGATATTTAGGATACAGTTTGCCTTCCACGTATCCGAACCTGTGTTGCCACATACTTTTGAAGCTTAGCATTATTATTTGCACATCTATGAATTATCGGAAGATTTTCAAAAGCACACTACAGTGACCCGGGACAGGAGAGACACATACTAGAAATTTAGCCAGGAGCTTATAAAGACATTGCTAATGACTAATATTACATTATCTATATTTGATAGGTCGTTTTGGCAAGGTTTTATTGTTTTCTGTTCTTTGATTTGAAGCGATCCCCCACCCCTTGTCACAGTGAACGGTGGTGCTGGGAGCATTCATTCATTTAGGCGCATGGCTCAAGTAATAGTTTAGTCGCTTCCTCTCTGAAGGTAGGGAAGTTAATGAGAAACACAGATTAGGGTCCAAGAGCTATTCTGAGATTAAGATAAGGTGTTCTAACAAAAAGCTTATGGGGAAATGAAAGGTTGAGAAAATAATTATACTTTTGGGGTGGGGGAAGTGTTAAATGAGGCTCACTAACTTTTAAAAGGTTTTGTATGGCTTTAAATAATCACGTTCTCTGCCGTGTAAGCATTGTGAATGTAATGTCATCATTACAATATTTACCGATCAATCTATTTACGCATCTTGTTTAAACATCCTTTAGAATATATACAGAGAGTCTATATAAAGAAAATTCCAGGGTCACTTGAGGTTTTGTATGAATAGTTCCCATGTTTACATGTGAAAATGATCACTGGTGAAAGAAAAACAGAGCTTTCAGTATCCTATTTTGGTTACACTCTCTATAAAACGTCTATGAAACAGAGGAATCATCTTAGCCAGGAGAACAAACCGTCAGACTGCCCTGCCGTGGCATAACTTGAGCGCAACCGTCCCACGTGGGGACAAGCTCAGAGCTGTTGGAACGGAGCACTGGGGCCGCAGTGCCGAGTCCCCGCGGGGACTTGGGGAACGTGCCCCCGTCTCCAGATGGCAAGCCCTTTGGGGTAGAGCCCTGAGATTCTGAGAAACATGAGGTCTGCTTTATTTAATTTCCTCTCATTTACAAAGAGTCACAATCTATTTCAGTAAATAAATTCAGGAAATTGGTAACGCACTTTACTCCATCCGTTGTGCATGGGCCCTAACAGGGTTGTCACGTTTTTCCCGGCTCCCAGGCTGTTCACAGCCTCCCTCGCTTGCCTGTGGCCAGCTTAGGGCGCCCCTGGGAATGGATGCTGCTGAGCTTAAAGGACATAAACAAACAGAACAGCACACCAGTTTCGCAGAGCAGTGCATTTCCTCTACTTTGTCGGTAAAGATTTCTAATTTTAGAGATTTTTCTGTATTGATTCTGGCATTCTTTTCAAATGATCCTTTTCACTTTTCACCCTGGGACTACTTTGCACCCTGGGATAAAATAAAAGAAATGATCATTCATTCCAGGGCACCAGCAACCAGTTCCCCGGCTCTAATCCTTTTTTTTTTTTTTTGCTTGTTAAAACCCAAGCTGTGAGCTGATCTTAGTAGCGTCAGCTGTGCCCAGAATCAGACTGATTTTTTTCCTACCTTCATCAGCCACTGCGTGTTGTTTTCCATGATGTTCTCCAGCACTTGCAGCCGCTGCACGGAGTCATCGTAATCCAGGGGCGCGTCCCTCTGCACGGCATTGGACACATAGGAGCTGGAGGAAGAGCGGCAGTTGTCCATCTCCGGCAGGAGGAACGTGTAGCTGCAGGAGCCGTGCTGGACCTGGTACTGCCTCTTCCCGATGCTGTCCATGCTCTTCCGAAAGTTATTGTAGGCTGCGGCCAAGACAAGATCACAGCTCAAAGTAAAGAAAACAATCTGCCACATTCTTTCTTTCTTCGTGTAATAAACCACCAGCTTAGCAAACCTCAAGGCACATCCGAGTCCAGAGTCCTGAGCTGCCGTCTGAAAGGCAGGGCTAAGCTGCCATGGCCGGGTCCATCGACGAAAGTCTTCTCTTTCCTCCTTTCCCAGTGGCAAACTTGGTTTTCAAGGCTGCCTTCCCTCGCGGCATGCAGTGAACTGTCAGATTAGGGTGGGAAGAGCAGTCCTGCTCACTGGGGAGAGCTGCATTCGCTTTACAGAGCAGCCTTCTTGCTCCTTTGTCTCTCTCTCTCTCCCCCCAGATTCTACAGTGTCAGTATCCGAATCAATCACTTTCCTTTCCTTATATGATAAGTTGATAAGAGCAGCCAGACATGTGCAGCAAGCTGCTCCGCCCTCCTGGCTAACCCGTTATCTTCCTGTAGGGGGTCACTAGCCAGGCAACAGGAAAAATCAGCGCAGAATGCCTGCTGTCCGGCCAGGACTGTATGTTGCAGAAACCCTCTGGGAAAAACCGATCAGTTACAGCACCCCTGGGCATTTCCTAGGCACCACCCTAATTAAGTATTTCCTAGAGAGAGCGGTTGGTCTCTTTTGTCTGAAACTGATTTCACAGTGCTAAGCTGGCAAAATATCTGAGGTAATAACTTTAATTTTAAAGTACAATGAAAGTTCCTGTTTTTTCCTTTAGGAATAAAAATACTACAAATATGTCAGGACTTTGGTTTATTTTTGTTATTGCAAATAAAGAGGAAGAAGTTTGGCTCTTGTAAACTCTGTGCCTTTGCATGGGGAAAAATAGTTTCACCCATATTACTTGATTTTTGAGCTATCAGCTAATTTACAAAAAATTTTCATTTTAAGAGTTTGACAGGAAGATCTCACTTTGTTAAATCACGTTAGGAAGGTCAGTTTCTGAGCTCTGACATTTTAAATAAAACAACCAATTGAGTATTCAAAATAAACTCAAAATATACTGGAATGATTAATAATTCATTAAATTACTATGGAGAAATCAGAATTTAAATACGTATTGAGAGGGGAACACAAACTTCTTTATAACATCAGGATTTGTTCAAATCTCATCAGTTTGCAATGTATTATCAATTACATTAGTCCCACGCAGTGTTGGCAAATCACTTCTCCTTTTTAATTAAGCTCTAGTGTCCCTTATCTTTAAAATTCACGGGTTGCACTAACTTCCAAGACTTTTCTACTTCAATTCTATGGCTCTGTAAGTCCTACAAGTTACTTCCTTTAACAACTAAAACTTAATACTTCAGAGATTAGCAATATGTTAACTCACCAGCCCAAGCGTACGTAGGGAAAAAACTTCCAGCCTTTGCTGTGATCTGTTTATCTCAGTGTACAAGATTTATTATTCCCAGTGAGGGCAGAATATCTGGTACACTGACTTAATGGACCACATCGACCCGTGAAAGCCAAGTATCAGTCTGTATTATGCAAGACCAACTTGCAGAGGATTAAAGAAGTATGATTTTAATTCATAGGTGAATGTAGAATTAGTACATCTGATTTTGTTTTCCTTAGATCCGTTTTCAGGAGACCTAATTAGACCTTTTAAAAAATTCATCCTGTCAACGGACTGACTCCCAAATTACTTCTAAAACAGAACTTCTTAACCTGAAGTCCACAGTCAGAGCTCATGGGGCTCATGAGCTTGGATGGGAAAAAAATATGTCTTTTTCACCAAGCTATAACTGAAATACAGCCTTTCCTTTATCTATGAATAGTTAACAAACGACAGTGTCAATATCTGTGACTTTCTCATCAGTCGAAATCATAGATATTTTTATTTCCTATCACTTATACTTGGCACTACATTGTTATTAATATTAAGCCCATCCCTAGATCTTGTTACTGAATATTTGAATAGAGCAGCACAGATGGTCTTCTGAGAAAGGGTTCTCTGTCACGGGAAAGCTGGAATGCATGCCCTAGAAGGGTCACATCAGTAGAAGAGAGAGTTTGATTCCACCAAGTTCCTGGTACATGGTTTCCACTAAGGAAACATATTGGAGAAAATCTGCCTATTCAGACAACGAACCATAGAGAAAAGCATGTATTATATATAACAGGTCTTGAAGATTAGGCCTGTGTTAGAACCCTGGTTCTGTGTGACCTCCAGCACATGCTTAACTTCTCTAAGCCTCAGTTTCCCTACTTGTAAAACAATGATCATCCTTTCTCTGTAGGGTTTTTAGGATTAAGACGATATTTAATCCTAAATGTTATGTAGGAATATAAATTCCCTCTTTATAGGCACTTTCCATTAAAGGGAGATCAGTTCTTCTGATATCAAATAGTGCAACTGTGCTGTTCTCTGACTGAAGGTGAAGCAATAGCCTAGGGTGCAAATTTTTTCTTCAAAATTTATTTCCCGTTTGAGAAAGCATACTATAAGATATTGATATTACATACTGTGTTCCAGGCAAATCGGGTGGTTTAACAGGAAGAAACGGGAATAAGACGTACCAGGAGTACTTTTTGTCTACCAGTTTTGTGTCAGACACTCTGTTGGGCACGCTAGAATTAGAGATTAATATCACTGGGTTTCTGACCTACAGAAGCTGATGGTGTATGGAGGGAAAGAGACCTGCAAACAAATAGGATACGATAAGAGAAAGAACCGTGAGTACACACAGAAGGAAGACAATGTTGCTTCTGGGGGACCCTGGTCGGACATGCAGGTGGCATGGACCCTGTCCTCATCTGGCCCCTCAAGATCAGAACATGGAAGGAACAGCTCTTTGTAGATTCCTAAATGGAAACTACTGGAACTGGAGAGTCAGGAGAAGCTCTAGTTAGACCAGGAGCTGGCAAACTTTTTCTGTAAAGGGTCAGATAGTAAATACTTTGGGCTCTACGTCCCTGTCCCAGCCACTCAACTCTGCTGTTGTAGCGCAAAAGCAGCCGTTAGACAACACGTAAGTGAACGAGCGTGGCTGGGTTCCAATAAAGCTTTATTCAGGGATGTTGACATTTAAATGTCTCGTAATATTCACATGTCATGAAATATTCTTCTCCGTATTTTTTTTCCCCCAACCATTTAAAAATGCAGAAACAATTCCTAGCTCACAGAGCATTAGAAACCAGGCGTGGGCGGCAGTTTGCTGACCTCCGAGTTAGAACGGGGGTCTGCCGGGGGTATAGGAAGTGGCCAGCCCGGCGTCCACCATGCACAGCCAGCGTGAACAGGGAGCTCCCCGCTGCCTCAGCCCTCAGTGAGGCTCCGTTCAGAACGGGGAAGCATGAGACATGCCAGGGAAAGGGGCGGGAACATTGCCCAAAGAGAAAGTGCCTCTTTGAAGCTAGATATGAAATGCAGAAGTACTAGGAAAACGGCCCCAGTGGAGGGCACAGGCTGCATTGCAGGAGCAGCGGAGACACTAGTGTGGTCAGAGAGGGTCTGCAAGGCCACTGGCCAGGGCAGCTTGGGGGAGCCAGCAGGAAACCCTCCAAGGAGCCTGGAGCCCGCCTGCCATGGGCCAGGCCTTCCTGCTCCCTCCCACCCAGGTCTGGGGGGAAGAGGCCAAAGGCAGCTCAGAACCCCCTTCACTCTCAGGCTCGTCTGCAGGTCTCCGAACTGCTCATTTCCAAGGAAAATCTTGGGTTTTCTTCAATGACTTGCAGACAGGATAGCTTACAGCAGATGAGGCTATAAAATGAGAAATACTGTTGCAGGCTTCCCAAAAGCACCCTGCTCTCCCAGCCATTTTTTTTTCCTAACAGTTCTGCTGAACAGCTGTGCGCAGTGTTATTTTCCTAATAATGTTTGTTTTCTCCCCCATATTGTATGTCATCAGCTAACATTTCAGAGGCTCCCATTTATTCCCTGTAGAACTAAAAAGACCAGTTACCTACACCCCTAAAGAAAGAGATCGACATTACAAAAAACCTCCGTGACTGCCCCCTTTGCTTCATTCTGCCCTGTTGAACAAAGGCCCTAGCACCCAAGGGTGTCCTGAGGGCTGTGGCACAGACCTGCTGCTATCTGGGTTGTGGAATCAGACCCCACAGCCTAGCAGAGGCCCCGGGTCCCCCAGAGCAATCTGTGTGGCTGTTACAGAAGCCAGAAACCAAAAAAGGATGCTGATCTTAAGTCAGCGCAAAGTGGGGCAGCCCCCAGTGGGTTGCCAAACAGAATTTGCAAGCGGACCCACGGGACCTCTGTGTTCTCTAGTGGGCCAGTTAAATAGCTGGTATTTAATCAGGTCAAGGGATGGATGTGGGACCACCAACCTGAGCCAGGGCCAGAGGTGGTGTTGCTTTCCCAGCCTAGAACATCCCAACAGTACATCGTGACCGCGTGCTTTGAAAATGCCCTGCCTAATTGGAACACATGCTGGAAGTGGTCACTTGTACCTAGAGGCACATTGGTGCTCTGCCTTTATAGGGTAGTTTGTGCTGGGGTTGTTTTCACTCGGGCCTGGGCAGCCCCACCTGAGGCAGTCTCTGGCCTGCCACATCAGCCCACCCACCTGCCGGAGTCTGTTGTCCTCATACCATCGCTGCCGCAGGCTTCGGAGTCGGTGGCTGGGGCAGGCTTATTCGGCCAGCCTGGCTTTAATTTTTGGAAAATGGCATATTGATATAAGAGGAAGTCTTAGTGCAGAAATACTCTAAACAATGAAGCTGGGACACTGTGTTTTGATTTTAGCCATTTGCACATGGGCACACTTGGGACTCTCAGGTGCCTGGCTAGCGCTGGGAGGGGAAGTTTGAGACATCTTGGCATCTCTCCTCTCTCCCTGTGCCCAGCTTAAAATTGGCTTAATAAAAGTCAGTCATTATATAGGGAAACCATTAGAAAGTTCGCTGGACATACAAGTGTTGTTAGAGAAAAAGTTATTTCTGCTACTTTTTTCTACCCAAATTGTATGTAATAATTAATGAGAACTACAGAAGCAGCCACAACTGGCCAAAAAAAAAAAAATTATCTTTCCGAAAGCAGGCTCCTTATAACAGTGATTCCTTTAGGTGCCTCACAGGCGATCTCTGTTTCTACTCCATTGTGATATATGTGGAACTGGAGTTGAAGAACCACAATCACAGTCTAGAGCCATTTTGCAAAAGCGTTTTGTGCGTCATCTGTTACCACACTCCAGAGCTGCTCATCAGTTTGAATTAATATTAAACCTTGAATATGGAATGCTGTAAAAAATAATTCCCGGCCATGGGATTTGAAAAGAATACCAAAGGAAAGCCCCTTCAAGTTACTGTAAAGATAGAAGAAAAGGAAGAAAAGTATAAACACACATGTATAAACATGTAAGGTAGATGCAGCAGATAAGGAAAGTAAGGCTCCGAGAGGTGAGAGGACAGGAATTCCCTGAGCCAAGTGCATCTGTGTGTCTTTCTTTTACATTAAAGGTGGTGGATTTAAGGAGAATTTAAAGCAATAATTTTACCCTGATTTTAACATAGCAAAACTCAACCTCCTTTGGAGAGGATGGAGAATCGCCGCTTAGTACTGGTTGTCCCCTCTGTGCAGCACAAACACACATCCCTAGTGACAGAATCCATTTTACTGCCAAAGACTCCCTGTGGCCTTTGGTCATCTTGAGCTGGAGCCACTGGGTCTTGTGTGGAAGCTGGCGTGCATCACATCATAGACCTGTGGCATCCGTGGACAGGAACCGTCATATTACAAGTGCAGAAACCAATTCGTTAGTGCAGAATCCACATCAAATTGTCACGTCCTATAATAGCTTAGGACAGATTCCCTGGAAATCCAATATACTGTCTAAATGCATCAGTTAAGCTTTACATATACATTCCGTATACATTTTCGTTGTTTTGGTTCAAACGATTCTTTTCTGCTTTTTTTGCTTCTTTAATTTCATCCAGTGGAGATAGCTGGAATGGTGTGATGCGCATTTTGGAATAGAAAGTTTCTGGAGATGAAGTACAACGCCTACTGTAGCACAATTCCCTGTTCTAGTTCCAATTAAATATAGCATTTGATATAAAATAGCTGGGCCAGTATATTTAGAGCACAAATTAAAGGCCGTCCATTTGGAATTGGGCATTGGCTCCATAGAATTCACCTTTGTGAAAGGTGAGGAAATGTATATTTTGTTAAAATAAGTATCTGACTGCCAAAGGAGGAGAAAAAGCTCTTTGCCAGATGTGTTTTCAGGCCACTTCCTTTCCTGGGAAACAGCCACTTCCCCTGCATTACCAGTTGTGTTTTCATTCCCGGGTAGGTAGAGTAAGTGCAGCGAATTAAAGGACCGATGCCCCGATAGCGCGGGCCTTATCTCTGACAATTATCTTCTCCTCACAGCTGCGTAACTTCTGTTTGACACAGAACCACAGAAACTGTTAGTGGGTTCATACTGAGGGAAGGATCGGCGTTATTAATATGAGAAAAACTTTTTATTGTTCATGTGACTTCTCAGGTGCTTGGCATTCTTATTTAGGTGACAAGTTCCAAGTACTCATTCATTCTAACTTATCTGAGTGTTTACTTGTTTTAAGGAAACTTAAAAGATTCCTGTATCTTTTACAGTCTACACTGCCATGAACCAGGGTAACATCTGCTAAAGAACTTTTTATATTTTAAAGCCACATTGTATATCATATGTAACCTTAAGGAATTTGAAAGGAAGAGGTTTTTATTTACTAGTAACTTGGATAAGATTTCACCATAAATTCCTTGAATTTTTTGGAATATTTTACTTTATATAATTCTCCAGTTATATAATGTTTTCTCCAAATGCTGTTTGATTTTTAAATGTTTTCATTCTTTAATATTTTTATGGAGTATTTTATCTTCCCATCACAAAAATGCCAAAAAAAGATACAAGTCACAAACTTTAAAAAGGCAGTGGATAAACTTCTAAAACAATAGATGAATGCATTAGTCTGATAATATTTCTGCCAGTAATTCTGTGTCCTGTTTTCTCCCAGTAGAAAGAAATGCTAAACATTTTTTTCAATGGATTGATGTCAGTGTTTACTCTTTTATCCATGACCTATGTTAAGTAAAATAAAATCTTTCCTTTGACCAACACAATATTTCAATTAGATATTGAGGTGGGTTGATTAGTTATGATTTTACATCAAATGTTCCTAAGTCCATTTCAACAAAATTGTAGAAAAGTCAGACTCTATTACTTCTGAAAAATGTGCCCAGTCTTTGTCATAACCATTCTAATAAAGAACTGTCTAAATTTCATACAGAATGAATTTATTTGAAAGTGGCTTAATGCCAACTAGATTAGTCTTCATTTAATCTAAATTTATAAAAATTTTTATCTTAATTATTGAGAAACTTTTTTTAAAAAGATAAAAATGTCATATGTACTATTTACATTAAGATATATTATCTCTCTTGGTTATAGGTTAACATAAATAAAATTGCTTATGTCAAAAAAGTAAAAAAAGCACATGACCTTCTTTTGGTATTCCTGTCCATCTGGCTGACTTAATATGAAAAAATCTTCCTGTGGGAAATTAGGCTTGATTACAGAGTTATATGTCCAAAAAGTAGTTTTTGAAGGATTTTATTAGATTTATAATAAATAGTTATACATAAAAGAAAGTAATGTTTGCTTTGAGTGTATAAAAATACTCCATTTCATTCTTGCCCCTTGTGAATCTTAGCTGTCTGATGATGGTTCAAACCTTCCATAATAATCTAATATGTATATTCTTCACTTTTTCTCTTAACTGCTATCTCAAGCAGTTTTTTTGGTTTTCCATTAATAATGACTGTACTTCCCCAAAATGTTCCATTTCAAGGAGAGGGTCTAAAGTCAAAGAAAGACTGATGCAAAAGAGAAAATAAAAGGAAGTAAATTGTACAAAGACTGTAAAAAGAGGACATTTATAGCAGTATTAAGGTACCAAGTTCCTGACATCTGTTTCCCTCAAGAAAAAAAATTCAACAATGTTTTTTGAGAACGCAAAACTATTCTAGTAGAATATTTACGGAAAAAAAAATAAGTACTTTCCCCCAAAATCCTGATGCACATTTAAACAACCTTTTTAATTTATAGATCAAAAAATCTTACTTGGCTACAATGAAAGTTATTAATAAAACAAAAATCTGCAAGAGATGGTACCCATTTGAGAATGCAAATATCAAACCCACTTGTAATACTCACTGTCTCCCTCTGCTGGTCTCATAACAAGTGACAGGCAAAACTATCCATGTTGTTAATAGAAATAATAGGTAATTTAAAACCTAGGTTAACTGCAGCTAATATAACCTAGAATGCTTTCCAGCTTTAATGCAAAAGAACATTACACTATATGCAGAAATTAAACGTTGATGCACACACACATGCACACTGTGAAAATATATTTTTAAGCATTCATTTAGCAGACACAGGACTACGAGCTTTTTCTGTATCCTCTGGTGATAAGATTACTACTACTGTGATGGCAGAAAAAGTAGAGGTCTGTACTGTCTGCCTTCATAAGGAGTGAATTTAGAGACCCAATCCTGCTGGCAGCAAGTTTACAGTCTGACGAAGCAGACAGGTGTTTCCACACGCATGGACCTTGTTGCACAAGGTGCTGGGTAGCACAGGTGGGAACACGCACACAGGAAGCTCCTGAACCAGGTAGGGGCTCAGTGAGCTGCAGGAATGCTTTCAATATTCATTTAGACTCAAATTGTTTACTCGTTTAAAAAGAACATCCTGCGCCCTTCTCCCAGCTCCCCAAACAGAGAGACCAAACTGAGGGAAATTATATCCCAGGCTGAGAAAATGGCTTGTGCAATTAAAAAAAAAAAATACAAGACTATGGAACTTAAGGGAAATTAACTATAAATGAGCAAGGAGTGAGAGAAAGGGGGTAGACCTGGAGATGCCACCTGGAACTATCTCCCGGAGTCTGCTTAGGAATTGGGACTGTTTCTGAGGGAGACATAGGGCCAATGGAGTGTCTGTGGCAGGGGAGGGCGGAGGAGATGTGATTTGAGGCAAGAAGACCAGAGCAGAAGTTTCTACGGTAATTCATGTCAGGTGTTACGGTAGCCTGAGCTGGAACATTAATACCAGGCTCGAGAATATTTGGAGGGACCATCAGTCATAGGCCTTCTAGATTGATGGGCTATGGGGATTCCAGTAATGGGATTGGTTTGGTATTGGGATTGACTCTTACACTTAAAACAACTAAAAATACTGGGTAAAATAATTTAAGAATCATGTTTAAAGCATCAATGAAATGACAAGAAAATAAGCAAATATCAGGCCCAAATGTAAGTGAAGGCAGGAGTCAAGTGGAATATTAAATAGCTTTTCCCTGCGTCATTTGCCAAACCTAGCAAACTTGAGTCTATTTTTTCAAGGCCTGAGTGGCCCACACAGATGGGAGAGGCCAGTGAGAGACCGCCTTCCAGGAGAACTCTACCTGCAGTGTCCAGGTGAAGCAGGATTAAACCTGCCCACCCCCACCCCTCCAGAAGAAAGCAAGAAAATGCTCCGTGATGTTAAGCAGAACAAAAAAGGGAGAACCCATCACTGAGAATTATAACTACAAGCTCACCCTTTTTAGTTTTACAGCACAAATTAGGTAGTCGGACAAAACCACGGTGCATTGTTCTAAAATAGTCCCGGGCCAATAATATTAATCCCCTCGACCCTCAAAGGTTTGTGGTGGAAGCAAATGAGAACCTCTCTGAATGAATGCGCCTTCCTCATAGGCCTCAAAAAATTCTTACGGACAACTTCCCAAGGAAAATGAACAACTCACAAAAATAAATAAGCACATAAGAACACACAGTGCCATTAGCAAAAATCAGCAGAAAGAATAGAAAAAACAGACTGGCAAAAACTTCAAATATGGAAGCTATCAGCCACATTTTATAAAATAACCATCCTTACTGTATTAGTTTCCTAGGGCCACCGTAACAAAGTACCAAAACTGGGTATCCTAAAACAAGAGAAATTTATCTTCTCACAGTTCTGGAAGCCAAATGTCTGAAATCAGGGTGCTGTCAGGGCTCTGCCCTCTACAACCTGTAGGGAGCCCTCCTCACCTGCTTCCAAATCCTTGGTGGTCTTCAGCTGGCAGCTGCAGGGCTCCAGTCTCCCCCTCATCGCCGCGTGGCATCTCCTGCATATGTCCTCCTG
The DNA here is from genome assembly GCA_008086735.1 of Cheirogaleus medius. Lineage (NCBI taxonomy): Eukaryota > Metazoa > Chordata > Mammalia > Primates > Cheirogaleidae > Cheirogaleus > Cheirogaleus medius. Next base: position 3,597,206 of record VBSM01001927.1, read on the forward strand.
TCTTCACGTGACCATCTTCTTAAAAAGACACAGTCGTATTGGACTAAGAGCCACTCTGCTCCAGCACGGCCTCGTCTGAAGTGGTTCCATGTGCAGAAACCCTAGTGACAAGGTTGCTGAGGTCCTGGGGGCCAGGTCTTATATCTTCTCTAGAGGGCACCATTCTACCCAAAACACTTACCATGTTTAAAGAGATAAGATTTTGAAAACACTTACAGGGGGTAGAAAACTAAAGAAGAAAAAACCTTGCAGGTCTGAGATGAAAACGTAAAGAATACAGTAATTGAAATTTACTGTTCGACGATCGTGCTTAACAAGATTAGACACGCCTGAAGGGTGACTCGATGCACTGAAAGGTAAGTCAGACGAAGTCACCGTGGGTGCAGCACAGAGACCAGGCGCAAAGGGGAAGCAGCTGCAGGGTGGAAGACAGTATTCTGGCCAAAGTCCAGCCGGAATTCCAGAGGGAGAAGGAAGAGGGAAGAGGGCAGACAGTATTGGAGGACATAATCGCTGAAGATTTTCCCAAAATCATGAAAGACACCAAGCTGCAGATTCAGAAAGCAACAGTGAATGACGAACAGGACAAATAAGACTGGATAAAGCAGCAGGAGGGAAGAGTCAAGAGTTACAGATTCTCCAGTTTCTGCCCCGGCAACTGGACGGACAGGTGGTGACACTCGAGGGTCCTGGGAGGAGAGCCAGGCAGGGAGGTGATGGATGCAGCTTCGTACAGGTTCAGTGTGAATTGGTCGTGAAACATGCAGGTAGAGCTTTCCTATTGATTATGTGGGTCAGAGCTGAAGAAAGCCACCTGGGCTGGAAGCAGGAAGACCTGTGTTCGTGATCAGTCTCAATGCCAGCCTCAAACGATCTTTAATATTTAATAGGATATGAAAAGAAAAAGAACAGCTTTGTAAATTGCATAAACCTTAGCGATCTGGGTCTTTCTATTTAAAGTGAAACAGCAAAGCGACTTGGCCAGTTTCACTGGTGCATTTTCTGTAGACTCTCCCGTATGGTCCCGTTCTCCAGACGTCAGCTCCAGAAGAGACAGATAATAAGGGTAGGTAAAGAAGACCTACTCTGGGCAGAAAGAGGTACTTCATAGCGCCTATAACATGTTGCAAGTAATTAAAAATAGAATAAAACCTACAAGATGCAATGATAGCATGGCAAATTTTCATACATTTGTCATTTCTTTGAGGGCCTTTGTTGTGGGTTGAATTGCGTTACCCCCAAATTCCTATGTTGAAGTCCTGATCCCCAGTACCTCACAATGTGATTTTATCTGGAAGGAGGGTCACTGCAGGTGTCATTAGTTAAGGTGAGGTCAGACGGAATAGTGAGGTCCCCTCGTCTAATACGACTGGTGTGTTTATAAGAAAGAAGATGCCGTATGAAGACAGAGACACAGGGAGAATGCCATGTAACAAAGAAGGCAGAGATCAGGGTGACGCTTCTATAAGCCAAAGACTGTGACCGCCAGAAGCCAGGGGAGAGTCCTGAGACAGATTCTCCCTTGCAACTTCCAGAAGGAACCAATCCTGCCCCACACCTTGATCTCAGACTTCTGCCCTCTGGAACTATTACATACTAAATTTCTGTCGCTTAAGCCAGCCAGCTACTTTGTTGCAGCAGCCCGAGCAAACTAATACAGCCTCCAAAAAAATTAGTAATAGAAAGGGAATTAAAACATGTTACTGCCATGCAGCCTCCACCAAACACTTCTACCATGTTGTTCTTATGCTGCCTGTTTAACCTTCGGGTGGGGAAATGGTCCAGGCAGCTCTTGGTTTTAATGATGGTGATAACTGTGCAAAACTTCCGTGCTGCAGCAGAAAAACTGTTTCCTAAAAGTCCTGAGGCTCCTTAATTGCGGTCAACCTGTGGAAGACTGTCCTTCATGTGGGCCCCGCCCAAACACCACTCCCTGTTTCTCTGCTGGAAGGATGAAGCCCCTGCAGGGGGCTGGGCCAACCTCAGGGCCCCAGCACTTGTCCTCTGCGGTGGTATTGCTGTGAGGTTAGTTGGTGATGGCTCATTATCTCCACTAACCTGCGGACGCGTTAAAGCCTGGGGTCATCCCTTATTGGACTGCCGCTCCTGTTGTGGAAGGATCTCTGTGCATGCATCTCAGCTGCACCTGCTCACACAAACGCAACGGCATCTATGATGAAATCTGAGGGACGCCAATGCAGGCCCCTCCTGTTCTGCAAAACTATTTATCTCCACGGGCTGCTGCAACAAGGCCTCCTTTGCCATCGAGCCTGAAAGTCCTGCCCCTGGAATCATGCTCTGGAGGAGTCGCAAGACACTCCCTCCGCCCCAGCCGTCTTGGGTCCCCGTTGTATTAAATAGTGGACGTGGCCAGCGTGCCGTGACATTGTCCTAAGCCCTGGAGTAATGAACTGAATTAATCCTGGGAGCTGGACGCTGCTCACTTGGAGCATCTGCAGTGCCCGTGCCACGGCTCTTTGCTCAGGGCTTCTGTTCTCCACACTGTGGTGCTGCTGGAGTGTTTTAAACGGGGCTCTGTCTTCCTATCACCACATGGTGCTCCAGGGCCTGGTGCGTTTGGATGAAGCCACTAAATGTATAGCGCAGCAGCGCCAAACAAGTAAATTATCAAATGCACAGCACCTGATGCAGAATAGATTGTCCCTGGCAAACACATTCACATATTCTGAATGTGCAGATGACTCAGATGACTGTTTAATAAACATACTAGAACTTAAATAATTAGAAGAAAGTGTTGCCCTCTAAGATAATTTTTCGAGATTATATACACTTACTCGGCTGCCCCTATTCAAAACGTATTTAGAAATTCTCTTGGACAGGTGCCATAAGCTGAGGGGCTTGCATTTGAATATCTTCCATGGTGATTAAGTCTTTGCTCATTAAAGGCAGGATAATTTTTAATATGCCTCAAAACTGCAGTGCTCTGTTAGGTTTAGCAGGTGGCTAAGCACAACACTGTAATATTATGATCCTACTGGTTTTCGGTGTTGATTCCTTTTTTTTCAGTTTAACAAATGTGAAAGACGTTTTGCTAGTTGTACAGGAGATGCAAATTAGGGCATCTTCAAATGACCTTATAGTCTAGAAAGATCTTTAGGTGATTCTCATTAATGTCACCACCCATCTAAGCGACCCAGGGCCTAATTAATCCAGAATCTGTGTCCTCCACCTACCTCCAAAGTAGCTGTAAGAAAAGTCGAACCCTTCTGAGATTGAGTGTCGTGGGAAACAGGTCTCCTTTGCCTGCGGGCTCTCCCATGAGACAGCAAAATACCTCCTGCATCTCTAAATTTGAAATGAGGGGTTTCCCTGCCATGTTTAGGGAGAGCCTCACTCCCCTACTGAGTAGATCAGAAGTGATCTCTCCTTTCACCAACAGCTAAAAATACCATACTGGCACTGTTTCCCAGACACTTGACTGTCCTGATAAACATTTGGACCATGATCTGTGAGAAGAATGAGCCTGAGCCACTGCGATGGCTCATGGAAGAAGGAAACGGGTGGAAATTCTTTCCCAAACTGGTATTTCTAGGAAAACATTCGGCCAGAACCTGCAGCTGTTCGCTATCCAATATCATTTCTAAACAACATTTTAGTTGGCAAAAGAAAAGTGAGAAAACAACAAGGCTTGAAGCCTAAAACTTTGGGAAACCCCTGTGCATAATGTGCTTATTTAGGCCTTAAAAATATGCCTGTTTTCAGGACATAATAACTAATATTCAACTTTTCTCTGCCTGTTTTCAGAATACATTTCAATGTCTTCATAATTAAAAGAGAAAAATACTTGATCATTTTATGACATAATCTAGATTTCACAAACTATGTCATTGATTTTTTTCCCCCTTTTTCAGAATAAACTATTTCATTACCACCAAAATGTCAGTAATGTGGAGAAAACAGAATAGTCAATAGTAAGTCAGCAGAACAGAACTCTGCATGGAAGATGTGTACCTCAGACACCTGTTAACCAAGAGTAACCCAGGGAAGCGGTCTACAATTTCGAAAGTACCATCATCCACAGAGAGGAGAGTTACGGCTAAGCAGGGCCTCCCGAAAGCTTCTCAGTGGCAAATACAGGCTCATGCAGGGTCTGAGCAAATGTACCACTTCTCAGCACTAAACCCCAGGCCTGTCTGTAATTGAAATCCTCAGATTGGTACATTGAATTTGTAATCAAAAGTCACATATTGATTTCAAAATCAGTACACACTTTTAAAATAATACTATAGCCAGGTGCAGTGGCTCACACCTGTAATCCCACACTTTGGGAGGCCAAGGCAGGAGGATCCCTTGAGCCCAGGAGTTCAAGACCAGCCTGGGCAACCTAGTGAGACCCCATTCCTAAAAAAAAAAAAAAAAAAAAAAAAAAACATTAGCCTGGTGTGGTGGTGGCACACACCTGTAATCCCAGCTTCTCAGGAGGCTGCAGCAGGAGGACCACTTGAGCCCAGGAGTTTGAGGCTGCCGTGAGCCATGATCATGCCACTGCGCTCCAGCCTGGCCAACCCTGTCTCTAAAATATATATACGTAAAATAATACTACAGAATTTGAAGCTCCGTAGGGGGAAGGACTCTCAAGTTCATGTGGTGCAGCCACCCGTCCGAGATGTGAATTCTTCTTCCTTGTGAAATGTTTATATTCATATCACAATCTAGGGTTTAGTGAACCATAAAAAGTCAGAAGTTAATGCAAACAAAAGTCACCCACAAAACATATTTCAACTGATTTAAAAGGAGACGTAGCAGATGGAGATTATTGTGAAAAGAACTTTTACTGGACTAATCCTTTTTTATTTTAATCTCTGCTTATGCCAATCCTTTTAGCTGCGTATTCAATGCACTCCAAATCTAAGATAAACTTGTAACCAGAGCACAATTCATTCCAGCCCTGACGCTTTCAGACCATTATAACTGAGGGAGGGAAAAAAAAAATGAAAAAGGGTTACCTTATAAAGCGTTTCTCCGTGTTGGCTACAATTCACTTAATCTCTTCCAGAATTTAACAATATATACAGCAGTTTGTAGTGATTTTTTTTTTTTGCAGTGACTTTATAATACAATGGTCCTGTCCTGCTTGCGTTTTCCAAATACAGTCATATTCTGACAAGATGTAGCTATTTGGGGAAGTCCTTGCTTGCAAACACAGTAATTATGTTTTATAAGTGTAAGCTATTCTCCAGCAAGTCCATTTGCGTGTTGGTGGCAAAACTATATTTTTCTGATATTTTCAGTCTAGTCCACCGTGCCTCTGTTTCCTGAATGTTTCTGTGGCAAATAAAGGCCCTATTCAGTAATGCAAAGAAAGTTCTTCCCCTGGTCGGGGCTCCGCAGGGAGTGGGTCGGGGGCGTCTGGCTAGTGCACAGCCAGGGGAGACACTGAGTTCCACGTGGGGCGAGAGCTGCGGCCACCACCGCCGTTGTCCCAGAAGCTTCCTGTTTCAATGGGACGGTTTGGGCGGACACTGCAGGGAAGGAGACTCTGCGTGTGTCCGCACAGCTGGAAGCGCGGCCGAAGCCCTTGCAGCTGCCTGAGAGCCTCTTCCCGGGAGCACAGTCTCCTCCGGGTGCCCGTGGCGGCTGGAGCCTGTGTCTCCACCCACGTCTGCTGCCTCAGTTTCACCTTCAGCTCCCAAGACACACGACCAGGATGCTCTGGAAGCTTTCTCTACTCCTCCCAAGGTTTGCCTTTCTGAATGTCGAAAATAAGAGAGCTCTGTAAATAGTTTTTACAGAGGAAATAGTAAATAGTTTTTTTCTTTTATGAAAACGTATTTGTGACGTCAGGCATATCGCTTTCACCTCCGTCGTTGCCGCCGATTCCCACACACAGTTAATACCCTTCCTCCTCTTTATAAAATTAAGTCTGGTGGCTAAACAACCTGGCCTGCACTCTGTGCGTCCTGACCAATCACACCACGGGGTTGCAGGGCAGGTTTTTAAACACAGTTTAGTTTCTCTAACAGGGAAGCTGGCCCGCAGCTCAGTAACGGTGTGCACTTTTCTACTGCACGTGCTCATGTTAACCCAAGTTCACTCATAGATGCAGCTGCA
>VBSM01001927.1:3605596-3631227 GCA_008086735.1 Cheirogaleus medius
AATCATTTGATAAGCTCTTTGGGGGAAGCATGAGCCCGTCCCCCTCCCAGGGGCCAGCTGGAATTGTGAGAGAGAGATGTTCCTGGGAGGCTGGGTCCACCTGGTTTCTTAGAGTGGGGTAAGTGTGTTTGCACCTACACTGGACTGCTCAGAACGATAGGAATGCGCTGAGCCGCGTCTCTGGCGGCCGCCTTCTCAGTCCATCCCTTCCAGCGCTCACCTGTCCTCCCCACAGACCCGGAACATACTCACTCGTCAGCATCAGTTCTGAATTACTAAACTGTCAGCCTGTCCACGGGACTTCTCAGTCGTGGCCACGCCTCACGTGCCCCTTTCCTCTATCTGTCCATCTCTGGCCAGCTGCCCTCGGGCGGGGGCGGGGGGAGTGCGCTGCAGTGTCTGCCACTCGAATGGGGACTTCCCACCATATATAACCTAGCTGTTACTTATAGACCATCAAAAAAAAGTGCTCAACAGAATAGAAAGGCAGAAACTGCAGTATTGAAAGAATGGAAGGGTGATCACTGAAAGCATTCCTTTGCTTTTACAAATAGATTTTTCCTAAATAATCACCATATGAAAATTAGAGTATGAAATAATCAAAATTCCCAGATGATAAATTGACAGCAAGAATTTTGCTGGAAAACCTTCCTCCCATAGTCTCAGGGCAGGCAGGTTTGTTCCATAGTGACAGACAGTAGAGAAAGGTAGTGACATAAAGGTAAAGTTGTTTTACAGAGCTCAGACCTTCAAGACGGCTTTTTCACCTAAGGATTCTCCCCCTTTTTCTTTTTTTGCCTCTTCTTAAAGAACAACTGATACCTGAATGTATGGGAATCTTTTTTTGGTACAAAGTGGGACCACGATAGTGAGTGAGGAATATTTATGTTATACTTCCTCTCTTTCCTCATATTTTATGACTAAGGACATTGACATGAAAACAGGATCTTTGTATCCAATGAGTTCATCTACTGCCGATTTCCCACCAGAAATTCCAGGCTTTGTGACATCAATGTGTGTCGCTCTGGGTGTCATTTGAAGAGCCGGCATCTGGAAATGATGAAATCCTGAACAACAAAGTTTTTGTTTTCGGGAAGACAGGTTAGTGGGGAAGGGAAAGGATGCTAAACTTCACCGAGTGCCTACTGTGTGCCGGGCTTTTCCATGTTTCATCCCATTGTGATGTTTTACTAAGCTCTACAATAAGAACAGATAACTACCTTGTCAGTCAGAACTTTCCCAGTTTTCCTCAGTGGTTTCAGATGTTGCTGTGGCATTTGTTGCCACTAAATAAATTATGTGCAAAGTCTCAAGGATGTATTTAAGTACCTTTATACCTTGTGATAAAATGGATAAGATGTGAAGATACAGCACTATGTACTGGATAATTCTGTATATCTATGCTTACTGAGATGAAAGTAATTCAAGAGAAGTCTCAATTTGTAAAAGACTATTTTTACTTTAACATATCTAAAAGATATGCATTAAAAAGACATGTATTATCCCCAGAAATTATCTCGCTCTATTGCACTTCAAATGCTGCCTTCATTTTAAAACTCTGTACATCAGGAAGTTCTTTGTAATAGCAAAAAGCGGGGGAGCGAGGAACACACATTCACCAGAAGAATGGGCAAATCGTGCAGAGGTGAAAATTATTTTTGCAGAGAGTTTCCAGAGTATGGGAAAATGTTATAATGCTAAGTGGGAAAAATTGCAGATTGAACCACGTAATAATTATACAGAGAAATAAGAGTGAACATAAAGCCGGAATGGCAATTGAGGAAGGAGTGCAGGGAAGTAGCGCTGTTTCAAATATGCATCGGCCTGTAATCACTTCGTGCATGAAGAGTGAAAAACATTTGGTTTGTGTGTTCTGGAATGTGTCGCAAGCCAGTGTAGACAAAAACTAAGCCATGAACAAAAAGTGAGACGGACTCTGGGTGGGAAGCTAAAGGGGTTGGTGTTTCCCAAACTCCTGCCAAGTTGCCTCTTGGCCACCAGAGGAGAATCTGCTGGTTCCTGGGTTTAGATTGACCAGGGGCCTGATCTGGAATCTGGCTCTAAAACCAATTTTTCCTGCAGGAGGGTATGTTAGGTGTCCATGTATGTTAAGACGTTGTCACAAGCCATAGATTAAAAACATAAAAATAAACAAAAAATAATAGTAACTTTTGAAAAATAAACCTTGAAAAGCAGTTTAGACTTTTTGAGTTAATTTCCATACATTAACGTTTTCTACTCTTCCCGTAACTCTGGGGTGGGCATGATGGTGACCTCTGCCTCAGAGATGAGGAAATGGAGGCTGCATGAGGCCGTGTGGCCTCCACACAAGCCAGTGGGGACCAGCCCCGGTCTCAGGCCTTCCCACCCCAAGGCCCTGGTCTTTCTCCCACACTGAGATAGTTCACTCAGCGTGACAACTTGTTAAAATCGTTCTCGTTGGCTGCATGCCTACCTTTTACAGTGACTGTACTTACTGTGGTTTTGGCTACATCATAGCTGAACTCTAGGGCTATTGTTTATTAAGGTCTTGATCTCACGTGGTGTTTGCAGATTGTCAAATGTTGAGTGATAAACCCTGGTAACGTGATTCCTCACTGCTGGCCCATGAAGTCAGTATACGCATAAATCATGGAAATTTTCCTGGCGAAATCACCCCACCGTTTGGAATGGTGAGAAGAACATGGATATTTTTCTCTCCTTTCCCCTAGGTTTTAAAGAACGTGAATGTCACGCAAGTATATACAGAACAATTAAAAATAGTGTGAATGCTATGCACCCACCAGTCAGCTTTGTCAAATCTTCATATTTCATTACACTTGTTTCCATTTTTATTTGTTTTTCATAAATAAAATATCATAAATGTCACAAATTTCGACCCAGCATGGTAGATCACACCTATAATCCCAGCACTTTGGGAGGCTGAGGCAAGAGGATTGCTTGAACCCAGGAGCTCAAGACCAGCCTGGGCAACGTAGTAAGACCCTGTCTCTACAAAAATTTGTTTTAAAAATTATCTGGATGTTGTGCTGGTGCACACCTGTAGTCCCAGCTGCTCAGGAGGCTGAGGCAGGAAGATGGCTTGAGCCCAGGAGTTTGAGGCTACAGTGAGCTATGATTGTGCCACTGCACTCTAGCCTGGGCGACACAGCAAGACCTTATCTCAAAAGAAAGAAAGAGAGAGACACACAGACCGAGAGAGAGAGAGAGAGATAAGAAAATATTATAAATTTTACAGAATATTATTAATATAAAGTTAAAGCTCTCTTTACATCTCTCCCTACCTAATTCCATTCTTCTTCCTCCCTCCCTAAAAGTGACTGCGGTCCTGAATTTGCCTATTATCACATAAACATACCACGTAATTTTTATGTGATTTTTCAAATAGGTTACATGCGTAGGGGTTAAGAGCACTGGTTCTGGAGTCAAATGCTGTGGGCAGCATTGCAGGCTTTGGCACTTTCTAGGAGATGGATAGGGTTCTTCCAAGCCTCGATTTCTTCATCTGTTCAATGGGGATAATTCCCGTCTGACAGGGTTGCTGTGAGGATTACGTGAGACATTGCACAGCTCCTAGCAGGTGGTGAGCGCCTGGTAAGCGGTAGGGGGCAAAGCCAATTTCAGAAGAGATCACATGGGAGTGTGACCCTTCACCACAGTCCCAAAGGGAACCGCTTAGTAACAGAGTCCTTGAGCAGTGAGCAACCTCAGTGTCCCTAGAGATGTCCCTCACCTCCCCTTGGCAGCTAAGGAGACTGAGTCCCGGCAGAGGGGAGAGGTGAAGCAGCCAGTCTCACTCAGGTCTTTGTTGGTGGCAGAACAGGACGCTGGCCGGAGCCCTACTTCAGGACTCTTTCTCCAACACTGCACCCCCCACCCCACACCAGCCCACCAGCCATTTAAGAAGACATCTGCTGAGAAAACCCAGCTCTGCTTCTAGTTTACACTGGACTCCCCTATATCGGGCGTAAAGACTTGCTATAAATCTCATTTGATTATCATTCAAACATATAATGGTTTTCCTGCAAGAGTCAGTTTCTCTTTGTTTAAAATGAAATTCACTCTAATATTTAGGCTATATTTATTTATTTTAAAAGTAACCTAGGCCCTTGTTTTTCTCTATTTCCCCCCAAAATAAACAGAGAGCTTTATTCTTGCCTCAGACAAATTGCTGTCTCAAAGCTGTGGTTCAGATACTATTTTTTATGGAGGGATGTCTTTGCTCCGGTTACGAAGAGGTTTCAGGCACCTCTGTGGATCCAGCTTTGAAGGGGACGCTGTTGATGCATCTTCACTGAGGTGGTGCTATGAGATTCTTGCACAGGACTTCTCACGGGGAGACAACCCTTCCCTTGGGCGATATTGTCTTTTACAAAGATTGAAATCATCCCACAAAAGCAGATCTCTGTTCCTTTCTTCCTCCTTATGCAAAAGTGGCCATCCCTTCAGTCACAAGGGGCCCAGCTGGCGCTGCGGTCAACCTTCAGGTAGACAGAAGCCTGGAGGGAAGATAGGTGATGAGCTGCAGGTGTCTTCCCTGCCATCTCTTCCCTTCTGTGTCCTCACTGGATTTTCCCAGGCCCATGTTTTCTCACCGTCGGTGCTTTGAGAGGTGGCTGTCCAGGCCAGGCTGCATTTGAGCAGGAGGGTGCTGAGGAGAGCTGGGGTGTGGCCTGGCCTCCCGCAAACTCTCCCCACATGCCCAGGTCGGACCTGACCAGGCGTGTTCCTCGTGCAGGATCCTGGAGAGTATTTATGGTAAAGAGTTCGCTGTTTTAAGAACATTCAGCTGCGCACGTGAGCCGGGTCACAGAGTGGGACGAGTGTTTGACCCAGAGCACCTCGTGACCATGGCAGTCGCCACTGTGGAATTTTACCAGTGTTTTCATTGCAGTCTAGCACAGGGATAGGACGCAAAGGGCTTCCACTCCCTTAGACCGTGTTAATCTTTCCAAAAGACTCACTCATGGGCCCCGGGTGGAGGCTCCTAGGCCGTTACCAAGAAACAAGAGCCCTTGGTCATATCCAGCCAATTTGGAAACAGTGATGAACGCAGGATCTCCTCCATCCGTGTTGCTGGGGGAGTCCGGGCTCAAAGCCTGCTCTCCTCCATAGGTCACTGACTGGGCTTTTTTCTGTAGAAGACAGTAGTGATGCTACAGGAACCTCAGTGTTGTCTTGTCTTGCAGGGGAAGAGGACGTTGGCCACCCACCATCTCTCATTTCTACGGTGGTGAGAGCCCCTTCTCTGGGTGTCAGAGAATCAGGCTGCGGAAGGACCTGGTTTAAAGGGTAGAAGAGAGATTATTTTAGCTCCCTCTCCTCCAGGGCTGTACAGTGGTTTTAAAGATTGAAGTTTTTCTTGACTACTTTTGACTTACATGTTAACAAAAGAACCTTTTGTAAATCTTAAGACAATACAATCGTCAAGAACAGGAGTTGTGGTCGAGTCTTTTGCTAACTACCTTCCTGACATTAGATGGAGCCTGTTGCTAACTAACTTACTGTCTTTGGGACAAGTCGCTTTATCTTTCGGATCCTTGTCCCCCAATCAGTGAAGGAGAAGGATTCGTGGAGTCAAGAGCTTGTACTGAACACCTGCTCCATGTGAGGTACTTAGGATAGTCAGGGACCCAAAGCAGCGAGGATCCTGCCCACAAGGAGACCATGTCCTAGATAGGAGACGGGCAGGAATGAATGAGTGGAGAGAATGCGTAGGGCGTGTGCTGTGGAAGAAAATGGGTTGCAGCCGTGAAAGATGGGTCTGCAGCGGGGTCAGGGTGCACTGCGCCAGACTGTCCCGTTGGAACGATGAGTGAGTGTGAAGAGGTGGAGGAAAAGGAGTCTGTGAAAGATAAAGAATTTAAGAAATAAATTAATACTGGTCCTATGCAAAAGTTCCTTTTTACTGATTTATTTATACAAAAAAAATATGTTTCTGCGTCCTTCAAAACAGTTTTCACGTGCATTTAGCACACCTACCTGGAGTCCCACTTTTACCTGTGCTCTCCACGCTGAAAAGAACAAGCCGCAAATAACACATTTTTCATCTACAGGAAAAGGATATTGGAAGGTATTCTGATGGTTTTCTTGGGCTGTGGTCTCTGCTGACTAGCTCCCACCTGTGGCAATAATGAAAGAAAGGAAACAGGCAAGACACAGAGCTTGCTCCCGTTGTCCTGTTATGCCTCAGGAAGGCGTCAGACATCGGGAAGGAGATTCCTTAACGATAAGGCTGGAACGTAGACTCTAATGCAAATCGGTTACTTTGGCTACAGGTGGCCAACGTGCCTCGTAAGATGGGCGTTATGTGCTTGTGCCAAGTGCACTGGAAATCCCGGAGATGGTGCAAAAATAAAAAACGGTGAAAAACAGCTCACTCCGGTCCAGAACGTTCACCCAGCCCTGCCCAGAGTTCTGCTGGATGGGAGAACCCACCAAGCTGAGCACTCATCGTGGCTGGGAAGGGAGTGAGGAGGAGTCCATATCTCTTTCCTACTCTGTCCCATTCCTGGTGTGCAGTGGGTGCTCACATCTTCTGCGTCCCGAAGGCAAAGACAGACCCCTGCTCGATGGTCTTCCTGCCCCAGCACTTGACGAGAGCCTTCCAGTGAGTAAGTGCGGGTCAGTGTTTGCTGAATAAATGGCCATGTTTCCAGATGCTGTTGCCCTTCTCCAGTCGACATTAGGTCAGCGTATCTGCATGTGCTTAATTACACCCGAGTGCCCCAAGGTGGGATGAGACTATTCCCGGGCACAGAAACTGGCCATGGGGTGGGAGGGAGGAGAGGGGGATGGTTCTGAGATGCAAAGGCTCAACGGGGACGACTAAGAGGGACTCACTGCAGCAGGGAAGATGGGAGCCAGGCTGGAGAAGGAGCTCTGTAGAGCAGGTGCAGCAAGCAACACGACAAGACACCAGGTGGCTTTCAGAATCCCGCAGTCAGGAGCAGAATTCGTCCAGGGAATGGAGGGATTGGGAAGCGGAAGCCCCTGGAACCGGAGACAGAGCCTGTAAGAGGGCCAAGCTTGGTTCTCAGCCTCACACAAGGGGAGAGAGGATAGGGGTGCCGTGGGCAGGGGAGGCATGCAGGTGGCCAAGCCCACCATGCCAGCAGCTGGGATGGCAGCTCCGCAAGGCAAGGAGTAGGCTGGGAGACGCATGCCCCAAAAAAACCCTTCTCTGAGAGGTGCATAGGGGGCTTTCCCCCTGAACATTCAGAAAATTTTTGAAAAGGCAATCATCGTTTCCCCAACCCGCCCCCCTGCTCAAGCAAGCACCTGCCCTCGTGGGTGCCCTGGGACTGCAGGTGGCTGCAGAACAGACATGGGGGCACCTGTTGGTGCCACTTGGGTTCTCACTCAGAGAAGGACCAGTGCAGGGGCCGCCCCGGCAGGGGGTGGTGATAAGAAGAGCTGAGACACCCCCTCACCCCCCGCAGAGGTCTGGAAAGCCTGCACTTCAGAGAACTGATGGTGTCTGGTTGCCTCAGCTTCCAGTTTGACACACTGCAGAATGTGACTTTCCAAAATACTTTGCTTTTCAGTTAAAAGAAAGGGAGCTTTTGCACTCAGTACTAAGTTACATGCGTGTGCATACACAACCCCCGCTTAACTGGGGAGCCAGGGAAAGCAGTGAAAAGATCATGATGACTTCTGATTAGTTAAGCTGTGCATTTTAAAAAGCGTTAAACCTATTTAAATGGCACTTCTTAGAGTGAATTTGCGGCTTTTGAAAGTCTTGATAAAAGTGAAACTGTAAAGCGGGCCTGGGAATTGAGAATATTCCTTTCAACTCAGGTTTCCACGGTCATGAATAGAACTGGCCTCCTCCTAATCTCAGTATCTTAAAAAGAAACCTTGATGTTGTTACGTGATTACCTAAAAGGAATGCCTTCCTCTCGGGACCGGAAGGATATTTTTAAGAGAATGTTAAGCTTGTGACAGGAATTATTGATACCTGTGGAATTTTTCTTCAAGTGACTCAGGCTTACTTTAAGCCATTACCTAGGAATTAGTCAGGGACGGCATGACGCCAGTCCCCAAACTGTTTAAAGTAGAGCATAACTTAGTGAAAGAATGAAAAAAACGAGGATGTTCTTTTGTGCATTATTCTCGTCGTGATGAATGATGCTTGTTTTCCTCTCCACTTTAATTAGAATGTTTCTACATTTGCCAAAGAAAATGTTGGAATGGAGACAAAAAGCTGAAATTATAGGAACAGGGCTTGATGTAATAGCTTATTTGTAAAGGAAACACAACTTGTTTGGTATTTTATTGAAACAGGAAGTTCAGAACCTTAGTACACACAAGTACAACAAATTCTCAGGTGCTAGTTGAGTCATCTGTTGTTGGAAATAGTCGCCTGGTAGTTTTCCCCTGATTTACTTTTTATCTTCATTTTGTTTTTCTGAAAGTAGTTGAGGGTAGGAAATTACATAGAGATTCAATCAGTGATTGTGTACGTTGAAAAAAGTCAGCGATCAAAATTAAATAAATAGAGCAGGCGCGAAAACTCTCGCCTCATGCCTGTATTAATATACAAGTTTCTGTAATTACCCGTGTACAAAATGAGGGAAGCCAAAGGAAAACAACAATTTGCCTCAGTGCAATTACTAATTCAAAGGTGACCGTTAGTCCATGGGATTGTATTGGAGATTAATAAAGATGGGAAGTATTGTGGGTTTACTCCTTTATGTTCAATTTGCTGTTAAGTGGTCCCAGGAGCTGGTTAATGGTCATAGTGTTAAAAAGTTAGAGAAATGTCTCGCACTGAGGAGTTGGTACAGACACAGAAAGCTTGAGGTTGGAATTTCCTGTGCTCTTCTGAAAGACGAGGCCAAGGTGCCGCTGTAAAATATGAAAAAACTGCAGCCACGGTGGCAGCTTCTAATGGAACTCAGTGAGGGGCCCACCCAGAGTGTCCAGAAATTAGGGTCCCTGCCAGGGATGCCCAGGCCCTCTCTAGTTGGCCATGGAGTGCTAGCCTGGCCATCTGTAGCCCTCTGCTCAACAGGTTCCAGGTGTAGCTGGTATTCCCACCCAAAAGAGCCTGCCGCTTTAGGTGCATTTGCAATGGCCCGCTCTGTGGACAGGGCGTGGCTGGCTCCCGCAGCTGGGACGGTGCAGTCTGCCCTCCCCATGTCTTCTCTTCCTAGACTGGCCAGAGACTAAATAAACCTTATGGCTCCACAGTAGAAGTTTTCTTTTAGTTAGTTTTTTTTGTTCATTGACTAAATTACGCTGAACAAAATTGATATTACTATGAAATGAAAGGACTGAACCTCTATGAGGGTTGTATTTTTTTTTTTTAACACTGTTTAGATAGGCAAGCAATGCAAGAGATACAGAGGCAATTCAAGAAATGCTGCAGGCTGCAGGTGGAAGCTGTGCCTCCAGACAGACCCTTTGCAGCTCCTTTGACAGCTGCGGGCTCCCCCCAGGTGTGAGTGCATTGATGAAACTTTGCCTAAAACCACCGGACAGGCATCTCACTTGGGAAAGGGGAGCTCGGTGCTTGGCACAGTGTGACGCACAGTTCGTAGTTGTGTAATAAATGCACCATGCAGAGACAGAGCACAAGGTAACCCCGGGAGGAGCGAGCCCCTGCAGCCACCAGACTGGAGACCGTCTGTCTGACCGTCCGTCTGTAGGCCTGGGGGCTGCAGAGCATCCGGCAGCTGCGCTCTGCAGAGGCTTCTTCCTGCCACTTCCACCCTCCCAGCTCTCCTTTATCTTTGTAAAGTATCTTTGGAAAACAGATCTCATCAGATTATACTTTGTTTCTAAATTTCTAGTGATTTTTCCCTTGTCTGCAAGTTCAAGTTCAAACTCTTAGGCAAGGCATTCAAGACCCCTCCCTAGACTTGCTTTCCTCACCTTCCCCCCAGCTGCCTCCACCTCCCTCCTCAATGCCAGCTGCCTGGGCAGGACCACTTGCCTCCATGCCTGTATCCCCGCTGCCAGGCCTGCCATCCTGAACACGGTGTCCCCCGCCCGTCCTGCGTCACAATGAACACACACAACACACACACACTCAGCACACGCCACACGCAGGACACATGCATGCATCCAACACACACACACCCCAGACACACACTCAGCACACACCACATGCAGAACATATACACACCACACACACCCCCCACAAGCAAACACATACACACGACACTCACTGCACACACCATATATACACACACTCAACACACAAACACCATACATGTACACTACTCAACACATGCATGCACACCACACGTATACACACAATACACACAAACACAACACACACACTCAACACACACCACAGGCACACACACATCAAACACACACATTCACACTCAACACACACTACACGTACACACACACCCCTTTCCTAATTATCTAGGGAATAAACTTTTCTGGGAAGCATTCCCCAAACCTTCTAGAAAAATTACTTTCACCCCTTTTACATTTCATAGTAATGTTTTCATTTCACCAGTGTTTTAAATACTATAGTATAAAAACGATAATTAATGTACCACAGTTTAACTGTTTAGGTATGTCTCCTCTGCTGGGTTATGAGCTTCCTGAAGGCCCGGTCCACACTTTAAAAAATGTTTTAATCCCTTTCATTATACACTGAAGACTCTCTGTAAATTCCTGAGCTAAAATTTGATCTGATTGGAAGGAGGTAGCAAGGAACAAAATGCCGCGTGGGCAGCGTTTGGGAAGACCAGTGTCCTTGAGCAGAAGGATTTGAGACTGAGGCTGTTGGTAAGGACGGAAGGGAGTTAGGGGGTTAGGGGCCGGTCACAGAGGGCCTCAAGGACCAAAACAGAGGTGATGCATACCGTATCTGGCAGGGTTTGTAGCCAGAGAGGGACATGTCCTCGTGTTTTGCGTGCACTTCCACGGCAATGAAGCAAAAGCAGAGGGAGGTAGAACTAAGAGTCCTGACGAGAGGTGGTTCGGCCACCAAGTGTGTCCAGGCAACACCAGAGCCACACCAGTGGCCCTGAAGGCGGGAGGGAGAACCCAGGACCCCCAGGACTGGGTGGGAGGGGGATGCGGGCGGACTGACAACGAGGGGGAGGCGGGGGAGGGGGAGGGCCGGCGGCACGGAGGCGGCAGGGCTGTGCTCCCACTCAGAGAGCCCCAGAGTGGGGAAGGCTCCTGCCTCATGGTTCATTTCCTTTCCTTAATACACAGTGAATTCCTGGTCAGCCTTTGTTGTTGGCTGGTTTGGTTTGTGCTTTCCTTGTTGTTTACACCTCCAGGTATTTGTGGGCAGATCTTATCTCCTTCCCTCTGAGTCACCTCTTGGCCCAACTCTGCATAGTTTACTCTTTTTAACTCTGCTCCTGGGTCTGACCTCTGCCCACTCTCTGAAGCATATCTGCTTTTTGTTTTCAGGTTTTATTCCATGTTGACTATTTTAAGAGGTGCAATAGACTAAATATAGCCTGGCAAGTATGGGCTTGAAAAAGAAATAAATAAAATTAAAGTGTGTTTGTATGTGTGTTTATGTGTACATGTGCACGTGTATGTACGTGTGTGTGTACATGTGTGCATGTGGAGGGGGCAGTGTGCTATAAACCCAAGGCATCAATCCCCTGGCATCACTGCTTGCACTTACTGCTCTTCTCCCCAAACATTAGTCTGCAGCCTGTATTCTCTCAGTTTCCCCAAGAATGAATCTTTGCTAAATTACAAAAAAGGGTGAAGATCAGAAAGTGATAAATGCCTACTGGCTGACTCCGCTTTAGTAAACATCCATTTCTGTGCAGTCTCAAGGCCTATAGGAATGTGCTTATTTTCATGGTCCCTTTCATTTTTATAGTTTTCAAAAGAGCCAGCTCTATTTTGTCTTCAGTTTTCTCATGGGTGGTTGTCTAGGGATGGGGTGATAACTGAATGCAAAGGGACATGAGTGAACTTTTGGGGATGATGAAAACATTCTATATTTTGGTTGAGATGTTATTACCTGAATTTGTCAAAATCATCAGACTTTGTACATTTCGTTGTTTGTAAATTATACCTCAGTAAAGTTGATTTGAAAAGCTAAACCCAAACACATTGCTAGGAAATGAGGGTGTTTATGCATTTATGTGAATTTTACTAATGCATTCCCTCCCCAGAAACACCTGCATTTTAAGCTATAACTAATGTTGAAGGAGGTAGGCAATGGGGATTTGGGGATGGAAGTAGCTTCCCCACCTTCAGTAACTTACATAGGCACTACTTATCTATAAGGCTAAGCTTGGTTTCAAATAAGTAATCAGAAAGCAGGTTATATGAGATTTTAAGAAGAAATCCAAACTGGGACTTAGTCAATAACTAACTCTGAAACCATCGCTGGTCACTTGCATACTCTGACTTCACATCAAGCCAGCATTCTGTTTGCTGTAATTTTATGTTACATTAAAAAGTAAGTCTACTAAAGGATCCGATTTCCATGAAAATAAAGTACTTTTTATAATGCTTGATTTGCATGTCAGTTTTAAAACTAATGTGTCGAAAATATCAGGGACATTTATAAGATTAAAAATAAGTATTCAGCTAAGTTATTTTATTCACTTTGACATGTTTTTGTTTTTTAGAGTCAGGGTCTTACTCTGTTGTCCAGGCTGGAGTGCAGTGGCACAATCATAACTCACTGAAGCCTAGAACTCCTGGGCTCAGGAGATCCTCCCGCCTCAGCCTCCTGAGTAGCTAGGACTAAAGTTGTACGCCACCATGCCCATCTAATTTTTTTAGTTTTTAAAATTTTTTGTAGGAACAGGGTCTTGCTTTATTGCCCAGGCTGGTCTGGAACTCCTGGTCTCAAGCAATCCTCCTGCCTTGGCCTCCCAACATGCTGGGATTACAGGCATGAGCCACCACCCCCAGCTGACATGATTTTTTTTCCTTTTACCTGTATATGACATTGTCTCCTTTGATCTTCACGCCCACTCTGGCCAGTAGGAAACAGGCTCTGAAAGGTCACGGCGCTGTCTGCTGGCGAGCTGAGGGTTGGGGCTGGCACCTGATCTCCTCGGAGCGTCCCTGTCGCGGCCCCCAGTGCTGCCCTAGTGCAGCAGAGTGGCTTTCCAGTGTGTGTTGCTCCTCTGCAGAGCCCTGGTCTCAGCCCAGAGAACCCAGCAGATGTGCTTCACCCACTGGCCTGCCATGTTCCAGCCAGTAGAAGAGCTTTTGGAAGAGGAGTAGAAACTGGATCGCTCAGATCAGGTCTCTGTTTTAGACTCCACTACCCTAATGATGAGTTAAAAGATAAAAACTTCCCTAATAAACCTCCCAGACCACGTGTGTGGGTGGTTAAAATACGATGGAGTGTGAGAGTGGATGTCTGAGTTCTCCAGCATACTTTTATAATACGAACAAAGTTTCTTAGAATTATCAAGTTAAGTGGAATAGAACCTTTTGAAATTAGCTGGGGGGAAATCGAGTTGCTAAGCATGAAGGCGTAACAGAAAAATAGAGATCAAGAGGAACCGCAGCATCAAAACTGTTGAAGTGGAAAGAAAATTAGGAAATTGTCCAGTGTCGTCCCTTCATTGTATAAGGGAAGCACTAATGACTAGAGAAGTTGTCATAGTGACGGTACCTCGTGTCACCTCATGAAGAATCAGTTATTCCTTGTCAGCCTGACGTCACCCCTGCAAGCCTCAGTGCCATGGCCCTGCACCAGGTGGAGTCTGGAGACCCAGAGGGAACCCAGGCCTCCTGGCGCCCAGCCCTGCTTGTTCCAAGCCCCCAGTCTGGGATGGTCACTCACCTGGGGTGCATTTCATATCCCTTTTTCCAAATGTTGACATTTGGACCTCTCCTTCCTGAGAGGTTGTCGCTGCCCTTTCTCTCCTCCTGTTCCCCTGGGACTTTACATTCGTTGCAAAAGAACTTGGTGCACCAGGAGTAAGTGTTGAGACCAGAGCAGGAAAGCAGGGAGCCCCTGCCTTTCGCCCTGATGCATTCCCCAAAAGCCCACTGTGAGGGGACCGGAAGGTTGTGTTTCTGACCAGACTCAGCAGCAAATAAATAATGGAAATAAACAATATATCCTTAAGCTAGGATGTAACACTATAAACCTCTATTACTTTATAAAATAATAATGCTATGCTTTGAGTGGCCATGCTACGTATGCTAGACTCTAGGCAGGGGTGAGGGTTGGTGGCCACTGGCCGGTGCCTTCATTGGAAGGAGGTTGAGAGATCAAGTTTTCTTTTTAAGCTTAAGGAAATACAGGCATTTAAAGACATTATTTTTGCAAAAAAAAAAAAAAAGCTAATTTGCTTTTTAAAAAACATAAATCCATATTGGTAAGTTTTGTTTTAATAAAAAAAATTGTAAACAAGTTTTTAAACTTTTGATAAGTCAAGTGGCTCCTACTGGCAGACAATAAAGTGCTATGTCCAAAAGTATTACAAGATTCCAAAGAGTGCTTTTCTCA
Source organism: Cheirogaleus medius (assembly GCA_008086735.1). NCBI lineage: Eukaryota > Metazoa > Chordata > Mammalia > Primates > Cheirogaleidae > Cheirogaleus > Cheirogaleus medius. The sequence continues at coordinate 3,620,022 of VBSM01001927.1, forward strand.
TACTTTAAAGAATATACCCGATTATAAGTAGAAGAAAAAGCAAATGCTTGAAACCTTGAAATGATAATGTTGTTTCCATTTACTTGTACTTAGAATATATATCTAAAACATTTAGCAACTCTCAAAAAAAAAGGGGCGGGGGAAGCTTTTAAGAAATCAAATATAATTTGTCCCAATTCAAACTTGAAAATTCACAAGTCACATGTTATACATCTGGAACCAAAATACGGCCTTAAATAAAAGCTTCATTGAAAAACCTGACCTACATTAGGTGTGTGGTCATTTTCTATTAAAACAAGATCCCTGCCCTAGTTGGAGAGAACTTCCCTCGGTCCTGCAGCCCAAGCCAGGGACTGTCACCCGAGGGAGGAGAGAGGAGGAAGTGCTGCTTCCTGCCCCGCCCTCCACCCCAGCAGCACCCGCTGAATGGAGCCTTCTAGGAGGGAGGAGGATGCTTGTGAGAAAGCCTGGCCGCCTGGACTGAAAAGAATCAGCAGCCATAGGAAACCAAGAGGTTGATGGGTTCAGGGCTCGCCACCCTCAAATACAGCCCCTCGGCATCCGAGAAAACTGCCGAAGCAGGAAGGCCACTCTCACCTTCCCCTCTCCCTTCCCCCCTGAAGCAGGTCAACCGGGAGATTCCCTGTCTCTGCTCAGAGGAAAGGAACATCCTTGTCTCTGAAGACACAGGAGCACAGAGAAGAGTCTGAACAAACAGGCCTTGCTGTGTTCACGACCATTAGGTCACACACCCTTTGTCCAGCCATACGTCCCCACGACTATCCATCCCGTCATCAAGCGAGCGTAGAAACACACACATTTGCCTGTTTCTTCTGGTCTTCCTTTCCTTATGAAGGCTCTTGTGTCACATGAAACTTACATTAAATACACTTGTGTACTTTTCTCTTGTCAATCTGTCTTTTGTTGTAGGGAGGTGCCTCGGCCATGAGCCTGGCAATGTGTGAGGAAAGAAATCTTTCCTCCCTACAAGGCCCAGGATGTGCTTGGCAAGAAAGCAGCCCATTGACCCAGTAGAGTGGGGAAGGCCAGGCCAACCATTTGAATACCAGCCTCACTCAGCCCCAGGAAGTGCGGGTTGGCAAGGCTGAGGACAGCACACACCTCCAGCAAGGTGAGCTGGAGCCCAGAGCAAGACTCCAGCCTTAGCAGACGAACTGGAGGGCAGGCCAGAAAGGATAGGCAGAAGCTGACCGCATGCCAGGGTGGAGCAGCAGACTGGGGCCCAGCACAGTCAGACCCTCCAGACCTCACCTGCTACACTTCACCTGCCAGACCACACCTGCCAGACCTCACCTGCTAGACCTCACCTGCCAGACCACACCAGCTGGTGGCAGCCTGGCTGAGCCAAGTCTCACCTGTAGATAGTAGAAGAGGAAAGGAAGATGGTGGCCTAAAAACAGTCCCAAAAGAGTAACACAGTGAGAATTGTAGAATTATATTCATAAACCAAAGCAGCTCATATTTACTGGCATGGCTAATTTGTTTTAGAATTGAAATTGCATTAGCTAAACTGATTTTGTTTTCATGATTTCTTTCTGGTCCTTCGAGCTTTTTAAGATGAGTCCCCTCTTTTATTCTTTTTTGGTAGATGGGTCAGTGCAGGGCATTTGGTCAGTGCTTAGTCACAGGTGTCTTCTAAGTTCACGGCTGTCAGAACTGTAAACCGTCCTCACCACCGAGAATCTGCTCTGCCAAACCTGCTCGCTGTTCTGAGCATCTTTGAGTCTAATTCGGGGCTTTCACTCTCATTAAAATCACCAGGGGAGATTTCTGTAGCTCCTGCTACTCCAGCCACACCTTGTTTAATTAAATCAGAATGTTTAGGGTTGGGGCCCAAGTTACTGGTATTTTTTAAAACTCCCCAGGTGACTGCACTAGCAGTCACATTTGAGAATCACACTTCTCATTCCTTCTCAGCCTGGGCAGCCCATTAAATCCATCTGGGGAGCTTTAAAAAATCACTAATGCCCAGGCCTCACCCCCTCTAGGTGTTCTGACTTAATTGGTGTGGGGTGAAGCCCCTAAAACAATATTCTAGCAGCTTCCCCCGTGAGTCTAAGGCGCTGACAGAACAAGAGCTAGTCCTCTGGAGATTGAAGACCCACAGAACACTGTAGGAGTGTTGGGTGGGGCCCTTTCCAAAATTGCTTAGAACCTCCAACTTTGATTTACACTGTGGACCCGCTCTAGTATTTTTATAAGGTCTACAACTTTCCTGCCACCTACCAGACAATTTTTAAAGGATCAAATAAAAGTCTCTGTAAAACCCAAGGAGTTATTTCTCTATGTATGTCATCATGATTTTTGAAAAATGAGAGTTAAAAGCCATCAAAGACAGCTCAGAACCAAATGTTGTTGAATGGTTCCTGTTGTCACTAAAGCGTGTGGAAAGGACCCGGAGCAGTCAGCCTTCAAGGCACTAAAGAGAAAACCTGTCCTGTGCAGCTTTTGACATGTTTCTTGTAGTTGTTGAAAACTATGAGACATGAAGTCCAGATTTATGACTTTTTAAAAAGTTATTTGTGGATTCCCAAGACGATTAAGTTCCCATCACTTATGTAGCCTTTAGAAAAAAAAAACCTCAGATGACACTTTAAAAAAATCCAAGTTTGGCCCACACTGAGTTCCAATGTTGGTTGAATAGCATTCAGCAAAAGCTAGGGAAAAATGCATTCTGCCTTTGCTTAACTTATGGTTTGTCACGGAGAAGAGAAAGTCCCATTTGTAGGTAACTGTTGGAAAAGTTAATCTGAGAGTGATTCTCCTTACACACTTTATTTCACTTTTTGCATAAAATGAGAATTTGAGGAAGACGTCTCGGGAGAGTGAACCCCTTCTCACTTCCCAGGCCTTTCCTGCCATCCCCTCTGACGATATCTCAGACTTTATTTTTGCTGAAAGTCCCATCGCCAAAGCAGTGTCACCCACACATCGCCAGGGAAACCAGCACGGTGACAGGCAGTCAAGGGCTGCCGTAGCACACCCCTGCTCTGCCCTTACTGCATTTGCTTTTTGTTTTTTGGGGTTTTGTTTTGTTTTCTGGATTGGTCCTTTGGCATCTCTCTCAACTTTTATTTCTGAAACATTCTAAAACATTGGAGTGTTACAACCAAGGCCAATTACATAAACCCTACTCCCAAGCTTGACAACACATGTTTTTGCCCGAGGCCTTTACTGCCAAGAGCAGTATGAGGATTCTCTAAGTCATCTGCACCATTTTTACTGGTGTTTGGAGTCCCCTTGCTCTGACATGTCTCGTCTCCGTTGTCAGACTGTTAACGGCTCCGTGCTTCCCGCTCTCCTAAATAGACGCAGATGTGCAGGGTGGAGTGGCCACAGGGCTCCCTCCTCCGCAAGAGCTGGGATGGATGGGAATCCAAGACCCCTCTTCACGAATCCCGAGAGCACAGTAGAGATGCGGGGGTCAGTTGTCTGTGATCTAGACTCCACTTTCCTCTTTATCAGCTTGTCACTTGGGCATTGTAGAAGAATTCTTTAGATGAATGTACACATTTTTAACTCCCCAGAGGCACAGCGATTTTACTTGAGAGCAGGCTGCCAGGGGCTTCTTCGTTTGCTCCTCCACAGCACCTAGTGCAGCCCCATACCTCGGCCTCATGAATCCAGCAGCGCTGGGCACGAGTTCGATGGCGGGAGTGGCAAGGTGAAAGATGCTCCACAGCAGCTCCGGGAGGCAGTCGTCGGTAAACTGGAAATAGCAACAATCTGTCTGTAGTAAGTTTATCTCGAGGATTTAATGAACTAATTCATAGGAAGTGCCAGCTCACAGTAGGCTGTAATGACTGTCAGCTGTTATCCAATGGGGCCAGGCCAGGACTGAGGGCATGAGCTGAGCTTGAGCCACGCTGAGCCTGGAGTGCCGGGCGTCAGCCTGGAGGCGGGCAGGCGGGCGGGCGGGCAGCTTGGCTGGACGCCCAGAGCTCAGGGAGGCCCCACGTTAAAGACGGAGACAAGACGTGTTGGTCCCCGCGGCGGGAAGGACGGAGCTGGGCATGGGCGAGACTGGGAGTGGGCTTAACCACGGAGGAAAGGGGCGCCGTGAGTTCTCAGGGTCTGGGGGCAGGTGGGGAAGAGGGGCCAGACAGAGGGGAGGGCGGAGGACGAAGCCAGGCGTCCTGGGGCAGCAGCCCGGGAAGATGTCTCAGGGGTGGTGTCAGCAATGAGAAGTCAGCGGGATGAAGACACCTCCCGCCGGTGCTGCTGCAAGTACCCCAGAGACTCTGTCCACATCGTCGCTCCCATGCTGTCCCCGGCAGCCTCTGTGTTGGGTCACGTTGCACACCAGCAGACTGGAGCCGGGGGCCCAGGCGCAGAGACAGGATTTGACTGGAGGGAGACCCACACTTTGTCCACGTGGTCATCCTGCCCCCACACCCCCAGGTATGTGGAGATGCAGGGCCAGGACTCTTAAGAGAACATCTGGATCCTTGTGTCCCAGGCACTTCGTTTTACTCACCACGTGGCCTTTTGTGCCCCCAACTTCTCTAGGCCTCCGTGCGCTTATCAGTCAGATGAAAAAGTTGAAGCAGTATAATCCCTGTTAGTGCCAAAGTATTTCATTCTAAATGTGAGCAGCTTTAAAAAATGTATTATTTTAACTGCCTTTTTTTTTTTTTTTTTTGAGACAATGTCTTACTCTGTCACCCAGGTTGGAGTTCAGTGATGGTGTCATAGCTCACGGTAACCTCACACTCCTGGGCTCAAGCGATCCTCCTGCCTCAGTCTCCCAAGTAGCTGGGACTACCGGCACACACCACCATGCCCAGCTAATTTTTCTATTTTTAGTAGACATTGGTCTCACTCTTGCTCAGGCTGGTCTTGAGCACAAGCAATCCTCCCACCCCAGCCTCCCAGAGTGCTGGGATCACAGGCGTGAGCCATGGCACCCGGCCTGAATTGCTTCTTAAACTGAGCTGTGTATACCTTGATCTTTCTTGTGTGATACATTTACTAATTGATAAGTAACTTAAAACGGGTTAGTAGTAAAACAAACAGATACATCACAGTGTAGAATGACAAAACACACGCCCGTAAAGGAAGTGTACAAGGGCTGCCTTGGGCTCTGACATCAGAGTCCCTGGGAGGACGCCAGGTGCACAGTTTGGGGGATGCTAGCCACAGCGATAGTTAACAAAGAAACTCTAAGTTACAATCAGGTGTCTTCATTCATGACATTTAACTTTTTCTTAAGCTTTTCGAACCATGTTCTTGGCTCCTGGTTAGAATACCCTTTGATAACTTAAACCTCACTTATTTTTACCTCCTCGCAGGGTTTGGGGTCAGCTCTCACTGTGTGCTGGTCCTTCCCGACATTCTAGTTCAGCTCTGAGCCAAAGCCGTGGTCTTCCTCACGTCTGTTTCCGCTCAGCGATGGCAAAACTGCCCAGGGAATGGAGGAAAAGAGCATCTGTCTGCTTCCTTTTTAGCTCCTGGCTTAAGGCTTTCTTCTTCCCCGTGATGAAAAACTCCAGCATCATTCTTCTTAGAGAGTGGGGGCCCCAGAGCCACTTCCAGCAGGAGGAAGGATTTAGAGCCTGTTGTCACTCCATTTCCCACACAGGCCAGGGATCTCCCGGGCCAGCAGGCACAGAACTGTCTTCACACGCTCTTGAGATTATTTTATGCATGTTTCAGCCCATTTTCCCCAAACTGAGAACACGGGATGTTGATTTAAAAAAAAAAAAAAAACTCTTTCTAGCTCTTTCATAAAGTGTTTCACTAACAGTTTTCAAATTACAAAATTCATACTTGGAAATGAGATCAACCACATTGTGGATTCAGAAATATTTACCCTAGAGGAGGGTCCAATTAGATTGTGCTGAAGTTTGCACACTCTGTGACTATACTAAAAACCGCTGTGCTGCACTTGAAGCTTGCGTTACTTAGCTCTTTGCCGGTTAGGAAGGTTTAAGTATTGCCTATTTTAAGTCTGAGGTGCATTGACTGTTATGCCGGCCAGTGTTTCCTAGACCGTTCAGATAAAGATGCTATTACTGACAACTGCGACCCTGCATGCCTGTGAGACACACCCTTCTTTTGTTCTTGCTGAGATGGGAGAGTGCATCTTAGAACTGTCAGGGGACTAAGGAGTGATTTTAAAGGTGAGCTCTGCCTAGAGGGAAAAGCAGGTGCATTAATTGAAATCCTCCCCCGGGGCTGGAGTAATGAGCCATCAGCCCTCCACGGGGTTTTACTTCTTGGTCATGGATAAACAGCTGGGATTCCTTGAAACTAGAAGCAGGGCAGGGGGGTGGGTGGGAGGGGAAATCTGTTCTGCTTAGCTTTGTCAACAATGTGGTCTGCCTTGGCTAACTTCTAGGTAAGTAGATTTGAAGAGTCTGAGCTAAAACCTGTTCAATCAGTAGCTTTTCTGGTGAAGGCACAGAAGCAAACACAGGCAACGTGTTTTAAAGCAAAGCTAATGTCTCTTCCGCCTTGCCTAGCAGGCGGTCAGCAGAGGTTCTCATCCTCTGCAGCCGGGGGCTCAAAGGAAGAGCTCATGGCAGAGACAGATTTCTGCCTTCTGCAGGCTGTCTGCTGACTTATATATACACAGAAGTATATACATGTTGGTATGAATGATCACTTGAGCTCACCATTGGCAGAGAAAAGTGGAACTCTTCTGAACTCCACCCAAAGTCACCCTGACTGCTGCCCTGTGCTATTTACCTTAGAGGCTGCTTAACCCTGGAGCAGTCAGTAAACTCCACTGAATCCCCTTTTCTTTCATGATTCCTTTTAAAGAGACACCTTGGGTTCTGTAGGGAAAAATCTGTGCCTCATTGAAAAACTATACTTTTTTAGACTGCACACCCTGCCGGGTTATATGATTGCAACTTTCATTGCCTTGGAGCTATTTTATGGCCCTAAGTTGTAAAGAACTGCTGGCGATGCAACACTCTTGTCAAGGGGCAGGAAATGAGTTCTGTCTGGTGGAAGGAATACTCCCTTCCCTATGGAAAAGCCAATTTTTTTTCTGTCCGTTTGCAAGTTCATTTCAATATTTCTAATCTATAAATGGTGTTCTTCAGATTCTCCTTTGAACCGGTTATGATATCTAAGTTAAATGAAATGAACATACTTTTTTTATTTTTTATTTTAGAGACAGGGTCTTGCTCTGTCACCCAGGCTGGAGTGCGGTGGTGCAGTCATAGCTCACTGCAGCCTCCAACTCCTGGGCTCAAGCGATCCTCCCACCTCGGCCTCCTGAGTAGCTGGAATTACAGGTGTGCACCACCATGCCTTGTTAAAATAAACAACCTTAAGTATTCATTTTATATCTGTATGAAAGTTCCAATTTTATTTTTTTTTAAATTATCTTTTAACTGTTTTTAGCTAGAACCGTTTTTAGCTATATTGATCTAAGGATCAATATAGATGAGCCTGGTTCTCTCTGAGGTCCTCACTGAGGTAATGACAGAAATAACACACCACGACGGCCACCCAGCCATCGCCCTCTGACTCACACCTGTTCCCTCCGCCGTCCTGTAATGCCTGCGTGTCTTGCACACATTGCACACTCTCATTTTGAGGGGGCGGGGGGGAGGCGTGTATGCGTGTAAAACTTTGAAATGAAATTAGCGTTTAGAGCAAATTGCCATGAATCGATATCGCAGAGGGGACTGAGAAGGCAGTGAAAATAATCAATCACAAGTTGACTTCAGACTCTGTGCATTTGAGGCTTTTTACCTCGCTCTCGAAGTAACACGCAGGCCCGATGGGGGCATGGTAAGAGAACACGGTCTGGTGCACCCAGCACTCTCTGTTAACCTCTGGTGCTGTTTGTGGTCTTATCATTCTCGGCTAACTTTTAAAAATGCACCAATAGGGAGAAAATGGTGCTTTGCTGGATAAGAAAGTGAACCCGCCAAGGTCAGAATTCTTAAGGCAATGTCACCTGACATTGTAGCAAAGTAATTCTATGATCTGTGCCTTCAAAAGGCATAGAGTGGTCTCCAGGGGTAAGGCTGTGTGTTGGTAATTGTGTTTTTAGACGATTTCATCAATCACTGCGTACCTGTGATGTGAAAGTTCCAGGAGGCTGAGATAAAAATTAAGGTCTCTATCCCCGGGGAGTACTAGGGCCGTGTCCCATTCTTAAGACCTTCCCTTACTGGAGTGAGCTTAACTGAACTCAGTAGTGGGCAGAATCACATGCCTGGCATTGATTCCATTGACAATTATATTATATTATTTATATTATGGTTATAATATAAATAAAACATGCCAACCCCCATAGTTTCTATGGCAGTTAGCACCTTGTACATGCACATCCTTATATACATCAGGGAGTGTATTCATAGGTAAATTCCCAAATTAATTTTAATTTTAAGTAGCCCAGACCTTGACTAAACTTCCCCAGAAATTATTTTATTTAGGTTTGGAAAGTCAGAGCACATGCAGTCTCCATTGTTTTGAACAAAGAATCAGATATCTGCAACACTTCTGTCTGGTCTGATTTCAAGCTGAGTAACTAGATTAAGAAAGGGAAGCATTTAATTCATTGGTTTTTTTATTACATGCTTTAAACTGAGCTTAGGGTCCCATCTCAATCATCAGTACTCCTCGAGCACCTTGCACATGCCTGGCAGACAGTGAGCGTTCAGTGAATGTGTATGGCAGAGAGAAGAATGAAGAATCAAAGAAAGTAGCTACTGAAGTCACATTCTAAACCTTTGAAAGTTGTACTTTTTTTTTCTACTGGATTAAAAACAGGTTTGATTTTACTGCTTATCCACATAGCAAGTTATAGACTTGATCTCATCTTTTTGCTGTTAAGAGAAACTATATCAATGTGTGTGCGTGTGTGTGCATTGTGTGTACATTTTACAGAATTTTGAAAAATACACAGAAACTCTTAATAGAGGCTACCTCTGGTAAGTGGCAAGGGGCATGAGAACTTTATCACTTGGATACTTTGGGCTTCTGGAAACAAAGTACTCAACAAAAAAAGTAGCTTAAGGAATTTAGGATTTTTATCTGATAAAAAGGACAAAGAAAGGATGATTCCGATTTGGTCAATCCAGTGACTTAGAAATGTTATTGAGGAGCCAGGGCTTCCTGTCCTCCCACCAGACCATTTCAGCTTGTCCCGTGGTCTCAATCATCCAGGCATCATGTGTAGACTTTGCCACGTCCTGCAAAGAAGAGAGATGTTTCTGCTTACGCATCAGTTTATAATGGTGAGAAAAACTCCCCGAGTCCCACCAGCAGACTTATCCTCAGATTGATTTGGCCAGGATTGGCTCCAGCCCGTGCTAACCCTGTCATCTGCAAAGGAAATGAGATCACCGTAATTAGCTTGGACCAATCCTGAGTCTTCCCCTTGGGCTGGGACGGCCACTGTCTTGAGCACGTGGCCATGCAGAGGTCAGTGCCCCTGGACAAAGTCCACGTTCTGCCACTGAGGAAGAAAAGACAGGAGTGGATCCGAGTAACAGACAACAGCATCTAACATAGGAAAATTCCCTTTTTACTTCACTCCCATCTGTCTTATTTCAGTTATCCATTACTTTTATAATTAATTTTTTAAATGTGTGTTTCTGTCCTACTTTAACAGGAAAGATATTCTTTCTTGATCTCCTGTTTCGGTGCACCTTGGTCCAGTGATTCACCACGCTAGTGGATGCTAGTGATCATGAGTTGTTTCTTGCAGCTTGAGCCATCATTTAGCCAAAGCAGATCTCTTGGCATGCATCAGCTCAGGGTCTCTGTCTGCTAAGTTAAATTAATAACCCATTCCATCACCCATCTCACAGGCAGTATTGCTAAAAATACTAACATCACCACCATACAAGTAGAATCATCATTTGCATTATTAAGGTCCTGTCGCCACTTACACAAGTCAAGCTGTTAACTGCTCAGCTCTTTGTTGTAAAATTCCAGGCACAGGAAGAGAAAAAGAATTCCATGGCTGTATCTCAAGAATGGAAAAACAAGCACCACATGTACTCACCAGCAAATTGGTATTAACGGATCAACACCTAAGTGGACATATAAGAATAACATTTATCGGGTGCTGGGCAGGTGGGAGGGAGGAAGAGGGGATGGGTATATACAAACAATGAATGAGATGTGCAACGTTTGGGGGATGGTCACGCTTGAAGCTCTGACTCAAGGTGGGAAAGGGGGCATGGGCAATATACGTAACCTTAACATTGTACCCCCATAATATGCTGAAATTAAAAAAAATAAATAAAAATTATAAAAAAGAAGAATTCCATGGCCATATTTAAGTGTATTGGGTCAATTCCATTAATGTTGGAGCTATTTTTTCATAGTAGGATCCTCTTTTGTTAAAAACGACAGTAATATGAAAAGCTAGCAGAAGAATAATTCACTCTCCAATTTTGTGAGGGATGTTGTCTGCGGGACATATTCTTTGCTGCCCTCCCACCTCCAGGTCAGCCCCGTCTGCTGCCCCTGACTGAGAGGGCTCCCCTGCCCCAGCCCAGGTCACAGTACCCTGAGAAAGACCCCTTCATCTCTTTTCCTACATGTTGCTATCAAAACCCCCAATTTCTCTGAGCCCTTGATTTCAGAGATAGGAGAAATAAGCAGGTTAAAATTCTCCAAACAATACATGGATGACAGATAACCTTCATCATCTCTCTGAAGGTATTTGTGCTTAAAAAAACGTCTTTACCAATCTGTAGTTAGTAAAATGTGTGTTTAGAATAACAGCCCTCCCACTCACCCTTGGATCAACCAGGTGACCACACCTTATCAATAAGAAGGACCACAGTTTCACATCCTGGTTCTCGAATGTTTTCCACCATCTATGACACTCTTCATGACCATTTATTTCCATAATAGCTCATTAAAGCAACCTCTAGACACTTCTTTCCTCCAACCTAGCATAATATGTTTTGGGAATGGCTATGGGAATTCTACTGGTATATTACCTCATTCACCGGTCTAAACCGTGGTGCTGGATTTACAGCGTTTCTTATTAATAGATCCTGTAAAAGTCATTTGCTGCCAAGAGCCCTGGAGCACCTTGGATTGAATGATGCTCTGCCAGCGTGACCATATTTGTAGGACATTAGGATCTTGCTTTCACTTAACACACGTCATGCATGTTCCTGAAACAGGATTTACAGGATGTAGGTACAGTTCTCCTCACTCTGTTGAACAGTTGATTACTGTTCAGAATTTTTTTTTC
>VBSM01001927.1:3638295-3676472 GCA_008086735.1 Cheirogaleus medius
TGATGACGCTACTGCATTCTGCCTGGCGTGACCTAGTGAGACTCTGTCTCAAAAACAAAAAAAAAATTCTCTCTGACTCTTGTCTTTAACTTGTTTATGGTGTCTTTAGTATTACCAAGGTTTTAGTTTTTAATTACTATTTTTTATAAAATTAAATACCTCTTTTCCTCCATGGCATCAAAATTTAGTGGTTTCTCTTAGAAAGGTCTTTTCCATGCCCTGAGCTTTAAAAACAGTCTCCTGTGCCTCCTATTTATGGTTTAATCCATGTGCATTTTATTCATTGTGTAACGAGAGGGGACCATGTCATTTCCTAAGTAACTTATTTATTTTTCACCGATTTATAATGCCTCCTTGGAGTCACCTCTTAAATTCCCATGTATGTGTGAGTATGTTTCTGGTTATTCTCTTGCATTGATCTATCAGGCGGGGAATCTGCGGCCTTGGGGCCCCATGTGTCCTCCTGGATCCTTGAGCATGGCCTTTTCACTGACTCCAAATGTTACAGAACAAATCATTTTAAAAGGGGATTTGTCCTATGGAGTTTGGATTCAGTCCATGGAAGGCCACGTGTGGCCATGAGGCTGCAGGTTCTCCACCCAAGAAGAAATTTTTGCATTTTGTTGGATGTTTAGACTAATTAGGAAAGAGCATCATCCTTTTTGAAATTTTTTTATGACTTCCAAAAATGACATCTAGTCAGAACTCTAGATGTAAAAATTGAATCCACAGGGTTTTTAAAACCTGGAAGAAAATATGTTTGAAGTAGTTTATAACCTGGGTATCGGGAAAAGCTCTCTACCTACCTGTGATGGAAATCTAGATGCAATAAAAAACAAAATATTGATATTATTTGAATACATAAAAAAATTAAAACTTTTCCATGGCAAAAGTTTGCATAGGAAAAGGCAAACGTCAGACTCAGAGAAAATACATACAACATATCACAAATAGGAGACATTTAAAATGTAAATCATAATAATACCTAGTTCACTGTCATGGAGAGATCTAAGTGTTAATAGTATGCCTAGTACTAATAATAATTGTTGTAATTATATATGATATTATTAATTATACAATTATGTGTGTATATATATTACATATATTAACATATATATAAAATAAATGTTAGTGTTCCTCCTTCCTGAAATTCATCGGAGAGTCCCTCACCAGCTCAGACCTCCCAGGTGGAAGTGCATTTGTTTTGAGAAGCCAACAATTAAATTTTGGGACACTATCTTGAACTATAACTAAGAGTAATCATTTTTCTCTCATTTTTTTTAATATTCGTAGAATAAACCCATTTTTCCTTGTTGGCACCACACAACCGGTGCAGCTTTCCATCTTCCATCTATCATCAGTGTGACTCCTTAAGGTCCTTCACATATAATTGTATAATTATGTGATTGTATAATTACAATTGTATAACTGGACAATAATTGCAATTAATTAATTTAATCCACCTTGTAATCCAATCGGCACTGACAGTGGGTTTCATTCCTTTTTCATTCTAATAGCGAGACTAGAATTGTGGGCAATACGCTCTCCAGTATTTAGAGCAATGGATTGTTTCCAGCCAGCTGCTGGTTACACCTGTGCTGATTTATTCAGCTGCACCTGCAGCTCAATCTAAAACGGGTTACAGCTTGTGATTTTCATAAAATAATGAAGTTCCAAACTGACAGGACTTTAGAGCTCACCAGTCCAGCTTCTCTAATTGAACTATGAATAATTGGGTTTTAGAAAGTGTGCTTATTAACTTTGTACTCCATATAAAATACCTATCCCAGGTAGATAGAATAACACAGCCTAGTATTGTTGTTAGTGTCATAATGAAAACTGATTTATACATTTATTTATGCTCTACCTCGTATCAAGAGGATTTGAAGTAGCTGAGATTAGACTTCAGGTCTCCTATGCCATAGACTGGCAGGTTTCCCACCCTGCCCAGAAGAATGTTCTGCCTGATGGGAACAACCTGTGTCCTGCGTCTCACAGGACATGGAGCTACTGAGCACTTGAACTGCAGCCAGCGTGACTGAGGAAATGAATTTTTAATGTTATTTAATTTTAATTTCAGAAGCAACGTGTGCTGTATGGACAGGTGGGCATATGAACAGCACAGCTCATGACCATTTAAGAGTTTTAAATATGGTTTTGTATATGTATAAAAAGCATGTCACTTTGCCGTGCAGCTGGCTGTTATTCGTGCCAAACTGCTTTCCTCTCTCTCTCCAGATTCCATCACTCAACACAAGGTCTGCTCCCCTGAAGACTACCTATTGCGGCAATGATGGAGACATCGTCGGACCGTGGCGACTGCAGGCAGCTGGCCAAGCTGCCTTTGGACGTTCAAATGAAAAACAGCACTGTGAAGGGAAGGAGCTGACTTATTAAAGATGACTTTAGATATCATCACCTTTGCCTTGTGAGTGTTGTGGTTTTTATCTTAGAATTCCTTTGTGTGACTTTCTGATGACTAAATTTATGTTTCAGAGAAGCATAAAATGCTTCTGGTCATTTCTGGGCTTTTTCTATATAATGCCAGTCTTTGTATCTCAGTTTTTTTGCTGTTTTGTTTTTTGAGACAGGGTTTCATTCTGCCACCCTGGCTTAGAGTTCAGTGGCATCATCATAGCTCATTGCAACCTCAAACTCCTGGGCTCAAGTGATCCTCCTGCCTCAACCTCCCAAGTAGCTGGGACTACAGACACATGCCACCATGCCCGGCTAATTTTTGTATTTTTTGTAGAGATGGGGTCTCACTCTTGCTCAGGCTGGTCTAGAACTCCTAGCCTCAAGCAATCCTCCCACCTCGGCCTCCCAAAATGCTAAGATTGCCGGTGCAAGCCACCGCGCCTGGCCTGTATCTTAGTAATGATCATAATTAAAAGGTCACCAAACCTTTGTTATTAAAGCACTGTACTGTCAAAGAAAGAGAGGAAATTCATTTAAATTGTTTTATTACTGAGAACAATCAAAGAACTCCCGAAGTTTCTTGGCTTAGACTCTAAGATCTTTATGAACATGTCATATACTAGATATGAAGGACATTCATTGGTTATTAAAGTTACTTCTATGTATCTGAGATTCCTCTCAAAGTAATCAGTGAAGACAGGGGTGGGGTGTGTTGCACAGTGATGATCTGAGCTGCACTACTTCTGTAAGCTGAGTTTATGGTGAGCAGAGCATCACCGACAAGAGACCACGGCCTCCACTGGCCACTTAGTGTCCCCCACAGGAACTTGGAAGCTGGGGAGGATGCGTAGAAACGCTGATTGGTGAGTCACCTTCTAAAAAAGAGACACACCAATTCCCAACATCAGTAAGACCTCCTCGTGGTCCTGGCCCCTCTCCGTGTTGTTTATCTGTTGTTCATCTCAGCTGTTGTTTCTGCCTCAAATAACCTTCATGTCCCTCAACAAATGCAATGGATCAACTTCTAAAACAAACCTTTGAGAAAGGCGGCAGTCGTGCAGCTGGGCGTAATGAAGAGTTTTCTCCTGGTTTTGAAATACTATTTGCACCCAAATCATCCTCTCCCGATACTCATCCTCTGAAGCAGTTGAACTCCAATACGGTTCACATTCCGGTGTCTGTTCTCTCCACAGTGTGTGTGTTTCACGCTGTCCGTGAGCACCCCGGGCATGGCCGCCTCTCGGCTCAGGCTCTCTGGCAGGGCTCCCACTGCACCAAACATTCCCAAGGAGCTGACAAAAGTTGTGCTGACTCATGCTGGGGACAAGCCACAAAGAACCTCCATCTCCCACCGGTGCCCCCTCACCCTCTGCCTACCCAGGCCTGCGCCCCGATGCTGGCCAGCAGCCAGTCCAGATTCTCTCTGTAACAGCTCACGTTTTGTGAGGACTGACTCGTGCTAGGCACAAGCTTAGCTAGCTAAGCTAGCTACACTAAGCTTTTTATATGTGGTGCCTCATGTATCCTCCTAACAATCCTATGAATTGGACACTGCAGGTTTCTTCTGCAATCTCTTACCCTAAACACGTAGGACTAAAAGTTCTCAGAATTCTGATTTTTTTTTTTCTTTTTAGTTTTGAAAGGTGTATGGCTCTCACCACTTCTTTTCAGCATTGTGCTAAAGATTCTACCCAGAGAAGGCAAGAAAAAGAAATTAAAGGCATACAGATTGGAAGTGAAGAAACAAAACTCTTTATTCTCACATTACGTGATACTATCTAGAGCAATTATAAGAAATGCAGAAAAAACCTACTAGAACTTATAATAAATTTAGCAAGATTATAGGATACAAAAAATCGGTATATAAAACTAACTGAATTGTTGTATTGAATTTCTATATACTATCAATAGGCAATTCAAAATGAAATTAAAAATACAATTCCAGCAGGGCACGTGCGTGTTGTTCCAGGTTTACATTAATCAATTGGGAAATTAAAAATCAGCACAGAAGGGTGAGGTGGCTGAGAGCAAGCCTCTGGCCAGATGCTGCAGGTGCTGTTTGAGTACCAAGGACTTACAGCAACTCAGAGGGAGATTATGCATTGACGTTCCATTTACTTCTGAACTGGAATTAACGATTTTATTTAGTCTGGGGCTCTGCCAGCTCAGAGTCACCAGCAGTGCCAACCATACATGCCCATCCCCGAGCCCACTCAGATGGACGAAGTCAGGACCCCCTGGAAGGAGTGACTGGCTTACACAGCACCCCCAGTGACTCACGCACCCAGAGTTTGTGATCTTCCAGCCCTGCTCCTTCCTGGGGAAGCTCTAGCAACCTCGGCTGCTGAATACTATCACACCCATGCCCGTGAGGGTGAAATCAATATTCTACAGCTAGTCTTTTGTGGAGAAAAGGACAGCAAAGGTACTTATTGCAAATAATTAAGATAATGAGATTCAACGCATAAAACAAAAGCAAAATGTGTGAAATTCTGCCACACCACGAAATAGCCCTATTTTATAGAGCGTATCATTCAGTACTGTGTATTATATATATCAAGGCAGGTTAATCACTACTGGTGAACATAAGCAGCAAGTTTATTTTCCTTTCTCTGTTTATGTGTAAAGCCATTAGTGGTTTATTTTGTTTCATATAACAAGGGGTGACTTAATTGCAGAGTGAAATAACAATCACAAACATTCAGTTTTGGTCTTGCCATTACTTCCTTATGTGACATTTCCTCTAATTAGTTAAAAGGAGTCATATTGAGAAGTATAAGTTTTGTTTAGAGAGAATGTAAAGAAAAAAAAGAAAAACAATGGTAAGTTTTTGCTTTCCAAATATTGGGGAAATGGTAGAGTAGTTGTAATGACCTAAAAACCCTTCTGCGACAACATGCCTACAAATACTGAAGAAAATATACAAGCTTCTTTTTATTTATTTATATTTTTTTAGAAAGATAGTCTCACTCTGTTGCCCAGGCTGGAGTACAGTGGAGCGATCATAGCTCATTGCAGCCTCGAACTCCTGGGCTCAAGCAATCCTCCTGCCTTAGTGTCCCAAGTAGCTGGGACTACAGGCATTCCCCACCATGCCTGGCTAATACTTTTATTTTTTGTAGACCTGGGGTCTTGCCATGTTGCCCAGGCTGGCTTCGAACTCCTGGCTTCAAGCAATCTTCCTGCCCCAGCCTCCCAAAGAGCTGGGATTATAGTCGTGAGCCACCACACCAGGCACAAGCTTCTTTTAAATGTATTGCCTCATGCCTAACAAAGAAGGCAAATCCCGAGGGTGCAGAGCCAGGAGGGAGCCAGTCTGGGCTGAGCCTGGGTTGGGCACCCAGCACTGCCACCCAGGGAGGGGAGAGCAGGCTCTGGGGAAGCAGGGACCTGGGTTTGAGTGGCAAATGGAGTCAGCAGATGAGACCGTGGCCTGAGAGAAGTAAGTGGGATTGGAGCTGAGACCCACTAAATAAAACCAGAATTCTAGAAGGATACAGACCTAGACAAGGAGAGGACTAGGGAAAAACTGCACAGGTTGCCAAAGAAGCCATACCATCCGGCCCAGAGATCTGATCAGGGAAACTAAGAAAAAAGAAACTTGACAAATTTAAGGTGATTGCTTTCATGTAGGTCATGTTTTCTGAACCAAAAATAACTTAGAAAATCAGTGATATGAAGAAATCCAAAAACTATATTTTTAGGTTGAAAATATATTTATAAATAATTGATATATCAAAAGAAATCACAATGGAAATGAAAAAATATGTAGAACTGGAAAAAAAAAACCTTCTGGAATATAGCTAAAGCAATATTTAGAGGGAAATATATAGCCACAATTGCTTATATTAATAAAGGAAAAAACACCTAAAATTTCATTAGCTAAATGTTGAATGAAAAAATTCAGGAAGGAATGACGTAGTAAATCAAGGACAGTGACAAGAAGAAAAAATAAAGTTGATAGAAATTAGCAAAATAAAAATAAGAAAAAAATGTAATCCATTAATCAAAAGATAATTATTTTCAAAGACTGATAGAATAGGTCAATTTCTGAAAGTTTGATCAAGGTTTTAAAAGAGAGAAGGAGCAAAACAATATTAGGCATGAAAAGGGAAACCTAACTGGTTGTAACTGAAGTGTTATGTTCCCTGTTCTTACCTTTAATTCTTCTACTACTTTATTTAAAACTATGAAGTATATCTTTTGTGCCAGGAAGACAGCATCTACTTTTACCCCTCCAATATTTGAACTGTTAACTGAGACAATAATTAAAATTATTGACCTGAAACTAAACAAGAGCACACAAATATTCTTCAGGCTACACTATTATTTTATTTGGTACGCGTTCCCGGGTTAGGCACTAACATTTTCCCAAAGCCTCAGGACCTTCCGGGGACTAAGCTCCACCTAGAACTGTCAGATACTGGCAGCGGCTGTCACTTTATTAATCTGGTTTCAATTGTTTCAAAAGTCTGGATTCACAAGCTTATCTATGGGAACACATCATTGTTCCATCTTTAATATTCCAGAGAGGAGACTTGCTGAAAGAGTTCATTTAGTATCCCCGTCCGCAAGCCAGCGAATGAAATCTTAGCCAAAGCTCCAGAGAGAGGGCTCGTTAGGAGGAAAGCCATCCCCGGGGCTCTCCGGCCGTCCCTCTGTCCATCTGTCAGCGGCAAGACAAGAACAGCGGCTGCCACGGGGCCCCCGAGGGAGCAGGAGAGGAGGACACTGCCAGACCGCAGCGCTTGGCACCAGAAGCCAGTTATCAGCCAGATCCTGTGCTCGGCCAGCAATGTGAAACCCAGTCATTAAGTTATCGGGGACTGGTGGGAGAGAAGAAAAGGACTCCATCCCCGCGTGTGTGAAGCTGCGATGGCGTGGCCAGGAGGGCTGTGACTCGCAATGCCACAAGGTTTGTTCCCAAAACATAACTGGGGACACTGTGTGGGGACAAGGCCGACAGGCACAGTAGGAGGGAGAGAGCCGGAGGCTGACATCACTGGAGGGGTGACGAAAGTCTGTCACCTCCTCTTGCCGCAGATCCCCAAGGCGGCTAGAGGCTGGCAGAGGAATTCAGTTATTATGAACTCTTTGGCATTCTGCTTTTCTTGAGCAATTTTCACCCTACCCTTTTGGAAGATTTATTAGATTTAGGAGCTGCTTCATAATATCCTTTGAGCCCAAATTAGACTTCAGCACATGACTTTTCTGTGCTGGGGGAGTTAGGAGCTTGCTTTCTGCACTAAAGGAGCAAAGAGATTTGGAAAAACTATCCCTGTGGTCTTTGCCATTGATGGACTCAAGCGAAGTTAACCTGTCACCAGAGGCAAAGGGATACTGTTTTTAAGACGTGGGGATCTTTTCCGTATTTTTGTTAGAAGTAAGAGTGTGGGGGCTTCGTCTTCTCAAAGGCCCCGTCCACACCTGGCCTTCCCCACCTGGGATTCCTGGGGCCGGCTCTGCTCTCTCTCTGCCAACACTCAGCTTTTAGCAAACGCCTGGGATTCATTCTCACAGAACAGAAATAGCCGAGGTTCCTAGACGCTTGTTGAGCACCTGTTCTGCATCGATTACTGTACCCTCCTCCAAGGGCCAGAAATAACCCAGACAGAGCACCTGCCCTCAGAGAGCTGACAGTCTTGAAGGGCATAAGGTGAGCAAACAAATTGCGATGCGGTGTGATAAGTTCATTACAGACCAGGTAAAGAGACAGCTCTCAGAAGGGGTGATTTGTTCTGTATGGAAAGGGGAAGGGCTTAGGGAATGCTGAAGAAACTGACACCTGAGTTAGGGTTTTAAGGCAGCACAGGTGTTCACAGAGTGGAAAAGAGACCCGGGAAGCGGCGGGGCGCAGTGCTGGAGGTGTGGGAGGCCTGTGGGCTTCGGGACCACTGCAGCTTCCAGCGCGAGGGGTGGGCAGGGGACCCAGGTCGGATGTGGCGTTAGCTAGGTAAGAGAGGCTCGTCATTTTCCAGGGAGAAGTGCTGAGGTCTGGACCAACTGCTCCTGGAGATGTAAAGGAGGAGATGGATGTGAGAGATACTGGGAATGGAATTAACAGGACGTGTTGGTGGCGTAGCTAGCTACGCAGGAGAGCATGAAGGCAGAGTTTAGCTGGGTGGGTCTGGGCTCGGGCTCAGGGTGTCAGCTCTCCCAGGGGATCCACTTCCCCATGGGAACCGCTCCCTGAGCTGAAGGGAAACAACGTGTCGGAGCTTCAGCCAGCACAGAGCATGAAGAAGCACAGTTCCTGTTGCTACAGGCAAGCATCCAAAAAGGGGGGAAAATGAAGTGCAAATCTTTATATTTTGTAACTATATTTTAGGCATATTAGACATTCCAGAAAGTAATGTTTAGGTTTCTAAACTGAGCCATTTGTGTTGTGCAAGAAGGTAAATTAGTGACTTAAGTTTCCAACAAATAATGAACATTACAATAGACACCTAAATATGTAGAATGAAATATAGAGAATTTCCTTTTGGATAATGGATAAACCCATAAGAAAGTTGGAGAAATACTGTAGGGCTGCAAATAAAATGACAGACATGGGTCAACATGGAAGCCAGGGAAGATCCTACTGACCAAGAACTCTGTGTGTGTATGTGCACATGTGTGTGCACATGTGTGTGCATGGGGGGGTGTGCAGGGATGTCGGAGTTAGAATGGAGACCAGGATAAAGCTGGCACTCAGAGGAGTTCTACTACTAGGAAGAAGTTTAGTTAAAAAGAGAGAAGGTAACTTCTTCACAAAGACAAAAAATAGCAACAGCTTCAGGCACCTGATAAAACCAAACACACACCTTCCTAGAAGAATGTCCCCACCCTGGGCTTCTGACTGTTCTCACAGGTACCATCACACACTCACATACACACACACTTTCAAATAAATCATCCAAATGGTCATCAGGAAAAATAAGCAATAGGACCAGACTGAGCAAGACTTTAGATGTTGGCATCATCAGACATCGATGATAAAGTAAGTGTTCAGCATGTTACAAGAAATAAAAACATGAGAAAGGAGCA
Source organism: Cheirogaleus medius (assembly GCA_008086735.1). NCBI lineage: Eukaryota > Metazoa > Chordata > Mammalia > Primates > Cheirogaleidae > Cheirogaleus > Cheirogaleus medius. The sequence continues at coordinate 3,647,740 of VBSM01001927.1, forward strand.
AGAAATGCTCCAAAATGAAAAGATGGAATCTAGAAAGAACCAAATAGACCTTATAGAAATGTTTTTTTAAACTTAAAGTTCAATAGTGCTTTAACTCTTTCTGAATCCTCACGTAAAAAGAGGATAGCAAAACCAACCCGAGGTCTTCTCGTGAGCTCTGCAACACGATCAGGTAGGACCAAATCGCCATCATCCAGGCCGCCTGTGGTATTAACGTCTGCACAGGAGGGAGAAGAAGGGAGCTACGGGGCAACAGCACAGGCCGGAGAATGGTAGAATCCCCAAATCGCTGACAGTCATTACTCAGAAGAACAGCAGACCAGTTTGAGAAAGGTGCCTGGGTCTTGACCAATCCAACAGCATGTGAGCACAGAGGCCCGTAGGGGGGAGGACTGAAGAGCGCTGGAACCATCCGGCAACCATGAACTCTTGAAACCAACCCATCTGAGTGCTGGGTGAGGCAAGGGCCCTACCCGGAGGAGAAAGCCCTGGGAGTGGAATCACATCAATCAAGACAGGCATGACTGGGTCAGCAAATCTCTTCTGCAGAGGACACATTTCAGGGTTTGAAGACCAGTCTCTTGTCACTACCAGCTCTACAGTTATTGTGCAGAAGCAGCCACAGACAATACCTAAATGAATGGCCTTGGCTATGGGCCAGTAAAACCTTATTTATGAACACTGAGGTTTGAATTTTATATCATTTTCGTGTGCTACAAAACGATATTCTTCTCCTCTTTGTTTTTTAGAACCATTTAAAAATGTAAAAACCACTCTTAGTTCACAGGCCACACGGAAACTGGTGGTAAGACAGACTTGGTTTTCCAACTCCTGGTTAGAGAGAAAAATGTAAGAAAACTCAGAAAGGAAGGGCCCTTGCATTTGAACCATTACCAACAACAGCAGAGGAGGGAGCTCTGAGAAGTTGGAAGAGCCCTCCTAAACCATGCCACATCCTAAAAGTTCAGGCAAGCTAATTTCACATAAAAATAAGTAACAGAAAATATCAAGGCCAAATCTCAACCAAAGTTATAAGAAAAAAGGAGTAATGAGCAGAATAACCTCCTGCAGATAATAAAAGCATAACACAAAGACATGGCCATGCTGAGGCTCTGAAAATGATATCCCAACATGAAAGCCTTGGAAGCAAGGTTTCTCCCTGACCTTCCGCCCTCCTGTCTCAAACCCTCCATTCTCCCCCAGGGCAAGCCATAGAAACTAGAATTCCTTTTCCTCAAGGTGGATCATAAAAACCAGAACCCCTTTTCCCAAAAGCCAGCCATAAATTCTAAAGCTATTACTCGGAACTTCCCTGCCTTTCTGTGTAACAGCTGGCCATAAGGAAGTTAAGACCCTCATTCTACCTCATTGCAGAGGGGTCCTCCTACCTTATACTTGAGAGGAAGGAAAATTGCACAGGAAGCCAAGAAGAGTATGAGCAGATAGGCCTTGCTGTGTTCGCCCACTCACACCCGCTTTGTCCCGACACATTTCTACAGGGCTGTCCCTGCTCCGTCAAACCTGAGCATAAAATGGGATAGTTCACCCTGTGTGTTGCGATCATTCTGAAGGCTCCCGTGTCACATAAAAGTCATGATCAAATAAAATTCTTATGCTTTTTTCTCTTGTTAACCCATCTTTTGTTATAGGGGTGTTGGCATAACCCTTTATGGTGGGGAGGAAAAGGATCACCCCCTCTCTGCCTCTGTAGCCACAAAACAGAGCAAAACCTATTTCAGAACAAGGTAACAGACTGTAACGAAATTATATAAGACATGAAAGAACATGTGAATCAGATTAGAAAAAGTCATTGATGAGGAAACAGCATTCAGGAAAGAATTGGAAATTTTAAAAATGAATCTCAGAAGCAAAGACTAAACTAGAAAGAACACAATCACAACTAAGCACAGTATGAGTGTAATTTGGCATAAAACAAATGGGTTTTTATGAGATGTTCTATCAGATCCTGTGTCTTTGGGAATTAGGTTCTCAGATGTGGATGAAAAGAGATATCGATGTCATCAAGAAGAGGTTCCATAGACTCTAATTTGAACTGAATTCATGAGGTATTTCACTATACAAATAAAATAGCTCTGTATACTATACATCCCTTAGTGCCAAAATTGTAGTATTGAAATACCATTTCTCACTGAAAAACAAAAATCAAGGCTTCTTAGAGAAATGGCTGGTTTCACACCTTCAAAAAAAAAAAAATGAGATGAGTCTGGAATATCTTATCATACCAAATAGCAAGGAGGCCATTGAAGACAACTAAGGTAATGTCAAAAGGAGCCGGGGTCCAACTGGAAGAGGCTCCCAGTAAACAAAGTTGGACACTTTGAGATTTAATATCAATAAATGCAGTGGATTAAAACCCCTCAAAAATGCTTTGTCCGTGAGTTCTTAGTGTATTGAAAATGGCAGAGATCAAAGGGAATGAACACATGACCTTGAAAACTGCCAACCAAAGGGAAGCAACTGAGTATCTATATTGCCTTTTCTTTATGACCTTATCACCAGGTGAGCAAATGGTAGATGAGGGAAGGCATATCTTCATAAAAGTATTCCAACTAATAAATGAAAAATAAATGACAGACTTAGAAGATTTCCCTTTGCAGCACCATAAATGGAACCAGATGTTAAGCATCAATATCAGTGACTGCTAAGATCACAAAAAAAGATAATCAGACATCATATGTTTCTAATAGTTTCTTTTTTTTTTTCCAAATAGTTTCTTGACAAAATGATTGAGTCTGAGTGTAATCCAGTCAGTGGATTCAAACACTAATTTCCAGGAAATGCAGAGGACAGAAAAACATGCTGAATTCAAGCCAGGAGTATGCAACCACCAAAATCCACATGGTGAGAAACTGTACAGACCAGGTGACTGTGTCCTTCAAAAGATAAATTGGACAACTGTAAGGGAGGGAAGGGGATGGAGGAGGGATATCTAGATTTTAAAAAGACAAAGTATATTTCAAAAACTTGTAAATGGCCAAGGGTAAGAAAAAACATTTAATGAAAATGTAACCTGCAAATTAGACACAGTGCAAGAGAGAATTTGTAAACTGGAAAACATATCCAAAGAAACTTCTCAGAATGCATAATAGAAGGAAAAATAGAAAATATGAAAGAGAAGAAAATGAAAAATAAAATAGGAAACTCCAACATAGGTCCATTTCAAGTTTTAGAATTTAATGGTAGAGTCGGGGTAGGTTCAAACTGTTGATGCAATATTCAGTTTCAGCTCAAACACTTCTGATGTCAAGGCCTCTCCTATACTGGGGACACTGAGATGGCACAGCTGGGGAGGGTTAAGACTTGAGGGGCTTAAGAAATGGAGTGAGGCCACAGTGGCCGTGGGAGGGGAAGGAGTGGAGCAAGTGGATGTGGGGGCAGATCAGAACCTCTGCAGCCCGAGCAGGAGGAAAGTGCTCCAGGGTCAGGGCCGTGGATGGCGAGGCTGCGGTCGGTTCAGGACAGACACAGGCTGGGGCGCCCAGGTCGGCTGTGCACCTGCCAGGACATCCTCACGGTGTTTTTCAGCCTGGCACATGGGTATCTGGAACCTCTTTCTGCTCCCTCCTTGCCCTCGAAGAGGTCCAGTGAGGCTCATGTGGCCTTTGAATTGCACCTGGGCCGAGGGCTCCAAGAAGCTATGCAGTGTGACCTGGCAGGGGAGGTGGCCGGCAAAGGCGTGACCCCCTCGAAGGGAGCAGAGATTGCCAGGACAACCTCTTCCATAGCTGGGCGTCTGCAGGCTAACAGGAGGGTCCCTGGGGGGTACTGGTGATGCACCTGGGAAGAGAAGTGTGGGGGATGGTGGCCCGGAGCCTCCTGAGCCCCCAGTGTTGGGGCGACAACGCGGCATGCGGAACCACCAGCCAACTCGGCTCTGGACGTGCAGCTCTACTAAGCCCTCCCAGCAACTGAGCCGTGCCTGGGAAAGAGCTTCGAGTCTTCCAGGTAGATGGGGAAGGTGGGAAAAACGAGTCCCCCGCCTCCAGTGAGGCCCAGAAAAGTAGTGAAATTCTGTTCATCCTAGAATGGCAGGGTTGGGACAGGGTCTAAGGTCCTGCACTCTCAGCCTTGTAGCCACATTTGTCAGTGATCCAGGGATGTCCCCCACACCTGGAGCTCCTGGAGGCACCATACAGATCATATGAAAGAGATACATACAGAGTGGAGGGAAGTTAGCTTCTCCTCCTTCCCTCCTCTCCCTTCATTGGAAGAAAGGCAAGGTCTGGACTGAGGCGACTGGGACACAGTCAGGAGGAAGAGAAAGGGACTGAGCCAACATGATCACCACCCACCCATGTGGGCTCAAAACTGCACAGCCAGCATGGTCTCCTGCCACCGTCCCTGTCCCTTGGTGAGCCTCCTCCTCCCACCTCCCTTTGCGCCCAGTAAGGCTCTCTGTGGTCTGACATCACCACCTGCCCAGACCAGCCCATGTCATCCAGATTTCTGGTCCCAAATTAAACTTGCATTCCTTGCCCATCTTCCTCAACGATCTGAGTAAAACCATTCATAGTGAGGTTAAAAAGTCACTTGCTTTTTAAGAGACTAGTAACACAGGTGAAAGGGACTAACTGGCCCCTTTTCGGGGTAGGGATTTTGCTTCATTACCTCACTTACCCAGCAGAAGCGCCGTCACAGAGGAAGAAGTGTCTGCTATTAAGGGTTAAGCAACTTGCCCAAGGTCACCCACTTCTACGTGGCAGATGGGGGATTCCAGTTCCATCTCTCTGATTGCAAAGCCTACGTTCTTTCCAAATATTAATACATTTCCACGAGACAGAATATGCGAGAGGACTCTCTCCTGCAGGACGGAAAGGCTCCCTAGGTATCCATTACTTTGGGCTCATGGTGTTTTGCCTCCCATCCCCCTCGTCCCCGTGAAATCCACGCGTGGGGTCAGTGTTGCAGCCACATACACTCTGGGGCACCCCCCAGGGGAGGAATCTCTGCAACAGAGTAATTCCTTGGAGGAGGGAGCGTGGGTTGGCACGAGAAAGGCACAATCGCAGATCACGAATGCACCAGCCCTGCGCGGTTGCCGCATCTTGGCTGCCCCGCCATTTCCCTTTTAGAGAACCCGCTTGACACGGCCTGCCAGCAGGTACCGATTAAGCCGCAGTAACTAATAACAGCTTCCGAGGGAAAATGGGGGGGTTTAAATCAATTCAGTACATTGAGTTGTTACCATGTGAATGTTCTCAAACCAAAATGCCAACTTAGAGATTATTTAGAATTCGCTAATAATATAATGCTACCTCTGCCAAACAAGATAAGCTTTCCCTTGGGGATATAATAACATATAAATTAAGTATAATGGCTGCATGCTTTTCGTGAAAAGGATGAGATTCTCCAAGTCATGAGTACAGGCAAAAAAAAAATCATGAAGAGACTTGAGAAAAGATAAAATGATGCAAAGAATTAAATATTCCATCTAAATTGAATTATGTTAATACAATAAAACTAAGCTGTGGGGATTTAGTGAGGGAAATGGAGTTTAGAATCTCACTTAGGTTCACAGTTGGAACCCTACAACTGACCAAGATATATGTCACATTATTTACTGTTTTCAAATTTAATAAATCTCCAGCTAACCATGATGTTCAGAGACAAGAATGTCATAGTTCTCTGAATTCCCTGGTTCGTATGGTTAACCAGAAACCCTTGTTGAGTTCAATCCTTCGTTTTGAAAATCTTTCAAAAATTTTTCTTTGTTTTCTTGTCCCTAGTAAATACAATGTACCCACCAGAGAATCTTTATTCCAGAACCTCAAAATTACCATACCATGCTATGTTTGTGGAAAGCCTGAGAGATTGGGCTGAATTTATAACAACTCTGGAAAACAGCCTGTTGCTTTTTTTTTTTTGATAAGTGTCTGATAGGAACTCACTGAGTTGTGAGTAAACTCTTCCAAGTAAAAATGTGGGAAGCAAAGCCAAGGCATCTATTTGAAGTTCCGGTGAATTCCATCTTGATAAATAAAAGCCCCTTGAGTTTCCAGGTTCAATTAAATACACACTCGCTAAGCACCTCTTTGACAGGGAGGTTTCATAAAATAGATACGACCCTTGCACCAGAGGACCTCGTACCCTAGGATAAATAAATAGCTGAGATACTCTGTTTTCCCTATTTTATGGAAGTAAAACTTTCCCTCTATCCACCTAGACTCCCTATGTCTAACTCAGGCAATCAGTAAGTCCCATTGATCCGACTTCAAAAAGACTCACGCATCTCTCCCTTCCCCTCCGTCACAGCCCCAGCCCAGACGCTCCCAGTCATCTCTAAACAGCGTCTTGCAATAACCTAACAGGTATTTTTGCCTCCGGTCTTGCCTGCCCACACCATCCGCCACACACCTATCAGAAAGACCTTCCCAAACACAAATTTGACCTCACCGTTCTCCTGCGTAAAATCTTCTGACGGCTCTCTCCAGCGCTCACTAAATTCAAACCGCATTCGCATGAAATATCCAGCCTCTCACTGACCCATCCCCATCCCCGTTTCTGGCATCGTAACCATCCCGTCTGCGTCTCACGCCATGCCCCCTGGTCCGCATGGATGGATAAATTACTGCTTCTATAAGTGTTGTGCGCGTGTATCTAGACGCCTTTACCAGCGCTGTTTCCTGCTTCCAGAATGGCGTCCCCACCCTCTTCCCTCTGTCCAGAAATTTCTTACACATTTTTGAGACCCATTCAAGGGCCGTCTTCCCTACTGCTCACCCTTATTCTTCTCTCTTAATTCCTGTCCCTACTGTACTTAGATATACCCCATCTAAAGTGACAGACACAAGTACAGCTCTTTATTAATATCTATCCTCATCTACGAGTTGCTCTGGTGTAAGGATCATATCTGTTTTATGAAACCTTCCCGTCAAAGAGGTGCTTAGCAAGTGTGTATTTAATTGAACCTGGAAACTCCAAGGGGGCATTTATTTATCAAGATGGAATTCACCGGAACTTCAAATAGATGCCTCGGCTTTGCTTCCCACATTTTTACTTGGAAGAGTTTACTCACAACTCAATGAACTTCTATCCAGTACTTTATCAAAAAAGCCTCTAAGAGGCTTAGAAAAAAAGATCATAAATTTGAATTTACACCAGGTCCAAATGAAGATCTCTAAGAGGCAGTTGGATGGATCACTGCATGACTGAATCCCCCCCCAAAAATATCTTACTGCCAAGTTAATGACTAAGACAAGTGTAATGACTACATAATACTAAATAACACAAATGTTCAACATTAAATATGTAATCTGCAAATAAGCCCTGAAAACACACAAAACTCATTTGTCACTCCCAAGTGAGAAGTCTGAAAATGTGTGCTGTGCTCAGGCCTCAGTTTCCCCACTATCTCAAAGCTCCTCTGAACTCCTATCTAAGCTTACCCAAGCAGAACCTCATGAAACAATTATCTTTGATCCCCATTTTCTCTCCCAGTTTACACTCAAATTTGGTGATTCCTTAACAAAGAATTCTTTCTCTCTCTCTCTCTCTCTTTTGGAAAATGCAGTGAATAAGTTATGTATTCTGTTTAGTTGAGGTCATCTTCCTCTCGTGGTCTATTCTCATGTGCTGACCAAGTGCAGTTCCCCAGTCAATTCTTCAAGGCCACCAGATGCACAGTGTCCTACCCTGTCCCTCCCAATGGTGACTTCTGTTTTCAGTCATGTTCGATGCCATGTGCCATGCGAGTCCTCCCCCACGTGAGCTAAGAGTTCAGTCTCAGCTCCATGCCAGGACTCGGCCGTCACTACCCACGACTGTGGAGGTGTACTAGATTGCTTATTCCATAAAAAAAAAAATTAATAGCTTTCTTATCTGAGTGCACAAAACAATTTTGCCACAAGGATTTAAGCACCACACACAATCAATTTTTCCATATAAAATCAGGAGGATAACTTCGTTATTGCTTTGGTTGTACTGTTAAATCACTTTGATCTATGGTACGGTAAGCGAGCGATTCCTTCAAGGATTCTGCCAAGGCAGCTGCCAGGGCACAACACATGAGAAGATCAATCCAGTGTAAAAGGAGATTTGTTGGGAGAGGGAGTGTAGTGAGGCCAAGGACAGAGATGGCTGGTTGGATCACTTGCTTTCTTGTCACGACTCCAATTCAGTGGATCTCAACCCTGGCTGTGGGTTAGAGTCACCTAAGGAGCTTCCCTTTTTCTCCAAAAAAATACTGTGCCTGGGCTCCCAGTCCCAGAGATTTAGCGGGACCTCCCACCCCTGGCATGTACTTTTGGCATAGTCATCATTCTGGTGCCTCTTATTCATGGCACATGAAGAACTAATGACCTTTCAGAAGAAACTGAAAATAACTATAAACATGCATTCATTTAGCCAACACGTGAACACCCAGAGCCTCTGGGCCAAGCGCTTTGGATCCCGATCTCAGCCGAGGATGTGAAGCCCCACGTAGGTTCACCTGTGTGAAGGCCAAGTGCACGGGCTTAGCTGCTGCCCCATCGAAGGCCTCAGGTGTTTCCTTTAAGGGAGCTCACGGCTTCTGAGAGCAGCCGTCTCTTCATTAACCAGCTTGGATTTCCTTAAAACAACTCTTAGACGTATTTTTGGTGGCAGCTGGGGCAGTAGAATTGCAGATACTGTGTACAGCTTTGGGAGATGGACTGTAAGCGGGATGATGTGGTCCTCAGAGCTCGGTCCAGTCCATAGAGGGGGTGGAAGGAAAGGGAATGAAGAAGCCACCGGAGCTAGAGGGGCCTTGCAGGGAATCTGGCCCAATCTTTCATTTCAGAGCAGAGGAAGCAGAGACTTAGAGAGGTCAAGTGATTGTCCAGAAACACTCGAAATGGTGATAGCAGAAATAGGGTGAGGACTTCAGGGCCCCGACTTTCCACCCCAATTTCCTTCTGGTTAATGCAGCCCATGTGGCTTCCAGGGAAATCAGAAAACTCTTCTGCAAGAGAAGACGGAGGTTGCCGAGGAGAGGTTGCAAGGGTGCACGCGGACACAGCGCAGTGGCCACAGGAAACGAGCGCTTCACATGGGGCTGCCAGAGGAACAAATAGAGAAGACGGTGGCGTCAGAGGTGGCGTAAGTCAGCATGCAGTTAAGAGGCAAATGGGTGGCGTATACAGCCAGTGCTTTGGGAGGTGAAAAAAAGCAACCACTGGCACAAGTGGATGGAAAACAAGTCATTGGGTAAGTTTTATCCTCCAGCCTAAAGGGTGAGGCTCACTAGGAGGTTTATATCGTGTTCTTCTGTGATACCACCCAGGCAGCAGAATCGAATTTAATAAAAAAAAAAAAAAGAAAAAGGGAACTGTATTTGAAAAGGTTTTGATGTGTTTCACATTTACCATTGCATTTTAGAGGCTTGATATTTCTGTCTAACCTGATTGGCACAAAATCATACTGGGTTCTGAAAGTTCTACTTACAGATGCGCACTCGTGATGGTTAATAATGTCTAGTAGTTAAGTGCGATTTTGTGTGCAGCGTATGCAAAGAACCAGTTGTTGAAGCAGCAACATGATTTTGTTGTGTTTTCCCACCACTGTATTTATCCATTCTTAATCATCCCTAAATTTTTAGACACAGCCAAAGTTCCCACTGTTATTTGAGGCAAAATTTTTCCCTTGATTGGAAGAATTTCATTTTTAACATGTTAACTCCTCAACAAGGCCAACTGAGTCTACTTCTAAAAAGATGCCCAGATATGTCCCTTCCTCTCCCTCCTCATTGGCCAGTGCCCTAGCCCAAGCTCTCGTAAGCTCTGAACATTCTGCAGCAATAACATTCTGTTTGTTCTTTTTGCCTCTAGAGAATACATATGAAGAAAGTAACACAATCAAATTCCCAAGGGTCAATAGATTATATATTCCATTGCATGAGTGCAAATTCTGTGCCATATATTCAAGGCCAGAAAAGAGTTCGATGTTAAAGTCTGGCAGAACTTTTAGAAATTGGTATTCCTCTGAGCAATGTTTAAAGTCTGCTGTTTGAAGTTCTGTAATTTTATCTGGCCTTCTTTTTATTCTCATGATCAACCAGTACTGGAAATTCACTACCTTGTGTGCAAATTTTTGTGAGCCGCTGTGCTTTCCACTTATTAGAAATCCCATGTGCTACAGATAGAATCCAATTTGTGGGTAACTTGAAAACATAAGAAACCCAAATAGGAATCACTTAATTGGAGAAAACATTGCTCTTCTCAATTTAAACAAACAGGTTTTAATTCTTAGCCAAGATGTATTTATTGTCATTTCTACATTTACTCTTATAAGTTTCTGGTTATCATAACCACAGAGAGACAGCTTATTAGTTTTAACTGCTGGATAAAAGCATGTAGCATTTTCAAGATTTCTGGTTTCACCCTTTTAACCCAAAGAAAAACTATAAATAGATGGTAAAGTCTGGGATTTCCACAGCTAAGTGCTGCTATAAATAGTTTTAAACATTTTCCCACTTCATGCTTTCTAAAAGAACATTCTCCACTTCCTTTCTTGGATAACCTCTGGGAATAAAGGGAGACCGCGTTCAGAATTTTATGGAGGAAGTTTAACAAAACACTTTTAATGAACCTTTTAGCAACTGTAAACATTCCTCAGATATTGAAAAAATGGAAAACAAAATGATTTAACAAGTTCATTAATGTAAATGGATATTTAAATTTAAATAGATTTCTTTTTGGAGAAATGCATTTTTAAATTAAGCTGTTAATATTTTCGTCCATTTTCTCTTGTGTCTGGGAATTTTCTTCTAAAAAACAAAATTAAGCCAAAACCCGATCACTCCCTTAGCTTTCTTATTTAACTTAAGTGACATTTATTCCAATTTTCTTCAGATCTTAGTTAGATTGGGCACTTTGGTGGCTACAAAATGAAAGAAATATATTTCTTTCCACTTTCCTTACACATTAACATCCAGAGAAAAGATGAATTCACCTCAGTTGTCAGGTGTCCAGACTATCTGTCTCCTTTCTTAAAGAATATTCGTAAGACACCCTATAGAACAGACACAAAGATTCTTCGTTCATTGTAAAATCCCTGCCTGCAAAGCTTTCCCATGGTGCATGCCTGTGGCCGTCAGAGCGCAGCCAGCGCAGTGTAGAATCTCCCATCTCTCCAGAGTGGAGACTATCCTAATGCCTGCGTTCTAGCAACCTCTGCTGGTGGTTGTTTCTGACTGGGAAGAAAGTAGAATTAGCCAGGCTTCCCAGCGGCAGGGAAAATTAAGCAAAGAAAGAACAGCAACTAAAACAGGTTATATTCGTGAAACTCATATCCCTGTTCTATATTTTAATAAAAAAAGACAATGGAATGGCTATAAATGATTTTTTAAATATTAGTGATTTTAAAAAATTGGATTTTTTTTTAGCAGTTTTAGGTTTATAGAAAATACTGCATGTGGCCGGGCGTGGTGGCTCATGCCTGTAATCCTAGCACTCTGGGAGGCCGAGGCAGGAGGATCGCTCAAGATCAGGAGTTCGAAACCAGCCTGAGCAAGAGCGAGACCCTGTCTCTACTAAAAATAGAAAGAAATTAATTGGCCAACTAAAAATATATAGGAAAAATTAGCTGGGCATGGTGGCGCATGCCTGTAGTCCCAGCTACTCGGGAGACTGAGGCAGAAGGATCGCTTGAGCCCAGGAGTTTGAGGTTGCTGTGAGCTAGCCTGACGCCACGGCACTCTAGCCAGGACAACAGAGTGAGACTCTGTCTCAAAACAAAAAAGAAAATACTGCATGTACTGTACAGATAGTTCTCATACACCCCCTCACCCCTCATGCACTCTCAATTTCTGCTATTTTTAATATCTTGCAACAGTGTGGTACATTTGTTACAATTAAGGAGCCAATATTTACACATTATTATTAATTAACGTTCATAGTTTACATGAGTTCACTCTTGTGTTGTACATTCTATGGATTTTGTTGTTTATTTTTATTTTTGTGTTTTTTTAAATCATATTCTCCAGGAAAGGGTTTTGACTAATATATAATGACATGTATCTACCATTACAATATCATGCATAATAATATAATATATCAGCAAGAACTAGAAAAGAACATAGAATTAAGAAAATAGTTTGACACTGATGTATTCACCAAATACAGACTTAGTCCCTTTAGTGTGCCAAGCATAGTCCTGGAAGTCAGGGACACAACAATGAACAAAACAGATAAAATTCCCTGCTTTCATATCATTTATATGCTAGTGTGGAAGATATAAAATAAACCAGATAGATAAGAGTGGTAGTTTGTCTTCAAAGATGACTGCCAACAATTTCTCTCATTACTGCGTGCACCTGCCACTCTCCCTATCAAGAGACAGAATCCATTTTCCTTCCACTTGTATCTGATTGGCCGTGAGACTTGCTCATACCTATAGAATATGATGAAGTACACATGTGCCTTTTTCTAGGACTAGTCCTTAAGAGACTTTCACATTCTCTCACTTGAAGCCTAAAGCCACCATGTAAGAAGTCTGACTGACCTGCAGGAGGGAGAGGCTCAGCCAGCCCCCAGCTGACGTGCAGGTGTAGGAGTGAAGCCGTGTGGGTGTCCCAGCACCAGATGAATGTAACAGCATTGTGACCCCAGCTGGCACCACATCCAGCAGAAGAGCCATCCGGCTGAGCCCAGCCAACTCACAGAATCACGAGAAATCATAAATCATTGTTGTACTAAACCCCTAAGTTTTGGAAGCAGTTTGTTATACATTTAGCCTATTAATTGAAATAATATGCTAAATATAGTGTAATTCATTACTGATAACCCAGGAGTGTACTAGAACCTGCTAGTACCAGTTCACAAGAGTCAATTATTAAATTTTCAAGAATTTTGCAAGCCATTATTAAAAATTACATTACATAAACTTATAATTAGATACATTTAAACAAATTTTGTTTAGCTATTTTAAGGATTTTGTCATTATTTTACTGCTGTCTATGTTCTTGAGGTTATTTACATGCATTGTGTCTATATGGTAGAAATATTATGTAATGCTATGCTACAGTGTCTCTCTTCCCTGGTGCGTGCCTATAATCTCAGCTACTCAGGAAACTGAGGCAGGAAGGCAGATCGCTTGAGCCCAGGAGTTCAAGTCCAGCTTGGGCACCATAGTGAGAACCTGTCTCAAGAAAAAAAAAATTCCATGTGAATTTTAGGATGTGTTTTTCTATTTCTTTTTTTTTCTAATTTATTTTATATACATATATTTTTTATTTCAGCATATTACGGGGGTACAAATGTTAGGTTACATATATTGCCCTTGCCCCACCTGAGTCAGAACTTCAAGTGTGTCCATCCCCCAGATGGTGCACACCGCACCCATTAGGTGTGTATATACTCATCCAATCCTCCCCTCTCCCATCTGCCCGACACCTGATGAATGCTACTGCTATATGTGCACTTAAGTGTTGATCAGTTAATACCAATTTGATGGTGAAGTTTCTCTATTTCTATATGAAAAAATACCATTGTATTTTGAAAAGGATCACATTGAATCTGTAGATCAATTTAGGTAGTAATGACATCTTGGCAATGTTAAGTCTTCTAGTACATGAACATAGGGTGGTTCATGTACCCATTTATTTATGACTTCCCAATTGCTTTCAATAATTTCTGTGTGGTTTTCAGTGTATAAGACTTTTGCCTCCTTGGTTGAATTTATTCTTAAGGATTTTATTCTTTTGATTCTATTGTAAATGAAATTGTTTTCTTCATTTCCTTTTCAGATTATCAGTTAGTGTATAGAAATTGCAACTGATTTTTGTGTGTTGATTTTATAACTTTCCTGAATTCGTTTATTAGCTTTGGTTCAAAAACGTGTTTTGTATTCATTTCTGAAGAACATTTTTAATGCATGTAGAATTCTGGGGTGACAGGGTTTTGTTGGGGGAGCTGTGTTCAGCCTGCTTGTTTTTTTCTTTCAGCACGTGAAAGACTTCCACTGTCTTCTGGCCTCCATGGTTTCAGAGGAGAAATCTTCATTTTCCTCCTTCTATATGTAATCTGCTGTTTTTATCGAACTACCCACCACACACTCACACACTTTCTTCTTCCTGTTTTTCCTTTTGCAGTTTGATTATAATGTTTCTTGGCACAGGTTGGGTTTTTGTTTTTTAAGTTTATCATGATTGGGTTTCATGGAGGTTTATGTTTTTCCCCAAATTTGGTACGATTTAAGCATGCCATTATTTTTCAAACAATTTTTCTACGCCAGTCTATTTCTCTTCTCCTCTGGGACTCCAAAGACATAAATGTGAAACCTTTTGATATTATCCCACAGGTCCCTGAGGCTCTGTTCATTGTGTCTAAAATCCTTCTTCTCTCTGTACTTGAGATGGATGATTTTCTTGGTAATTTTCTTGCGTCTTTCTCTGACAGCCTCATTCTGCTATGGAGCCCATCTAGTGAATTTTTTTTGTACTATATCATAATTTTTCAGTCCTCAAATATTCATTTTGTTATTTTCTATTGTTTCTATTTCTCTGTCAAAAAGTCATTTTCTATTGTTTTATTTATTTCAAGCATGGTTATAATAGCTGCTTGAAGACTTTGCTAATTTCCTTATCTTGGCCATCTCATGGTTGGCATTTGTTGGTTGTCTTTTTCCCTCGAGAAGTGGTCATATTTTCCTGGTTCTTTGTATATCAAGTAATCCTGCATTATATTATATCTTGCACATATTGACTATTATATTGTGAGACTCTGAGTCCTATGTGATAATGCGGGTTTTTTGTTGTTTGTTTGAGTAGGTAATCGGTCCGTTTATGTTCAGACTGCAAGTCCCTTTTTGCCTTCTGTGGGCAGTGTTTCCTGTCTCTGTTTAGTTCTTCAAGCCCTTGTCATGATTCTACGGGTCTGTGCTGTGCACCACAGCTCAGGATGACCTCAAGGTGCAGGTAGATTCATGTACACACTTAGGGGACAGCCTTCTCCATTCACTTCTCTCCAGGATTTCCCCCACACTGTCCGACTCCCATGGGCCCCTTTCCCCAGCCTCTGACCATAATGATAGTTTTCTCTTGGGGTTTCAGCTGTCCCCACCACCACTGTGGCAGGGTAGCTCTGCAAGGTGAGCTGGGCCAAGACAGAAAAAAGACAAAAAGAAAAGAAAGCGGGGATTTTTCACCCCTGCACTCAACTCCTTATTCTCTGGTCAGAAAGAGAGGGTTTGTCTTGGAGTGTTTGCTGTCTGTGTTCACGGTGCAGGCTACAGCGAAGGTTGTCAAGCCACCCTTGGGTGAAAGGCAAGAGATTAAAGAAAAATAAACCTGGAAATGCACTAGTATTGGTCATTTTTCAAGTTTTTATTTCTCTCCTCTATCAAGTTGTTATTTCTCTGCCTGCTATTGTTAACTCCTCAGAGTCTTCAAGTAGCTGCTTTTTGTGTATTCTCACTGTGAGTTGTAATCAGTGAAAGAGTTAGGTAGTAACATATGTTTGTTGAATGGAAAAAAAAAAAGTCTGGTCTATCTCCCTTACTGGACTGTTAGGTCCATAAAGCATGGATCATGTCTGTCTTCTGTAACGTGATATTATGGAGCCCGGTCCAGTGTGGTACACGGTAAGGTCAAAATAATTGTTGAATTAATTAATATTAGGCAAAAAGAATGAACAACAAAATATAGAAGTAATTTTTAAAAAACAGAGTTTAACCTAGAATATACGTGTGAGCCTAAATGTGAGATAATGTTGTGAGAATGACACATCTTTTTCAGGCTTGAGATTAACAGCAAAATCTCTAGACACACCAGCGTTCTGGAAGAGTTAAATGGAAGGATTTTTTTTTTTTCAGTTGTAACATTAAATAATAGAGCTCTTGGCAGAGAGGATAAATCTGAAAGTAATATACTATTCAGGAAACAATAGGAATTGGCACAGATTTGCAGAAGAGAAAAAAATCATTTAAAAATCCAAGCTTTAAGTTTTGATAACAAAAATAGTAATAATGTGTGTTAGAGAAAATAAAGGAAGCCAGGAAGCTTATTATCCCCTCTAAATAATGCAGAACAAAAGGCCTGAAAACCAGAGACAATGGGAGCTGTCCTTTTGAACTGTTCTTTGACATATCGGTGCCTGTCCAAATGAAGCCATCAGAAAGACCCGCAGAAGCCGGATAATAAAACGGTCACAGGCAGAGGCCAGAGATGCATATCTGGGGTCATCTGTGCAGACAGAGGAACATTATATAGGATGGCTGTTGACATCTCTTGGCAGAGCAGAAGGGGACTATTATGGGGTTTCCCTAGTAGATGGAAGAGTGACTGATGTTCAGGCACAAACAGCCGTTGCTCATTCAAATGGTTTGTCTCCAGTGGGGCGTGTTTTCTTACAGCAAAGAAAGGAATGGGGGATAGGAACATTTCCAAAACATCTATCTTTCAACGGAAAAGAGTAATGTGTTTAAATGACAGAAGTTGTTAGAGGATTACAGATTGGAGAAATGGTATGGCTGAATCCTAACAGTCTTATTATTTCAGAACTTTCTAAACGACTGATAAGAAAAAATGTTCGAATAAAGTGATTTTCAACACTTGTTTTAAAGCATGTACGTCCGTGAACACTGACTATAACAACACTGTCTAGCATTAAAAGTAATGTTAAAAAATTAATATTAAACTGTATAAAAGCTAATAGTGGGGAAAAAAGTAAAAAAAAAATTCATTTAATTTTGTATTTATTTGTTTTTTAGACAGGGTCTTGCTTTGTCACCTGGGCTAGAGTGCAGTGGCGTCAGACTAGCTCACAGCAACCTCAAACTCCTGGGCTCAAGCGATCCTCCTGCCTCAGCCTCCCGAGCAGCTGGGACTTCAGGTGTGCCCCACTACTCCCCACTAATTTTTCTATCTTTTGTAGAGGTGGGGTCTCGCTCTTGCTCAGGCTGGTCTCTAACTCCTGGCCTCAAGCAATTCTCCTGCCTTGGCTTCCTAGAGTGCTAGGATTACAAGTGCGAGCCACCACACCTGGCCTAATTTTATTTTTAAAGGCAGGCTAAGTGTAATGTGGTATTTTGGATTGGATCCTGGGCCATTCCTCGCAAACAGCAACAAGTATTATTAGATCAGACAGCCAAAGAGAAACAGGTGGTGAGTGGTGGAGGAGTGTTGTTTTCCTATTCTTGGAGTACTCAATCAATGTCCAAGAGACAGTTCAGCCAGCTCCGAAGCCCAGTAATGCCTGGATTTGGCAAGCCCATTAAAGAGCCTTCTGCCTGGTCAGAGTCCTACTATAATGAGCATGAATTAAAAGCAATCATTGCAGGTGCCGTTATTACATCTTATTTATTAAATTATTCTCTGGTCTTAAATATAAAGATCACTGGCACTTCTCTTGGGCAACTTTTATGGACACTGGGTTCCGAACGCTTAGTACCTACTTCACCCTTAAGCTGCGGCCTGACCACAGAGAGAGCTGCATGGCACAAACCTCACCTGGTTGTCACCACACTTGCCCATCCTCATTTTCCTTTGCCTCATTTTATTACTTGTTTTGTTCTCCAATCTGCATGGATCATTGTAAGTCACAGTACAGCTTCTCTGCAACAAGGTGACATGCAGGCATCCATAGCTCGACCATGGGGATCCGTTCTGAGAAATGCGGTGGTGAGGCGACCTTGTTGTTGTGCAAACATCACAGAGTGCACTTACACACACCTATGGTGTAGCCTACTACACACCTTGGCTATAAGGTATAGCCTGTTGCTCCCGGGCTACAAACCTGTACATACAGCATGTTCCTGTACTGAATACTGTCAGCAATTGTGACACAACAGTAAGTATTTGTGTATCTAAACCTATCTACACATAGAAAAGGTACAGTAAAAATACAGGATAAAAGACAAAAAACAAATAATACACCTGTATAAGGCACTTACCATGAATGGTGCTTGCAGGACTGGAAGTTGCTCTGGTTGGGTCGATGAGTGACTGGTGAGTGAATGCAAAGGCCTAGACGTTACTGTGCACTACAGCATAAATGCTGTACACTTAGGCAGCATTAAATTTATAATAAAACATTTTTTGTTCAGGCTGGGTGCAGTGGTTCATGCCTGTAATCCCAGCACTCTGGGAGGACTAGCGGGAAGGATTGCTTGAGCTCAGGAGTTTAAGACCAGCCTGAGCAAGAGCGAGACCCCGTCTCTACTAAAAAAATTGAAAAATTAGCCAGGTGTTGTGGCATGCACCTGTAGTCCCAGCTACTCCAGAGGCTGAGGCAGGATGATCGCTTGAGCCCAGGAGTTTGAGGTTGCAGTGAGTTACAATGATGCCACTGCACTCTACCCAAGGCGACAGAGTGAGACTCTGTCTTGAAAAAAATTTTTTTTTCTTCAATATCAAATTAACTTTAGCTTACTGTAACTTTTTACTTTATAAACTTTTTAATTTTTTACCTTTTTGACTCTTATAGTAACACTGAGCTTAAATACAAACACATTGTACACCTGTATAAAATATTTTCTTTTCTTTTTAATTTTTAATTATTATAGGTACATAATACTTGTATATCTTTATGGGATACATGTGATGTTTTGATACAAGCATACAATGTGAATTAATCAAATCAAGATAATTGGGGTATCCATCTCCTCAGGCATTTAACATTTCTTTGCTTTAAGAACATTCCAGTTCCACTCTTTGAGTAAAATATGTTCTTTCTCTATAGCCTTATTTTATTTTATATTTATTTATATTTATATATTATTTTCTCTATAGCCTTTATTTTCTATTTTTAAAATTTTAATTTTTTTTACTTTTTAAACTTTTTTGCTTAAAACTAAGACACACACAGGCAAATCAGCCAAGGCCTACACAGGGTCAGCATCATCAATATCACTGTCTTCCACCTCCATGTCTTGTCCCACTGGAAGGTCTTCAGGGGCAGTAACAGGCGTGGAGCTGTCATCTTCTCATTGTGATAGCAATGCCTTCTGCTGTACACCTCCTAGAGGGCCTGCCTGAGGCTCTTCTTGAGGAGGGGTCACTCTTTTCAGAAGCATGTCCATGATGGTTTGCTTGATTTGTCTTTTTGGCTTTTGTTTGTTTGTTTGTTTTTTCATCACAGAGTTGTTTGTAAGCAGATAAGGCACCATAAACCTTCCTCTCTATTAATGAAAACCTTTCAGTGATTCTTCTAAGGAGCTTGTTGAGGTCTGCAAAAGCTTCTGCTAAACCCTTCCCTATGAATTTTCTTGGAGGTTCTTTTTCTTTTCTAGCAGTTTCCTTTTGTCTGCGTTCCTATTCCAGCTCCAGCAACTTGTCACTGGGCAGGTCCTCAGAAACCACCTCAGTGTCGTCGTCCACGCTTGGGTTCGTGCTTTCTGCCATCTCAACCCCAGCCTCGTCGATTTTGGCAGCCGCCTCATCCTTGGCAAGAGAGAAAATGATGCCATCAAGAGATGCAGTAAACACGAGATGTGTGAGTGCCCAACAGCATGGCTTTTCTAGAGAACTGAAAGTAGTTTGGGTGAAGAAGCTTAGGTTAGAAGAAGACAAGTGAAGAGATAAGGACTAGAGAGGGAGGCTTAGAAGAGTCCCAGATGGAGGAAGTCAGGAGACAGAATTCCTATGGTTGGGGGTCTGCCTTTGAGTCATTTTAGGTAGGGGATCTAACTGGGATCGGGCACATGAGGGGTGGGCACAGCCAGGCAGGGGTCTCAGAGCAAGTCTGAGGCACAAACAGTTCTGTGATAAGCACCTGTTGGGTCTATTGTCCTGAGAGGGCTGTTTACCCAGAGAAGCCTCCTGGTGTGCTTATTGTTTAGATAAATAAAATTTTAAGAGATTCCCAAAGAAAACAACAAAGTTATTTACTGGTTTACAGCCTTATCTTCCCGGATAGGAATTTCCTGAAACAATGAGTGAAGTCCCCAAAGAGTGGAGTCGGCTTAGTTCTGATACACTGCAGCACACTTGAGCACAAACACACCTAAACACACACACCTGAGCACAGACACACCTGAGCACACACATGGCTGAGCACACACACACCTGAGCACAGACATGCCTGAGCACGACACACCCTGAGCACAGACACACCTAAACACACACACCTGAGCACATACACACCTGAGCACAGACACACCTAAACACACACACCTGAGCATACACATGGCTGAGCACACACACACCTGAGCACAGACATGGTTGAGCACACACACACTTGAGCACAGACATGCCTGAGCACGACACACCCTGAGCACAGACACACCTAAACACACCTGAGCACAGACACACCTGAGCACAGACACACCTGAGCACAGACATGCCTGAGCACACACACACCTGAGCACAGATATGCCTGAGCACAACACACCCTGAGCACAGACACACCTAAACACACACACCTGAGCACACACACACCTAAGTACAGACACACCTGAGCACGACACACCCTGAGCACAGACACACCTAAACACACACACCTGAGCACAGACACGCCTGAGCACAGACACACCTGAGCACAGAGCCTGAGAGGAGCCTTGCTTGCATGGGAGCTTGGTGGGTGGAGGGTGGTTCATGATTCAGCCTCATAGGTCACAGACAGGACCTCATTTGGGCTTTATTCTGAGACGGGAGTGTTGCAAGCAGAGAAGTGGTGTTGGCTGAGGCTGCTGTAACACAGCACCACACACTGGGCAGCTTAAACAACAGACATTTATTGTCTCTCAGCGCTGGGCGCTGAAAGTTTGAAAACAAGCTATCAGCAGGGTTGGTTCCTTATGAGGGCTGAGAGGTAAAGGAAACCAAAGATATTTTACTCCAGTATACTTCTTTGACGTATTTTGAGTTGACTGTTCAGAGGGCCTGCAAATACAATAACAGCCTTTTGTGGGGGAGATTTGCATCTGCAGAGGAAATAAAGCGAAGTAAACAACACATGCAAGCAGGCTTTCTCTGAAGCCCCCCCTCCCCCCCCCCGGATCTAGGAAAGATTAACTAAGAGTCTGACATTTTTAAGGGTCTGACAGAGAAACATATACCACCAGCTACCACCTGTTCCTCCCAAGAGCTGCTGCCTGCAGGTTTCCTCTGCATAACCAACCACCCTCCCCAGCCAGGCCTCCTCTTCCCCGCTCACAGCACCTGTCTTCCCACCATAACCTGTTGTCCCCCGATCCAAGCCCCCATTCTTTCTGTAATCTCAAGATGGCAAAAAAAGCATCCACCACCCGCCATTTTCTTTGAGTTTTTCATATTTTATATGACTGCTCTGCCTGTATGCATGTTAATACATTTGCATGCCTTTTTTCCCCTGTCAATCTATTATTAGTTTTGTTTCAGGGATTCAAATTCTGAAACTTTCCGGGGAAAAATTTAAACTTCCTTGCGGAGGGAAGGAGCTATTGCAGCTTCTGTATGTGGATTGTAGATGGCTGTCTTCCCCCATGACTCTCACGTCATCTTCCCCATGCAGCTGTATGCCCAAATGTCCCCTTCTTCAAAGGATTAGGGTCCATCCTAATGACCTCATTTTAACTTGTTATCTCTGTGGAGACCCCATGTCCAAATAAGGTCACAAGCTCCTTTGGTGGGGGCTAAAGACCTCACTATATGAATTTGGGGAGGGGGAACTATTCAACCCCTCACAGCGGCTGCGTGTAGGGTACAGTGAAGGTGGGGCAAGGACGGAAACAGGGAGACCGGTTAGGAGGTGATTACAGTTGTACAGGTAAGCGATGATGGTACCCTTGGATGTATTCTGATGGTGAAACCTGTGAAATAAAATGTAAAAGTTTCTGGAACTCTAAAAATATTTTAAGTCTTGAGAGAAATGTGACTGTGATTTGAGTTATGCAGCATGTGGTTGTAACTTCTGTTTTTTAGATTACAGATGAACTCTCTTTTTCATTGTTTTTTTGTTTTATAAATGACCAGGAGAGACGGGAGACCAGACCTCCTCCCCTTCCAACTGCTGATCTTTGTTATAGATTAACTGCCTCCTTTATTGTCCTGTACCTAACAGATGGTGCAAAAGACCCCATGACTACTACATCTTCAGTGTAAAATGTTAAATATACCTTTCCCTAAAAAAAAAAATAAAAAGACCTCCTCAACTAATCAGATTATTGTAACTATACATTAAGCTTTACATAAAAGGATGTTAAAATTATCTTAAGCTTCCTAAAGCTTATCTCTAGAAACGATCCCAAACTTACACATTTGGAAACACCGACTTTCATTCTTTGGAATTTTTGCTTTCCGGGTGACTGTCTTCAAACTTTGCACTTAAATGCATTCTCTTTAAACTAGATTCTGACTCTTTGGATTATTTGAGGTTGACATTTTGGTGATCACGAAGGAATTCAAAGTAAACGTCTGGCAATCCCCGCTGCTCGCCCAACAAGCCAGCCTTGATACCGACACAAAGGACTGTTGTCCACCTGACCTCGCTGGAGCCAGCAGGGGTCTCTGGCGAGGCTCCTCTAGGGTTTCACATCTCCAGTGGCTCTAGTTAAAATTCAGACTTTACTCCAGCGACCCAATTCCACACTTGACAGAACTAAAATTAAAGCTCTGCTTTAAAATGAAAATTTCATTTTTTATTCTCTAAATATCTACTGTTCACAGATTGATGATTTTCACTTTTTCTCTGAAATTAAGGGTTATTTATTATAAACTGCTCATTAGAGTTTATGAGCCTTTTCTCTCATTCTAATTTTAGTCAGGAAAAAACCAGTTTCTCTCTCTCTAAAAAAAAAAAAATTCATGGCTTAAACAGGATTTATAATTTTTTTTTTTTTTAAACCTTAACTTCAAAGCTTGGTTCATTTGACATATCTAAAGTCCCTTTTTGAGTGACCAAAACCAATAAAACCCTTTCTATAAAAAACAAAGGTAAGAGACACTGTTCCTTCTGGCAAAAAGACACCTTAGGTGACTAACGTCTTGATTATTGTAGGTTGACAGACCCATAGAATTTACTGGGATGGGGAAAAGAGTGACTACAAGGTTTTTAGCTCTGGTTGATTAAAACTGTTGCTTACGCAACTCCTTCTCAGCCCAGGACCTTTGCACTCCACAGAGAGGCATTTCCAGACCATACAATTTAAAGGTGCCACTCCATCACTCTCTTGTCATGTGACCCTATTTTAATTCACGGCTGGCCCTTATAACTGCTGGTGTTTTTATTATCTGTCTCTCACCACTGATGTTTAACTTCCACTGAAACAGGGCCGTACTTTTTCTGCCTTGTTCATAGCTGTATTACCAGATCCTAGAACAGGGCCTGGCACATGATTAGCGCTCAAAAATTATTTATTGAATGAATGAACGATTTACTGCCTGAATGGCTCTCAGCAGGTGAGGAACAGGGAAACTTATAGAATAACCTCTAGGTTTCTAGCATGGATAGTAGATAAAAGAATAACCCACCTCAAACTAGGTTTAATAATAGAGATTTGGGCCAGTACTCTGGGACACCAAGGAGGGAGGATGGCTTGAGGCCAAGAGTTCGAGACCAGCCTGAACAACAGAGTGAGACCCCATCTCTATAAAAAATTTAAAAATTAGCCAGGCATGGTGGCTCACGCCTGTAGTCCCAGCAGCTCAGGAGGCTGAAGCAGGAAAACTATGTGAGCCCTACAGTTGGAGGTTGCAGTGAGCCATGACAACACCACTGCACTCTGGCCTGGGCAACAGAGCAAGACCCTGTCTCTTAAAAGTAAATAAATAAATAAAAAACAAAATAACTAATAATAGAGATTTGTTTGCTCTTGGAAATAAAGGGTTGGAGACAGGTGGGATTGACAGTTGGTTTGATTCAGCAGTGTGACAATTTCATCAAAGGCTTCTTGTCTTTCTGTTTTTCTGCTCTGCACTGTGGGCATCATCTAAAACTGGCTTCCCGTAGCATGGCATTTATGACTTCCTTTAAAAATAATAATAAATCCATTACATATTTTAAAAGTTTCATTTAAAAACTGTTTTACTTTTTTTTTTCTTGCAAATCTCTTTACTATCTGGCTTAATAGATTACAGTTGGATTCTTTTAGCTGATTCTGCGTTCATTTGATGTCGCCATGATGCCTTTTTGGTTGACGCTTATGAAGAAAATCTGGCCTCAGACAGCTGTGTAATTGGTAAAAGGAGGAGTATTTTTTTATGGCCTTTCCAGATAATGTGACTATTCTTCTTTCATATTACACTAAAACTCAGTAACTGATTATTTCTTCAAGGTTAGTAACAACGTAGAGTTTGAAATTACATCAGTGAAATTCCTGTAGTTACATTATAACCCACTGGCACATCTTGTCCTTTGAAAGAACCATTTACTCATGCCTGATTTTTAAACATCATACATTGTTTAGAAAATACTGTTTCACTGAGTCATTTCAGCAGTTACTGAGTTTTAGTGTAATATGAAAGAAGAATAGTCACATTATCTGGAAAGGCCATAAAAAAATACTCCTCCTTTTACCAATTACACAGCTGTCTGAGGCCAGATTTTCTTCATAAGCGTCAACCAAAAAGGCATCATGGCGACATCAAATGAACGCAGAATCAGCTAAAAGAATCCAACTGTAATCTATTAAGCCAGATAGTAAAGAGATTTGCAAGAAAAAAAAAAGTAAAACAGTTTTTAAATGAAACTTTTAAAATATGTAATGGATTTATTATTATTTTTAAAGGAAGTCATAAATGCCATGCTACGGGAAGCCAGTTTTAGATGATGCCCACAGTGCAGAGCAGAAAAACAGAAAGACAAGAAGCCTTTGATGAAATTGTCACACTGCTGAATATGACTCAGATATTCTAAATGCTGACACGTTGATCGCACAAAATTGAAAAATCACAATGTCTGTTACTGTTACGGTTACCACAGACCTCATCAGAAAAGTCTTCAAGAACTGGGAAGGTTGTCAAGCTTGTGGAGCAATATAAATTTTCCAAAATTCAAATTTCCATTGGAAAGCTGAAAGGTTATTATTTGGCAATAATATCTGTTTTCTTTGAAGTGACAGAATTTGTTCATGTTTGAGAAAACGTGTACCAGAATCTGTAGCTTAGCTGCTAGTTATTCTTTCAAGTAAAAGTGATGTTCCATGAAAAAAGTGGCTTGTTCCGCTGGAAGCTCAGAGGTCCTTCCCCCCAGTGGGCTCTTGTTCTTCACGCATGCCCCATTTAGTCACACAGAATATTAACAAGATGTGTACTCGGGGGCTGAGATTTAGTCAGACATTTTTGCTGCTTCATTGAGGATATTCTCAAGTGAAATGAGTGTTTTTTGCCATGAGTATGTGGTGATGAAGAATGGTGGCCACTATTACCCTTTGGCGTCACTGCCTTAAAGTGGGCTCAGGTGCTACTGGATTTACCCACCACTGCAGATTTAACACAGTGAAAAAGGCATATGACATTTCAGTAACACTGTGAAAGTACATTTTGCCTTGGGCCACCCGAAAGGGTCTTGGGGAACTTGAGGGGTTCACTGCCCTCGACTGATCATGGCCCATCCCAGGGGAGCGCATGGGGGCGACTTCCCCCACAGCACACGAGCTGTCTTGGGAGGGGTGGCTTTCTGCATGAACATCTCCGTGATCTCAAGAGGGGAACGCGGTAATGGTCTGCCAAACATCCACCGCATACGTGCCCGGGGAAGGCAACTAGCAAAGTACACAGCTGTACCCTCTGGGTAAGAAAGCGGGACTGGGGACAGCCTAAGTGAGGGAGACTTCCCCATTTCATTCAATATTCGAAACAGAGTATTGTTTAAATCTGTTGAAGCAAGAATGCCTTCTTGCTTTATATGTACAAATAGAAAAATAAAGGCATGAATGGGAACGGACCGAAGAGAGGCAGAGTGCTGGCTACAATTTAGCAAAGTTGTTTGTCGATAGATAGGAGGTATTCTTGTTCAAGAACTTTCCATTCTTTCACAGAGACAAGCCAGTTTCCCTTTGCTTCTAAGGGAACTGCATTCAGATCAACACCCTTCTGTTACCACGTAGGAAGGTCAATTTACAATACCACTGATTAGGTTACATTCCAAGCCCCAGTTTCAAGTACATTCAATTTGGGTGCTTCCCAAGGCCCTGGCTGAGATCTCACAGCTCCCAGGCTGAATATTCTGCAGTTTGAGTACAGAAACAGCATTGGCTCTACTTTGTCAGATGTTCTGTGGAGATTCCAAGACCCTCTGAGAATCAACACTTTATGGCAGTTATTTGCCTTAGTATCATCTCAAGTAAAATCTTACACATCTCAAGATTATAAAACTTTCATCCTATATTTTTCCTAGTACGGTGATGTACCGCATAACAATTATAAGGAAGCTGACAAATTTCTATTGCCTAGTAATATCCTAGCTGCAGTAACATTGTAGCACAATTACTTTATTTTGTATAAACTTAGTGTGGCCTAAGTGTACAATGTTTATAAAGTCTGTACTAGTGCACAGTAATGTCTTTCACATCCACTCTTCACCCACTCACAGACTCACCCAGAGCAACTTCCATGATAAGCATGGTCTCTGGGTGTACCATTTCTTATCTTCTATATCATATTTTCATAAGAAATATGAAAGATTTCATAAGAAATCATAAGATTTCTGTAACGACTTTATTTTCAAAATGTCATTTACAACTTATCAGAACTTTTTTGTTAACTATTTAAATTTATGATAAAAAATTTAAATATCAACTTAAGAATGTGTGAAAGGAATACATAGCATACTTTCAGGGGGGTATCTAAACAAATTAAAAACAAAAGTGTGGCCCATTCCAGGGCTCCAGAGTAAACACTGTTATCTCAGCTTCAGGCCTCTAACATGCAACTCTCCCTTGGACGGCTGGAGCCTCACTAACTCCCTCAAGCTTTGTCTTAAATGTCACTTTACCTGAGAAGCCTTCTTTGTCTCCATGCTAAATTAGATCTTCTTGATACATGTTCCCCTAGCACCATGAACTTCTCGCCATCCCACGCGTAACTCCTTGTTAAGTGTTGCCCCAGGAAGACATCAACAGAACAAGTCTTTTCAGGTAGACTCCTGTTCCCACAGAGTCTGCAGATGTCAGCCAAAGAGGTCAGCCCTGTTCTTTAAGCACCATCCACCCGGAGTGGAGGAAAACGCAATCAGATTGCAAAAGGCTTACAAAAGTGCAAGGTAAGGAAGCAGAGGCCAAGGGTGTGGATTAATTATCAATTAAGAGGTTTGGATGGAAAAGGGAGAAAAACAGGGGGGCAGTGACCTCCCTTTCTGTGACTGCTCACAGGAAGAGAGGTGCACGAAGAGCACAGAGAATAGCCAAGGAAGTCAGAGAGCTGGGTTTGGAGCTAAACAAGGAACAAAAGGAACTTAAGTTCTCAGTGTCTCCAAGCCAAAACATCGCACAAAAGTTTACAATTTGGTGACTAAAAGTAATCTGTGATAATTCGCAGAAAGTACCATATTTACACATATGCACATTTATTGACTTTATACATATAAATCCTAAGGTGAACACAGAACCTGCTTTCTCTCTTTACATATTTTTTCTAACGTAGGGAAGTCTGGTCTCAGTTAAAGGAAGCATGAGTGGCGTTAGTTTTGCACACTATACATGCTCATGACCCTCCTTTGCCCTCCAAAACTAACCCTAATTATTCTTATAGTTTAGGGCACTAATTCCCACAAAAAGGGAAAGTAACACTGTTGAAGATCTTTCTACTGTGTCATGCTTCATGTCAGCACTCAAATACTTATGACCTGAGTTCTCTCTATTCATCTGGCTTTGTCCCCAAAGATCACTATCTGCTAATCACCTTACCTGATGTTAATCAGGTATGAAGAAAGTAGCTACCATCCTGGCCCTGATTAGAACTTTCCATTGAAATGTCTTCCTGCCTAAAGCTACCCGACAGGCTTCTGTTATGGAGAAATTATTTCACCATTTGGCATTCTTTTAAAGTGCAACTATTTCCTTGAAAAGGATTATATATTAAACCACTTTTACTACCGTCAAAGGGGAGAAGAGTAGAAGGATCCAGAAGGCCTGTGGATCTGCTTGTACATCTATAAAACAGCTACCCTGCCTTCCTAGATGTTTGTGAAGTTCATGTATGGATGCATTTTATGGACTTTACATGTATACTCAAGCACTTTAATCACTGCACAAATGAGGCTCCTAAAAAAAAAAACCAAAATCCCAGAAACAAATCAGAACAGCAAGGCCCTGGGGAAGTGAAGCAAGACTGAATTTTGAAACGGTCTAACCAAACACACACTGGGGAAACATCCTTGTGAAAAGGTTCTTCAGGTCTGTGTAAACATGTAACTATCATCACTACAGTGATGGGGGGGGAAAATGGGGTCTAAATCCGAAACACCCAGGTGGAGAGGCAGGGACGAAAGGGAGGGTCCCGTGCACTCGCGGGGGCCAGGCGAGGAGCCGGGGATCCCCGTGCTGGGGCTTCGCGGTGGGGAGAGGGTCGGGCCCAGAGCTGCTGCGAACTCCCGCCGCTGTAACTGCTCCAATTGTGTCCTGCTGGCCTTCCCACCGTAAGCCCGAACACACTTGTTGACGCACAAGTCCCCCTAACTGCAGCGGCGGCGTCCGCTGCACCCCGCGCCTTGGGGGTGTCGCGCCCCCCAAACGCTGGGGCGTCCCGGCTGCGGGGCACGAAAGCCGCCCGAGGGCCCGCAGGGCGTGCAGCCAGGAGATGCGCGTCCCAGCCTGCCCCAGCGGCCCTCGCACCAGCTCGCGCACGTCCCACCGCGGGACAGGCGGCCGCAGGGTTCGCCCCTCCGGCCGGCGCCCACCCA
>VBSM01001927.1:3676572-3693355 GCA_008086735.1 Cheirogaleus medius
AAAAAAAAAAAAGAACAATTGTGAAATTTCCTTTTATTTCTCAGTTCGAAAGAAGAGCTTTATTCTCGGTTATTCCTGATGTACACTTAGTCCTCTTTTAATTTTCTTGGTGGGAGCAGGGTGGAGTGGGGTGGAGAGAATGAGATAGTATGGTTTTGTCCATTTGCTATTCTTTTTTTCCACCTACAGCATCTGTTTTCACTCTGTGGTCAGACAGCTACTGTAATGAGTTTGCAGTTGCACTGCTGATTGATCCTTGATGATTCTGAGTTTGCCCCAGCTGGGGGTTGTTTGCGGGGAAAGGGACTAGGAGAGGCTAGGGCCTCCACTTAAACCGCTGTCTGTGTTTCCTAGGAAAGAAAGAAATATCACAGTTCCAGATCATGGTTCCCCGGTATTTGACTTTTAAAATGGGCCTCCTTTAAAATTTTCAGTAATTCAGGTTAATGTTTTCCCCTTACACCGTTATTTCACCAAGTTTGTCTAAATGTATGGTTTTATCATAATTATATACTTTCACATCATATGACAGCTGGCCTGGGCTGGGATATACACTCAGAACACAAAGTCAGCCTACCTGTGGTGAGTTATTTTAGTTTTGTTTAAAGAGTACACAATGTAATACAGAATATACCATTGAAGTACTTTGTGTTTGGCAATTTCTTATTTTTTAAAACAATTGTGAAACTTCATAGTGTTTCTGAAATTATATGCCTTACCTTATTACATAGTGCTGACTACAGCTCTCCAGTTTACTTCTTGATTTCCCAGCAAGTGGTTTTTAAAACATTTAATCTGTTGTTTTTCCCCCTTCTATTGTTCCAATAAAAGGATCTAGCATCCAGAGAAAATCTTCATACATTTATAAAAGGATATCTTGAGGGCCCTGAAGTATAATTCAGAATTTTATTTCACGTGTGTCCCTTGATGAAGTTTATTAGGAATCCTAGAACAGATTGCCCAGTGATCATCAAATGTAGGTTTTGAACATTTAATAAAAATGTAGAATTGGGAGTTTTTAGTTCCTGCTTGTTTTTTTTGTTTTTTGTTTTTTTTTTTGGCAAGGAGTTATTTGCTATTTAGTAGCAAAGAGCAGGGTATTTTTAATATGTTAGGGTCTTTTTTTGGAATTTGGGTTTCCTGTGTAGACAAGTCTACCTTCTAATACTTTTGATAGTTTCCCTGAAGATTAAATCACTAGAGGAAAAAATAGCTACCTTCAAATATAAGACCCAAAGGAAAAAGGTTTACAGGGACATCCTGTCACCTTCTTTTTACCTATTATTTTTCATAATTGACTTTGTCATTAAGATGTTGCAATTAAAAATTTTAGCATGTTTTTCCTGTTTTGCTAGTATATTTTTTTATTTACTTGAATTTTTTTTTAAATGAATTAATGAGCATCAAAAGTGAAATCATCTTGAAGCTTGCTTTTTTTGGTGTCACAACATAAAGGTGAATCATTTCTACACTGTATTGTTACATGTGATGAAAATCGGATTCTTTTTGACAATCACAAGCATTCTGCACTATGGTTGGATAAAGGTGAAGTGCCAGAAGACAGTCCAAAACCTAATATTCATCAAAAAAAGCTGATGGTGTCTCTTTGGTGGTCAAGCACTGTTATTATCCACTACAGCTTCATGAAACCTGGTCAGTTGATTACAGTGGCTGTCTACTGCATCCAACTGGGCAAAATTATGAGGATGCTTGTGATTAAGCAACCGAAATTGGTCAACAGAGACAATACTTGTCTTGCAAGACAATACTTGACCACATGTCTCACGAACAATGCTGCTCAAACTACAGCAGCTGGACCAAGAAACTCTGTCATCCACCATATTCACCAGACCTTGCACCAACTGACTACCACTTTCAGGCTTTGGACCACTTCTTGCAAGGAAAAATATTCCATTCTCAAGTAGCTGTGGAAAACGCCTTTTGCGATTTCATCACCACTTGCTCTCCAGGCTTCTTTGCTACTGGCGTAAACAAGCTACTGTTAAGATGGCAAACCTGTGTTGATAGTTTAGGTAGTTTAGGCACATACTTTGATTAATTGTATGCTGCTTAGATATAATAAACCACACATTTGATTCGAAATCAGACATTTCATAATTACCTAATATTAAAGCATTTGTTCTCTGCTTTAACATGCTAATAAAAGGAGCCTGGTTTTCTATGTTAACGCTACTTTTAAAATAGTTTTCCATAATCTTTTAGTTATTACTTACAAACTTACCTTCACATACCCCTTAAATATAGCATTTGATTAGTTGTCTTATTTTCAAAACGAATCTGCATTCTGTATAAAAACCAACTTCTTGTTCATATTTTGGTGTTCTTAGCTGATTCTGAAAAGCACTGGAAACAAGATAATATAAGTTTAAGATTTTTGATATTTCTATAATATGCTCAGCTAAAATATTCTTCACTTCTTTAATGATTCATACTTTTAATTGAAATGTTGTTCCAAGTTTCTCAGAAACAGTCTTTTTATCTGGAGACCATTTATAACTGGTTCATTCTTTCTGTAGTGCTGACTCATCAAAATAGTCCTAAACTCTTGAGTTAAATTTATATTCTGAATCTTGCTGTAAAAGCATGAACATGTTTATTTAGAGTGGGGCAAGGACCTTACAAGTCATCTATCTAGTTCAGCCCTTTTTATCACTTCTGAATTCTTTCTGTATTTCTGCCAAAATGTTGCTTAGTTTTCTCTAATATCTGTAGTTCTAAAGAGAATATGAATTGTAGGTTGTATCCTTAATTTTATTCTTCTCTGCTTGCTTATCATTCATGTGAGGACCTGAAATAGATCTTAGAGTACATCCTTCCATTTAGCTGAGAGTAATCAGACAGGACAGGTTTGGGTGTGCCCGTCCATTTGCTGATTTAAGCAGTATTATAAAAACTTTTGCTATAGGAAATTAGAGATTTTTCAGTCAAATACAATTCTAGTCAAAAACAATTTAGGTCTGGCTAGGGAACTGGTTAACTTACTAGACTTATAAAAAAAAATCCTAGAGAAATGTAATTAAGACTTTATTTTTATACTTTTTATAAATATAAACTGAAAAACCAGTTATTTTAGGTTGCATTTGTGTGTAGTTTATAATGCATTATTTTATAGGGAAAACAGTTTATAACCCAAGCCTTCTTGTGAAAGCCAGTTGCACAATAAGCAAGTTTGACTAAAGCAGAATAGTAGCTAGTTTGTCAGGTGCAATGAAGATAATTATTCATAAAACAGTTTTATTGTCTGCTTCTTAATAAAAAGAGAAAATTATATTTTTCTGTGAAGGGACTTTAGATGAGTTTTTAAAAAATGGATGAACCTAAAGCAGTTATGAAGAAACAATTATGAACATAAAATTAATTATGTAAAACAAAATCCATATGTTTTCATATGCCTTGCTTTGAAGGAACAAATTATCTGCAGCATACATTAATAGAAGCAGTTAATGTAATTTGAAATATGAGTACTAGAAGAGTCACAGAGTGATGCCTTTAAAAAGTTGCTGGTGCATTTAAAGTTTTTTACATTGAAAATGAGGTATAAAGGAAAAATGAGGTATGAAAATCTCAGGACCTTCCACCAATTCCTTATGCAAAAGGGAAGTTCAAACCCAGAGGCTGAGTCTTTCAATACCTCCATCAAATGAGTAACTGTTACTAAGGTTATGCTTCAGCCAGATCCCTGCAAAAGGTAAAAGGCCTCAGGCAACTGCAAAGGATTGTCCCCTCAGATCATTCATGAAGAAATTCCTTGCTGGCCTCCCACAAACAAGGATGTGCAAATTGTAACTGGGTCTGCAGTCTAAGTCTGGGTCCTAAAACTAAAGTCTGTGGATCTGTGGACGGAAAAATCCCAACTCTGAAATAGTTGAAAGAAGTTTATTCTGAGCCAAATTTGAGGACCACAACCTGGAGCCACTCCCAAGAAGCCTTGAGCAAATGGACTCACTGTGGCTGGGTTACAGTTTGGTTTTATACATTTCAGGGAGACAGGGGTTACAGATAAAGTCATAAATCAATACGTGGGAGGCATACATTGGCTTGGCCCAAAAAGGTGGGACATCTTAAAGCAGGGGACTTATAGGTTACAGGTGGGTTTAAAGATTCTTTGGCTTGTAATTGGTTAAAGACATGAAGCTTTGTCTAAAGGCTTGGAATGTTTCAACATAAGGAGTTGTGATCAGAGATAAGTCTTGGGACATACATTTGTTGTGTAAATTGAGGACCTGTAGGTTTGTCTTGCATACCTTTAGGCCTGTCATTGGGTAAGAAAGGATTTCTCCAAGAAGGGAGGGAGGCATGATGAGGCATGTCTGACCTCCCTACTCCTGGCAGACAATGTAGTTTTAGGATATTCCTTTCGCCAGGGGGGGTCCATTCAGTCAGCTGGTGGGGGGGGGATGAGCCTTAAAATTTTATTTTAGTTACCAAGATCCCACACTAACAGTGTTGCTCACAGGTTTATCTTCCCGGTTACAGAACAGAGACAACATGAAACATTCTTCCACCTACCCAGGGACATCTGCATAATTGATGATTCCTTTACTCCCTTTTTTTCTTTCCTGACATTCTCCTTATCTTGTGTAAAGTACAGATTTCCTGGGTCTCACAAGAATGTAACCATTTTGTCTCACTGCCCACTCCCCTTCCTCTGCTTCTTTCTATATGCTCTATCCTTTAAACCTGAGTTCCCAAATTTCGCTTTGGAAAAACAACCACAGATTTGTCTGTGGTTTGTGTTTTTCCCCAGTGTGTCCTCAACTTTGGCTTAATAAACCACCATTGATTGAGATCTTTGCCTCAGTCACTCATTTTGGGTTGTTATGGGTATGGCTTTCTTTGATAAATAAAAGTGCAAACTTGTCAATGGAAAATAACCCAAACTCTGTGAAATAATTTAAAGAGGTTTATTCTGAGCCAAACAGGTGCTACTGTGGCCTGGTTGGGTTACAGATGGTTTTATACATTTCAGGGAGATAGGAATTACACAGAAAGTCATAAACTGATACATGGAAGGTATACATTGGGCCGGAAGTGGGACATTACAGGTTATAGGTGTAATTGGTTAAAGAAATGAAGCTTTGTCTAAAGACTTGGAATGTTTTATGATAAGGAGGTCTGTTAATCAGAGACAAGCCACTGGACATAGACTCAATAAGTAATCTGTTAAGTAAATTGATGGCCTGAAGTATGGTTTAAGCTTTGTCTTGCATAGCCTTAGACCTGTTAATGAGTTACACAGGAAGTCTCCAAGGAGGGAGGGGATCATGAGAAGGCATGTCTGACCTCCCTTCTCATGACCAATAACTCAGCTTTAGAGTATTTCTAGGGTCCCCTTGGTCAGGAAGGGGTCCATTCAGTCAGCTGAGGGGCTTAAGATTTTATTTTAGTTCACAAATTTAATGATTCAGTAGATACCTGTTGAAAACCCTCTGGGTGCTAGGCTCTGGGGATAGAAAAATGATGAGGTGTCTATCACTAAGAAGCTGATAAACCTAAGGGGGTATGACTTGTGAATAGGGTTAGGTACAGTGTGTCCTAGCTGCACCTAAAGGAGTGTGAACAAGGTACCTCACGGTGCAAAGGGGGAAATGATGAATCCTGGGGACTGGGTTAAAAGGTGCAAAGACTTCAGTGGGTGTTACTAGCCAACCAGGCTTTTTGTCCACTGCTCGAGAGGAAGCCAATACACTGAGACAGCAGAGTTTACAGTGGAAAAGGAGTTTCATATCACAGGTGCCACTGGAGACAGGAGGGACTTCTCAAATCCATTTCACTGAGAATTTGGAAGCCAGGGTTTTTAAAGATGGTTTGGTGGGCAAAGGGCAAGGGAATTGGATCTGCTGATTGGCTGGGGATGAACTCATAGGATTCGGAAGCAGAAATTGTCTTCTCGTGCTGAGTCAGTTCCTTGGTCGCAAGACCAGTTGAGTTGGATGCTTGGCACGGGCCACTGGTCTGTTTGGGTCAGTTGGTCCACTGGAATGCAGGGTCTGGAGTGTATCTCAAAGACCAGCCATAGGTCTCACCAACAGTGATGTTGCCTGTGGGAGCAACAAAGAAAGTTAAGAATCTTCATGACCATCAGCTTCATGACTCCCAAACAGTAAGCAGTTACAGGAAAGCGAGCTAGGGGACAATGGCTTGTTATACATGTATTTTGATCAGGCCCCTACCACAGTTCCCACCTTTTTTATTAATTTTGTAAAGGGTGGTTTCATAGGGAGGCAAATAAATGAGGAAAAGCTTGTATAGAGATCAGTACAGCGAGGTAGTGCAGATCGGCTTATAGGTAATCATATAATATAATAATATATAAGGGTATTTTTTAAGTTCTTAAGTTTTTTTAATTTGGAAAACACTGCAGCTATCTTATTAGTCATATACTTGCTAATATGACAGTAATAACTCTTATTTAAGTGTTTTGAAAATCTGCGTTTGTCAATGAAAATGTTTTCTTCTCTTCTATATCATTATAATAAACTTAAAAGCAAAGAAATAACCTTTCACTTTGATGAATGGAAGAAATTTGAAAATTTTAAATTAAAGTGAAATGTTCGTTCACCTTTGGAGCCTTGGAAGTGAAGGAAATAAAGGACCTTAATAATTGTATGTATTTGATGTGTAGACATAATAATTATTCCTTTCTTTGGTTAATCAATGTCTGTTCAAAGTACTTAACAAGTTGTATCTATTCCATTGAAATTTATAGTTCATTATTTCACTTACTTTGCTTTTAGATCTTTTGAAGTTTTAAATAAGAAGGACTGCTCTATTTTTTAACTTATTTCTGTTGAATTCTAGGTAATTTGTAGTTTAAGTGATAAATGAAAAATCTTAGAGAAGAGGCTATCATCCAGGTATCTACTTTGAGGTCCTAAATTAGGTTTTGTCAGAGGCTTACCATCTTCTTTTGCATTCCAGTTGGAAATATCTTTTATTTCAGTAAGATATTGTGCATATTGAAGAAAAATCTTAAAAAGTATACATTTACATATGTGTGTATCTATATCTTCAAGGACTATGAATAAAGAATCTAAGTGATCTAGTAGTTGAACTGCATTTTCCCTGTTTACCCAGTTGATGGGGAAGATTAGTGAATCTTACAGGGATTACAGAAGTGGCTTTTTCTTTTTTCTATTATTTTTCATAGTGTAAATACTTTATTCCTTGCATTGATGTATGTGTTAAACGTTGTGTGCACTTTATAATTGTTTTTAAAGATTGGAGAAATTCATTGGCAGAAGTAGTAATATCTACTAAGAAGAGATGGCTTTTTCTTTGAAGCTTTTAGGTTCTTACTGGTGTCTAATAGCAAAGGTAGAAAATTGTGGCATATTAAGGCTAGCAGGGTGGTATAAAGAGTGAAGATGTGGAATATTCTTAAGCTTGGAGTGCTATTAACTGATCTCGGGTCTTTGGACAATGACTTGGTTTTCATAAGGGCAAAACCAGAGGGCTGAGCAGGTGGTCGTCACATGCCCTTCCAGTGCCAATGCATGTATTGTGCATTCACCACTGGGAATTACTGTATCATCACGTTAGGTGATTGCGTTTATTTTCGTGCTTGCTTTTCTACTCTCACCAGGCTTGTTTTATTTTAAAATGAGATGTATTTAGTTTCATAAAAGACCTATTTTGCAGTGCTATGTTTTCTGTCCTTGGTACTATAATCTGTGAAAACAGCCTCTTAATAGCTTATTTGTCATCTACCTTCAAAGGCTATATAGCCTAGCAGTCTCTTAACCAAGCTTGGCAAGAAAGGGAAAGTCTCATCTCTTGGATGGTTCAAGTATTGCCTTCGGCTTGGGGGCCAGGTGCATCTCCAAAGAGTGGTATTCGAGTTGAATCAGTTAATACTTGGATATCCTATCTAAGAAAGTTAAGCCAGAAATATTCTGCCATCTATCTGCAAAACTTTTAAATCCAGTGTGTGCCCAATGGACCTGATGTGGTTCTGTTTTGCTGGGAATAGAATGGGGGTTGCTCATGGCTAGAACCTCATTTTTTTAACCCTGTGCAGATCAAATTATTGGTGTTGTTTATTTACACAATCAATAAACTTTACTTATAACAACTCATTGAGCAAATATTTAAACATATTTTATGTACATAGCAGTGT
Organism: Cheirogaleus medius; assembly: GCA_008086735.1. NCBI lineage: Eukaryota > Metazoa > Chordata > Mammalia > Primates > Cheirogaleidae > Cheirogaleus > Cheirogaleus medius. The sequence continues at coordinate 3,684,713 of VBSM01001927.1, forward strand.
AAGATTTTCTAAGGAAGTCAGTAGAAACCTCATTCTCAATCCCTGACCTCTCCAGAACTTTGTATCATCTAGTTGTATTTATCTACAAAGATGTTGGGCTCATGTCCTTTTCTTTCTTATGTTTTTAAAATATTAATGAATAGTCTCATGACCAGAAGATAATCCCTATGGACAAAATAGATTTAAAAACCCTTAGCTAATTAATAATTTTGCATAGTCCATGATGACAAGACACAGAAACAAGAATACCCTAAATAAAAAAATTCCACCATTAGCAGTCATTTCTTTTGGAGTCTTCAAAAGTGTACACCCAGTTTCTTTAAAAATTTTATTATGAAATATTTGAGACATACAAAACAGCAGAAAGACTAATGTAGGTGCAGTGGACACCTGTGTACCCACCACCTGTCTCAAGAAATAAAATGTGACTGGTGGGTTGGAAGCCCCACTGTGTGCCCCTCCTCTTGCCGGCTCCTCCCTTGTGCTAGAAGTCTCCTTCCTCTTGAAGTCTGTATTTTATGGAGAAAAAGTGAGTCCTAACTGTGGAACCATGTTTCCCTACTTACAGAATAAAGTTTTAATCTTTAGCATGGCATTCAAATGACTATACATTCTTGTTCAGAGCCACCCTTTTCATCTCCATGCTCCAGGGTACTAACTCCTCAGCCACGAACTGCTCACCTACCAGAACAGGCCTCCAACATTACCGCTTCCATTTGGTCTTATTTTCATGAACGTTTTCTCTTCATCTCATCTGCTGAAATCACACCTAATGAATACTTCCTGCTCTGCAGTTTGTAGTTCTTTAAAATGGACTGTGTTTTCATAATATTTGCGTTATGTCTCATTACATTTACTGTATATGTATCTCTCTCTTCCACTAGATTGTAGGGTCTTGGAAAGAAGATTTATCTTATGAACAGTGCTTTATATATTGTTAACAATCAATAAATGCTTGTTTTATTTTTCTCATGGGGATATTGATCAGTCTGTTTTACTTGATGATCATTAACTTGTCCAGCATTAACTGCATTGACCTCTTTGTGGTCTCTGAGGCTCCTAAGAGAAGTCTAATTTTTGGTAATCATAGATGGAAATATTCACAACATCATGTGATTTTTTTTTTTTTTACACATCGTCTTTATTTTGTGTATTTCAGTAATACAAGTTTCTAAATATCAAAGTAATGTTTCTTTTTGTTTTTTCTTTTAGATACTGCTATATGGAGATTTGCCAGAAAATAAAGAAAATATAATATATTTAGCAAATCATCAAAGTACAGGTTGGTATTTCATTTGCATGAAACTTAGGTTTTTCTACATATGGTACATGGGAATTCAAAATAATGTTCTTATATATTTAAATGAAGTGGATTTTTTTTAAAAAAAAACATGAGTTTTCTATGCAGATATTATATCCTTATATTTTTGTGATTTTACTTTTTGGAAAGTCAGGAATGTGAAATCTATGAATTTTGCTAAATTTGCCTTCTCTCTATTGGATGTAAATAAGCTATTTTTGTTACTTTTTTTCCCCCTTGTTTCTTTGAGTAGCTTTTTAAATAGTCTGTTTATTCTTTTTATAAGTTATGTTTCTAGAGGTGGAATTGGTGGATCAAAATGTAGATACATTGTATGTTTTTTGTTGTTAGCCTGCAGAAAGGTTGCACTGCTATGTGAGTACTCATTTCCTAAACACAGTATTTATTGTCTGCAGTTCCTTTTGCTTTTTCAAATGTGTTTGGTTTAATTCTCCTATCAGAGGAATCATAGAAGACTAGTCTCCAAAACAGTACAGTATATGCTTTAGATTAGGTTAAGGTACTTTAAAAAAACTTTTAAAGTAATTATAGAGTCTACAAGAATTTGCAGAAATAGTACTTTGAGTCTTGTGACCCCTTCACCAATGTTTCTTTCAATGGTGATGTCTTAATATAACTGTAGTACAGTATCAAGTCAGAAAATTGACATTGATTAGGGTACTTTTAAGTTCTCTAATTCAGTCCAAAAAAAAATCCCACTTCATATTTTTTCATACCTATAGCTACTTTTGATGCATACTTCCTAAATTACATTATTACTTTAAAAAATATAGTACCTAGAAGCTCAAAGCTAAAAACAACCTGATCAATGACAATACTCTTAATGGAAAATCACTTGTGCCTGTGGCTTTTCTTTATTTTCTTCCTGTCAACTGTCTCTTCATGACTTTGTTGCTTTTATTACTATCTATACCATAGGTAATGTATAGAAAGTAAAAGAAGATGAAATACATTTTTTCTCAATTTAACATATTAATGATGATATTCAGATTTATAGGACAAGAATTGAAATTACCAGAGATTGATAGGAATTTTGATGTATCTGTATATTTCCCCAGACTTGATTACATGACTGGCTCAGACTGTTTTATCTAATTATGTTTGACTTAGGCAAAAATAGCAAAACAACCAGCCCGTGGTTAGTGACTGCTTATAACTCTGGCCAGTCCAGACATATTGCCCTTTTTATTGCTAACACAGTTCTGCTATTCCTGTCTTGCTGTTGATGGAGTATTTCCATCAGAGTTCAAATATCCAAATAAAAAGGATTTATGGGCCCAGGACAGGGAATGGCTCGTGATAAATTTGATTCCCTCCAAATTTCCTTTATGTTGACCCAGTGGTTAATTTCATGTAGAGTTTTTTCTGTTTAACAGGATTCTCTTAAAATTTCTTATTCAGTTTCCCTGCCAACTTTCCTTTTTCCAGGTTTCAGTGTAAACACTGTTGTATTAATAAAGCTGTGGTCCTGGCACTGATGTGTGGAATAAGTACTTTCTGAACATTGCTAGAGGTGGTGGTAATACTATCATGATGATAAAGCAACTACTGCTGTCATTTGTGTGCTTACTCTATGTTGGCCTTCATCTACATTCCTTCGGAGTGAGGACTTCTGGGGAAATATCTGTGAAAAATCAGATTTTTAAAAATTCTTGTATTTGGGACTAAAAGATACAATGCAAAACATGATCTTCTTACTCAGCCCACACTGACCTGAAAAAGTTACATTTCTCAGTTTAGAGAACCACGTCCTCCTCCCTGCCCCCGCCTCTAAGTGCCTCTGACTTCCCAGCACTGCTCTGGCACTAGATCCTCTCACCCGTCAGCCTTTAGGGTTTGGGAAGGCTACTTTTTGAATGTCTTTTAAAACTCCATAACTTGGGAAAATACCAAAGGAGTGATTTTAAATTACTTTAGAATCGCAGGCTTTAGTCAGTGTGTCATGGAGCCTTTTCCTAGAAAAATGTGCACATAAATATTTGCATAAAGTTTTAGGGTTCTAGAGGCCCCTAAAGCCTAGCCGAAGACATGGGTCATTGGCCTGTTGTGTTTTGGTGCTCTTTTAAAACCCTTTTGAGATAGTAAGAATCACAATGGAATAGTTCTGAAAGTGTAATTAGCAGAAAGAACATTTCAAGGACTGCTGTTCTGCTTAGACTTTTTAGGCTGCTCTCTGCCTGGCCTGCCAGAGTAAATGAGTTTCCTGGCCTAACTAACGTTCAGAAGAATTGACATTTAAATCAGTCTCTCCTCCCTTGTTTTCACTTGACATATCCTTGTTGTCTCTACGTCCTTAGTCTCTGTTAACTTATTTTTCTCCAGAGTCAGCAAGGCTATAGTGGCTGCTATTCCTTTCCCTGTCCTTTAACTATCTGCTTTTGACACGTTTTACCTTTTCAATCTCATGAAATGCTCCCTTTTCTTGGTTTACATGTCACTTTTCTTGACTGACAGTGTGCATGGTGAGTAGAGTGTCATGAAAAGGCACAGGCTTTGGAGTCAGACCCTGCTTTGTATGCTGTTTTGCATGCAAATTTCTTAACCTCTCAGAGCCTTATGGGTAAGGTGTGAGGATTATCTACCGATCAGGGTTTACATAGGCTATTTCATAATCCCTGTAGGGTGCCTGGCCCGTAGATGGCATTAACAATGATAGTGAGTATGATCTTTGAAGCTAACCATTAGCACAGTGCTGGATCCAGGGTAGGTCGGTGCTTCATGTGCAGTATCTCTTTTAGACCGCACAATACTCTTATGAGTTAGGAACTGTTGTTACATAGTGATACAGATGAGAAAAATCTTGCCTCTCTTCACTGCCCTCCACTCTCTTACAAGTTAATGGGAACAATGACACTGTTTTGGCTGGCTCACTATTTAAGAATTCGTACATAGCCAGATTTATTGATATTTTAATCAAGTCGTTCATGCCAGAACACAAAGTAATTGTGTTATAATTCATGTAATAAGATAATTTCATAGTAAATATTGGTGACACAAAGCTTGTGTCTTTCCACATTTGTTTCCATTAAGATTTTCAAGTGTAAATGGCAGAGCCCAGAGCAGTTTATTTTGAATATGACATATTTTGAAAATCTTACCCTTTGTCTTATAAAGTTCTTGGAAGGTGCATCTGAGACCATAATATTAATACAACTGTGTTTTAGTATTAAAAATGTATTTTTTTATCCTTCCAAACTTTAAGATGTTGCAGGAAAAGGTGCCGAATTTGGCTTTTAGCTTTGTACTCCAAATATGTTTCCAAGATGTACTTTTGCCTGAGAACCATACAAAATTAGTCTTAGAATTTATTCAGTTTGTTGAATTTTATATTAGATACAGTTATAACTGGCTGATTATATGGTTTCCAAGATATGATCGGAAAGAAGTGTGCTTATCAGTTATGATTTGATCTGAATTGGAGAGAAGGGGCTGGTGAGAGGGCTTCAGTAGGAAGTTATAAGCTTTAGAGAAAGTGATAATTGAAAGCTCTGTAGTATAGGTATCTCAAACTGACAGACACAGCTGTCGGGGACCACACACTATAGGGGGAAAATCTTTGCAGACAATATTTTATTTATAGGGAGCCATACCAAAAATTATGTATTTAACCCCCCAAGCCTTACATCATCTCGAAAAAGTTAATTTGTGAATAATAATCCCTAATTAAAAAGACATGTATAGTAATCAATAAAAATATTTTTCTAGGTTAATTTTCAGTATTGGCTCTTTGGGGATAGTCTATCTAGTATGGCGCATTGTCTAAAGGATTTCATGTAGCTGAGAGTTAATCATCCTGTAATCTGTGGAAAACTGTCCCTTTTGGTTAAAATTTTATTCTAATTCCTTTAAATCCCCAGCTTTTATTTCCTACAGTTTTTTAAAAACATTTCCCCCTCTGATTCACTTCTTGTGTTCTCATTTTCGTGGCCTGAACACATGTGTGATGCTAGGACTATATTCTTTTCACAGATTCATAACAATTTTCTTTTCAAGTATCCCATCATAGAATTCATCTGTAGATTAACTAGAAAAGTCTCTCTCACATCTCTTTAAACCATATCCCTGTTTACCATCTTCTGCACCCAGTTTGCTGCTTTCTATTTGTTTACTCTGCTAAGGGCCATTCTCTGTTGGGAATTTCTTCTGTTTGAAAGCTCAACTAACTTAATTCTAGGAAGTTTTTTTTTTGGTGCTTTTCTTATTGACTCTCTCATACCTTCTTATTCTTGTTTTTGCAACCTTTCGTTAAAAACATATCTATAAAATTATAGTTATTAGCAGCTGGGGACCATGTCCCTTGGTTATGTAAGGAACACATACATTAACCTACCACAGTTTTAAGGCACGTGAGACCTTTGTTAGAATGCCATTATAACCTAATACTGAGCCCTAAAAACTCATTAGTAAAGACACTGTCCTTACCTTTTGCTGAACATATCTACACAAACACACAAAACAGTTGCACTTGATAGATTCATTTAGCTATCTTCCCCCCATTTTGTTAAAAAAGGAAACATCTTTGTTTGCTAGACTTTAGTAATCAGAGAAGCTCATTTTATTCCACGTAAATGCTGCTGTTGGATTATTTTGGTGTTTTGTGACTTTTGTGTTTTATCCCTGAAACAAAAAGTCTTTCAAGAAATATTTTTAAAAAGCCTTTCAAGAAATATTTTTTAAAATCTCCCAAAACACAGAATTTATATTTTTAAATTATCTAGTATTGATTTAAAGCAATTTTAAACATTCTAATCATACTATTTTCAAAACATGTTCCTAATACAGTCCTGTGAAGAGACTTTTTCTGTTTCTATGAAGGGAATGCTGGGATTGGCATAGCAACCATGTATGCACTGGCACCGATTGGGTTCTGTCTTTGCAGTTGACTGGATTGTTGCTGATATCTTAGCCATTAGGCAGAATGCTCTCGGACATGTGCGCTATGTGCTGAAAGATCGGTTAAAATGGCTTCCATTGTATGGGTGTTATTTTCCTCAGGTAACTTTGTCCATGCTTTCTCTTTATGTAGTTTATAAAAACTTTTATATTTTAAAATTTAACATGTTAACATATTTATATAAATGTATTGTTTTTAAAATGGGTTTAACAGCATTTTCTAAATTGAAGTAATTTTGTTTGGTATTTTTAATGGTGTGTATTTATATACATGTCCGGTTATCCATATGCAGTTGTCTCTCGACCTCTGGAGGAGATTGTTTTCATGACCCCCACAGATATAAAAGTCCAGAGATGCTCAAGTCCCTAATGTGAAATGGCATAGTTTTTACATATGACCTAGGCACATCCTCCGGTATACTTTTTAAATCATCTCTAGATTACTTTATAATACCTAATACAATGTAAAAGCCATGTAAATAGTTGTTATGCTGTATTGTTTCTTTGTTTTTATTTTTTGTTACATTGTTATTTTTTTTATTTTTCCACATATATTTTCAATCCATGGTTGGTTGAATCTGTGGATATGGAAACTACACATATGGGGGGCCAACAGTAATTAAGTTAAATGAAAGAGCAAAAATGCAAATGCACAAAAGTCAAACAGATAGAAAATTTAAAGACATAGAATACGATAGGCTATTATCTTAAGAAACTAATTATAAAAGTAATTAGTGATTTGTACGATATAAAAAAAAACCTCAAGCTGTATATGTAGAGTACTTAGCATGAAGAAATTTATTCTCTAGTTCTGGAGGATAGAAGTCCAAGATCAAGGTTTTAGCAGGGTTGGTTTTTCTGGAGGCCTCTCTCCTTGACTTGCCTTCTCCCTGTGTCCTCACGTGTTTGTTTCCCCATGCATGTTCACCCCTGGTATCTCTTCACCTTAGAAGGACACCAGTCATATTGGATCAGGGCCCCACCCTTAGGACCTTCCTTAACCACTTCGGTACCACGCTCACTGGTAGTGAAGCCTTGCCCACAGCCAGCACTCGTAGTCTGCATGATAGTTTGTGCTGTGCATTGACGACGAATCCGTTTTGCTCTTGTGTGATGAGGAAAGCTTTAAAGCACTGAAAGCTTGTTTTACTTTACAGGCAGCTTTAGGAAAATAACTATAATAACTCCTACTAAGGACTTGTTAAAAGGTCACAGATTCGTAGTCACTTATTAGCTGAACATACACATTGCAACTGCAGAGATAAAAGCAAAAGCTTTTGGCTGTCGACTGAAGTCAACGCTTGGCTGTGCACCTTCATATCGCGGCTGTCAGCTGAAATCGACGCTCGCGTTCATCTGTGGCTGTCAACTATAGTCCACACTGGTACCAAAGTGGTTAACCTTAATTACCACCTTAAAGTCCCTATCTCCAAATACAGTCACAGTGGGAGTTACAGCTTCAATATACTGATTTTAGGGGAACATAATTCAGTCCATAAGAGTGCCACATAAATATCTGTAGCTAGCCTGATTTTTTTTTAAATCCCTAAAGATGATGTGTGTTGACATTTTAAAGACCCTTTTTAGTGGAAAAATTGGAGGTTAAGATCTAACCGATTGATCAAGATTTTTATTTTCAAAAATGTGTTTTTAAGAAAGAAAGCATTTTTATTTTAACTCTCAATAAAAATAAATGTTCATGTAATTTTCAATACAGTGTAGCATGCAGTTTTATTTGAATTATGTTGAAACAAGAATTTTTAGTTAAATGTTAAGATGCTAATATTTAAATGTATAAAATATAGTCGAAATTCTGAAATATTTGTTTATTCTTTAGAGGCAAAGTTGCCTTTTTGATTACCATAGCCATTGGTTATTTTAAGAGTAAATCCTTTTTTCCTCCCAATGTTTTTTTATGCGGCAGCATGGAGGAATCTATGTAAAGCGAAGTGCCAAATTTAATGAAAAAGAAATGAGAAAAAAGCTGCAGAGCTACGTGAACACAGGAACTCCGGTAAGATTATGCCCATTTTTATTATTTTTCTTATCAACTCTCATTTATTTATTTCCTTTTTTAAATTTTTCCCAGCATATTATTGGGGTACAAATGTTAAGGTTATGTATATTTCCTTTGCCCCCCCTCCCCTCTCTAGTCAGAGCTTCAAGCATGTCCATCCCCCAGTTGGTGTGCGTGGCACTCATTACGTTTGTATATACCCATCCCCTCCCCCCACCTGCCCAACACCCGATAAGTGTTATTCCTATGTGTCCACTTATGTGTTGATCCGTTAATACCAATTTGCCGGTGAGTACCTGTGGTGCTTGTTTTTCCATTTTTGAGATACTTCACTTATTGGAATGGGTTCTAGCTCTAGCCAGAAAAATACAAGAGGTGCTATATCACCGTTGTTTCTTATAGCTGAATAGTA
>VBSM01001927.1:3693455-3704555 GCA_008086735.1 Cheirogaleus medius
TGACTCTGTAGGTCACTTTGGGTAGTATAGATATTTTAATAATGTTGATTCTGCCAACCCATAAGCATGGTATGCTCTTCCGCCTGTTTACATCCTCTGCTATTTCCTTCTTCAATATGTCATAGTTCTCCCTGTAGAGGTCTTTACCTCCTTAGTTAAATATATTCCTATTTTCTTTGTTGCTATTTTGAAGAGAATTGAGTCTTTGATTTGGTTCTCACTTTGACTGTTGTTGGCATATATGAATGCCTCTGATTTGTGTGTATTGATTTTGTATCCTGATCAACTCTTATTTTTAAATTTTAGAGTTATTTTGAAAATATATTATCCCATGTGTAATTAATAATTCAGTTTTGTTGAAGCAACAGAAATCCTCTAAATATAGGTAAGCATATTTCTTTGGCCATTAGAAGGATTGTTATAGATGATTAGATCTTTTGCTGGTAGTTGTCAATATTGACCTTCAAGAGGAATAAAAAGAACACTTGGTGTCCGTTGGAGTCTATAAATAGAAAATAGAGCTGCACTTGTAACCCTGTGTGGAAGCTACTTTAAGAGCTCATCTAACTCCTTATCTTCTTTAGCATCAGATTTAGTTTTAGAAGCAGCAGCTGTTCTCGATCAGTGAGTTTGGATTTCTTGTATGTACTGAGTTATTGAAAAACCAAAAAAGTATGAATATCTACAAATGAAAAATCATTCAATGTAAATATTATTTTATAAAACTTTGTTCCATAAAAGGTGGGGGAGGATCTCAATCTTCTGTTTGAAGTATGCTAATTGCTGCCGGTGACTTTTCCCCCTGACTCCCTGCCAAGACAAGCAACATGATTACAATGACTACTTGGGCTTTACCTTTCAGTGTTCCAGGTGCTCTAAGCTTACCTCACATGCACAAGTTCTTTGTGCTTTCCTGTACCCTTTCTCCTCCCTCTTCTTTGTCCTCCCCTCATGAGGGCTCTTAGGCAGCAGCCAGAGCTCATGGTAAAGGAAGAATTCTCCAGAGTCAGCGGGTAAAGTGCCCAGTGTGAATATTGGTTACTCATGTACATTTTCTAGGTGTTTTCACATTAGGAAATTGCATCCTGTTTGGGGGTGAAGGGAGTAGAATGTAATAAGATGAGCAGTGGCCCTTTATCCTGTTACAATTCACCCTCAAAAACCAAGCTTGATATTTTAAAAGAGTTTGCTTATTTTGAAATAGTATGGTGAATTTTGGCAGAATTGGGGTCATTGTTTATAGATCTCCAAAAGAGAATAGATTGGCAATATGTATATCTACTTTCTTTTAAAAAACATTTTTAAATTGTCAAAACTAAGAAATAAACATTGATACGATGCTATTAATTGTATTGCAGAATTTATTCAGATTTCACCAGTTTTTCCACTAATTGTCCTTTTTCCATTCAAGATACAATCTGGTGTACCACAAATCCATTTAATGCCAGTGTTTTTAATTTATTGTATTTTTCATTGTATGAAGTGCTATATGGTTTTTGTCAGTTCTGTTATTTTTGTTTTAATCTTCAAGCTTCTCTTTGTTTCTTTAAATATTGAAGTTATGGTTTAGAAGAGGTGTTTGGTCATTTCATTGCCTAAAGTCCTGTCCAAGTCTGTTATATTCTGCCGGTTCTTGCTCAGGGTGCTTTCTTTACTCACGTGCTCACTTATCTTACTTTCCTACTGACTGTATTTGGAAAATTATTTGTAGAAACCAGTCGAAGCCTCCCATGAAAGTGCCTTCCTCCAGAGAACCTTTGTACCTGCTTTAGCTGGGCCCCATCCAGCTGCTCTAGTCTGGGCCCCACCCAAACCAAAATCTGAACTTAAGGTTAAGTGGACCTTCAGGCAATGCAACCAGGGTTGCAAATCGTGAGATTGGTTTTACTTCTGGTTTACTTTTACCCTGTTAGTGTAACCTTCATTGTTTCCTTCACTTCTGGTTCACTCTTAACATTTCTAAAAGAAGGTCCATGGACTTTGGTTTCTGTTCCCCTCATCTTTTAAGTCTTTTGAAGTAAAAGTTCCATTCTGTGCTTACTTCTGCTTTGCTGTATTTGCTTAATTTTGGTCTTACCATCTTGTCAGCTTTGATACTTTTAAAATAATATATCCAGCTTTTAAAATTGTTTTTGATAGGAAGGTTGGTTCAAATAACCTAGTCTTTTATTATGGGCTACCAAAAGAACCTCCCTGTTTTCAAGAGCAAGAGTCTATCTAGCTTTTTGTGTTGCTAGCACAATATGGGATAGTAGACTAGCAGGCTCCTTATGCCATGTGTGGTTGTCACTTTAAGGTCACTGTGTGTACAAGGTCTGGTTTCTTAGAATCCAGATGATTGTTAAATTTTTTAATATTTAAGCCCTATGAAAACATATATATTGCTCAGGTTCATTATTATACTCTTTTGTTTCTGAAAGTTAATTAAGTGATTGACGTGGTAAAATATATTTATCAAGTCACCTTTCATATGGCTTAATATTCTCACATGAATCTATTTCATGATTACTTCAGTTCTTAGTATTACTTGAGAGACTGCAGAATTCTGTTTCAAAAATGAATCTTTATTATAAATTATTAATATGAAGAAATATGTCTTCTCCATAATTATTGCTGGGATAATACAGTATTTTCGTAAGGTACTTATTAGTTGTGGATGCAAATTAAACATATTTATGATAAAAATAACTACTTATTTGTAGAGGTCATTTAGTCAGAATTTGAGCTAGTAAAATTTATGGCACAAATATGAAGACTGATGCTTTGCTTTTCTTCCAACTTTTACTCTAGTGCCTTTTCAAATGGGAGGCAATCTAGTGAATAAGAGTATTGGCTTAGAAGTAAGTTTTGGACTTAAATTCCAGATCTGATTTTTAAACTTTATTTTGCACAAGTCACTTAACCTTTCTAAGCTTTAGTTTCTTTATGTGTTAAATCTGTTAATAACTACTTAATTTGATAGCTGGGATTAAATAACATGCTTGAAAATTATACTGTCTTATTAATAGTTTCCTGTTCCTGCTGTAACAAATTACCACAAATTATTGGCTTAATATCACACAGATTTATTATCTAAACCATTCTTGGCTTAACCATTTGGTCAAGCGTCCAACATGGGTCTCACTGGGTTGAAAGCAAGGTGTTGGTGGGACTGAGGTACTTTCTGGAGACTCTCGGGGAGAATCCATGTTCTTGCCTTTTCTAGTTTCTAGAGGTTTCCTGCCTGCCTTAGCTCCTGCCTTCTCTCCCTGTTCACAGCCAGCAGTGGCTGGCCTGGTCTGTCTTTGCTGGCCATCTCCTCGGTTCTGACCCCTGCTTCCCTCTTTTCTGATTAAGGACCCTTATGATTACACTGGGCCTCTTGGATAGTCTAAAATAACCTCATTGTTTTAAGGTCCAGTGGTTGGTGATCTTACCTCCCTCTTGCCAGTGTAATATAATGTGTTCATAGGTTGTGGGGATTAGAATGTGGATGGATGGGGGAGTAGGAAGAAGTATTATTCTGCCTACCACACTCATGTCTGTATCTGTGTGATTTTATAATTGTTTTCTGATCATACATATAACACTTCCATACTTCCATGAGTTCTTGAGGAAAGAGATTGTTATTTTGTATTCTGCCACGTTTTGTATTTTTTTCTCTGTAAATGTATAATGGAATTTTTAATGAGTTCAGTGTTTCTGGTTATAATTATAGTAAACTTTATAAAGATTGTGGTTTGCTAGATTAGATTAATTTGGGGACATAATGCAGAGATGAACTATCTTGTTTATAGTGTATGTATCTCAATATGAAATAGCTTTTTAAAGAGAAAATAGTAATTAAAAGATGTATACCTAATCAAAGTTTATTAAGTCCTATGATATGGCTTCTATATAAATGTGCCAGCTTTAAAAACTATTTAGTAAACTAAATAGAATTTTTAAAGACTAGAGGCAGAAACTGACAGTGTCTCACTCTGTCACCCCGGGTAGAGTGCAGTGGCATCTTCACAGCTCACTGCAACCTCAAACTCCTGACCTCAAGTGATCCTCCCAGAGTGCTAGGATTATGGGCATTAGCCACCTCACCCAGCCTGAAACTTAATACTTATTAAGAGTTTGCCACATAGTGCTTGATATTGTCACATATTTCCTTTAATCCTTATAGCAACCCTGAGTCTTCATTTTGGGATGAGAAGTTAAGACTCAGTTAAAAAGTAAATTAACTTATCCAATGCATGGAGAGTATGCTATTTTTAATAGAAAGTCATCAGTTCAATTTGTTTGTAATTTGAATATATTCAAAATACTAAAATAGCTGTTTTCTTTTTGAATAGGTTTTTAATGTGAATTAGCTTGCTAATTTTCCATCAGAGGCCACAGTATCTATGGTATATCAAATCTTGAATATAGATTTTTCTGAATATGGAAAGTCATCAATGAAGAGAACAGAATCTCTGATTCCTTCAAAATGAAAATTTAGCACAACAGGGTATTTATGTGTACAATAGCAAAAAATTTTCTACATAATTTGGTTTGTTTGTAATAGTTTGCTAGTTTCTTTCTGTGTACTGTTTCCCCTGTCCTTGAGCAGAGATTTCATCTTTGTTACCTCTAATTTAGAAGAGGGTCCAGAATATCAGACTGCCCTGTGGTAATTCTTTTCTTGGTCTGATGTTCCATTTTTAATCTTTCCCCCTCCTATGTGGCCACTTACTCCATTTCTCTTGGGAACTAAAAAAGATAGCTTTTTTTTTTTTTTTTTTGTCAGCAATTTGAAACCACTAGCAAGGAAATTAATAGATGAGACCACCTAAAGAAGGAAAACAAAGTTTTATTTTAAAATCTTGAGGCTCCATCTGTACTGTCTGCCATGCATGGATGACCTACAGGAAAGAGAACTAGGAGTACTACTCTAGCCGTGCTGCCTTTAGAAGAAGTTGTTCCTGCAGTTGTGACACGAAAGACTGACCGTGGGAAGGCAGAGCACCAGGTTAGGATGATTAATGACTTTCGTCCTGTTGCTCTTCTTCCACCAAATGGGTCGTCTCAGATTTCTAGAGCAGGTCTATGGTTTAATTGAAACAATAGCAAATTGCAAAATTTTATGCCAAGTACTATATTAAGTAGATTTTGTGTAGTGCTGCCTTTTACCTTCAAAATATCTCTATGAGGTGTAGGTACCATTACAATTTTCATTTTTTCGATGAGTAAATTTGAGGCACAAAGAGGATAAGAGTATATCCAAGGTCTCAGGTCCTGTAAGTGTAGAAGCTGGGTTTTGGAGCCAGGCATTCAGGCTGTACTACCCTAGTTCTATACTGTCTAGGTACATTTTCTGGAAAGTTGATTTCCTATAGAATCTCACTGACTTTGTGGAGGTCATAAAATAACATTTGGTGTTTATTCATGACTTTATACACCCACCAAACTATATTTTATTTTTTGGCAAAATGAAGTCATGAATGGGTATGTATTTTACTTTTAAAATGTAGCTTTTATTCTGTGTAATAGTGAGTCCCTTTTAAAATTTGGAACCCTACTTGCTGACTTGTGGAAAGTAGAGGTAGTGATGGATTTTTTGGTTTTTTATTTTCTTTGGGTTTTTTTTTTGTTTTGTTTGTTTTTAGTTTTAAATTGAGGTATAATTCACATACCATAAAATTCACCATTTTAAAGTATACAATTCAGTGTTTTTTAAATATTTTTCCTCCTGTTTTTCCATCTAGTTGCTGGAATATAATAGGGAATTTTTAATTTTTTCTTAATTTTTCTCATTTTTCTACATTTTCCTGACAGATCTGGTCAATCTTCATTATCAAATATGATAATGGGTTCTGAAGGTTATCATATAGATGAATAAAAAACTTGTATATTTGCATGGAAGGTGAAAATGGAAAATTTTCAGAGATACCATTATACCAGTATTTCAAATGAAACTTTGGAAGAGTTTAATCCTAATCTGCTATACCGGATGTATATAGGTAGACAGTATTGTCTGAGATATGGCAAGAATGGATGAAATGAACATGGTTTTCTCTCGGGAACACCTTCTGTCCTATATTCTGTTTGTATATGAAAAGGTTTGGTATGAGTGTCTTATTTTTGTCTTTTGGCTATCAGTCAAAATTACTAGTATAGTTTTTATAACTTAGTTCTCAAGTTAGAAGTTTGTTTTTTTGCTGTATAATTTTAATGTTTCTGTTTTTAACCTTCCCAAGCAGGTAAGTGTAAAAACTTAGACTAATTGGATACTTAATAAACATCCAGCTTAATATTTTCCTTTATTTGCAAATACATTATTTCAAGTTCAATTTATATAACAAATATGAGGTTGCTTATAAATTAAGTCATTTAAAATACATTAAGGAAGCTCTGTAACATAGGAATTCTGTGTGAACCTTTTGCAGTGTTGAACACTTACTGCCTTTTACATGCTGGAAATTTAGATATTTAGATATGATTTTCCTCAAATAAGATGCACTTTTAGTGTTGATACTTAAGGGTACTGATTTCTAAAATTTGCACCTTTTAAAAATGTCATATTACAGGATGTTGGGGGGAAAAGTGGTTTCATTAATTGAAGCTTGATGCGAGTCAGGGTTTCATGGCCAAATTTTTAATTAGTAAGCTATTAGCATGTAATTAGAAATGTTTTTAGATTCTTAATGACTGATATACCAGCACATATAGGACTGCATTTTAAAATAGTCCATATTATGTTCAGACTTAATTGAATTGTTGCATTTTGATGGTTCTGCTTGAAATGAAGGTCATAAATAAAGGACTATACTGTTTTATCCCACCATAGGAAATACTTAGCATTAGTGTGGTTAGCATGACTAACAACAGCAGCAACGACAAAACTCACACAAAATAAACTGAATTTTCTTTATGCCCCACAGATGTATCTTGTGATTTTCCCAGAAGGTACAAGATATAATCCACGACAAACAAAACTCCTTTCAGCTAGTCAGGCATTTGCTGCTGAAAAAGGTAAGTAAAAATTTGACTGTATTTGAACAAACAACTTTTAAAGATAATGACCTTTTTAGTTTTCTTCCTGGAGAAGATATGAATGTTTTATGACAATTGAATGGAAGAGTGTATTCATTCCTTGAGTGAATTTATATATTATCTCTTAGTAAATGAAATTTCTTCTCCTTAATTCATTTGCATGCTTATTACATATGTCTAAGAGATTAAATTCAAGTGCTTGGTACAATGCATATTCCTATGCTATGGATTTCGTTAAAATCTATCGAGACGGAAACTTTTTCTACAGTGTGGATTATGTGTGAGTTTCTATTTTGTAGGTTGACAGACCTAAGTTGGAATCTAAACTCTGACTTTTATTGGCTATATGACTGCAAGTTGCCTTATGTTGCTGACCTTCAGTTTCTTTATCACTCTTTTTTATTTTTTTATTTTTTTTTTGAGACAGGGTCTTGCTCTATTGTCCAGGCTACAGTGCAGTAGCACAATCTCAGCGCACTGCAACCTCCAAGCTCCCAGGCTCAAGCAGTTCTTCCAGCTCAGCCTCCCAAATAGCTGGAACTATAGGCGTGCATCACCACACCTGGCTACTTTTTAAAATTTTTTTGTAGAGATGGGGTCTTGCCATATTTCCCAGGCTGGTCTCAAACTCCTGGCCTCCCAAAGTGCTGGGATTACAGGTGTGAGCCACCACGCCGAGCCTCTTCATCTCTTAAAAGAATATATACCTTATGAGTAGACCTAAATCTGTGTAAGAATTAGAAAATATTGAAATTCCTAATAGAGAATATAACACAAAGTTGGTTCACAGTAGTTTGAAGCTATTAATGTCTTCAACAGTGGTAATGTTCTTAGTACCCATATTTTAGTAAATTAGATAATTGATACATAATAAGCTGTGTAATATTACCCACTTGGGAAGTATATAGTAAACAGTGTCTATGCTGTGTTCTCAAAGATGTCTTTTGAAGACTGGCTGTGAATTAGTACATGATCTCCATGTGTAGATCAGCAAGCACTTGCTGAGCAGGTGTCTTGTTTGCGATGTTATGCCAGGGTCTGAGACAGTGCTATCTAATGGGACGTCCTGCAATAATGGTGATGTTCTTTATCTCCTCTGTCCAGTCTGCTGGCTCCTACCCACATGTGGTTGCTAAGCATTCAAAATGTAACTAATGTATCAGAGGAAATGAGCTTTTAATTTTATTTTAATTAAAATAAGGTGGAACTCTTACAAGGTGCTTGCAAGAGAAGATATATCACATGTACATGAGATCCTTGTAACAGTACATTTTAAAAATGTTAGTTTGTTTATTTTGCTCCAGGTACATATACCTGGTATCAAGGAGTGGCTCAGGAACAGGAGGGTTCAATTTGTCTCCCTGTCTATCAATACCCCTTTGACTTTTTCTGCCTTCTCTTATCTAGTCTAGACATCATGGTCTTTCATTTCAGTTGCTCTTTTGCAATACCATTGTCTCTGTTGCCCTTTGCACATTTAAAAAAAAATGCTCTCCCTCAATTTTATATTTTCCTCTTGATAGCATCGTTTCTCCTTTTAATGAAAGGGCTGTTAATGACAGCCAAAGCCTTCTCAATCTGTAGTCTACCTTGGTTGTATCCACTTTCTCAGTTTTCACTTAGCCCTCAATTCATTGTGATCTGATAGGAAATTCTAGATGCTTTCTTGTTGAAATTCTCTCCCTAGACTTCTGTAGAGCTGTTCTCCATTTTCCTTCTACCTCTGTGGTGACTCCTTCATAGTCTTTTCTAGCCTCTTCTTTGGCTTCATTCTTTCCTGTTTCATATATTGTTTTTGATACCTGACTTTGGTTTGCGTTCATTACACTTTCTTTGTTTTTCATGGTGCTCGTCCTCTAAATCCATGGCTTCAGCCACCATTTGACTGCTGATGACTCACAAAAAGCTTTTTCCCATTATCTATCTCTCTGCCTAATTCTAGACCAGTATGTATTATACAGTTGCACTCTAGGGAGTTTCACTTGGCTGGCCCAAAGGCATCTCTCAAGCTCAGTATGTCAAAGATACAATTTATCCTTCCACCCATACACTCATGTTTACTCTCTTGGTAACTCCATCTTTCAGTCCAAAACCTGGGAGTCCTCCTAGACTCTTCCCTTTATCCATCCAAACATACAACAAATCAGCAAAATCTAGAGTTTCTCTCTATTGCCAAAATTATTATCATACTTTAAAATCTTATTACTTCTTATTTCAATTATATATTGTTTTGTAAGAAACCACCCAAGAACTTAATGACCTCAAACAGTAATAACCATTTATTTGCTCACAATTCTGTACTTTGGGCAGAGCTCAGCAGGGCTGGCCCTTCTCTCTCTTCCACATGGTCAGCTGTGGTCTCTTATTTTATTGCATTTAAGTAGAAGCTTGACTGGGGCTAGAAAGTCTAAGATGACTTTACCAGTATACCTCATGTCATATTTGTAGTGGATATATCAGCTGGGGGTAGACCCTCAAAGTTCTTTTCAACTTTTCCTTATGGCGTTTATCAAGTATCACTCTTGTGCCAGTATTTAGTTATAACAGACGTTATCATTAGCTTTGGACTGTATTCCCAAGCTCCTATTAGTTATATCACCTTGAGTTAGTTTATTTCTACCTCTGTCCGTATTTGTAAACCAAGGATCATAATAACTACCTCATAAGGCTTTTGTGAGGATTTAGTGACGTAATAGTTAGAGAAAGCCTGGTATATAATAGTTAATAAGTCATTACTACTAACTTAGAACATGGAGAAGGGACCATTACAGGTAAGTCTATTGATAATGGCAAACATTGGTAGCTAATACTGAGGGTTAAAACAGAAGGACTAACAAAACTGGGAATTCTCTTGAAATGAATAATATCTTTATATTCTTAGAATATTTTATATCTCTCTCAAGATATTCTATCATATACTCTAGCTATTTTTATTGCCTCATTAATCTCTAATCTACATGTATATAGTTTTAGAATAGTATCTTATTAATAATTATAGAATAGAAAAGTACTGAACTAGATATTATAAGGTCTTGTTAGCTGTATGACTTTGAGCAAGTCATTTTACCTCTCTGAGCCTTAGTTAATTTGTGGAAATCGAGTGAGATAATATGTATTAAATATATTGTAGTCTGAATTCTGTATATAAATGTAAAATTTTCTAAATTGATCATTAGTTTTTTTTTGTCTAATATGTTTATCATTTATTTATAATGTTTCCAAAATATAATGCTCACTGCAAAATTTCAGTTATACCCAACTGCCACCATAAATGCTCTTAGGGAGAAGCTCTGTCAGAGGGTATAGTGAGGTCATCAGTCACGCTAAGCAAGAATTGAGGAGATCCCGAGATGGAAACAAGGCAAAGCAGGTACTAGAACAGATACTAGATACTGACTAGGAAGAATTAACTTAATTAGCATTAACATTTTTCTCTGTTTAGGGCTCAAGGCCTTTATGTAGTTCCCTGGAGGCAGAGTCAAATCTCAATATGGTAGGCTCAAGCTAGAGCAGTTGATTTAGAATTTATTTGTGTTTCTCTCCATTGAAATTCTAATTGGTCTCTATTATTATTATGAACTTGTTTTTGTAATACTGACCCAAGATTTCAGGATAGTGAATACTTCATCACTCTACAGAGTTGAAGGCCCCGTGGTCAGATATTGCACATAATTCACTATATGGACTAGAGTTTATGGGCTCTGGTTTAGAAATGGGAAGTGACTTTTGAGTTATCAAAGAAGGGCTAGGTTCTCTTTATTTTAATAATAAGCATATCTCATTCAAATCCATGGAAATTAATAGGCCGTGTGTTAATACATACATGCAAGAAAGAATTTGCTGTGGTGGTTTTTTCTCAACTCACATATCAGCCCCTCACTTAACCCACTCTGAGCTTCCTTTCCTGCCACTCCATTGAACATACTGGTCATGGTAGCACAGGACCTCCATTTCACTAGGTGGTCACTTCTCAGTCCTTGGCTTTTCAGTTTTCCCAGTGAAAGGAGCTGGCCATTTCCTTCTTGAGATCTTTTCCTCTCAGGCATTTGCGTCGCCACAGTCCACTGTTTTTCTTCTTCCTCGTTGGCTTTTTTTTTTTTT
>VBSM01001927.1:3704655-3717299 GCA_008086735.1 Cheirogaleus medius
GGCCTCCCAGAGTGCTAGGATTACAGGCGTGAGCCACTGCGCCCGGCCTTAATGGCTATTTCTTATTCATGTCACAAAGCTGACTTTTTCAAACCTTCATTATAACTCTTCTATTTTTACAAAATATTAGCCTTACGTCTTTATTTTCTTACTTACTTAGATTCTAGTAATTAATTGTTCTTATTGAACACCACAGGGTGATTCTGTGAAACTTTGAACTTGATAAAATTGGATGAACTCTAACAGCATAGAAGGAAGTGCTAATAACTAATTTGACAAATAAATGTTTCCCAGCTTGGTATACTATTCAGATTTTTGTTATAAGTTTGTGAATAAATTAAACTGCCATTGCCCTGGGGACTTAGTCAGATATGTGGCTGTGGGAATCTTTCTCTTTCCCACACCACCCTGCATTTTAAAAATTCTTCTGAGGGACAGTCCCACCGTATTGTAGCTGTTCTTCCTTATGCAGCTACTTTTCCTTGGAGAGAGGCCAGTAGAAAATTCAGGCTAGTTTTTTTCTAGTGTATTTTCATATCTCTTCTTGAGAGCTACTGTTTTCTTTTAAATTGTCAGTAAAAATTTTAATCAAGGAAAAGGGAGGTAATAGGAAACAGGAAGGGAAGAACAAATCCTTAATGCTAATAGTCACACTGCTGAACATGTGATAACTTCTAGATAATTGCAATATCTCCTCAGGTAGAGCTTTTAAAAGCATATCAGATACCCAAGAAGATTGAAATCATATGTTCATACAAAAAATTATTGATGTGTAGCATTCATATGAGTTTATATGAATGTTCATAGCAGTATTATTTGTAATAGCCAAAATGTGAAAGCAAACCAGATATTCATCAGCTGATGACTAGGTAAACAAAATGTGGTCTGTCCCGGCAGTGGAATATTATTCAGCTATAAACAGGAATAAAGTACTGACACATGCAACTACATGGATGAACCTTGAAAACATTATGCTTAGTGTAAGAAGCCAGACACAGAAGGTCATATACTGCATGGTTTTATTTATATAAAATGTCCAGAATAAGGAAATGCATAGAGACAGAAAGCAGAGCAGTGGTAGCCAGGGCGGGGTGGCAAGGGGGGTGTGCAGACACTGCAGGGTATATCTGTATATCTTTCACTGATGAAATTTGGAAGTCTGGATGGAGCCAGTGGTGGTTGCATAGCTCTGTGAATAGACTTGAGACCACTGGATCGAATACTTTAAAATGGTGCATTTTAGGGTCTGTGAATTTGTCTCAATTAAAACAAAAAGTATACCAAGAAGCTAGGTTCTTCAGTTTATCCTAAAAATATCAGGTCAGTTTTTCACAATCTGTGGAGCATGTCAGCTCTCACTTCAGATACTGTACACAGTGCGGGTCATTTAAGTGACCCTCTCCCCCCATCTCTATTTGAACAGAAATAGAGCTAAAGGAGTCATGGACTAGGAGTCAGAAACCATGAATTGTACTCTTAACCTATCTTGAGAGAATGCAGGCAAGATGCTACCACATTTATTCACCTCCCAGAAACGAGGATAATAATATTTGCCTTTGTCAGGGTTTACTAAATTGAAGGGTTTCCAATAGGCCATACGCTTCCCAAAGTCCAGTTTTCTGACAGCTTCCAACAGTGTCTTGTAGGTGTAGATATTTAATAAATATGAATGTTGATTTAAATAGAAAGAGGAATGTGAGAGTGCTTTCTAAACTTAAAGCCCTCAAGACGTGAGGCTATGGCATTAATAATATATTATGGTCTGTCTACTTGTGGAAATTTAAAAATGATTTAGATGTTGAACTTAATGTATTATATTGCAGAGGTGTTTTGTGACTCATTTATGGCCACACTGAATCAACTTCTCTTTCAGGCCTTGCAGTATTAAAATATGTGCTGACACCACGAATAAAGGCAACTTATGTTGCTTTTGATTCTATGAAGAATTACTTAGATGCAATTTATGATGTTACAGTGGTGTATGAAGGGAAAGATGACAGAGGGCAGCGCAAAGAGTCCCCGTCCATGACTGGTGAGTTCTTTCCATGTACTTGAAAGTATATGCTGTATGACGTGTGTAATTCATATATTTATGAATGTATAGTTTATTTTTTTTAAATAGGTAAGTGTAGTTTCCTTCACTACATTTACTTGATGTATTTTTTCAAGGGGCTATCAATGTGTAACGGTTGAAATTGCATTAGTCCTGCTAAGTTTGTTATTTCTTGGCTGCCATACTAGTCCTTTGGACTCACCAATTATTAATGCAGGCTCTTTCTACCCAAAGTTCATACACAAAGCTCCATAAATCAGAGGAAGGAGTGAGGAAGGGGAGCACTCGCTGAGCAATACTGAGGTGTGCGTTAATGGTCAGTGCTGATCCTTAAATGTAGTTCTTATAAGACAGTTGAGTGTGATTTTTTTTTTCTTTTTTCAAATGTGCTAGGTTTTAAGGACCTCTGAGCTATTGTCTATGTCTTTGTCAGATATAATAAGGAAAAAATAGAATTGTAAATGAGCAGAATAGTTCAACATAACCAAAAGACTCTTTTGACTATTGGAGAAATTTAAACATGGAAATAGGAATATTGGGAAGTGTGGTGTTTCCATCCTCTTTTCTAAGTATCCATTTGAGCTGGGGTCAAGAGAGAGAACACTGGGCTTGTATGTTATTTTGTCAGTCTTTTGAAGTAGAACTAACATGCTTGTCAGAGTGCATGTATCAGTAGGATCTCTTGAAGGCAGGTCTCCAAGATATGAACCACCAGCATATTTTACGCTGAAACCTGCTCCTGAAGCATTCCTCTGAATTTGATGTGCCTTAGAAATTTTATATAATAATAATATTAGCAGCAGTGAAGCATTTAAAAAAGTAAACATTATTAAAATATTTAGAAGTTAGCAAGGATAGAAATTATTTCGCCCAGTCTTACACTCCCACTGTCTGGACATAGTGCTGTGCACCATCTAAATTATCTAATACTGTATTGTGCATATTCCTTACGGGCCAGGGGTTTTTCCAAAGTACAGTGAGAGTGTAGTTGTAAAATGATTAATCTATTAAATAATGATTAGATGAAGTTCACTCAAGCTTTAGAAGAAAAGCTCTTGGACTAAAAAAGAGCGTAGCCGCCTATAGCTGGAAGTTAGGGAGCAGGGAGGTGGGGTGAGGCCCAGGGGACTATGTGGCCTAAAAATTGGTTACTGTGAAGGGAAAAAATCTAAAGTAGTTACATATGAAGGATGATTGCTCTCATAATTGCCTTTAACACAGAGTAATTGTGAAGTAGGAAAATAAGGTGTTTTTCATTTTATATGTAATTTTTTAGAATATATAATGCATCAGTTTAAAAATTAAACCTGTGTGAAGTCTACAGTGAAATGTCTTTCTCACTTTCCACTCTGTCCCCATCCATCTGCTCTCCACTTCCCTTTCCCAACAATAACCGCTTTTCTCAGTTTCTTGAGTACTGTATGTGCAAATTTAAATATACATTCTTATTCTGCCGCCCCTCCCTTCTTTTAAAAAATAAAGTACATATTAATATTTTTCTGTCTTTTTGAACCATTGAAGGAATCCTTTACCTGTTTTTACATTTAAAAACAGACATGCATTTAGTTGTTCAGCAAGATTGCCATTAATTTATTAAGCATAGTTTAAAAAAATAAGATTAAACAAGTTTTTATTACTTATGAAAAATAGATATAATACCCATAATAATCTTTTTTAAATGCTGCTTTTGGCCGGGCACAGTGGCTCACATGTGTAATTCCAACACTTTGGGAAGCGGAGGCAGGAGAATAGCTTGAGGCCAGGATATGCAATACCAGCCTGGTATTGGTACATAACAAGACCCCATGTCTAAGTCTACTCTTCCCTCAAAATTGGTCTCAGATGAAGCCTTTCCCAGTATATTTGCTTCCTAGCTCACAATGCTTCCCGCTGCCTCCGTACTCCTATGGCACAAAGTGCAAATGCCACGTGTTGGCACTTGGCGTGTGGTTAATCTTTGTCTCCCTCCAGCTGCATTAAAAGTGCGTCAAGAAAGGGCAGTCCTTTCAGAGTTGCGCTGCCCAAGTTCCAGACCCAGCTTCTCCTCCTGCCACTCTGCTTGTCCTCTTCTACGGTTGCCACTGTTCATGCATGTTCGTTACAAATTGTCTTTTTTTTTTAAAGGACTGGCTTTTCTAGCTGTCACACCCAGACACCACAAAGAAAATCTATCACGT
The DNA here is from genome assembly GCA_008086735.1 of Cheirogaleus medius. NCBI lineage: Eukaryota > Metazoa > Chordata > Mammalia > Primates > Cheirogaleidae > Cheirogaleus > Cheirogaleus medius. The sequence continues at coordinate 3,708,886 of VBSM01001927.1, forward strand.
TACTCAATTAAGGATAAAGTATTTCTACAAGGAAAAAAATACACCAGAGTAGAGTCAAGGCTGAAGACAAACTAGGAAAATATTTGCAACTTAGATCATAGAAAAGGGGGTGATTTCTTTAATCTCTAAAGTGCTCCTACAAATTGATAAGATGACCAATAACTCAAAAGCAAAATGGGTGAAGGATAAGAGCAGACAGTTCACACAAAATGTTCAACCTCATTCATAATAAGTGAAATGCAACTTAAAACCACAGTGGGATATAATAATTTTTTTTCCATCAGATTGGCAAAAATCCCAAGATTTGATAACAGGCTTGGTGGGTCAGATTAAAGTATTACAAGCAATTTTATACTTTGCTCTTAGGAATGCAATATAATATAGCCTCTGTAGAAGTTGTTTTAGAGATGTCTATCAAATTTACAAATGCATTTATATTTTGAATTTAATATTCCCACTTCGGAGTCATTATTCTACATGTATACCTGTGCACATGAGAAATTACATGATTTTCCTTGTAATGTGTTGATTTTAATCGTGAGGTGTGTGACCTGTAACTTGAAAAACCCTGCTCTTATTGTTTATATAAATTGATTAATGTTATGATCTAGTTATACTCTACTATAGATTCAGATTGACCTTAAATTATATGAAGTCTGATGTAAGTTGAGTTAGGTATAAAATTCTATAACTTGTAATATTCTAAGTATTTTGTGGCCAAGTTTCCTTAGTATTAAATATTATCTCTATGCATTGTAGGCTATCATTTAATATTCATATTTTACGTCTCAATAAAAACCAGTTTTTCCTTAAAGTTGCTCTACTGTTTGTTTATATGCCATAGCCCAGTGTTTCTCAAAGCATTGTAGGAGGATTATAGTTCCATTAGAATTACCTGGAGTGACTGTTGAACATGCAGGCCCTCAACTCCACTCCCGGATGCCACCCAGACTCTGCGAGTGAGAGTGGAAAGCTGCAGTGTTCATGACCTTGCAGGGATTCTTGTGACCACTGGGGTCCGGTAGCTGAGGCCTCGGTGAGGCCTCATGGTGGTTGTAGAGAGAAGCCCTTACCCTCCCATTCTGTGGTGTAAGTTTCATTGTAAGGGAGATATAAATCACAGCCCAATTGAGCATCCTCTCCTGGTTCACTTGTTCTTGTCATCACGGAAAATGTCCACTGGGGCAGAGGTGAGACAGGATGGCTTGGCTATAATTGATTGTTTTAAAATTGTGTTTCTAAAGAAGGTGGTGTACCATAATAAATTGTGTGCTTAAGGACATTTGATAGTCTACTTATGCATTTTGTACAATTCTAGTTATGTTTTTTCTATTATTTCCATATTATAAAACATTAATATAGGTTTTATATTTTATGCTCTTTAGTCTCTTTGGAATATTTCTTTGTTCTGCAAGGAACTGAAATATGTTAATATTCTCACCTCTCCACAAAGAGCAACCTCCAGAGGAGGGAGTTTCTAGGCTCAAGTTTCTTTCTTATCTTGCAGTAAATACTAGCCTCATCCTGTGTACAGCCCAGGCTGAAAAAGACTGTCTCCTTTTTTTCAAATTAGCATGTCTTAAGAATTGCAGTTATGTAAGGGCTCATAGCGATTCCACAGTAAGAATTTTGGTTCCTGAACCAAGTATATAATATGTTAGTTTATGGCAAGTATCAGGAAAGGAAGGAGGAGAACCAGTGATTAGAAACCAACAACTAAGTCACGGAGGAGAGGCAACAGCTCACCCAAGCTTGTTTTGTCTCTGTAGCAGTCAATGATGGGAAGCTGACATGTCAGGCCAGGATCTAGGAATTGAGGATTACTAAGTGCCCATGAGTGCCCAATTGTTTGCCAGGTCAGGATGTATAACAGTGAACCACATGGACTCCCTCTCTGCCCTGTGGAGCTCACAGTCTGGTGGGATGTGTGACAAGTGACACGCTGGGATGGGAGCTGGTGGTCTGAATGAAGACAGTGGGTCTGGTGCTTTGGCATTTGGGGATCCCTTTGGAGGGTTGGGTATGGACTTATAGTAGGGTTAGGGTCCAGTTTCCTATCCCTGGGCTTCCTATAGAACTCACAGTTGTGTGAAAACAACATTTGGTACTATTGATGATTTAACTTAATGACTTATGTAACTATAGTTGATTTGGAAATTACAGCATGTTCTTCTACTTAAGCTTGAAACCAAAACCACCAGTTTATAATTCTTATTTTTTTTAATTTTAATTTTTGCTACAGAAAGAATCTGTAATTTTTCAGAAATCATTTTTAAGCTTTTTTTTTTTTTTTTTTGCCTTTTGGATTTATTTTCATCATGTTATTTTATATAACCACGAGTTCTAAAAGAGTAATGAAATATTTTTGTTCTTTGTTAGAATTTCTCTGCAAAGAATGTCCAAAAATTCATATTCATATTGATCGTATAGACAGAAAAGATGTCCCAGAAGAGCAAGAACATATGAGAAGATGGCTTCATGAACGTTTTGAAATAAAAGATAAGTGAGTAACATCAGTTCCAGCACTTCAAAAACTTTTGGTTCAACAAAACTTCACTATAGTAAACAATTTGAAACTAATTTAAACAGTTTCATTATCTCAAGAATGCTTTTTACAAACTCAAGTGAAATCTTGTTCCATGCTTATCTGTTCATGTTTTAAACATTACTTTTACAAGTCACACAGTATTTCTTGGACAATACTATGAGGTAAGATATAAAATTTAAAAAATAAAAAAAAACACACAAAACTGTCTGGTGTAAGATGCCTAAATCCGCCGTCTCAGATGAGATGTAGTGGTGTGGTATGTGAGGACCAGCCTCAGGCCAGCCATGCGTGGGAAAGCATGGCTCTGGGAACAGAGGATTGTGTCTGCCATGCAGGTGGACACAGTGCCGCACTATCTGTCAAAAAAGGAAGGGGCAGTTGAAATATCTTCTTTCTGTTAGTATTTTGCAGTTTCTGGGATTGGCCTTGTGTTTGCCCATGCTAATGTCACTTTGGAGCAAACAAAGGTGTTGAACCTTGCTAAGAGTTACTTTTAAGTAAATGAAAGGCATCTTTGTTTCTTTTTTCTGGTTCAGGTTCTCTCATGATAAAAGGCATATTTGGATACCTTTTAGGTGAGGCTTAGATAAAGAGGTCAGCAGTCAGTGCAGTATGCCACTTAACCAAAGAGAGCCTTGAAGCAGCATGTCACATCAGTAGAGTATATTAGAGTATTTTTGATTCGACACAAGAAAGAAATTTTAGAATTTTCTTTTCTTTGTAGGAAGATAAAAAGTGAGTCTTAGGTTTAGATATGATATTTATAAATTGAATCTGGCACATGAAAATATTTTCTTAGAGGAAATTTTTAGGATATTAATTTACTGTTTTCCTGTCAATGAAAGTTTTATCCTTTCTGATGTATATCCTATTTTTTGAAAGATATGTTTTGAACATCTATATTTTTATCCTCTTTTTGACAAAATGTATCCATTAGTTGTAAGATGCACCATTTACTAAGACCACTCTGAAAATTATGGTTTTCTAGTTTTTAAAAACACTTTTTAAAAATATTGCCAAAAGCATATTTACATTCAGGAATTTTACCCAAGTGTTTTATTCTCCTAATAGGAGACTGAGATTGTTCTTCCTTTCCTTGTATAAACAGTAAAATATTTCCTAATTAGCCCTTCTCATGGGTTAACTTTAACAGGTGAAAATTATTAAAAGTATAATAGGTTGAAAATGAAACTTTATGTTAAATTTCTCTCTTTTATTGACTTTCACTTATACATGACATATCAAGCCTGCCATTCAGGACCACTTTGGCTATGGAAGAAATTTAAAAGTAAGATCTCTGTATATTAACATGAAAATCTGTTCACAGAAAAAAGACTGAACAGTATATTTAATATCTCAATTGTGTTATAGATATTTATATGTATTTAAGATGAATCTAAATATTTTAAAACAGTGGTTTTCTCTAGGGAATGCGATTTATAAAATAATAGAAGGACTTTCCCTTTCTGTACTTCTGTGTTTAAGATTATTATGTTATTTTAAGTGAAATAGGAAAATGAATTAACTATGCTGTTTTTCTTCTTTTGCCTGTGTTTATAATTCTACAGGAATAAGGGCTTTTGGAGGAAACTCCATGTATAGTTGGCCCTCCATATCCACAGATTCTAATCCATAAAAATTTTATAGATTGAAAGTTTAAAAAACAAAAACATTCTATCTAATAAAGTGGCATATAACCATCTATTGTGAAATAGCTACATATACAATTCATATATACTAATCATAGAGCATATTAAAGATATTTTATAAGAGATAAGAAACTTCTATTAAACCAAGTCTCTGGGTGTTTCTTTTTCATTCTTATTTTCCAAGAACATATATAACTTCTCCAGTACAAAATAAGTACCCAATAGATACTTGTTGAATTGAAATATTGAAATGACTAAAACTGAAACTTTAAATTTTTTCATTCTGGCTATAGGATGCTTATAGAATTCTATGATTCACCAGATCCAGAAAGAAGAAACAAATTTCCTGGGAAAAGTGTTAATTCCAAATTAAGTATCAAGAAGACTTTACCATCAGTATTGATCTTAACTGGTTTGACTGCGGGCATGCTTATGACGGAGACCGGAAGGAAACTGTATATAAACACATGGATATACGGAACCTTGCTGGGCTGCTTGTGGGTTACTATTAAAATATAAACAGGGAGCTGTCTCCAAGCAGTGGGATGTGCTACATTGTCTGTTTTTGGCGGCTGCACATTACATCAGATTGTTTCCTGAATTTAATAAGAAGTGTGTAAATAAAGCCTTGTTGATTGAACATTGGATAAAATAGAATTTGTGACTAGAGCCGGTATGCAGTTGGTCTTGGGCAAACATACATGGTTTTACAACTTTAGCTCTGGAGCTGCTGGAGAGGTAGAAGCTAAACGGAGTTTCTGCTGTTTTTTTTACATTTCCCTTTTCCCATGAACTAATGACAACTTCAGAACAGAAGCTTAGTAGGATTGTATAATTTGTTATTGTTTTGTAATTCAGATGGCTGTATTTTTTAACATTAATTTGCAGCATATTTCACTATATTTGTTATTTTCAATTTATTATAACTTGACAGCTCCAGACCCTTATCACTAAAGTATTTAGTATCTAGCAGCTGGGTAATATTTCACTTTTTGTTTAATTTCTGCAAGTCAATGAAAGAAATTGTATTTAAGTATCGAAATGTCCAAAGAAAAAGGCAAAAAATTGTTCATGGGGAAAAAAGCTGTTTAGCGAATGTTTTTATTGTATTGGATGATTAGCTGATTGTACTCATATTTGCAAAATAATTAACATTTCTAATATTTATTGAAATTGCTTAATTTGCACACTCTGTACTCTACACAAAAGAATCATGTATAAAATATGAGAAGTTTAAAATTGTGACTGACTCTTTGTAGCAGAAATTGCCTAGCTTTTTGAAGATTTAAGCTACGCTAAGTACTTCCCAGCGTCTGTGCCATAAGTGCTTGAAAACATCGTTTCCTTTTTTATGTATACATCTCAAAGAAATGAGTGTGAACCTTTGTTGGACCCTGAGTTCCCAGGTTTTTGAGGTGATGGGAGCCAACTAGATTTACTAGCATGTGCCTTTCACCTACTTCTTTTTGATTTAGCAAAATATTTAATTCAGACGTCACTTGTATGTTACCAAGGTAGATTTCCACTGTGTTCTACTCCTTTTCCTTTGGATCCTCACCAGTGGTGCTGCTCAGCGGCTTGCACACAGACTCGCAGGGAAGAAGAGCCAGCCGGTGTGACCCTGCCTCAAAGTTGAACTCTTTAAGCCCTTGTGAGTGAGCTTCACCAGCTGCTGCAGAGGCATTTTGCATTTGTCTATGTCAAGAAATTCACCTTCTCAAGCTGGTGAAATACAGACTTAATTCATCAGGCTGAGTGAATTTGTTTCTTTCCCATTAGTTTTAATGGATCCATCACCTCGGAACAAGAGCTATGTTCCAGGAACCAAATCACACAATTTTCAGTCGTGGAACAATATATCCCATGGAAGGAAACATTTTTAAAGTGTGGTCTGCTCTACTTTTATGTTATAATTTAAACTTGATTGCCTGCTGGTCCTTTAAGTTAACATTTATGCTTACTGCTAGTGGCTTTTTGTTGCAAAATTCATCAGTGACCCAGATGGAACATACCACTTGAATCACGATAAACAAAATGAAAAAATAATTAAGGGAAATTTTGTCTGACTGTATTATGCTGCTTCTCCAAAACCAGAGAATAAGCCATTTCAGGCAACATCTTTGAAGAGTTGTGTGCATTGGTTTGTGTATGTTAGTGTGTATAATATATGTATACACACATTCATACACACTCAGGATACAGTTGGCCTAATTATAAATGGGGGCATGTGTAAAACTTAGGCAGAGTGTCCTCATGCCAAATTGTAATTTTCTGTTACCTGTAAAGTAAAATTTAGATCAATCCCACGTTTTTGTTAAATACATTTTTAAATAATACTAAATTTAGAATTTATTTCTAACTAGGTCAAAATAAATGGAAATTGTGGGACTTATTTTGAATATCATGGATATGCTCTAAATTTAAATTTTAAGAGGCAATACCATTGAAATTATGTGGATTATAACTCATTTTACCAAGGCAAAGTAAGATCACTTGAATGTCATGTTTCTTAGAACTTACATTCTCTCAAAAGGTCTATAAAATATGATAGTGGAAAAAAATTCTGTATCAAAATGTTTGGAAAATTAGAAGCTTCTCCTTAACATGTATTGCTATTGACTTGAATTATTATTTTCTAAAATTAAAAGACCTGTGCCTACCTGTAAATCTTTTCACCTGTCACTTAAACTTTTGTTTGTATTGTTGATTTATGGCTTAGTTATTACTTAGTTTTTCTTTATAAGAATGCCATCAATGTGCATGCTTTTATGTTTTTCAGAAAAGGGTGTGTTTGGATGAAAGTAAAAATAAAACCTTTCACTGTCTCTAATGTCTGTGCTGCTTAACATTTTTTGACCCAGAAATTCACCAGCAATCTCCAATTACATAAAATAGGCTAAATGACTAGCCCTGCATTCTGAATTTATAAAACCATAATATTTTTCTTAAGTATTGAGCAAAGTTTTAAAAAATACATTAAAATAAAATTGTGAAGCAGTATATAAGTTTGGTTATATAAACTTGTAAAATGTATAAGATGCATGGCAAGTATTAATTGCTTGGCCATTCTGTAATTATTTAGCAATCTCAGTGAAACATCAAATGTCTAAAATTAGCCAGGTTGGTGAGTAAAAGTGCCAATCTGGCTAATTCTTATACATACTAGTTGTTTCTTTTCATATGTTTCATTTCTGTGTGATTTCATTTAGAGCAGCAACAATTTTACACAAGTTACCTAAGCTTGATTTTTTCCTCTGTAATATTACATGGTTTATAATTACATTCTCTAGATAAGTTTGTGTCAAGTGGTCTAACTAGTTTGACTATAAAAAAGAGGAAATACAGTAATATATGAGGGCTGTCAGAAAGTATCCAGCCATTGTTAATATAAAGAGAATGGTATTACGTGGTTGGAGACCTAGACTGCCCTCGTATATGTTAATATAAAATTTGTCCATCAAGTATAGGCACAAAGTAACTCCCAGACCCACATTTGAGGAGACAGAGAAATATTTATCAAAGTAGTATTTCATGTGTACAATTGCAAGTGTATAGTGAAAAAACTTTAATAATTTGTTTTTGGAGCATTAAGATTGAAGATTGAGTGAAAAAAAATTCTTGGCAGATATTCCACATACCTTGTAGTGTTACATATCTTTATAAGCAGGATTTTTCTCCCTTTTGGGCCAGTTTTTATTATGAGCAAACATAATACTTTTAGATTAAAGATTAGCTAACTTGAAATATTGTTACCATTTATTAGGCCATTAAATATTGAAAATCTGATTTCGAATCAAAAGTGCAGTTTATCATATCTCAAACAAGAAGCAGTACAATTAATCAAAGTATGCACCTAAACTGTCAACACAGTTTTGCCATCTTAATGGTAGCTTGTTTATGCCAGCAGCAAAGAAGCCTGGAGAGCAAGTGGCAATGAAATCTTCCAAGGTGTTTTCTACATCTTGTTGAAAATTGAATATTTTTCCTTACAAGAAGTGGTCCTGTTACAGCAAGTGTTTCAGCGACTGACCTGGGAAAGAACTGAGCAGCACACAGTTGGAGAATCAGCCTTTATTTCGCCAGCAGGCTCAGAGAGGTATGCCACCAAATTGTGAGCCCTGCTTCCTTGTTTTTCTCCAGTTTTATACTTTTCTTGAGGTTATACACAACCAATCAACTATGAGCATAAAGAGTTATCCAATCAGCAGTGGGATTCA
>VBSM01001927.1:3738429-3765332 GCA_008086735.1 Cheirogaleus medius
GACAGCACATTGGGCCGACCTGCCACAGTGTCCTGCAGCCATCTCAGAGGGGACTGGATGACAAGCCCACCCCTTGCTTCTCCCACGGACGACACAGGGCACGTGCCATATTTCCTCCTGTGCGGCTTTGTGATCCGAGGGACCGGCATTTTTGAATTGTGCCCATTTATTAGTCTTTAACAAATATAAATTTTATTTGTATATATACAAATATAAATATATCTGTGTATATATTTTTGTGTATATATTTTATATTTGTATACATGTTTATATTTTATTTATAAGCAAATATATATTTTCTGATTCTTTTCACCACCTGGTGACACATTTTCTGGACGTGTGAAATGAAGAGGCCACTGGAGAGGCCCACGCTGGTCTGAGCCCCTGACAGCAAGCGCGTACCTTGATTTTTGTATACTCAGTGCCTGCTGTAGTTGGTATTCCTTACTGATGAATCAGTGAATGGAGAGGATATCTAGCTTTCTAGCCTGTTCAAGGGCATCCCACCCGTTCCTGTCCCCCATGGCAAAGTGCCTCCTCACCAGGAGATGCCCTCCAGCCACACTTGTGACCAACAGTCACAGATTAGTTAATTCATCCTGTAATGTCCTGGTGCCAACTTTGTGCCAGTCACTCTGCTGGGCCTTGGAGTTACAGGGCTCAGAGTTAAGGGGGAACCCCTGAATTAGCCTTCAGGGGAGCGGGGCTTCTGGTTTAGGAAGAGACCACCAGGGGGCCAAGGACAGTGGGTATGGCCAGGGCAGTAGGCAAGGGGGAGCCTCGGGAAGGCGCCCAGCGGTGATGCTCCAGTGAGGTCTTGAGGGACAGGTGGAGAGGAGAGGTCGGTTAGGGTTCGGGGAAGAGGCCTCACCTGGGGGGGAGACACTGAGTGGAGGAGAAACTGCAGCAGTATAGTGAGCGTAACCGTGAACAGTTTTGTTCTCTTACAGACTCTCTTGAGTTTCTATTTCCCTGCTGTACCAGAAGTTCTCGGCCACTAAGAGGAAGAGTTAGAAAGAAAGAGAGTACAAGCGCAATGGGACGTTCGCTTCCCTTAGTTGGATGAGCTTATATCATGGGCAGTATCTTTCATGGAAGGGAGGAGGGCGTGAAGTTTGGACATGAAGAGGGGTGAACGGCGGCATTGGAAGCTGGCGAAGGGTGCTGGCCGGTGGCCTGGAAGGAGCGCTGTGCATGGGACAGGAAAGTGTCCCGTAGGCTCCGCTGACGAGATACAGGGCTCTCAGAACGGCACCTGCGTTTTCAGTTCTGTTCAGGATGACAATCATACGGTTCTCAGCCACTTTCAGAAAGAGGTCACATTATCTTATGATGAGATTTCATAAAATTACACAGTTAGAATGCCTTTTTTTTTTTTAAAGAGATTAATATCCACTTAGTGTCAGGAAAAGCAAGTTGTAACAAGAACCCAGGATAAAATGGAGTCTGGGTTTTACTTCTGAGTTTCCTAGAAGCCACAGCAAAAGATACAATAGGGATTATTATAGTTCATAAACACAGGTGATTTGACAGAGGTCTTCTCTCCTTCTCCTCACTGTGTTAGAGTCTCTCCTCTGCGTGTGTGCGGTGTGTGATGTTCACAGGGACCTTAGAAATCGTCCAATCCTGTTCCCTTATTTTTCAGGTGCGCATGTGGAGACAGAAAGGGGAAAGGGATGTGTCCGAGGGCAGAGGTGGGATTTCTCTCGTCACTAGACCCAGTGACCAGCGTGACATACCGCCTGTCGTCTTATCCCACGAGACTGTAGTCAGATGAAAAAACTGGAGTCTTGTTTCGTCTTCTCTCTGCAGCTGCAGTCGCTCTGGAGGGACTCGGACTTAGGGGTGGACGTGAAGCAGGGCTCCTCCGCAGGTCTCGTCTTTGGTAGTGACATCCGCAGGCCCACAGTGGCATGGTGATTCAAGTCCCCTGTGGGCTTCGGACTCTCCCCATGCTCTGAGCTACTCAGAGCTCGCCCGGTGGGGTCTGCACTGGGGCAGGAGCCTCTGCAGGGGCCGGGGCCTAGGATGGGGCTGATGTCAGCCATGGCGACGGGAAAGGGCTTAGTGACGGGCCAAGGCCAGGCAGGTGGGGCAGGGCTGCCCTTCCCCAATTTCCTCCCGGAGTGGGCCCTCTGCGGAGTAGCTGGCATGTTTTCTTGGTGTGGGGACGTGGCCCCTTCCGCGGTGGCACTGAAATACAACGTGGAGCTCTCCTGCCCTTCCCCCGCACTGGACTGTCCCCCGACTCCCTGCCCCTGTGCCGCAGGGACAGCCGCGACCCCCTCCTCCGGGCTGCCCTCTCCCCGTGCGGCTGACGGCCTCTCGGGAGGCACTTTGTCCTGAAGATCGCTGGCAAAAGAGACGTAACTTGAGCTTTCCAAAGGGTCAGGGTCTGCTTTAGGGACACTTTCAAACTCAGAGCCTTTCTCTAAGGTTGGGGGGTCACGGGGTGGGGATGGGGGCTCTAGCTGGGAATCCAGGGGCTTCCTCTGCACACTGTGGTGTTGACTGAGCCCCCAGGAGCAGCCAGGACTGTCGTCTCCAAAGGCTGCGTTGATCTTGGACACGTTTCCTGTTTTCAGGGCAAATTTCACCAACAGCCAGTGGTGGTGACTGAGGAAAGAGTCCTCCTCCCCGGCGACGTGGCTCCACAACCCGGCCCCCGGAGCGCCCGGCTGTGGGCTGGGGGGCGTCCCCAGCGGTGTTGGCTCGTAACCTTCCCCTTGGCACGAGACCGAGACCGAGCTCTCGGCTCTCCCCCCTGCAGGAGCCGCCGCCCGGGGAGAAGATTCTCTCTCTGCCGTGTCACCCCCTGCAGGGCCACAGGATGTCCTCACGAGGCCCTGCCGGATGGCCGCGGATTTTGGGTGGAGCAGGCTGTAATGCACGACCAGCGCCACGCTGCCTGAGGAAGAAAACAAAGAGAGCTGCAAGGTTATGTTCTGTGACGTCCCGTGTCCTCCCCGGGGTTTGCAGGGTTGCAGGTTCTGAGCCTTTTGGGTAGAACAACATAATTTGGGATCCCAATGAGGCCTCCTGTTGGATGCTCAGAGCTGGATATTTGGGGAGAATTTAATTAGGCTCCAGCTTCTATAAACTGCAAACCTTTCTAAACCTAAACAGGTGACAACAAAGCTGGAATCCCGTTGGTTCTACGCCTTCCTCCTGGAGGGCAGCTACAATTGGGCGCTCTAGACGTGTTTGCATGTGTGTGCGCATGCGTGTGCGTGCGCATGCGTGTGCGTGCGTATGCGCACATGCGTAGTAGAAATGTCAATTCTGCTTTCCAGCCGCTGAATCAAACACTCGGAGTTCAGCTGTCTACACGCTGGCTGACGGCTCCAAAGCCGGGATGGGGGAGGGAGGAGGTAAGAAATAACCTTGAAAACAAGCAAGACCCACGCAGAGGTTAATCGTTCTCATCAAAAACCCCGTATCAAGGAATTTCCATGAACAACAACAACACCACTTCCTTTGTGCATAAACATCTTAATCACATTGTTGTCCGTGTATTTTGATCAGAAGTGTTGACTGCTGCAATGATTTCTTTAGCAGAGCGTTCCAGTAAGCCTCCCACGTTATTTCCAGTTTCCTGTTGTACTGGAGAAAGTGCCTGGTTCCAGGGTGCTCGTTATAAACGGCACAAATCCTGAAATAATATCCGCGGGGGCCTGGGGACCTTGGCGTGACGGTGCTAGAGGGACCCGGAAGGACGACCTCGGGTGTCGGGGGTTGGGGTGGGGCTGAGAGGCCTGGAAGGGTACCTGGCTGGGCTCGAGCCCGGAAAATGGAGACAGAATTCCTGTGTGTTCAGTGCTGCCTCTGCAGCAGGCCCTGCTCGAACAATTTCTGCACAGTTTCGAATTCTCACAACTGCCCGGTGAGGGACATAGTGTCACCCTTCTTTTACAATGAGCCGCCCCAGGCCAGGAAAGATGAACCAAGGCTCCCACCACAGAATCCCAAGCACAGGTATTCAGTGGAGACAGACTTCCCCAGAGGCCGTGTCCTTTGCAGGTTATTGGTTGTAGCCCAAGGTTAGCATGCAGTAGGCGCTCAATAGGGGCAGGAGGTCCTTCGACTATACTTGGTATGGGATCTGCTGAGGATGCCCAGGCCCACCTGGAGGCCAGGTTGTGCTAGGAGAGGCTGGCTCCAGCCTGCGGGCCCACCCACCTGCCACGGCGCCCCGATCACCACCCTCCTGCGCGCCATGGGTCATGCTGAGAGTGACGCACTGCGCAGGAGTGAAACTGGGTGGGAAACTAGCGTGGTGGCTCCCAGGAGCATGCCACCTTGTAGGAATGGTACCAGGCATCGCGTGAGATGTGCATGGCTGGCCTGGATGGTCCCACCACGGGCCTGGGGAAGGAGGTGGCATGGAGCCCGCTGAGCTTAGAGAGCCGCTGGCTTCAGTGCCTTTTATTTTTATGTTTCGAGTGCAGGAGAGGAATGCTGTGCTGAACTCACACGGATCTGTGTGAAGCAAGGCCAGTACCGTGGCATGGCATAGACCTCGGCGTTATCCACTCATAAAATGTGGTGGTCACCTAGAGCTGCGAGGCGCTGCGCTGACGTCCGAGTCTAAGCTGGGTTTGAATCCCAGCTCTGCCACCTACAAACCATCTGATCTTTTGCAGACTTAACCTCCTCCATGCCTCACCGTCCTCAACTCTAAATTGGATATCTGACAGGGCCCACCTCCCAGGGTGCGTGTGGACGTGTAGCGCGGGTGCCGTGTCAGAGAGATGCGGGAGCTCACTGAGGCAGGAGGGAGTGGGAAGTCATGTCCTTGACTCGGCGCAGAGCTCCAGGGAGAGAGCCCTGTGCACGAGACATTCTGGGTAGAAGTGGACAGTCCAGCTGGCTTGAGGTTCCAAGCACAGCTGAGCAGTCAGCCACGGCAGAGCTCGGTGGCTCTTGCCAGGTGGGTTGGCCTCGCCGCCCACCGTGTACCGAGCTCCATCCCTCCATCTCCAGCTCACCCATCTGAGTTCGGTTTCCTGTCCTTGGTGTAAGAAAATAGACTAGGGATAGTGACACGGATGAGAAGGCAACACCGGGTCTTACCAATGAGAAAGCCAGACAGGACCCCCGCCATGGTGCACAGGCTGGTCCACGATGCACCCTGGAGAAAGTCTGTGGCCAGCAGCAGAAGGACGACATTCTCCAGCAGCATCACCTGTGGGATAGAGGGGGGTCACCACACCTGGACAGGTGCAGGTGGCGACAGGGAGCTCCCCGTCCTGTGAGTCCGAGGCCGTCCTCCTATGGCCCCCTCTGTCCTCGGAGGCCACTGGGGCACCCAGGCTGGTGGGGCCCTCCCAGAAGCGGAGCCACGGTCCCAGTGAGAATGTCTCTGGCAAAGAGAGAGTCTCTCTGTTCTCAGTTCATTAAACTGTCTGCAGAATCACAAATGCCCAGGACAGGTAATGGCCCCATTCCCCGCTGGGCTGGAAGAAGACACCTTAGTTTCTACTTTTTTTCTATTTCGTCCCTTCTCATGCTAACTGCTGGCACGTGTTAGTGTTATAACATCGCCACTAAAAGTCTCTGCAGAGCTCATGGTGCCACTGAATGCCAGGAAGTTGGAGTCACAAACTTTCATAACAACTTCAGAATTTGTTTTTCCAAGTATTTGCCTCTCTGAAGGCAAATCTTCCGTGCGGCCACCAGGTGGCAGCAGGGAGCCACCACACCCGCGGCTCTCCCAGAAGGCTCTGCACACACACCTGGGCCGGCTTTTACTAATGTAACTCTGCTTTCCAACGTTTAAGTATAAAAATATATTTCTTTACTAAAATAAGTAAATCAACTTGACACAACTCAAATGTGTATTTAAATACTATGTATGAGACATTAAAAAATAAAACGTAAATTATAATACCGATTTGCTGAAAGTCTCCAAAAGCTTTGCCACCAAGGCAATTCCTTGGCTTCATTTTAACTCTGGACAATTCAAATAAGGAGCGAAGTGTAAACTTATGAGAAGCTGCCTGGTAGTCCTAAGAATGCCCCCTCCCCACATCCCTCTGCATTTCTGTACTGAGTGGCATCGTCCGGCAGCTCCACTCAGAGACCCGGGAGTCTCCGCTCCAGAGCCAACCGCATCCTGTCGGCTGTCTGGTCCTGTGGGTTCAAATTCTTACGTCTGTTCCGACCCCAGCGCCTTTGTCCTGTCTTTCCTGCCAAAATGTCAGCTGTTCCTGACGATTTTATTATTGTCCCCAAGATGCGAAGATGCCAACAGGGAAGCCAGAGGAGGAGAGAGACAAGTCCCTGAACAGAACCTTAGGGGAAAAAAGCTTCCTGCGTTTGTTGAGTGAATCAAAGAATGACACCAGAGGTCACTGCTCTGGCCTGGGGACAAATTAATATTTTCATTCCACTGAGCTCTTAAAACTCAGACCTACTCCACGACACCAGCCCACACTCCTTAGAAGGGGGATTCCCTTCTGGAGCTAAAAAAAAAAAAAAAAAAAAAAAAAAATGAGCAGAGTGGCATTAACTCTTTCTCTGCCAACAGAATACCATGCACCCAAAAGGAGTCACTTCCTGTTGGGGCAGAGCTCACCAGGGACAGAAACGGTTGTGGGGAGCAGGGGAGGGGGGAAGTCCATCAGAGGACAAGGCAGGCAGGCACCCCTGGGCCCTGGCTGAGGTGCGTTGGGGAGAGGCCTGGGCTGGAAGGTGGAAGCCTGGGCTTGGCCTTGGCAACATCACCGTCAGCTGTGCCACCTCCCCTCTGTGGGTCGAGCTCTTGAGTTCTAATGAGGGTCCCCCAACTCTGTGTGCTGAGGACGTCACGAGAGTCTGTCACACTGAAGATACAATAGAGATGTTCCCTCACCTGACCTCACACCTTCTCCCAGTGGGAGCAGCTTGGGGAGACTGAGTAATCGCTAAATGGGCAGGTGCAGGGGGCAGAGGGAGGGAGGGAGCCCCGTCTGCCAAGGGCCCCGCGCACCTGAGCGCTGGGTCCCCCGGGGCCAGCAGAGTCCTGTTGACATTGCCAGAAAGTCTGAGGCCAGATCCGTGGCCCCCTTGGGAGGCTGGGGTTGGGGGTCTCTCTCCTCTACACTTTTCTCATCTGCATTTCTGGCCCTGTGTGTCTCTCATGGCGGTTTTCATCTTTTCTTTCCTTTAGATAGTGCATTGCCTTGTTGAAGTTGGCCCCTGTTAAGTCGTGTCAAACCTCCCTGAAACCACAAAGGGAACGCGTGAATGAACAGACAAGTGATGCTCACACCACCACCAAGAGCTAGATATTAGGGTCATCCCTTCACAAACACGCAAACAGAGGCCCCCAGGAACCCCCCAGCTATCCGGTGACGCTGTCAGGATTTCACGTGTGACTCTCTAGCCGTGTCTCCCATCTGCATGGGAGGAAACACACGCAGGGCCTGCCTCCCAGGTGGGGCACAGGAATGACAGAGTCCAGGCAAGGGGTGGCCCGGGCTGCCGGCCTTCCCCTCACTCATTACCGTCCGCTGCAAATCTGGGCGCTACTGTTTGTAGAGAACAGGGGTTTCCACATGTTTCTGGGAGGCCAGTCTGAACCTCACGTTCTCACTTGCAGGTGTGTGGGGTGGTGTGCTCCACCTGCCGCCATGGGTCCGGAGCAGGTGGGCGAGGCTGGGCTGGCCCTGGGCTGGGGCTTCCGGACGGACGTGCACCTGGGGCTGCTTTTTCCGGGACCCCCACGGGGCCTGGGCTCCGCCAGCCTCTTCCCCTGCGTGCTGCTGTCCTGAGGGCCGCGGCTGGTGGGGCCTGCCCGGGGAGGGTCCCGGAACCCTCAGCAGAAGGCAGTGCTTTCGGATGCACCACAGAGCACTGCTCAGGGGACTCAGGCATCTGGTGGGTCCCACGTGGGGGGATGCACTGGTGTCCCCCACGTGGCCAACACGAGGCAGTGGGGGCATCAACCTCCTCCTGAGCTCCTGCTCACCTGGGCGTGGACAGGTGGGTCCACATAGGAATAAACCGCTTCTGCAAATGGACGAGAAAATCGATGTTCCATTTTGTTCACGTGTGGGTCACGTGGGCTGGGACCTGTCACGCGTGAACCCCCCCACACATGGTGACAGGCGTGTTGTTATTCTCGGTTTTCAGGTGTCCTGTGAGGCCTGCCTGGCTTCACAGCCCGTGGGGTCAGCTAGCTACATGGATCCTGAAAGCAGCAGGTGGCCAGGACGCTGCCCTGTCCTTGTCCCTGTCCCAGAGCTGTGTCCCTGCCTGTCTCCTCCCTGGGAGCCTCCTGCCCCGGAAAGTCTCCTCATCTGTCACCTCGATCATGGCCACTGCTTAGGGGCTATTCTGTTCCGGCCACTTACGTGTATTATTTTATCTGATCTCCACGAGGGCCCTGAAGAGCAGGTGGATCTTGTTTAATCTTTGCAGGAACACCGAGAGGTAGGCGGCTTATTCTTAACGTGCCGATGAGAAAGCAGGTTTAGAGAGTTTAAATTCTGGGCTATAGTCAGCTGGGGTCCGGGGCGAGGTCGTCTGACTCCAAAACGCGCCCCCCATCCCACCTGGCTGTGTTTTCTCCCCTTTGCTCGTCGTATGGGCTCAACTCAGACCAGGTGTGTCTCGGGCTCCCTTGCCCGGCAGTGGTGTGGCAGGTGCTCCTGAGCCCCAAAGGTCTCTCTCTCCTGGCATTGACCCACATTCTGTCTTATTTTTTGGTTATTTGGGTACTTATACTTACCAAATACTATCCATTTTTTAAAAAATGGATAGAAATCTTCTCTACTGGACTAGAAGCACCCTGAAGACAGGAATTAGGCCACCTTTGTGCTTCTCACACCATCTAGGACCACACCTGGATCTCAGGGATACACACCGAGTGAGAGCTGAGGTGACCAGCGAGGACACTGGTGTGTGACATAACTCAGGGGTGCTGTGACGATGGCAGATGAGCTGAAGCAGAGACGACGTCACCAAACACACCACACGCTGCCAGCGACTGTGTGGCAATAGCGGATGTCAGGTTCCTATTCTCAAAGCCCATCATCTCTGTTCAAGGCTGTAATTCCTTTTAGAATTTTTTCTAAAACTAGGCTATTCCTTCTTCTCTAGGTATGCACACACGCACGCACATGCACACACACACGCACACGTGCACACATGCACTACATGTGATGTATGCCGTAAAAGTCAGGATTAAAGGGAACGGCCAATGCCACTTGCCAGGTAGAAGGTGACCATCCTGTTTCTGGAAGGACTGTCCCAGAGGTTCAGGTAGCAGAGGATGTACACGGCCCCCACGAGCAGGTTGAATAGCCTCCAGTGGCAGGTGCCGTCGACGATGTCACTCTGCTGGGCCACGAGCCAGAAGGTCATCCCCAGCCAGTGGGCACCTGGAGAGAGGCAGAGGTCAGGGTCCCCGTGGGGACACTTGGGGAGCGAGGCAAGGACACAGAGACCAGGGCCAGACGCTCTCTTCCCTGCTCCAACCACATCCTGCTCAGCATCCAAGAAGAGCCGTCAAAACCCAGAAGAGATTCGGGCGGCACAGAAAACCCACCCAGTGTTTTATCTTTGCACAAATTGTCCCATCTGATCCTTATAAAGGGCATTTGGCCTCATGTGAAGATGAGCGAGAACAAAGACCAGCTTCAGCAACGCTGACCAAGTATTCATATTACGGACTTACGCCCTTTTGGTTCCAGAAAGTGTTTAAGGAGGCAGTTATAAAACTGTCCACCAGTTTTCAACTGTTACTACAAGAGCTAAAAACCTCCACACCCAAAGGAAAGAACTCTATAGCATCCAGCGATAATTTTTGTTGCTATATTTTAAAATAAACAATATCATTCTGGAATTCAAGCTGAATTTTTTTTAAAAAAAGGAGAAAAAAATAGCTATTCTCTCTTTAGGAACACAATTTTTTTTTTTAATTCTCTTTTCTGCCAATAACTGTATTTAATGTCTGCTCTAGGCCCAAGGGCCAAATATTTTCTCAATGTCTCCAGTTCTTTTAAAACAAGAGTACACTGTTCTTTCTTGTAGAGTATATTCACTGGTGACAGAGAAGATAGTTTTCCTTGGCAGGAACACACAGGCCCTATTCAGGGAGCCTGAACGGCCAGACTTCCTGTCATCACCGTATCTGTGTGCAGCTAGACTGCGGGAGAGGGGGGGTTGGGTTCCAGGGAGCTGTCCTATTTGGAACAGAGAAGACATCCAAGATTCAGCATTCACAGGAAATGGTGCACTTTTGGACGCTATGAGCAGGATCACTATATACTGTATATTTTTATATTGCGAAAGGGCAGGTAGGACCCTGTACCTCCCTCCCATTTGAGTGACAGCTTTGCTACAGAAAAGATTTCAGCCTACGGCACAGAAATGTCTTTGGGGCAGTCCCATGCTCCAGGGTTAGCTGGGACTTCGAGGGCTGGGATGTGTACGGCAGCGTATCTCCAAGAGAGTAGCACATACTCCTTCACACCCTGGACACTTACTGCTCGGGAGCCGGAGTCTGCTCCAGCACGCTCTTGAATCTGGGCTGGCTGCGACTACTTTGGCCGGCGGACTACACAGAAGCAGTGCCGGGCCAGTTCTGGGCCTATTTTTTAAGACTGGCAGATTCTACTTCTTCTCTCTTGGAATTCTCAGCTGCTAAGTACGAGCCGAGGCTACGTTGCCACGGGAGGATCACGAGGTGCCCCACACGAGACAGAAAGTGCCGTCTGTACCTGCAGCCCCATCAAGCCTCCCCGTGAATCTGGACACCTGCTACCCGAGTGCAACCGTGGAGACCCTGAGCAAGAACCACCCAGCAGAGCCCAGCCAGAACTGGGTGCATGGTCATACGTGGTTATGTTTAAGGCTCTCAGCTCTGGGGTGGTTTGTTTTGCAGTAATAGATGCCCAGATCATCAGCTCAGCTTACCTCCAACAACCAGAACCCACACGTGGTGAGCCTTGTAGAACAGCACCAGGCTCAGCACGCGGGTCCCCAGCATGCCCATCCTCCACAGCTGCTGGCACAAGAGCGCAGCCCACGGCGTGGCCAGGGGGCCCGGCTTCATGAAGTCCGTGAAACGAGCGTAGGACACCAGAGCCCAGGACAGAGAGGACCAGGAGAGCAGGGCGCTCACCCCTGCAAGGGAAGTGGAAAGACACGGTAAGTGCTGACGGTTGCAAAGCAACGGCACCACGTGAAGAGCCATTCGTGACACTTCTTTAGTGGGACGTGTAACCCCTTGTTAAAACCTGGCTCCACGGAGTGTGTCACTAACCAAGCACCTGACTGGTGGTAACACAAGGGCTCTGGGTATGAATGCACATGTCTGTTGTATGCAGGAAGGAGGAGGATACCCTGGGAATTTCACTGCAGGGTGCACCGGACCACGCTCTTGCCCAGCAAATGGCCTGGGCTCTTCCTTTATGTGCCCTTTAAGAAAAGTGTCCCAGCACCTGGTCCTCTAAGCCTCTGCCCCAAGTAAGCTCTGTTTATAACCAAGCACATCCTACAGGACTCTGAACACAGTCCCATCCGAAATATGTTAAATACTTCGCTGTTCGATCCTTATGAAGAAGGTTTAATAACAGAACTAAAACCAGAACAGCAGACGGTGTCAGGCCCTTTGATAAAGGCGGGTGGGAGGACAGTCCAGTCTCGTATTTTAGGGATTTAACTGATGCACATACAACTGGGGACAGCCAGCAAAGAGGGCAGAGGTGAGAAAGGAGGGGAGGGAGCGGAAGGGACGGGAGGGGAGCAAGAAGCAACGGAGAGAAAGAGAGAGAAACGAGAATGTGGATGCCTCCTGCCCGGGGGAGTGGGAGCTGGAAACACACATTTGCTGGGGCCTGAGTTGCCCTGTTTTGACGCGGCTCTCGGGGTGGAACGAAGAGCTGTTCTAGGGACCGAAGATACAGGAGGAACAGATGCATTGATTTTTACTGAGATGCCGTCTTCCCAAGGGGTTTTCAGGCTAATTTTGATCATGCACAATTTCTGTCTTAAGGCCTGACTTCGGAATCTCAGTCTGTGCTCTGTGGCGACTCACCCGGCACGATGTCCGTGAAGTCTGAGGCTAGAAAGATGTATGTCTGCAGCAGCAGGTGGGGCCCGGTCTGCAGCAGGGCCTCCAGGAGGCGGAGGGCAGACAGGTCGGCTTCCTGCAGCCACAGCTGGTCCCGATGTGGAGCCTCCTGGCCCTTTGACAGTGCAGTCCGAGCAGCGTCCCAGTGGCTAAAGAGCAAAGGGCACCGTGACATGGAGCCAGACTGCGACACCCCTTCTGTTAGAGACATGCAGCACCCTAAAGACCCCATGTCCTCACTAGAGTCACCTGCAGTCACCAATGAGGCTGTTGCATGTGGTTGAGAAATCACTCTGTGGGACCCATTCTGATGCAAGTCAAGATTGTGCAAAACACAGTTGTTTTGGCTCCCCCTAGAGGCGCTACTGCCAAACTGCAATTTGCAAAACTGGATTTTCTTAAAAACATGACCCTACCCAGTGGGGTTTGTGTGTGTGTGTCTGTGTGAGAACGAAACTTGCTGGTTTCAGAATGAAGAATAGATCCACTGCTTTCTATTTTAGATTTCAAAGCTTTCCTCTAAGTAAGTAGATTTCTGGCTTATTTTTAGTCTTAGAAACACTGCAAACTATGTGGCTTCTTATGCCTGCACGAGCTGTTATAAAGCTTAAAGCCTAATTTGTGGCCCACCCCTAATAACCATACATTCTGGCTTTATCCTGTTTTCCAACATTTTGTCCCTCTGCCTGGCTTTTCTCACTTCTCCTCTTTTTCTTCTGTCTTTTAAAATTATGTGTATTTCTTTTAGTCACCTTAACTTTTTACTGAAAATAAGAACAGATACATGACTAGTTTTTCCTAATTTCTAATTTTCATGTCTCTCTTCACTTATCCCTATTAGTTTTTTTTTTTTTTTTTTTTTTTGAGACAGAGTCTCACTCTGTTGCCCCGGCTAGAGTGCTGTGGCGTCAGCCTAGCTCACAGCAACCTCAAACTCCTGGGCTCAAGAAATCCTCCTGCCTCAGCCTCCCAAGTAGCTGGGACCACAGGCATGCGCCACCATGCCTGGCTAATTTTTTCTATATATTTTTAGTTGACCAATTAATTTCTTTCTATTTTTAGTAGAGATGGGGTCTTGCTCTTGCTCAGGCTGCTCTTGAACTCCTGACCTTGAGCGATCCACCCAAGTCGGCCTCCCAGAGTGCTGGGATTATAGGCGTGAGCCACTGTGCCTGGCCTATTAGTTCTTTAATATATATCAGATTATTCCAATTAGTTTTTAAATATACACCAAGAAATCACAGCATCACTGAAGAAGTTTTTCGAGCGCATGGGGAAGACAAACCTGTACCCTCCACTGTCGAACACCAGGGGAGGGCGGGGCGGGGGATTAGATGGGGCTGGGGCATCCCCACAGAGTCTCAGAAGGCAAATTTATCTGACGGTTCCTCAGGAAGCTCCTCCAAGTTACCGGTTTACCTCTCTTTTTGAGCTCCCAAACGTCTGCTTATGGTAGCCGACTCCCTTTTTCAATCGGCTGTCTGTCCTCGAGGTCTTGCACTTTCTGACTAAGGCAGCCAAAGCCGAGTACAGACCCATAGCCCTTATGACTTACTACAGGGCTGGGTGACCAGGGCAGGGGACGGAAATGGCAGCTTGCACTCAGGGGGGCCTCTAATCCTACAAGTCCGATTACAAGACCCTTCTCTGCTTTCTCCCCGGTAGCTGGGGTCCCGTCTTTTCTGAGGAACGGCACTGCTTGCACACAAAGTCCCAGCTTTCGGCAAAATGGCTGTGGCTGCAGATGTGACTTAGGTGCCCTTAGAGATTCAGGGTCCAACTCTGGGGGCCCAGTGAACCTGGAAGTGGTTGCTTGAGGTCTTTTTCGGAAGAGATTCTACTGTGGGTGGGACGGCATCCTTCTCTGCTAACACTCACTCTCTTCATGGGGCTCAGACCTCAGGCTCATTTCAGCACCTCCAGAGATAGCCTTGGGAGTATCATGAAAGTATAAACCCCAGAACACAGAGCAGCACCTGGCAACGACTCCTCGAACAGTCTTCCAACCTTCGGGGTCTATGATTTAATAACCGCTGGAGCTGCAGGGCTTCACTGATCTGATCCCCAATGTTTTCTCCATTTAAAAAAATTCCTATCAACCCTAAGGGGTTTGATGTTGCTGAGAGCTGAAATGTGCCCTTGATGTCAAATCACTGCCACATCTCTTCTGACAGCTTCCTGTGTCTAGATACTCCAAGTGAAAATGAGCTCTCTCTCACCTGCAGAGTTGGCCTGCGGACCACAGGGCAGCCCGCCAGGCCCCAGACCCATCCCTTATTGCTTCTTTATGGAAAAGAACTGTTCCCTGGCTTCCAAATGATTCCTTCTTGCAACAAAAGCCTGACACAAATGTCACCTGGCTGCCTTCACTGTCCAGTCTGTGGTTAATTAAATCTATGCCACCTCCCTGGACTAAGGTAGCAGGTGCGTAACTGGACCTGCCTTAAGCAAGTGGCTCTCAAGCCTCGACCAACGAATGGAAATAGAAAAACAGAATTTGAAGACAAGAGAAAGCTTTTGTAAGGTCACAGCTGCATCCAAAAAGAGCACCCTGGTTAAGAGGTTCTCAAGGAAGCTCAGGTTGGATAAAGGGATGCCAATATCAGAGAGGGGGTTTGAGGACCTTCTCCCAGTCCTGAACTTTCAGGACCTTGAGGATGGAACCCCCAGGGGCAGAAGAACCTCTCAGTGCACACGAAGTCATGCTCCCGAGGCGAAAGGAAGCCGCCGTCCTTACCGCTTCCAGACGCCAAGCTGCAGGAGGTGCAGCAGCAGCAGCGAGCAGCGCCCTGGACGCCCGTCTGCCCGGAACCACAGGTAGCTCAGGCCCTGCACCAGGAAGCCGGGCAGGAAGAGAGAAAGTGCCAGCCACCCCCACAGCAGCCGTCCCGTGGTGAAGTAGTGAACCACTGCGTAGACGCCTGGGGAGAGAGTGGTAAGTGTAAGCGGGTTATTGGAAGAATGGCGCGAGACTGGATAACTGCTTTGTAAACATTTTTAAATTTTCTGTATGTCTGATGTTTTTGACATCTTAAAAACCTTCCTGGCTGGGGAGACACTGACCCCTCCCAAGGCTAGCTAATTCTTTAAGGTAGCAAAGGGCCCAGGCAGGCGCACACCTTTGGTGTGCAAACTAACCCATCCCGAGCCACACCTCCTGCACCTGGTGGGTACCCCCAGGAGGCTCTGCCTTGCACATCCCACCGTAAGGTGTTGGGCAACTAGGGACCACCCTTACGGCCCAAAGTCCGCTGGAATTATTCCAACTAGCCAGTTCTCAACTATTCACCCTACCCTGCCTTTCCCAGGAAACCCCAGCCATGGCTCTCGCCTTAACCTTCCTGTCCTAGGCCTCCTGACTTCCCTGGTGTCTTTCCTGCGTGGCCCTGCATGGCGGGCCCTGCCTCCTGTCCTGGGACCTATGGGGCTGATAAACTCTGCTTTCCTGAGACTCTCCTGTGTCTCCTTTTGTGACCACACCTGACTGGCCAAAGCATTAAAACAAAAACGAAACAAAAGTCACCAACCAACGCAGGGTCCCCACTGCCAGCAAGACTCTGAGCTCTACCCAGCCCAGGGCGCAAGCAGCAGGAAATGGAGACAGGTGCGAGTTGAAACATAGCGCCCGGGCTTTCCAGAGTGCTCAGACCAGACACCCCTTGGCCACCTTTCACATGGGGGAACTCACTTAGGGCCCCCCCCCCAACAATCCCATGGTGGTGCCACCCACTCCCGAGGACTGTATGCGGGTGACAACGCAGGCGGGTGCGCTGGCAGACGCGGTACAGTCACCCTGTCCCAGGACTCTTAGGTGGGTTTTCCAACAGAGAAGACGTCAGTGGATTCACGCGCACAGGCTGCGCCGCCCCGAGGTGCACCTGCGAACCCTGCAGCTCTGGGCAAAGGGGTCAGGGCTCAGGCAGCCCATTCTTGGTCCCCAGGCTCTAGCCACCCTGAGCGTCCTGCCACACACTTGGCCCACCAGGGCCTCCCGGGGAGGAAAAAGCCTTTGGATGAGTCACCACCCTGCCGGGCGAGAGATGCCGGGGCCCGAGCCGTCCTGGGCCGGGAGAGAAGGGGAGGACGCGTCCGCGGGACCATCTGGGGTGGGTGCTGACACCCGGGCGTCCGGTCTAGTCTCAGCCCCTCCCGGCCGGAGCGCCGGAGCCGGCAACGCTTTGGGACCAACGTCTAGCCAGCGCGCCTTGGGAACAGCGGGGTCCGCAGGGACACTGTGCAAACAACGAGTAAAGGTCGGTGCCGGCGCCCGCGAGTCTCCGAGGGCTTGGAGAGGAGGGGGCGCGCGGCATTTTGGGGTTCTAGATACTGGAGACTCATTAAGGTCCCCTCTCCTGTCCCAGGGACCCCGCCCAGGAAGACACGCCCCTCCCCAGGGAGCCCGGCGGAAGTGAGCGGGGACACTCCTCCGGCACCGAAAGAGTTACAGGTTCAAACGAGAACGGCGCGAACAACGGGGCCATCTTGCTGCGCCTCGGCCGGCCGCGTCCTAACCCCCGAGGCCGCGTGTGTGCGGAGCCCTGTCCCCCTCCTCCCGGTACCCCTCCTGCCAGCCGCGGAGTCCCCTTGGGCGTCCAGGGGCGGGGGGAGAGTAGGGGCGCAGCCAGAACCGCATGCAGCGCATCCCGCAGCCACAACACTTTGCAACACTCCTGCTGGAGGGAGGAACTCTCTCTGGGGGGAGGGGCGGGGTGCACGACCCCGGCTCCGCGGCGGGGTGTCGTGCATTCGCAGTGGGGAGCCATGCATCCGCCAGGGATCGTGCAGGGTGGGGGGAAGTCACGCATCCGCGGGGGTTGTGCATCCGTGGGCATCTGCCGGACACTGGGTGGGCGTGCGGGGCAGGCGGGGTGGGGGGGTTGGAGGGTGGCACGGCCCGCGTCCAGCCTCTGGCGGCGCCACACTCACGCGCGCTCAGCTCGGCCGCCTGCAGCGGGGCCGAGAGCCCCAGGAGCCCCGCGTGCATCCTCCGCGCCGGCCGCCGCCTGCGCCCGCCCCTTCCCCTGCCCGCGCCCCGCGCCGGGGAGGCTTCCGGCCCGAGACCCGACCGCGGGGGGCATCGCGGCCTGAGCCGGGCGCGCGTGTCTGGTTCTGGTTTATCCAAGTTGCTCGCAGGGGTGGGAGGACTGCAGGGTCTCTGGCTCCTGGGGGTGGGGGCTGTGAGTGTGGGGGAGGGAGTCCCGCTCAGGTCGGGCCCCCTAATATGGGCAGGAGCGAGTTCTGCGCGGATCCCTGACCCTGTAACGGCCGGGAAAGCTCTTGGTGATGTGTGAGCTGTTAGTCGGAAGGTGTTTAAACAGTTCCCGCCTCTGGGGCGGCGGAAAACAAGTCTGGTCAACCACCAGTCAGAGTGTGTGTGCAGTTGGATTAGAACCTTTAATTGGGTGTTTTTGAAATCTTGCCATTATGTGGCCGGGAAAACGGGGCAGGGGACCTGGCATCTTGGTCTGCATCCCACCCACAAACCCACCCTGGTCTCTGTGCTCACAAAAGCTTTCTCCAGATGTGCTGGAAGCTTCATTAAGATCCCAACGTGCAAGAAACAAATTTGCACATTGGAAAACCTTCTCTTGGGAGATGCATATTTATATATCACATATATGAAAAATTATTCTGACATTTGTTAAAACGGTCACGCACAGTACGTGCAGGACCATGGCCACAACTGCAGGGACCACTGCAGTGGGGTTTTGCCGTGTGGGAGGGAGATTGGGCTCAACTCCCAATACAACTAGGAAAGGAGGGGTTTATAGCCCAGGCATGGGGTGGGAGATCTGAGGATGGAAAATTTCTAGGAGGAGACATGAGGCAGGAGGGTGATTCTGGGTCACCTGGCCAAGGTGATCAAACATCACCCTGGGGTGGTGGGTGAGGAATTTTTTCAGATACTGAGGGTGACCTACGCAGGTTGGGGGTTCTGGTTAAACTGACTTAGCAGGATTGTTGCTAAATCTAGACTCCAAGGCAGAGACCAGAGACTCAAGGTTGAGCCTCGTTCAGCAAAAAGCTCAGAAGAGGCTGACTAGGGTTTGGTCCAGGAGAGACTCTTTGTCCCACATATTATCTGTCTGTCTAGTTTTCTTTGTAAGGAAGAAACGGTGTTTCGTCGTGGTGATGGATGAAGCTGGGGGTCTTTGACTCCAGAAGCAGCCAGTTAGCCAACCACTCTTCCTTTCCAGAGACCATCTCTGAGCCACGGGCATTGCCACTTTCTGTGGAATCTCCCTGCATTGATCACTATGTGTTTAATTAGGCGGTGCACCCCCCCACCCTTTCCCACAAAATCCCTGCATTAGAAACATCTGTAGTTGAGGAATTTACCATCTTGAAGAAAAAAAGAGTTCACGGATCCAGGTGAACCTATAAAGCAAGCAAACCTATAAAACTCTTCAGGTTGATTTCCCTCTGCTAAAATAAAACCAGAGTTTGATGGCTTTGGTTCTTCCCTACAGTTTCAATGTGATTCTTATAAATGACTTTATTTCCTTGAAGATAATGTTTATTTATCCTGATAGGCTCCCCCTCACTGCCAGTTTTCTGTTTACTTTTCAACTTGTTTCCGATCATTATTATTATTATTATTTTGAGACAGGGTCTCGCTCTGTTGCCTGGGCTACAGTGCAGTGGCATTATCATAGCTCACTATAACCTCCAACTGCTTGGCTCAAGCATCCTCCTGCCTCAGACTCCCAAGTAACTGGGACTACAGGTGTGCACCATCACTCCCGGCTGCTGTTTTTCTATTTTTTTTTTTTTTTTTTGTAGACACGGGGGTCTCACTGTTGCTCAGGCTGGTCTTGAACTCCTGGCCTCAAGCCATCCTCCTGCCTCGGCCTCCCAAAGGGCTAGGATTACAAGCTGTGGGGTGGGAAGAGAAGGGGGCCTGAACCATCTCATCCTGGTGAGGGCTTTCAGGAGTCCAAGGTCTCTCCATTTTACCTGGCCTTTCAGGTGGTTTTGGAAGTATAGTTGTTCAAGGTAGGAGGATAGAAAACATTGTAGTTTTCAGTTTGATAGTTTGATTTACAACTGTTAAATATTAGTCACTTGGCCTGTGCATCTCTGTGTTCTTCCCAGAGTCCCCAAATATTCGTGGTGGGATGTAGGGAAAACCGCTCACTCCTCTGGGGCCACTGCGGTTTCCTGCCTCCGCCTGTGCAGGGGCTCAGCTCTCACCAAAGCTCAGGCATTTCCTGAGGCTCCAAACCTGAGGGGCTCCTGAAGCCCCTCGCTTTCTTTCTCCCTCCCATCTGCACGGCTGGCCGAGGGAAGGGGTGTTTCTGCGTCGTTGCTCACGGTTTATCTCCCCTCTGAACCTGGCTGGAAATTGTTAACAGATTGTGCCAGCCTGTTCTGATCTTATCTTGCCTAGCTTGACTCAGCTGTTGTCTCCCTGGCACTTTACGATGTGCAACAGCAAACTGTCCTTGTTGTGCCTTTGCTCCTGTGCCGTTTGTTGATTGCAATCTTTTCACCTGTTTGGCCCACCTGACTCCTGCCTGACTCCACCTGACTCCAACATGCCTTCACTGACCTCAGGGTCTTTCTAGTCCACAGTTCCTATTCCACATGCGTTCAAAAAACACTGACCATATTCCTATCTTTGCATGTTCTGTGGTATATTACAGCTTGAATTACATTCCGAACTCTAGCCTCACACCAGTAGGTGAATTCTTTGAGAGGCACTGTGCACTGGACAACAAAGCAGTTTATATTCTAGCAGCTCCCACCCTAGAATTGGATTCCGATAGTGAATGTGATTTCCGTTACTAAATCATATCTCCCTGTATGAAAGCTTTCAGGCTAACCAGTCCCACAGAGTGACCTTAAGGAGCTGGTTTGTGTGATTGCTGCTGATAGACCTTATGCTGAAATGCAGAGAGTGGCCCAGCAGCCACTGAAGCTCTACACACGGAAAGCAGATCTCGTGCCAAGTGATGCATTTGCTGAAAATGGACTCATCAAATGCCCAGACTGGTGAATAGAGGAGTTTTCAACATTTTTAGTGCCCTGTGTCATCACCATGTTATTTTTGCTGCTGCGTTTTGTCACAAACACCTGGTGCATGGTTCCAATCCAGGCCCATCCCCAGCGCCCAGTGTTCTGGTGAGTGTGAGGTTGCTCTTATGTGACGTTTGTCACCTGTATCTGTGCAGGTTGATACCTGTCCTGGCCGTGCTACTCTCTCCCCTGATCTTGCTGTAACACCTGAACCTGCCTCCCTGCCCCACTCCAGCCCCAGAGTTAGGCTTTGGCTTCTGCATTCCTAGGGTCTGCCCCTGCCCGTCCTTGTCCCCAACTTCCAGCACCCCCTGTCCCCTGCACCATGTCATCCTCTTGCCCCTTTGCAGGTCAAAAGAATCCGGCGAATTTTATCAGGCGCGATTGAAAGTGGTGGGACGCTTGGTCGTTGGGAAAAATGTATTCAGCGAGTCGGTTTTTGGAAAATTCAATGATGGATAACTGGCCATTCAGAGATTCGGTTTGGAGCTGTGGAGAAAAAACGAAGGGCCAGGAATGGGCGCTGGGGCATGGGAGCCCCAGGTTATCCTTATGGCCACTAGATGGCGCCCTAAGAAGGTAGAGATGGGACCCGGAAGACACTGCAGGTGGCTCTTCCACTAAACCTGCAAAGAGCTGGTGCCTCCTGAACCCCACGGTATATGACTTAAAAAGTGAAATGCAGGTGCTTACCTGAAACTGCAGCATGAGTTAATAGGTGGAATCTGACCTAGGACTCCCTCACTGAAATAGGTCATGTCAACAAAGGTGGTGAAGGAGGAGGTTCTCTCAGCCGGGAAGCTTCTCTGAGCTCCTGTAGCCACAGAGGGACAGTGGCCCAAGGGTAGCACAAGGGGCCTCAGCACATCCTCCTGTGTAGTGTCCAGCTTGTGTGGCTTTTCTTGGTCAACTGGGAACAGAGCCGTTCATTGGCAAGTATAGAGAAAAGGAATGGATTTTAAGAGATTCACAGAAAAACACACAGGAATGATTGAGTTTTGTTGAATAGGTTTAGAATTCAAGTATTCTAAGAGGTTAACTTTCAAAGTCGTCTTTCAGGATGAAAGCAGGAAAGGCTAAGAATGCACTGTGTATATGTGCATTTCTGCTGATCTGAAATGTCAGCCCTCCTGGGCCTGGGAACGTTAATGGTCCCGGCGCTTGTTTGCTCAGGAAAAATGAATTACTCAGGATTTATGACCCTGTGGGTTATGGGACTTTTATTATGATCCTCTACGATTGTTTTCTCTGTTGTGACAAATGGCCAATCATGGTGTTGCCTATAAACATGAAAAGGATAATTAGTGTTGAAAAGACAAAATTCTAAAATTCTTGCCTTTCTTTTCTTCCTACTTTATTGCCTTTTTTCTTTCTTTCTTTCCTTCTCTCTTTTCTTCCTTCCTTCCTCCCTCTTTCTTCCCCCCCTTGCTTCTCTTTCCTTCTCTCTTTCTTTTCTTTCCTTCTTTATTCTCTTTGCTTCTCTCTCTCTTGTTTTTTTCCTGTGAAATGGTTTGAGTGTCTTTTTCTTACATGTCGTGACACTTTAATTAATGACATCTGATTTTCAATGTCATATTACTCCGGACTACTTCATTTAGCCTTTTCTCGAGTTCCCCTTTGAATGCATTACCACCAACTGTCGTGTTTTTTAGCGAGTTTGACACTTGCTGTTTTTGTCACTAGCCTCTGTGGGGTGCATCGTCCCCCTCCTCTCCTCTCCCTGTGGGGGTGCAAACACTTAAGGTGTCCTCTCCCCCTGTCTCTGCAAGACCTGACGTCATTCCTAGACCTCTCTAAATTAGGTTCAGCTGTGGCCTGAGAGTCACTGTGTGGAGCGACGGTTCTGCTGGGGGAGACGGAGGAGCAGGGAAGGAGTGGCTGAGCGTGGGGTGCCGTGAGGGTGTGTGGGGGGGTCTAAACACCCACTGTCTGCATTTGAGGATCTGTAAGTTTCTGCGAGGGTCACTGTGGACTTAGACCATGTAGTTGGCATGTTATCCTGCTTCTGAGACAATCTGAAAATATGTAAGTCGAGGGGCATTGCCTCTGGTGGGGGTGATGTGGGAGAGGCTGGGACTGAACGAGTGCCCCATGCAGTGACTGTGGGGTGAGGAAGCTCTGCCCGGCCCTTTGGAGAACCAGCAACTGCAGCCCATGCGGGGTAGACTTCCAAGAAGCTTTGAAAAGCAACCCAGTGGAGCAGTGACCTTGCCAGCCTGAGAGGGGTGGCCCACCTGGGGGAGCAACTGTTCTGCACCCCCACGCCATGGAGGACTAAGTCTGAGGCAGAGAGAGAAGTGAGTAATCTTTCCTAGCGCCCCACAGCTCAGGTCTCGAGGCCCAGGAGAGCTGTGAATAGGACGTGAGCTTGAAGTTTAATAATAGACAACCCTATACACCTAAGGAACCAGAGGAAGATTCTTTAACAACAGACAGTTGGTAAAGAGTTACGGACTTGGACCAAGAACCTACCATTAGCAGTTTTTGGAAGAAGAAACCGTGTTGGGTCTGTGACCTGCTGAGTTGCATCAGTTGTATCAGTTTGCTGAGTGCGGTCTCATAAACATTTTATGGCTTAATTACCATGTTTGCCATGATTTAAAGGGAGGAAAATAATGGCCTGAGAGTTTTAAGCCCTTGTCCAAGAAGCCACACTGGTGAGTGATGGAACAGGGACATGGACCCAGGTGTCCTTTGCTTTGGCCACTCTCATTGATTTCTTGGTGATTCCAGCTTCAACCGTGATGGTCCTTTCTGCTCTGAGTCTCCTGGGTTTCCAGCAGCACCTGACTTCTGTCTTCGCGAACATGTGCTCTGATTCACCCCTGAGTCAGAGTCTGTGCCACCGTTGGAGGCTCTTCAGTCCACAGAAGCAGAAAAACCAGCTTGCGAGTGACAAGGCCAGACGGAGGCAGCGGAGGAGACCGTGTGTGGACGGGCCAGTCAGGCTCCTTACCATGGACTCGCTGGACGAGATGACTCAGGTGAAGCTTCCAACAGCTGCACCTCCGAGAACAGCTGCGCCTCCTTAGCATAGGGAGGGGGCTGTCAGTGGCTCGAGGGATGGGGCTGAGTTATAGCTACCCACGAATTATCTCGTTCAGTCCTCACACAAGCCTGGGGGTGAATTTAAAAGAAAGAGGAAGTCAAACTATCATTTTTCACTGATAATATGATCTTGTATCTAGTAAACCCAAAAGATTCCACCAGGAGTAGTCCCCTGGAATTGATAAATAAATTCAACAAAGTCCCAGGATACAAAGTCAATGTGTATAAATCAGTAGCATTTCTATATAATAATCAGAGTCAAGTCAAGAGTCAAATCAAGGACTTAATGCTATTCACAGTAGCTGCAAAGTACATAAAGTACCTAGGAATATACTTAGTCAAGGAGGTGAATGATCGGTAGAAGGAGAACTATGAAACTCTGAGGAAAGAAATTGCAGAGGATACAAACAAATGGAAAAACATATCATGATCATGGGCAGGTAGAACCAATACTGTTAAAATGTCCATACTATCCAAAGTGATTTACAAATTCAACGCAGCCCCCCTTCAAGTTACCGAAGTCATACTTCACAGATCTAGAAAAAATAATTCTGTGCTTTGTTTGTAACCAGTGAAGAACCCAAATAGCCAGAGCAATCTTAAGCAAAAAGAACAAAACAGGAGGCATCACATTACCTGACTTTAATCTATACTACTAGCATATAGTAACCAAAACAGCATGGTATTGCTACAAAAACAGAGACATATATGAATGGAACAGAACAGAGAACCGACACATGAAACCATCTACCTATAACTAGCTGATTTTTGACAAAGCAGACAACAACATACAATGGGGAAAAAAGTCCTATTCAATAAATGGTGCTGGGAAAACTGGATAGCCACATGTAGAAGAATGAAACAGGACTCCTACCTCTCACGAAAGTTATTTCAAGATGGATAAAACACTTAAACCTAAGGCACGAAAGCATAAAGATTCTAGTGGAAAATGTAGGAAAAACTCTTCTAGATATCAGCTTATAATTTACACCCAGGAGGTGGATTTGCTAAATTCACTCCCTTTCAGTCACTGTCAGTATGCATGCAACATCTACTGAGAGTAGGGCTCTACCAGATCTCAGGGCACAGAGAGCTCTGAGACGCTGCTAGGCTGCTCGCTAGGGACGGGATGGGGGCCTGGTGTGAGAGGCAGTGGGAGGTGCAAGGTGCATGTGCAAATAGAGAATGCTCAGGTGGTTTTGGTGGCTCCAGGGGAGAATTGTGAACCTAAAATAAAAGGGTCAAGAATCTAGTGTAAAGAGAGGCATTCAGGCACAAAGGTGGAGGACGGGCCCTTCTGGGAAGCATCGATTCTAAAGAACGAAAGTCAGTTGTGGAGTGTAGATGCTTGGCATTGCTTATATAGGCAAAGTGCAGGAAACGTTAACAGAATTCCAGCATCTTTCTATGTAATGTTCTATGCACAGTTACAAAGATCTGATTAGTGTAGGTGGTTCTTTTCTTTTGGGATCGGTGTGTCTCACATGCCACGCTGCAGATGTGACCGTCATGGGTCCCTGGGCCGGGCACCCTCTGTTCTGAGTTGGGTACAGGACGGTGAAGGAGGGAGTTAATCTGTAACAAAGAGCCATGATTGGGAGGGGGAGGTCTGGTCTCTGGCCTCTGCTAGTCTTTACAGAACGAGAACAAAGAAGAAGAGAGTGAAGCCGTAATCTAAGAAGCAGAAGTCACAACTGCGTGTTCTGTGACTCAGATCTGTCACATTCTCTCTCCGGGCCTAAAGTGTTTTAGGATTCCAAAAGCTTTCAAATTTTGTTTATTTTCACAAATGCAAACAGATATTTGACTATCTGGGCTAGGAAATGTCCAGCAATGCCTGGCACATATGTTTTAGAGGACTCTGTAAGACTAAGGGAGGAAAAATACCCAGAAGGGTTTCGGGTACGCAGGTGAGGGACAGGCAGTCCATGCCCTGAGCAGGAGGAGAGTGAGAGCCGGAACGCTGCCTGGGAAAGCCCCGCGTGGGAGGGGGTCTTACCAAAAACTCCAGTGCAAGTTACCCAGGATGGAAGCAGGCGGAAGGGATGTGAGGTTTGTCAAATTTAAAACATCAGGAGAAAGTGAAGCTTTGCCCAGGCCGGGTGCACAGGGCACCACAGTGATCATCCCTCCATCCCTGTGGCTGCTGCCCAGAATACATTGTGGGGAGACTGAGTTACGGGGAGGAGATTGGCACATTCGAGCGGGGGTATTAGCCAGCGTGTCAAAGCCAGGTGGAAGTCCAGCGTGTTTATAGCTGCCGTGTGTGTTTCCAAACCAAGTCTATCATGCCCAGTAAAGTAGAGAGGCGGCCCCGCCAGGTGTGGGGTGGGGAAGGGCAGGGCTGCCGTGGAGCACTGAGGGCAAGCGGGTTCCACCCAGGTGTCTTTACAGTCCCTTTTGGATGAGTTGTGGTTGTTACTTGTGGAAAAAGGATCAGTCAGGACAGCCCTGGCTTACCCAGGGAAGAAATGATTCCAGCAAGTGTCCCCACGTGTTTACATGGTTTTTAGGAAACAGCAAAACCAAACTAAACCACAATAAACAGAAGCAGAAAGCCATCGAAGTAAGACCCTTTAATTTACCTTCCTCGGGCATCCAGCCTCCAGGGGTAGAGTGAGTCCCTGGGAGTGGGTTGGGGGTGCTGCTGACACCTGCTCACCTGCCTGGTCGGTGGGACCCTGGCTAGCTGGGGAGAGAGGCCTGTGTGGGCTTGTCTTCCTGGGGGCCGGACTAGGAGCAAGTGCTGTTCTGGGGGCTGTGCCGAGGCCACCTGGCTGTAGGACGTGCTTCGAGGAATGGGCCGCCCAGCTCACAGGGCAGCAAGGGAGGGCTGGGAGAACCAGGGAAGGGCGAGACTGAGCGGAGGAGGGTCCGCTCCCAGCCTTGTCGTGGATCCCTGCTTCCACCTGCACCTGGGTGAGCTTGGGGTAGCACCTGTCTCCCATCCTGTCATGGGAATGTCCTCGTCCTCTTCAGGTTCCTGTATGCAGTGACCACTAGAGTGACCCCCCAGGTCAGCTGTGATGTATGTACCTGTCACTAAGGGAATGTGCACCAGTGAGTCAAGTCCTGGGTGGTTCCCTGAGGGGAAGGTCAGGCTGGCCGTGTCGAGCAAGACCAGCGTGTGCTCATGGAGACGGTGCTAACACGAGTGAAGTCTGCACCCTGTGTGCAGGGCTAGGGGGCCATGAGTCTGCACGCAGTTGGGCAAAACATTCTATACTGTTCGTCCATCACCAGGAGTCTTCATTCAGGTGGACAAGTTGCTGTCATTTGGGGCTACTCTGAGCTCTCGGTCATCGTTCAGTTTCGGGTGGTTGGAAGCAGTTGGATTGATTCCTATGCTCAGGTTTGATGCGTTTTGGGCATGGGCTGCTCTAAATGGAAACTCTTCCCTTTACCTTCCTGAGGGATCTCAGGAACTGAGCGGCCTTTCCTTAGAAAGTGTGCAGCATCCCCTAAGACTGTTGCAGGAAACCGTGGAATGTCAAGGACCACCTTTTCTCCCTTAGGAAAGGGGGATTTCCGTGCCCCCTCCCAACCTAAAGCCAGGCGGATTCAACTGAGCGGAGGAGGGGACTTTAGGCTGCCGCGTGGTGGTGAGGCTGGGCACAGCTCTGTGCAGTCACTGAGGAGGGTCACAGTGGGGGAGAAGAAGCCACCCAAGGAAGAGAGGCAGTAGCTGGAATCAAAATAGTATGTACCATAGGCTGGGCGCGGTGGCTCACGCCTGTCATCCTAGCACTCTGGAGGCCGAGGCGGGAGGATCGCT
>VBSM01001927.1:3767251-3777253 GCA_008086735.1 Cheirogaleus medius
AGATTGGTTTTGTGTGGCATCTGGACTCCGGGCGAGGGCATGTTTCAAGGAACCTGGGCTAGAAGAACTTTGGACAGAGGCTGTCCAGGCATTTCGGGCTGGAAGAGGGTGAGTGGCTTAGGGATCGTGTTGATGTGTGAGTCAGGAAAGTGGCCCTCACCAGACACAGAATTGAGCTATGGAGCCTCCAGAACCCTGAGAAAGAAATGCTTGCTACAAAACTACCTGGTCTACGGCATTTTCGTCAGAGCAGCCTAAATGCACTAAGACACTACCCAACCCACTTCCCCTCTTATTTCCCAATTGTGAGTCTTTTATTGGTTCCATTCACACCTTTATATAATACGCTTGTACATCCATTTCTTACGCAACAACTTGAGAAACATCCCTGATCTCCCACCAGTGTATGACAGGACAGCAGCCCCACACCCCTGTCTCCCTCTCTTTTTCCCTGTCCCCCTTCCAACCACCGCCCATGATGCTTAGGTAGTTCCAGACCCGTAACCATCACGTTCTAATCTGTAACCATAACAACATCTCTATGGGTCACTTATGGTCGATTCTCAAGGTTGAAAAGTAAGAAATAGTTTTATATTTGCACCACGACTCTGTTGTTGAGATGCTCTGTTGAGGCTTTTCCATGTCCTATTTTGGGATTACAATCTCATTTTGTGACACTTGTGCAGCTCTTTAGTCATACACCGCAACACCTGGGGTCCCTCCACCCCCAGTTAGCTCACTGTGGAATCTGGTCTGTTGCTCCCATTGGCTCTACTTGCCCCCAAGTCTGAGCAAGTATCCTCGGGGGACTTCACCTGTCATCAGTCTTGGGTTGGAGATTCTTACCGGGCCCGTGTCTAATAGGTAGGGCAACATCTGCCATGATAACACATGAGCCATCAAAGCTCGAAGACTGAACCTAGAATTTGTTCTCTTGCTGACACAGTAGTTTACTAAGGGTCTTTCTGGGTAGTAAGTGACTTTTCTCCACGTCAGTGTTCAGTGCTCGGGCTTTGCCCACGTGCGGTTCTGCCTCATCATGGATGCTCAGTCGCGTGTGCTGCGTCATCAACCTCACGTGGCCTCTGCCTGCCCCACGTGCTGGTTCAGTGGCGAAATGAAAGGGACTCGGCACTGCTCCGGCCCTAACTCCTTCTCCTGCCCCAGGCAGGCTCTGCGGTCCGGCCTGTCCATGCCCCGCAGCCTCACCCCTACCTTCCAACCCTTTCCAGGGAGACACAAAGTTCCATTTGCTCTGAAGGAAGCACACTGCAGAACAGTGTGCTTCTTTTATTGAAAGAATGGTTCCAGACAGTTCCCTCGGCAGCTTTGCTGGTTCTCCGGGTCCCGCCCATGTCACACGCAGCAGTAGGCCCTCCCGTAGTAACAGGTCTTGCCGTCGGATTCGGTGGGATACGGGCAAGCATGATACACACATATGCCTGCCTTCTGTACACACCTGAAAGTGTCAATTTCTGGGCCCACGAGAAGGCTGTCACCTGCAAAGAGGTAACAAAATCACGTCAGACTCATGGCCGGCCGCAAGAACCACGGAGACTATTTGGTGAAAGTAGGACAAGCCATTCTGCAAAGCCCGTGAGTGAGGAGGTTTCTCTTCCAAGAAATTTGCATGCGATCGGTCTCAGGGGCTGGGAAGGGATTGAGGTGTCTGAAGCGCTCGCTCAGTCCACGGGCTGCGTCCAAACACAAGCCACGGCTGCCCAGAAGGCTTCTGAGTTGGGTGGATCTCCTGCACGGAGACCTTACATTGTTCAGGGCATTAAAATTATTCCCCGAATAAGTTTTCTATCCCTTCCACCACCCTGCAAACCTTGCACGCTGTGTTTTCGCAGTGCGGAAGCTGGGCCACTCCTCGAGCCCGTCCTGCACTGTCCTTGTGCCCTGGGGTGAGTGGGGCTCTCTCTGTGCCTCGAATCCCTGCGCCCCCACTCTGCTCAGCACCGTGCCTGCCGACATCTGTGATTGTGTATGGTCAGGCTGCGATGATGGTTGCTCACTAACGCTGTCATGGTTTTATTCACCGAGAATTCATTTTTCTCTCTTCCCCGTGTTACCGAATCTCATAATTATAAGGTGTCCTCCTCTAACCAGTCTTCTATTATACCCCGTAGAGAGCAAAGTTGCTCTCAGATATCGCTGCATGTGACTGTCAAGCGGTTGCTTTGTGATCCCCGATTAATAGGAGTTTTGGACCAAATTTTGCCCTCTCGAGGTTGCTGTGTCGGAGGCCTCACCCCCAGCGCCTCAGAATGCGACTGTTTGCAGCCATAGAGACTTTAAAGAGGTGACTGAGGTTAAATGAGGGGAGTAGAGTGGCCTCTAATCGAGGATGACTGACGTTCTTCTGAGAAGGGATGAGGACACAGACTCACACGGAGGAGAGACAAAGAGAGGTCAGGGAAGAAGCTGGTCGTCCACAAGCCGGGGAGAGAGGCCTCGGCACAAACCAACCCTTTGACACCTCGATCTGAGACTTCCAGCCTCCAGAACTGTGAGAAAATAGCTGCGTGTTGTTTGCCCCCCCTGTCTGTGGGACTTGGCTACGGCAGCCCGAGCAGGTCACGTAACAAGCTCTCTGAACCCTGGGAGCCAGCACATTCCCATGTCACGGATGGATCTCCGTGTCCTGGGAGGGTGGTTTTCACCCTGAGGGAAACTGCTGTCTCAGTAGCTTCTACCCAGTGACTGGCTTTCTGCTTTTTACAGTTAAGTGCCATCACTCTTTCAGAAGGCAAGCCCATTGTTAATGATTCCACTTTTGAAAACCTCTTCTATGTCTCATTTTCCTCCAGGGCCTCCTCTACCTTGTTCATTCTTCTCTGGATGTGGTGAGGTTGGTCGTTTGACTTCCTAAAGTGTGAGTTCTGGAATGAGTACCAAGGTCCTTCCATGTGTCTCACCGACCAAGGGGAAAAGAGGCTTCACTTCTCCGGTTTGGCTCACAGTAGAGCTGCGCCGTCCAGCATGGTAGTCACCGGCCATGTGGGTCATTCACATTTCGGTCAACTGAAATGACACTGGCCACCCTGCAAGTGCTTGGTGGCCATGTGTGGCTAGTGGTTTTTGCATTCACTGGGCAGTGCAGGTGTAGACCGTTTCTATCACCGCAGAACGGTCTACCAGACTGCGTTGCCATGGAGAGGGAAGGGCATTGAGAGACATTCTGGTCCCCCCATCCCTTTACTTGGGGAAGCTTGTTGGGCCAAGGCCACTCGACCGTCCACATGAAACACAGTATCCTGCTCTCCAGCTGGTGTTCTTTCTCCACGTCATGTTGATCTCACTGATGCTGTGCCAGACTGAACTAGGCTTTAATAACCTGACCATGACGTTGACCTCGGGTAACCTCAGCACAGTCTACCCGGAAATAAATAAGACAGAGGGTCTATCCTGCACAAACTGCTTCTCACAATAGGAAAAGGGAGAATACTCATGTTTTGACACCAATGTGCCCTTAATACCAGTACCTGGCAAGAACAGTAATGGAAGAAAAGGAAAAGAACGTTACAGGTCAACCTCCTCGGTGAACATAAAGTCAAAAGTCGCCCCAAAAATATCAGCCGACAGAATAAGAACAGGTTCAGTATATTTCACAAATACAAGGTTTCCTTTAACATTTGAGATCAGTCAATGCTATGAACAATAAAGAAGAAAAATCCTATGATTATTTCAACTGATGCAGAAAAAAAATTGAACAAATTCAGCATTGATTCAAGATAAAAGTTCTTAATAAATTTAGGAACTGGAGGGAACTTACTTTATCTGATAAACA
This sequence comes from Cheirogaleus medius, assembly GCA_008086735.1. Lineage (NCBI taxonomy): Eukaryota > Metazoa > Chordata > Mammalia > Primates > Cheirogaleidae > Cheirogaleus > Cheirogaleus medius. The sequence continues at coordinate 3,771,045 of VBSM01001927.1, forward strand.
ATATCTACAAAAACCTACAAAATTAGTACTTTTAACGGTCACAAAGCGAAAGCTTTGCATTTGAGATTGGCAACAAGATGAGGAGAAAGGCCACCACTATTTCCATTTGACATTGCATTTGAGATATTAGGCAGGGGAGTAAGATAAGGAAAAAAGTAAAAGATATAATGGCTGCAAAGACAGAAATAAAATCCGCACTATTTACAGACATTGTGGTTATATAGACTGTTCAAAAGGAATTAAGAAAGCCAATTCAGCAAGTTTCCTGTATTTGAACTCAATATGCAAGAAAATAAAAATCAATTTTGCTCCTGTACATTAGCAGTAGCAGCAAAAATGATATTTAAACAAAAACACCATATCATTGATTGAAGAGGGATTCTTTTCCCCAATGCATGTTTTTGTCTGCTTTATCAAAGATTAGGTTACCATATGCAGATGGTTTCATCTCTGGAATCTCAGTCCTGTTCCAAAGATCGATGCCTGTGTTGTTGTGCCAGTCACAGGATGATTTCATTATTATTGCTTTATAGTACAGCTTGAAGTCAGGAAGGCTGATGCCTCCGACTCTGTTCTTCGTACTTAAGATTGCTTTGGCTATATGAGGTCTTTTTTGGTTCCATACAAAGCGAAGAATTAGTTTTTCAGGATGTGTAAAGAATGATGATGGTACTTTGATGGGGATGGTATTTATTCTGTAGATCACTTTAGGTAATATTGACATTTTAACGATATTGATTCTACTAATCCATGAACAAGGTAGATTTTTCCATCTGTTTCCATCTTCTACAATTTGTTTTCTTAGCGTTTTGTAATTCTCTTCGTATAAGTCTTTCGTATCTTTAATTAGATATATTCCTAGATATTTAATTTTCTTTGGGGCTATAGTAAAAGGTATTACATTTTTGAGTTTCGGCTTGACTGTTATTGGCATATATGGATGCCTCTGATTTGTGTATATTGATTTGCAATGAAATATTACTCAATTGTAAGAAACGACAGTGAGCTAGCACCACTTATATTATCCTGGATTAAGCTTAAGTCCATTATCCAAAGTGAGGTGACAGAAGATCAGAAAAACGGGCTTCACATGTACTCACCATCAAATTGGTACTGACTGATTAACACTATGGTGCTCAAATGGTGGTGGTGTTCATCAGGGATTCGAGGGTTTGGGGGGTTAGACCCACATGCAAGGGATGTGGTGAGCATTGTGGAGGGGAAGGGCATACCTCTAACCCTTGCTAGGGAGAGGCGAAGATATAAAATGCAACCAAAATGTTTGCACTCTCATATTTCTGAGAAATAAATAAATAAATAAATAAGTAAACACCATATCAAAGAGCATAAAGCATCAAATGCCAGTTGAATTAAGAAAACATGTGTACTACTTCTATTCATAGGGCATAAGACATTATGAACTAAATTGAAGAAAGACCTAAATAAGTGGAAATGCTACATTAAGCATTTGAAGATTATTTTTTAAAATGTTCATTTTTCTTAAATGAAACTTCACAGTCAACCCAATACCATGAGAATCGCAAGAGTTTCTTTCAGGGACACCTGACAAGCTGACTACAAACTTCACTCGGAAACTCCAAGGACTAAGAAGAGCCAAGACACGGTGGGAGAGCATGGAGGGAGGACTTGTTTGACAGGATCTCCAGGCTAATTATAGAGCCTCTGCAATTAAGGGAGTTTGGCGAAGACAGAAGGACAGATCAATATGCAGGTGGAACAGAATAAAGAGGGTAGGAAAACACTCAGGCACACAGAACTGATGTGGAGCAGCAGAGACGCATGAGAACAACACAGGAAAGTAGCTTTCTCAGTAGCTGATTCTGGGACAATCGGATATTCACCCTGGAACTAGAAAAGAACTTGACCCTTACTTCACAGCAAACACGCACACACGTAGAAACCATTACCAGATGGACTATAAGCCCAAAAGTAAAAGGAGAAAACAATACACTTTTTGAAGACAATATTGGGAACTGTCTTCGTGTCCTTGAGTAAAGGACAGTCATGTGACTTGGGGCAGATCATTTACTCACCAAGTGGCAATAGTGACTTTTGCTTTCATTCGTGTATCCCTGGGCTTTCCCATGTGCCGTCCTTGGTGTGCACCTGCCCCTCCCCTACACCGGTTGATTCAATTCAGGGCTGCATATTCAGGTGTCATGTTGTGAGCAGCAAGGACACTGACAACATGCCAACACCGCCAACAGAAACGGTGCCTAATGCATGAAGCGGAGTGCCTGGGATGGGGGCCTGGGAGGCTGCAGTCATTGCCCTGGGGGAGCATGGGGCTGGCACCTGTCTCTGGGCAGGTAGCTGGCCTCCCAGCTTGAGCAGCCGTCTTACAGGTGGAGCAGCAGCCCCGTCTACATAGGGTACGTTCTAGACGCCCAGGACGAACGTGGGGACTGGGAGATGCAGGGAGCTGTCCGTACCTGGCCCGTGTCCCTGCCAGGCTCATTTCTCTGCTGTTCAAGGGGACAGCTCCCTGACCCTGAGGGCTTGGCCGGCTTGCCTGCCACCTTTGCGAACTGCAGGTCACCCAACCCAGGAAGTTCTCTTGCTGCTTGTCCCTCAGGACACAAAGGCAGCCATCCTTGGCTCACGTCAGCCCCGGCCCTGGGATGGGGCACCCCAGCAGGTCCGGAGCTTACCTGGGGCCACCTGGGAGAGGAGCAGGCAGAGCGCCACCAGCAGAAGGCAGGGTGATCGCATGGTGGCGGGCAGGCTGGACCCGGGATCTCAGAGAGGAGGTGAGGCTTCCCCGGAGGCTAAGCTGACACAGGCGTCCAGAGGCCGGAGTGTCCCGTATTTATAGGGCTGGAAGACTGCACAACTTCACAGACAGAGCTGCCAGGAAGTGTCGCAATCCCGAGTGAACTTCTCATAACTAACCCTCCCGTCGTTCGCCCTGAGTAGTGTGCCAGTCATGTGGCTCCTGGTCTCTGTCTGGCTGCAGCTGGGTTTACTTTTCAGCATGGGGACCTGAGTCCACTCCTCCTGCCAGGTCTGTTTGGTGTCCGAGGCTGGGCAGTCTGATGGGTTTCTCAGGAAAGGCCACTCATGTGTTAACCACTCCCATGGAGGAGATGACATGGGTTGGCTCTGGGCAGGGGTTGCTGGCTCCAAGGAGGTGCCTGTCTCTTTGGTTTGTGTCCCTGCAAGACGACCCCAGCTTCACCTTTCCCTTATCACAGCCATCCTGGTTGTACTCCAGCTAACCTCAGGGATGACGTTCGCTTTTGAGGCCAAGGCTGCTTTCTCTGCCCTCTCCTTGTGCTGCACTTTCTCTCGGAGTGACCAGCTGTTCTCTTTCCAGCTAGACGAGTGTTCCCGGGAAGTGTCCAGCTGTGGCTCCCCAGAAAGTGAGCCCCTAATGTGACCCCTGGTGGTGGGGACCTGGGTTCCAGACAGGCTGTCCCTGCTGAGCGGCAGCTGTCCAACTGGGCTATTGTGTCAGCTATTCTCTAAGGATCCCTCAGGTTGCCCTTGGTCCTAAAGATTTAAACAAGTATTTCATTTGTCAGTGATTTTCTTTGCAATTCTCTGAGCAGCTCTCCTGACGTCTCAGGCAGGGGCTGACTTGCAAGCAGCCGGGGCTGGCTCTGGCCCACCAGGCAAGAGAGGAGCTGCTTAAGAGGAGACTGGCAGGTCATGGAACCATCTGGGTGCTAGAGAACCCATCTGGGGACTCAGCTTCCAGGAACTTTGTCCAGCCCAGGTCACTGAGCTGGTCTAGGGAAGACCCTGTTCTGCAGCCACTGTGCATGGGACACCCGGAACAGACTTACATCTATCCACTCCTGCCCCCAGTGCCATCCCTTGTGCATCAGAACATGCAACTTCTAGATACTTCCACTGCTAGAGATACACAGAGAGGGAGACAAAGGAAGAACGAGACAGAGACAGAGACAGAGAAAGACAGAGAGAGAGAGAGAGAGACAAAAGTGCTCAGTATCCCACCAGCTGTGGGACCATGTTGGACGCTGTGTCTGTTTGGCAGAGCCTCGGTCATGGGACCAGCTGCAAGGGACTCTGGGAAAGCAAGTGCCTCTCACAGACTCTAAAATTGGAGAGTTTCCTCAAAATCAAGGAGTATAATGTGTTGGGTGAACAAAACATATCTCGAGATGACTATGTTCAAAGTCATTAACTCTTTCATGCGCTGAGAGAAGCTCATTCATTCATGCCCATTATGCGCTGGCAAATCTGTTGTTGGCTTGGGCTGCAGCAAGGACAAAGCTCACGGTGGCTTCCTCCAAGGTCACTGGGGGCTGAGTAGCAGACAAGTGGAGGGACGCAGCTCCCCTTGTGCTGGGATCACGGGCGGCAGGGAGAGCCCAACCTGGGGGCTCTGGAAGGCTCCTGCCCAGCCCCAGGAGGTGAGGAGTCCTCCAGACCTTAGGCCTTCACCAGCGTCTTCATGGTGGGACCCTGCTAGCTCGTTCATGGGGACAGTTGACGGAGTGTGCTTGCGAGGAGTGGTTAGACAGCCCCAACTCAGGCACTCCCCAGAAAGTCAGTTTCGGCCGCGCAGGTTGGAGCTGGCCGTGGGTTCGTGTTGATGTGTGAGTCAGGAAAGTGGCCCTCACCAGACATAGAATTGGGTTATGGAGCCTCCAGAACCGTGAGAAAGAAATGATTCCTATAAAACTACCCGGTCTATGGCATTTTCGTTAGAACAGTCTAAAGGCACTAAGACACTACCCAACCCACTTCCCCTCTTACTTCCCAATTGTGAGTCTTTTATTGGTTTCATGCACACCTTTATGTTATACGCTTGTACATCCATTTCTTATGCAACAACTTGAGAAACATCCCTGATCTCTCACCAGTGTATGACAAGACAGCACCCCCGCACCCCTGTAATTCTGCAATTCTCTCTTCTTCCCTGTCCCCCTTCCAACCGCCACCCGTGATGCTTTCATAGTTCCACACCCGTAACCATCACGTTCTAATCTGTAACCATAACAACATCTCTGGGCATCGCCTGCGATCGATCCTGACGGTTGAAAAGTAAGAAATAGTTTTATATTTGCACCACGACTTTGTTGTTGAGATGCTCTGCTGAGGCTTTTCCATGTCCTTTTTTTGGGATTATGTTCTCATTTTGACACACTTTTGCAGCTCTTTAATCATACACCGGAACACCCGGGGTCCCCGCCACGCCCAGTTAGCTCAGTTGGAATCTGGTCTTTTGCTCCCATTGGCTCTACTTGTCCCCTAGGTCTGAGCAGGTATCCTCAGGGGACTTCACCTGTCATCAGTCTTGGGTTAGAGACTATTGCCGGGCCCGTGTCTAGTAGGTAGGGCAACGTCTGCCATGATAACACATGAGCCATCAAAGCTCAAAGACTGAACCCAGAAGTTGTTCTCTTGCTGATACATTAGTTTACTAAGGGTCTCTCTGGGTAGTAAGTGACATTTCTCTGGTCAGTATTCAGTGCTCGCGCTTTGCCCACATACGGTTCTGAATCCTCATGGATGCTCAGTCGCATGTGCTGCATCATCAACCTCACGTGGCCTCTGCCTGCCCCACGTGCTGGTTTGGTGGCGAAATGGAGGGGACTCGGCACTGCTCCGGCCCTAACTCCTTCCCCTGCCCCAGGCTGGCTCTGCGGTCCGGCCTGTCCATGCCCCGCAGCCTCACCCCTACCTTCCAACCCTTTCCAGGGAGACACAAAGTTCCATTTGCTCTGAAGGAAGCACGCTTCAGAACAGTGTGCTTCTTTTATTAAAAGAATGGTTCCAGATAGTTCCCTCGGCAGCTTTGCTGGTTCTCCGGGTCCCACCCATCTCACTTGCAGCAGTAGCCAGTTCCGAAGTTACAGCTGTCTATGTACGTGGCGGAAAGCCAACAAGAGTAATAGAAACAGGTGCCTCCCTTCTGGTGACACCTATAAGTGTCAATTTCTGACGGGAAGACAAAGCTGTCACCTGCAAAGAGGGAAGGAAGACACGTCAGACTCATGGCCGGCCGCCACAACCACGGAGAACATTTGGTGAAAGTAGGACAAGCAATTCTGCAAAGCCCGTGAGTGAGGAGTTTTCTCTTCCAAGAAATTTGCATGCGATCGGTCTCAGGGGCTGGGAAGGGATTGAGGTGTCTGAAGCGCTCGCTCAGTCCATGGGCTGCGTCCAAACACAAGCCACGGCTGCCCAGCAGGCTTCTGAGTCAGGTGTTCTCTTGT
>VBSM01001927.1:3804445-3818302 GCA_008086735.1 Cheirogaleus medius
TGAAATTTCAGCTGACACCCCAGGAGCTGGGGAAGGAGAGGTGTCCTTCTGGCTAAAGTGCCAGTGCCCTGAGATGGGGTCAGCCTGGCCCACGAACTGGTTAGGTACAATAGGGAGAGTGAGTTCAAAGACCTTGGAACTTCAAGTCAATGGCAGGTGCAGGACACCAAAAAGGCTGCCTAGGCGGCACACCCCAGTCTCAGGGCATGACCTTCACCTTCTCTACAAGGTGGAAGAGCTGGCACCATTTCCTTGTCAGACACAGTCCCACTCTGTCCTCCTTCAGGTCTGGGTTGTGTTTGTCCAGCTGGGCAGGGTCTCAGTGGGGTGCCTGGAACCCTGGGCTGTGTCCCCACACAGGCAGACCCTCCATCTGGGGCTGTGAACTGCTCAGAATCGTCACGGAGTGGACTTGGGGGACACCGGCTCCCTTCCCTTGGGTCTGGGAATTTACTGTTGGTGTTGGTGATCACAGCAGTGTCTGGGACCTTGATAGTGTTTTTGATGAGAATGATGATTAACCGGACTTGAAACACTGTCCCTTTCATTACAAACTGTGGTTTCTCTATCATGCTTGGACTCTTTCAGGCATCCCGTTAGTAACTGCCCTCAATAGCCAAGATGTGAGGAGATACATTCTTTTCCTGGACATGTGTTGTGGAATCCAAACTAGAACCACCTGATGCAGAGGAGATTTAGAGGCTCACATGGATCTGCTCTGCCGATTTCGTGGTCAGAGCCACAGAGGCCATTTACAGAACATGTTGGTCGAGTTCTCAAGGGTCCCTGAGTGTCTGGGGCAGAGAAAAACACAACAGACAGGAGGAAGAGTCACAGCCTACCTAGGCATCAGACTGGCCCACAGAGACACCAGGTTTGGGCGTTGAGTGTGTCGTGCTGCACGGGAGGAGGAGGACAAGCTCATATGGACACAAACCCCAAATGCGGAGCGTATGTTGGGGTGGGCAGTGGCAGACACAGCAGCAGAGGGATCTCCGGGTGTCCCGGCACATACTCTGAGGACCTGAGAGGGCTCCTGCCGCTGTCTCTTCTCCAGACCCACGTTCCTGCCTCTTCCTCACAGATGTGCACGACTATTTGGGTATCAGAACCTCAGCACCTGCAGCACCAACAGGGACTCAGATTTCTGGAGAAATGCTCTCCTTCACCTCGCTTATCCCGCTACCCTCGGAGGCTATATTTTACAGGCAGAATCAGTTTCTCTGCAGTTAAGGCACCTAGGAGAGTGCATATGACAGAGAGTTCACGAATTGGGCATGTGCATTTTGTGTGTGTGAAAACCCACTTCATGTATATGAAATCCTGATGTTGGTCGCCATGGCTGGATAACGTTGATAAGGAGATGTTGTCGGGCAGGGCTCCTGTGCTTTCTGTTCCACTCCTCATGCGTTTGTTAATTACCTGTCACAGTGTTTATTACAGGTGTTTCCATGGTGCTGATGCAACCCCAGACCTTCAAAGAGAAATATGTGATCGGGGTCTTTTCATTAAAATTCCAACACTTGGGGAAACAGGGTGTGATATCCCCTTGGAATTAGTGATGCTACAACTGTTTGCACTTTAGTCTAATGACGATTGTTTTCCTAAGGCATGGGAGGTGTCTTTGGGAGCTGGTCCACTCTAAATGGGTCACAGTGAAAAGACAGAGAAGTACGTCAGGGATCAGCAGCATCCCATCAGCTTTCAGATCAACTTGTGTCTCAAGCCACTTTTTCTCACTGAAATTCTTAGTAATTGAAGGTTTCTTGCTCAAAAAGTGTGATTTAAGATTCTGGTACTTGCATTCCAAAGTGTCCTGACTCACACACATATCAAACATTACAGACATGCAAACACAGGTATCTTGCAACAGGGACTTTATTTGGGATGGGGAAAGCAAATTGAGGACAAGGTAGAGAGTGACACCATCGTCGATTAGCTCTCCAGGCACAGCATCAGCCCCTTTTCTGCTCTTCTCCACAATCAGCGAAAGAAGGTGCAGCAATTTAAGGGACTTAGAAAGTTCCTGGGACACAATCCTCGCACAGTTTCCCCAGGAAAACAAAATGGTCTGCAGGTGCAGCGCAAGCTCCTCGCTGGGAATGAGGACACAGAGAGAGCATCAGACATTGAGTCCTGGTGTGAGCACAGATGTTTAAAGGAATTCTGGAGAAGTCACATGCTGGCTTATGTGTAATGCTGGCTACATTACAGCTGGGGTATGAACAGCCTCAATCCACAGAGATAAATACACACAGCAGAGTGGGTCACATGCAGGGATACACACACATTCTCAGTACTCGATGCTCTTCTGTGTTTCTGCCCACATCACACATGCATCTGACCACACCCCAGGAGAGTCTACAATTTGTAAAAACCCTCTACAGATACAGGCAAACCTTCTCCCTGTAAGTAAATCTACTCTTTTAATTCCACAAAGAACTAGTCAGTAGGTCTCTCTATATCTTTAGCCTAGCGCATGTCACAGGCCATCTTGGAATCTAAAGACTTCAGACAATGAAGATCTCTTACATTTATTTGAGTGGGTTGAGTGTAGATAAGAAACTAAACACCCGTCCATGTTAAATAAACTAACCTAAGTGGCATAGACCCTTGCCATGCTAATTCCAGAGCCTGTGTCCTGTCCTTCTGCTCTAGACCATGGAGCTCTGCCATGTTGGTGTCTCTCACCTGGATCTTGAGGAATGGAGTTTTCATTCCATGAGATGGAAATGGACACGTCCTGGTCCTCTGCCCCAAGAAGCTCCTGGGGTGGCATCTCTTCATCTCTCTCTTGCAGTGGCCCAGCCTGGGCCTGGAGGGTCACTAGGAAAAGGACAGCGAGGAGGGCGAGGGTCTTCATGTTGGGGTTCCCTGGAGCAAGGAGAGAAGGAGGCGAGTGTGTGGAGTGAGGAGTCAGCTGTGTTTCCAGGCTGTGGGAGGAGGCACAAAGACCAACAGGCCTCCTCTCACCCTCTCAGTCAGAGAAGGTGCGCATGTCACTGGGAGGTGAGGAAAGCTTGTGCCCCGAAGGTCCCTCAGATGTTCCTCTGTTCTCCCAGCTTCACTCTGGTATGAATCTGTACTGTAGTGTTTGTACTAGGTTGGAGCTGATGGTGGTAATGAGGACCCTGCTGTATTTTTCTGTCTCTCATCTGTTTGAATATTTACATTTTAATGTACAAGAACATAAAACACACAGGGTTTTCACTCCATAACCTCAAGGAACAAAACCTGTTATTTTCTGATGATAGGCCCTGCTACTCTCTGTAGGTCTAGACCATGGTGTCAGACCTGAATTCCAGTGGAGTAAAGAGTTAATTCAATATGAGGTTCAAGGTGCTATCACTCTCACAAAGGGCTTTGTGTAATATAGGAAGGGAAGACTGTAGCTTGGGCCAGTGTACAGAGGACAATGACCTCATTAAGCTTTGGATGAAATGAGCTCTGTGATATATAATAAGGAAGTAATTTAAGGTTAAAAACATGCTTATTATTTCCAGCTCTATTGAAGTATGAGTGGCAATTAAAAATTGTATTTGTTGAATATATACTACCTTGTGATTTGATGTATTTCAAATTTGAACCTTTATCTCACACCATATACAAAAATCATGGCAGAATACACTGAGTATCTAAACCTAAGACCTGAAAGCATAGCACTTGAAAAGGACATACAGACATAAAGCCTGTGACATTGACTTGGGCAATTATTTCCTGGATATGACACCAAAGGAACAGGCAATACAAGGAAAAATAGACAAGTAGGATTGCATGAAACAATAAACCTATGCACAGCAAAGGAAACAATCCACTGAGTGGAAAGGCAACCTAGAACATAAGACAAAATATTTGCTAATTATGAATGGGGTGAAGAGTTAATATCTGAATACATAAGAGACTCAAACAACTCAATAACAAAGAACAAGTAATCTGAATCAAAAATGGGCCAATGGCCTCAACAAACACTTCAATTAATATTATACATACATTTATCTATTGGATATATCATATCTATTATACATATAAATAAAAGATTGTTGTAAGAAGCTATTATAGTTTTTCTGAGACATGTCAAACAGGACCCATGGGTTTGAGTAAAAGTCTTTGAGTTTCACTATTAACATATCTGGTGTCAACACCAAGAGCCCAGACAGACGTGTACCAGCTGGGGATTCAACTACTGAGTCCCTCAGGGATGGCCTCACTGTCAGGGTGCAGACTGTGGACATGGCTTCTATGAGGAAATCGCAATGTGGAGGTTTAAGTTTTCTTGTTACTTACAGATCCGTAGGCTATGAGGGTGACTGGAGAGCAGGCGGCAGTCCTCTGTCCCAAGTCTCTTATAACAACGGCCACCACGCACATGCAGGAGACTTCCTTATTTAAGGGTTCCTTGGGATGAGGTTTCATAATTGGTGGAGTTATTTTCTATTGGGTACTTTCTCTTTTTCCTTCCATTTTTTTTTTTTTTTGAGAGAGGATCTCTATGTGTATCCCAGGCTGGAGTGTAGTTCTATTGGGTACTATAAACAACTCTGTCACCAGAGCAGAAAAGAAATATAGCGTGAAAGTGAAGTTAAAGCAGGGCTCCACACAGAGACGCCTTATCTATCTCGCTCATTCTTGGCGAAGCCCAGGGAGGAAGAAACTATGGTTTCTCTTAAGGCAAGTGGACCCCAGGATGACTGAGCTGTTGGCTGAGGCTGAATTACCTGGACCAAGGGAATATGAAAAGCCACCTGGAGAGCCTGGTCTACATGTCTCACTGCACGAGTCCACCGCCTCCCTTTCTGTTGTTCACGGGGTAGCACCTGTTGGCCTCTCGCTGAGTTAACAGTGCACATGCAGCATGTGATTCCCTGGAGGTAACAGACACCTCCCTGCTTGGCCAATAGTCAGCTCAATGCTGAATGAGTGTCTAGCACTATCAGTGTCAAGGAGTCATGAGATTGTTGCCTGAGACCAAATGTCTCATGTGGGGACATCAGGAGGTTTTCAAAGATGGCATAGAGATTGTTATTAGCATGTCACCTCGTGTTGTGCACAGACTGAACTCACTTTAATTCTGGGCAGGCTTAAGAGCTACTCTGTGTCCAGCAGGAGAGGGATGAACACAGGGTGGGGGATGTGCAGGCTCCACCTCATGTGGTCCCTCCTGAGGTGTTTGAGGGGAGTGCTGGGCAGCCCCGTGTGCATTATTGTGTCAGACTCCACCACATTTCTCCTCTTCATAGTGGGGATAAACGGGACCATGTGTGGGGAAAAGGGAGATATATTAATAAATTGTGCACTAGGACCTAAAATCATCACCTGGAGGCCAGGACGCTGCAGTCGGGAGAGAGGCGGAAGCGGCGCTCTGGATGGGCAGCAGGAGAGCCTGGGCACTGGGCCAGCCCTGGGACGGCCCTGGAGGGCGTTAGCAGTGAGGTTGGCCGGTGGGATTAGCCCATCTGTGTTTGCTAATCTGGGCTCATGGAGGTTGGGCCCCTCTATTTCCATAGTGACAGGGTACTTCCCCCTGGAAGATGGTATTTCAAACTGGTGGCTCCACGTCTGACTTACTCTTTATTTCATTCTGTGAGCTGCTTATTTAAGGCAGATAACATAGTGCAGGTCTGCAGTCAGCACACAGAGGCACACGCATGCCAACAACCAGTGTTACGTCTCGGCATGTTGTCCTGGTCCTTTGGAGACCTTCACACATCTCCCCACCATTCCTGTCCTTACGATTTGAATTTCTCATTGCTCAACTGGGATGGGGCAGCCAGAGCAGATCTTGATGTCCCCAGGGCGCCTGCATCCACACGGAGTCCACACGAATGTCCCTTCTCTGCCCTTCCCTTGAATTCACAGATGCTCCTGAGCATGTCAGCCTGGAACTCTATTCCATCTCGCTCTCTTGCAACCTCATTTCCTCCACATCCAGTGGAATTAGGCCCTGACCCTGCATCTCTCTTGTCCTGATACCGTTTTCTCATCCTAAAATGCTGCTCTGCCCCTTCTTTTACTTTACCCACATTTTCACATCTTGTGTGTTTCATTCTGAGAGTCACTGTGAACTATTTCCCTGACACCCCAACCACAATGCTCTCTTCTTCTTTCTAAACTCTTAGTAACTCTTGAAGCCACTTGTACCCAGGATATTGTCCTATAGTTCAGTCTTCAGTGATTTTAATTAGTTTTATTAAAGGTAGCAGTCACACCAACTGGATACATAAACTGCTTAACTTTTTAGGTTTGGACTTTCTTCTGTGCGGTTTAGTAAAAATAAGGTAATTTTTTAATATTATATGATGTTGGAAATAATTAATCAGAATTAATTTATTGATCACCTAGTATGTGTCATGAAGTCATCACTGTACCAGGATAAACAAAACATGCAGCTCCCCTCCTAGTATAAGGAGAAAAATGTGACAGCAAGTAAGTAGTTGAATGTATAGAATGTGAGCCGGGTTCAATTCTTCAGTTAAAAACAAACGGAAGAAGGGCCTTGAGGTTCCCAGGGGAACTTGTTGCAATTTACCATTGAGAAGTCAGGAAAGAGCTCAGGGACAAACTGAAATTTCAGCTGATACCTCAGGAGCTGGGGAAGGAAACAGGTGTCCTCTGGCTGAAGTGCAGGACCCCTGCGATGGGGTCAGCCTGGTCCAGGACAAGTTGAGGAACAATACAGAGAGTGAGTTCAAGGACCTTGGTACTTCAAGTCAATGGCAGGTGCAGGACACCAAGAAGGCTAACTGGGTGTCACACCCCAATCTCAGGGCATGACCTTCACCTTCTCTACAAGGTGGAAAAACTGGGACCATTTCTTTGTCAGACACAGACACACTCTGTCCTCCTTCAGGTCTGTGTTCTGTTTGCCCAGCTGGGCAGGATCTCAGCGGGGTGCCTAGACCCCTAGGCTATGTCCCCACACAGGCAGACCCTCCATCTGGGACTGAGACCTTCTCGGAATGATCACAGAGTAGACTGTGAGGACACCTGCTCCCTTTCCCTGGGTCTGGGAATTTACTGTTGGTGTTGGTGGTCACAGCACTGTCTGGGACCTTCATAGTGTTTTTGGTGAGAATGATGATTAACCTGACTTGAAACACTGTCCCTTTCATTGCAAAATGTGGTTTCTCTGTCATGCTTGGACTCTTTCGGGCATTCCATCAGTAACCGCCCTGAAAAGCCAAGACACGAGGAGATATGTTCTTTTCCTGGACATGTGTTGTGGAATCGCAAACTAGAACCACCAGATGCAGAGGAGATTTAGAGGCTCACATGGATGTGCTCTGCTGGTTTCATGGTCAGGGCCACAGAGGCCATTTACAGGACATGTTGGACGAGTTCTCAAGGGTCCCTGAGTGTCTGGGGCAGAGAAAAACACAACAGACAGGAGGAAGAGTCACAGCCCACCTAGGTGTCAGGCTGGCCCCACAGAGACACCAGGTTTGGGCAGTGAGTGTGTCCTGCTGCACGGGAGGAGGAGGACAAGCTCATATGGACACAAACCCCAAATGTGTGAGTATGTTTTGGTGGGCAGTGGCAGACAGAGCAGCAGAGGGATCTCCGGGTGTCCCAGCACATACTCTGAGGACCTGAGAGGGCTCCTGCTGCTGTCTCTTCTCCAGACCCACGTTTCTGTCTTTTACTTACAGATGTGCATAAATATTTGGGTATCGGAACCTCAGCACCTGCAGCACCAAGAGGGACTCAGATTTCTGGAGAAATGCTCTCCCTCACGTCAGTATTCCTATTACCCTTGGAAGCTGTATTTTACAGGCAGAATCAGTTTCTCTGCAAGTTTTAAGGAACCCAGGGAGTGCATGTGACAAAGAGGTCATGAATGGGTCGTGTGCATTTTGCGTGTGTGAAAACCCACATCATGTATATGAAATCATGATGTTTGTAGACGTGGCTGGATAACTTTCATAAGGAGATGTTGTCGGGCGGGGCTCCTGTGCTTTCTGTTCCACTCCTCATGCGTTTGCTAATTACCCGTTACAATCTTTACTACAGGTGTTGCCATGGAGCTAATGCAACCCCAGACCTTAAAAGGCAGATAGGTGATCAGGGTCTGTTCAATAGAACTCCAACACTTGGGGAAACAGGGTGTGGGTCTCCTCGGAATTAGTGATGCTACGACTGTGTGCACTTAGTCTGACAGGGATTGTTCTCCTCACACATGGGAGGTGTCTTTGGGAGCAAATCCACTCTATATGGTTCACAGTGAAAAGACAGAGAAGTAGGTCAGGGATCAGGGCTTCATATCAGCTTTCATATCAAGTGTCTCAAGCCACAGTTTCTCACTGAAATTCTTAGAAATTAAAACCATTTCTTGCTCAAAAAGTGTGATATAAAATTCTGGTACTTGCATTCCAAAGTGTCCTGACTCACACACATATCAAACATTACCGTTTGATTACATATCAAACAAACACAGGTGTCTTGCAACAAGGACTTTATTTGGGATGGGGAAAGCAAATTGAGGACAAGGTAGAGGAGTGACAGCAAGATCATTTGGCTCTCCAAGCACAGTATGTAGCCCCTTTTCCCCTATTCTCCACAATCAGGGGCGGCGGCGGGGGCAGCATCGGAGGGCAGGCCGACCAAGGAAAGAACAGGTCCCTCTGACACGTTCCCAAGAAGCGCAGAATGAGAAGCAATTGCAGCGCAGGCTCTTTGCTAGGAATGTGAACACAGAGAGAGCATCAGAAATTGAGTCCTAGGATTAACAGTGATGATTAAGGGAATTCTGGAGAAGTCACATGCTGGCTTATGTGTAATGCTGGCTATATTACAGCTGGGGATATGAACAGCCTCAATCTACAAGAATAAATACACACAGAGGAGTGTGTCACATGCATGGTTACTCTTACATTCTCAGTAGTTGTTACTCTTCTGTGTTTTTGTCCACATCACACATGCCTCTGACCACATGCCAGGTCAGTCTACAATTTCTAAAAGCTCCTCTATAAATAGAGTGAAATCTTCTCCCTGTAGGTTAATCCACTCTTTTAAATACATAAAGAACTAGTCAGTAGGTCTCTCTGTATCTTTAACTCAGCACATGTCACAGGCCATCTTGGAATCAAAAGACTTCGGAGAAAGATCTCTTAAATGTATTTGGGTTTGTGTGTTGAAAGTATAGATAACAAACTCAACTCCAGCCACCCATGTTAAATAAAGTCACCTAAGTGTCCTGGACTCTTGTAGACCTCATTCCAGAGCCTGTCTCCTGTCCTTCTGCTCTAGACCTTGGAGCTCTGCCATGTTGGTGTCTCTCACCTGGAGCTTGAGGAATGGAGTTTTCATTCCATGCAATGGAAATGGACATGTCCCGGTCCCCTGCCCCAGTCAGCTCCTGGGGTAGGATCTCCTCATCTCTGTCTTGCAGTGGCCCAGCCTGGGCCTGGAGGGTCACCAGGAGAAGGGTAGTGAGGAGAGCATGGGTCCTCATTCTGGGGTCCCCTGGAGCAGGGAGAGAAGGAGGCGACTGTGTGGAGTGAGGAGTCAGCTGTGTTTAAAGGGCTGCGGGAAGAGACGCAGAGACCAACAAGCCTCCTCTCACCCTCTCAGTCAGAGAAGGTGCGCATGTCGCTGGGGGATGAGGAAAGCCTGTGCCCCAAGGTCCCTCAGATGTTCCTCTGTTCTCCCAGCTTCACTCTGGTATGAATCTGTACTGTAGTGTTTGTACTAGGTTGGAGCTGATGGTGGTAATGAGGACCCTGCTGTATTTTTCTGTTTCTCATCTGTTTGAATATTTACATTTTAATGTGCAAGAACTTAAAACAAACAGGACTTTCATTCCATTACCCCAGGGAATAACAACCTCTTATTTTCTGATGATAGGCCCTGCTACTCTCTGTAGGTCTAGACCCTGGGGTCAGACCTGAATTCCATTGGAGTAAATAGATAATTCACTACAAGGTTCAAGGGTGTTATCACTCTCAGAAAGGGGTTTGTGTATTATAGGAAGGGGAGGCTCTACCTTGGGCCAGTGTACAGAGGACAATGACCTCATCAGGCTTTGGGTGAAATCAGCTCTGTGAGATATACATAGGGAGGTAATTTAAGGCTAAAAATATGCTTATTATTTCCAGCTCTATTGCAGCATGAGTGCAAATTAAAAACTGTATTTCTCTAATATATACTACCTTATGATTTGATGTATTTCAAATTTGAACCTTTATCTCACGCCATATACAAAAATCAACTCAGAATAGACAGAGTACCTAAACCTAAGACCTGAAAGCATAGCACTTTAAAAGGACATACAGACATAAAGCCTGTGATGCTGACTTGGGCAATTATTTCCTGGATATAACACCAAAGGAACAGGCAATATAAGGAAAAATAGACAAGTAGGATTGCATGAAACAATAAACCTATGCACACCAAAGGAAATGATCCACTGAGTGGAAAGGCAACCTAGAAAATAAGAGAAATTATTTGCAAACCATGCATGGGGTGAAGAGTTAATATCTGAATACATAAGAGACTCAAACAACTCAATAACAAAGAACAAGTAATCTGAATAAAAAATGGGCCAATGGCCTCAAAAAGACTTCTTTTAACATACATTTATTTTAACATACATTATCTTTTATACATACATTTATCTATTAGGTATGTCATACCTACTGTACATATAAATAAAAGAATGTCTTAAGAAGCTATTATAGTTTTTCTTGGACATGTAAAGCAGGACCTGTGGATTTGAGTAAAAGTCTTTGAGTTTCGCTGTTAACATAACTATAGGCAACACCAGGAGCCCAGACAGATGTGTACCAGCTGAGAATTCACCTACTGGGTCTCTCTGTGGTGGCCTCACAGTCAGCGTGCAGACTGTGGACATGGATTTAATGAGGAAATCGCAATGTGGAAGTTTACGTTTTCTTGTTACTTACAGATCCGTAGGCTACGAGGGTGACTGGAGAAAGCAGGCGGCAGTCCTCTGTCCCAAGTCTCTTCTAGCTACAGCCACCACGCACAAGCAAAAGACTTCTCTATTTAAGGGTCAATTGGGATGAGGTTTCATAATTTGATGGGGTTATTTTCTATTGGGTACTTTTCCTTTTCTTCTTCCTTTTTTTTCTTTTCTTTTATTTGAGGCAGGGTCTCGCTGTGTATTCCCGGCTGGAGCGCAGTTCTCCTGGGTACTATAAACAGCTCTGTCACCAGAGCAGAAGAGAAATTTACCTTAAAACTGGGGTTAAAACAGGGCTCCACACAGAGATGCCTTATCTATCTCGCTCATCCTTGGCGAAGCCCAGGGAGGAAGAAACTATGGTTTCTCTTAAGGCAAGTGGACCCCAGGATGCCTGAGGTGTTGGCTGAGGCTGAATTACCAGGACCAAGGGAATATGAAAAGCCACCTGGAGAGCCTGGTCTACATGTCTCACTGCACGTGTCCACCGCCTCCCTTTCTGTTGTTCACAGCGTAACACCTGTTGGCCTCTCACTGAGTTAACAGTGCACATGCAGCATGTGATTCCCTGGAGGGAACATATGCCTCTTGCTTGGCCATTAGACAGCTCAATGCTGAAGGACTGTCTAGAGCCATCAAGGTCAAGAACTCATGAGATTGTTGCCTGAGACCTAGTGTCTCATGGGGGGACATCCAGGAGGTGGCCAAAGTGGCAAAGAGATAGTTATTAGCATGTCACCTTGTGTTGTGCCCAGACTGTCCTCAGACTAATTCTGGGCAGGCTTAAGAGCCACTCTGTGTCCAGCAGGAGAGGGATGAACACAGGGTGGGGGATGTGCAGGCTCCACCTCATGTGGTTCCTCCTGGGGTGTTTGAGGGAAGTGCTCGGCAGCCCCGTGTGCATTATTGTGTCAGACTCCACCACATTTCTCGTCTTCATAGTGGGGTAAAGGGTACCATGTGTGGGGAAAAGGGAGATACATTAATAAATAGTGCACTAGAACCTAAAATCATCCCCTGGGGACCTGTTCCCTCAAAATAGCCCAAATTTGTTCATATTCTGGGCTGAGACCTTTGCCCGTGTCCTCAGACGGTGATATTGCTGGCCCTGTCACATGGTAGGACCACTCTCCTCCCCACAGTGACAGCTGACCTCACTGAAGTGGCAGTTCTCAACCAAGACAAGGCTTGAGGCTGGGGGAGACGCTTCATCCCTCACTCCATTGCTCCCACGCCCTCAAGATCGAATTCCTCCTCCCCCCACAGGAAGATGCACTGCAGGTCCTGAGAGTTGTCCTGCTCCACCCGCACTGGGGGAGCAAATCCTGTGACTGCACGGGTGGCCAGGTAGCCTCAGCAGACCTGGTGATTGCCTCTTGCATTCTGGTAAAGCTGTAAGCAGAGCATGAAACAAACATAGAGAAATAACAACAACAACAACAATGCACTGTGCATTATATAAATAGAAAAATTACACCAGACACTTTGTAGAAATGGCAAAGAGCGGTGTATTGAAGGCTGTTGCACTAGGGGCCAGGACGCTGCAGTCGGGAGAGAGGCGGAAGCGGCGCTCTGGACGGGCAGCGGGAGAGCCTGGGCGCTGGGCCAGCCCTGGGACGGCCCTGGAGGGCGTTAGGCGGGGGTTGGCCGGTGGGATTAGCCCATCTGTGTTTGCTAATCTTGGTTTAAGGAGGTTGGGCCCCTCTATTTCCACAGAGACAGGGTACTTCCCCCTGGAAGATGGTATTTCAAACTGGTGGCTCCACGTCTGACTTACTCTTTATTTCATTCTCCTTCCACGTGAGCTGCTTATTTAAGGCAGATAACATCGTGCAGGTCTGCAGACAGCACACAGGGCACACGCATGTCAACAACCAGTGTTCCGTCTTGCTAGAGTTTGTGCAAGTTGGTAGTTTGGAGACTGTCACACATATCCCCACCATCCCTGTCCTTAGGGTTTGAGCCTCTCATTGCTCAACTGAGATGGCCCAGCCACAGCGGAGCGTGATGTCCTCAGGGCGCCTGTATCCATATGGAGTCGACACGCGTATCCCATCCCGCCTCTGCCCTTCCCTTGAATTCACAGATGCTCCTGAGCATGTCAGCCTGGAACTCTATTCCATCTCGCTCTCTTGCAACCTCATTTCCTCCACATCCAGTGGAATTCGGCCCTGACCCTACATCTCTCTTGTCCTGCTATGGTTTTCTCTTCCTGAAATGTTGCTCTGCCCCTTCTTTTGATTTACCCACATTTTCACATCCTGTGTGTTTCATTCTGAGAGTCACCGTGAACCTTTTCCCTGAAACCCCAACCTCGATATTCTCTTTCCTTCTTTCTAAAGTCCTAGTAATTCATGAAGCCACCTGTACCCATGTTATTCTCCTTTATTTCAGTCTTAAGTGATTTTAATTATTTTTTTAAAAGTAGCAGTCACACAAACTAGATATATAAACTGCTTTAGGTTTTTGATTTTGCTTTCTTCTGTGCAGTTTAGTAAAAATAATGAAATTTTCTAATATTATATTATGTTAGGAATAATTAATTTAATTAGAATTAATTTACTGATCACCTACTATGTGTCATGCAGTCATCTCAGTACCAGGATGATCAAAACACACCACTCCCCTCCTAGTGTAGAGAGACAAATGTTACAGAAAGTAAATAGTCGAATGTATAAAATATGAGATGGATTCAAATTCTACAGTTAAAAATAAAGGGAAGAAGGGCATTGAGTTTCCCAGGGGGAACTTATTGCAGTTTGCAATTGGGAAATCAGGACAGACCTCAGGGCCAAACTGAAATTGTAGCAGAGACCCCAGGAGCTGGCGAGGGAGACAGGTGCATTTCTGGGTGAGGCGCAGATGCCCAGAGATGGGGTCAGGCTCAGAACATGGTTAGGAGCTGTAAGGAAAACATGCACAGTTAGGAACAATACAGA
>VBSM01001927.1:3851800-3863690 GCA_008086735.1 Cheirogaleus medius
AGCCTACGGATCTGTAAGTAACAAGAAAACTTAAACATTCACATTGGGATTTCCTCACTGAAGACATGCCCACAGTCTGCACCCTGACTGTGAGGCCACCCGAGGGACCCAGTAGGTGAATCCGCAGCTGGTGCCACCAGCTATGTTAATAGAGAAACTCAACGTGTTTTGTTCAAAACACACGGGTCCTGCTTGACATGTTTGATAGAGACTATAATAGCTGCTTAAAATATTCTTTCATTTATATGTATAATAGATATAGAATGTCTAGTAAATATATATATATATATATATACATATACATATATACATATTAGGAAAGTCTTTTCAAGTCCTTGGCCCATTTTTTATTCAGATTATTTGTTCTTTTCTATTTGGTTGTTTGAGTTCCTTATATATTGGGATATTAACACCTTATCCCATGTATGGTTTGCAAATATTTTCTCTTATTTTCTAGGTTGCCTTTTGACTCAGTTGATTGTTTTCTTTGCTGGGCATATACTTAATACTTCACGCAATCACACCAGTCTATTTTTCCTTTTATTGCCCGTTCCTTTGGTGTCCTCTTCGAGAAATAATTCTATACATCCCAATGTTAAAAGGTTTTATTCGTATTGTTCTTCTAGAAGTTTTATGTTTTCAGGTCTTATGTTTCGGTCTTTAATCTGTTCTGAGTTGATTGCTGTATATGGTGTGAGATAAAGTTCCAAATGTAAAATATATTAAATCATAAGGTGTTATACATTAGATAAACAAAATTTTATTGTCACTCATACATCAATAGAGCTGGAAATAATAAACATGTTTTCCATCTTAGATCAATTCTTTACCTAGTAATATAACTTACTGAGCTCATTTCACATATTGTCCTCTCTGCACTGGCCCCAGCAGGAGCCTGCTCTCTCTATAACCCTTCATGGGAGTGGTATTGCTCTTGGCCCTGCAGTGAATCAACTCTCTCCTACACTGGAGTTCAGGTGCAGCACCAGGGGTGGGACCTACAGACAGCAGCAGGCTCCTTGCTTGGAAATCAGAGACATTTGTTCCCTGAGGTTATGGAATGAAAGCACTGCTTAATTCCTTTTGTGAACATTAAAAAGTAATTATTTAAGCAGGTGGGAAACAGGAAAAAAAACCCCAACAGTGTCTTTATTACCACTATCAGCTCATAGAACAGACACTACAGTACAGATGCATACCAGAGTGGCAGCTGGGAGAACAGAGGAACATCTGAGAGACCTTAAGGGCAAAAACTTTCCTCCCCCCACCACCCCCCATGACATGCACACCTTCTCTCACTGAGAGGGTCAGAGGAGGCTTGTTGGTTTCTGTGCCTTCTCCCATAGACCTGGAAACACAGCTGATCCCTTGCTCCATACACTCACCTCTTGTTCTCCCTGCTCCAGGGGACCCCAGCATGAGGACCCTTGCCCTCCTCACTGCCCTTCTCCTGGTGACCCGCCAGGCCCAGGCCGGGCCACTGCAAGAGAGAGATGAGGAGATGCCACCCCAGGAGCTTCCCGGGGCAGAGGACCGGGACGTGTCCATTTCCATCACATGGAATGAAAACTCCATTCCTCAAGCTCCAGGTGAGAGACACAAACATGGCAGAGCTCCAAGGTCTAGAGCACAGGGACAGGAGACAGGCTCTGGAATGAGGTCTGCAAGGGTCTATGCCACTTAGGTGACTTTATTTAACATCGACGGGGGTTGAGTTTCTTATCTACACATTCAACACACAGACCCAAATAAATGTAAGAGATCTTCTTTCTACAAAGTCTTTTGATTTACCTGTGACGTGTACTAGGTTAAAGATATAGAGACCTACTGATTCATTCTTTGTGGATTCAAAAGCGTAGATTTACTTACAGGGAGAAGATTTGACTCTATTTACAGAGGAATTATTAGAAATTGTAGTCTGGCTTGGGGTGTGGTCAGATGCATGTGTGATGTGGACAAAAAAACAGAAGAGTAAAGACTACTGAGAATGTGTGTGTAACCCTGTGTGTGACCCACTCTGCTGTGTGTATTTATTCCTGTTGATTGAGGCTGTTCATACCCCAAGCTATAATGTAGCCAGCATTTCACATAAGCCAGCATGTGACTTCTCCAGAATTCCCTTAATCATCACTGCTGACCCGGGACTCAATTTCCGATGTTCTGTGTCCACATGTTTAGCGAGGAGCATGGCCTGTGCTTGCCGAAGACCAGCTTGCATTGAGGGGGAAACTCGCCTTGGGACCTGCCACTTCGGTAACGAAGTCTTTGTATTTTGCTGCTGAGTGTGGAGAAGAGAGAAAAATCAGTCCCTAATTTGCTTGGAGACCTCCAGGGCATTGCTGTCACTCCTCTACCTTGTCCTCAATTTCCTTTCCTGGTCTGAAATAAAGTCCTTGTGCAAAGACTTCTGTGTTTGCACCTCTTTTGCATACGATACATGGCTGGTCAAGACATATTAGAATCCAGGTATCAAAACAGTAAATCAAGCTCTTTGAACAAAATACAGCTTCAAATTCAAGGAATTTCAAGGGGGAACTGTGGGTTCAGACACACGTTGATATGGAAGCACAAATGATGCTGCTGATATCTGTATCTCCTCTGTCGTTTCATGGTGACGTCTTTAGAGTGGATTCATCTCAAAGACACCTCCCATGTTTTAGGCAAACAATCATCATCAGATTAAAATGCACACTGTCATAGCACCAGTAATTCTGAGGGAAAGCACACCCTGTTTCCCCAAGTGTTGGAGTTTTATTGAACAGGCCCAGGTCACATATCTGTCTTTTAAGGTCTGGGTTATATGAGCTCCACTGAAACAACTTAAAGTGGGAAGAAACGCATGATGAGTAGAACAAAAGCACAAAAACGCCTTACTAGGATTACTCATTATCAATATTATCCAGCCATAAACACTAAAATCTGGATTTCACATACATAAAGTGGGTCGTCACACACATAAAATGCACACAAATAATTCTTCAATTGCACTTTGCGACATGCACTCTCTTGGGTTTCCTTAAAATTGCAGAAAAGCCGATTCTGCCTGTAATATACAGCTTCCCAGGCGTACCAGGAAAAGCGAGGTGAGGAAGAACATTTCACCAGGAACCCGAATCCCCGTTGGTGCCGCAGGAGCTGAGGGTCTGACACCCAGATTTTGTGCATGTTGGAGAGTGAAGACAGGAGACCAGGGCTCTGGAAGGAACAGCAACAAGAGCCCTCTTAGATCCTCAGAGCATGTGCTGGGATGGCCCGTATCTGTCCCTGCTGCTCTGTCTCCAACTGCCCACCCCAATACACACCACATTTGGGGTTTGAGTTCTTCCTGAGCTTGTCTTTCTCTCTTCCAAGAGGACATGCTCACTGCCCACACCTGGGGTCTCCATGGGGCCAGTCTGCCATCTAGGTGGGCTGTGGTGTGACTCCTCCTCCTGGCTCTCGTCTCTTTCTCTCCCCCAGACACTCACTGACCCTTGAACACTCGTCCAGTGTGTCCCGCAAACAGCCTTCCAGGCCCTGAGCACAGAGCCCCGGGGAGGAGTCCAGTGTCAGCCTCTGCATCGACTCTGCACCCAGCAGTTTCGGCTTGTGATTCCACAGCACACGTGTGAAAATAAAACTGTCCCTGTACAAGACATGGCCACTCCCATCAGTGTGGACACTGGGACAGTGCCCCAAGGAGTCCAAAAGTGACAGAGAGACCACAGTTTGCAAAGAAAGAGGATAGGGGTAAAGTGGGAATATTTACCACGTTTGACTCAATCTGAAGGGCCCAGACACTGCTGAGACCACCAACACCACCAGCAACTGCCCGGCCCCAGGGGAAGGGAGCAGGTGTCCTCCACGTCCACTCCATGCTGACTCTGAGCAGGTCTCAGCCCCAGACGCAGGGTCTGCCTGTCTGAAGATGCAGCCCAAGGGTCCAGGCACCCCGCTGAGACCCTGTCCAGCTCGGGAAACACAACACAGACCTCAGGGAGGACAGAGTGGGTCTGTGTCTGACAAAGAAGTGGTCCCAGCTGCTCCCCTTTGTGTAACATATTGGGATCAGGGTGTCAAGGCCAGGCACCTTCCTGTACCTGCCACTGACATGAAGTCATGAAACCCCTGAACTAACAGTATCATCCTAACTGTGCCCTGGGCCAGGCTGACACCATCTCAGGGCATCTGCACTTCACCCAGAAGGACGCCTGGCTTCCTCCCCCCAGCTCCTGGGGTCTTGGCTACAATTTCACTTTGTCCCTGTGGCCTTTCCTGATTTCTCAACTGAAAATTGCAGCCAGTTTCCCCTGGGGACCTCCAGCCCCCATCTTCCCTTTACTTCCAACTGTAGAATTTCAACGCGTCTCATGCTCTATACATTTGACTGTTTACTTTCTGTAACATCTGTCTCCCTACACAAGGAGGGAGCTGCATGCTTTGTTCATCCTTTTACCACATTGTCTAGATTACTGCCTTGCACAGGTGATCAGTAAATCAATTCTGATTCAATTGATTAATGATACCAAACATCACATAATGGCGGAAAATTGTATTATTATTACTAAACTGTACCTAAAATACCTAAAACCTACAGAGGTAAAGCAGTCCCGGTATCTAAGTCATGTGACAGCCACCTTTAAAAAAAACCGATAAAAATCATCGGAGACTATGTCATTGGAGAACATCACGGGTACAGTGTAGCTTCATGAAGCATTGGGACTTTAAAAAGAAGAAGCCACTATGGATGCAGCGGCAAGGAAGCATTACATGGTGAATTTCAAGTTTAAACACAAAAATGTTTATAAGTTGCACGCAGTGAAAGAAGGAACAGAGCAGTCATTTTGGTAGAAAGAACGGTATCAGGGCAGGAGATATGCAGGGCGAGAATCTAATGCCAGGGATTTAGAGAAACTGATGTCGCCAGAGGGAAAGATGGAATAGAATTCCGGGCTGATATGCTCAGAGGCATCTCTCCATTTAAGGGGAAGGGGCAAATGAGAGATGGAACATCCTTTTTCACTCAGGGTCCACAAAGGCTGGCTGGCAGCATCACATTTGGCTTTTGCTACTGCAGTCTAGGTTGGGCAATGAGAGACGCAAACCCTACGACAGAGATAGGGGAGACGTGTGAAGGTCACCAGACATCCAAGGCAACT
The DNA here is from genome assembly GCA_008086735.1 of Cheirogaleus medius. Lineage (NCBI taxonomy): Eukaryota > Metazoa > Chordata > Mammalia > Primates > Cheirogaleidae > Cheirogaleus > Cheirogaleus medius. The sequence continues at coordinate 3,856,939 of VBSM01001927.1, forward strand.
CACTCAGCCTCGAGCAACGCCCAACACTGATGACTCAAATGCACATCCTCTCTGTTTACCGAAGACCTACAAGACATTTTCTACCTTAAATAAGCAGCTCATGCGGTGGGCCAAGAAAATAAAGAATAAGTCCGACGTGGGAATGCGATTATCCACAGAGATGCACCCCTGTCCCACCTTGAGGTGCCCGTGATGTGGCTTTGAAGCCACACAGACCTTGGGCAGATGGAGGGGCGAAAATAAGATCTGAACTCCGGTTCGGAATTCTTGGATTCACTCAACAGCTGTGTCTCCACGACGTTGCTCCCGTTCCCAAGTCCCCGCGTTCAAAATGACGAGGTGTTTCTGTGACATCTCCAGGAAACATCCCAGCCCCAATTTCCATTCCCAACTCCTTTGCTGTCCCCTGTCCTGCCGTCTGCACGACCCACGCGTGGTCCTGTTCGAAGTGTCTCACCCTTTTCCTCCTTCACACTGTTCTCCACTCTTGGAATCTGTGGTCTGACCTCTCTCTCGTCCCAGTCCTGTTCTTCCTTCAAGGAGGACATGAAACCTTGACCGCTCCACCGTGTCACTTGACCGGAGTCACACACTAACGTCATGGTCTTTCATCCACACGAGCTTCCCAAAGCCATAAACTGCTGGAGTCGTTTGAAAGTAGAGTTGAGACCTGGGTTCCAGTCTAGCTCTCTTGAATGCTTTCCTTTTACCCCTGAATGCAACACTCAAATCCTACGGAGTTCAGTCTCGTCTCCTGTAAAGTGAGAACACGAGTGTGTCCCGGCCACTCACGGTGGGAGGAAGACATCCTTGTGTGACTGCGTAGAAGTGGCATTAAATGGATACCTGCTGTATGCCAGGAAGTCTTCTCAGGATATATGAGAGCATTTACTGTACTCATATGAACTGATATTGATTGATTACCAAGAACTTTTCATCCAACATGATAAATAATTTCCACGTTAACTCTACTATGTACCTACTGTCATTAACCAATTTTTTTACAGGTGGGAAAAGAAATATTTTTTTTTTTTTTTCTGAGACAGAGTCTCACTCTGTTGCCTGGGCTAGAGTGCCATGGCTTCAGCCTCGCTCACAGCAACCTCAAACTCCTGGGCTCAAGAGATCCTCCTGCCTCAGCCTCCCGAGTAGCTGGGACTACAGGCACGCGCCACTGCGCCCAGCTAATTTTTTCTATTTTTAGTTGTTTGGCTAATTTCTTTCTATTTTTATAATAGAGACGATGTCTCGCTCTTGCTCAGGCTGGTCTCGAACTCCTGAGCTCAAGCAATCCTCCCGCCTCGGCCTCCCAAAGTGCTAGGATTACAGGTGTGGGAAAATGAATCTTAAACAGGTTAATTCCCTTACTCAAAGTCAAAAAAGATTAAGCAACAAGGCTGATGGCAAATCCCATATATTTGACCACTACTTTATTCCCTCCTCTAAGTTTTCTGAAATCTAGAGTGCTAGATGCTGCAAGCGGTGACAGTTATTTGGTAATTCTGAGGCCGGAGCTTGACAGACGCTGACAGTCAGCACATTTGTTAAGTGAGGCTCATCCGTGGGTACCACAGCCTCCCCTTGGGGTATGCTTTTGTAAATCCACTTGTGGGAGTTGATGTGAGGCTTTGTGCCTTTATCACACAGTGTGGACAGGGACGATCCACGGGTCATCTGCCCCTTCTCCGTGAATTGACAGAGCACATCAGCTTGCATTCTATGTATGCCATCCTTGTCTCTAACATCAGTCCCTCCAAATTCAGCAGAGTTAGACCTTATCCGCGCATAGTTCTTGTCCTGAAACCACTTTCTCTACGTAAAATGATGCTGTGTCCCTTCCTTGAATGTATCCAAACTTTAAACATCTTATATGTTGCATTTTAAGATTCACCATAAAATCCACTCCAGCCACTTTCTACTTTCTAAAGTCCTAGAACTTTTCCTATTTTACCCATGATATTCTCCTATAATATAGAATTCAATGATTTTTGTTAATATTCTACAGGTAGCTGTCACATGAAGTAGACACATGGACTGCTTTGCCTCTGTATGTGTCAGAAGTTTTCTGTGCAGTTCAGTAATAATAATGTAATTTTCTGTCTTTTGATGTATGACATAATTAATCAATTGAATGAAAATGAAATTATTGATCACCTAATATGTGTTAGGCAATTATCTTGGCACTGTGGTACAAGGACAAGGACAGCCTGCAGCTTACCTCATAGAGTATGCAGACAAATGTTACAGAAAGCAAGTAGTCAAATGTATAGAATGTGAAATGGTTTGAAATTTTACAGTTACAAATTGAGACAAGAAGGGGCATTGAGGTTTCCTGGGGGAACTGCTTGCAATTTGCAATTGAGAAATCAGGAAAAACCTCAGGGACAAACTGAAATTTTAGCCCAGACCTTGGGAGCTGGGTGAGGGAGCCAGATGTCCTTCTGGGAGAACTGCACATGTCCTGAGATAGGAACATCCTGGCCAGGGAAACAGTTAGAAAAAAATACAAACATTTAGTTCAGGCACCTCAAGACTTCAAGTTCTTGGCAGATGCAGGAAGTCAAAGAAGGCTGCCTGGCTGTCACACCCCAAATCAAAATATTTGACCTTGACCTTCTACAGAGAGGGAAGAGCTGAGACCATTTCCTTGTCAAACACAGACCCACTCTGTCCTCCTTCAGGTCTGGGTTGTGTTTGCCCAGCTGGGCAGGGTCTCACTTAGGTGCCTAGACCCCTGGGCTGTGTCTCCGCACAGGCAGACCCTCCATCTGGGGCTGAGACCTGCTCAGAATCCTCACAGAGTGGACTTGGAGGACACTTGCTCCCTTTCCCTGGGTCTGGGAATTTACTGTTGGTGTTGGTGGTCATGGCAGTGTCTGGGACCTTCATAGTGTTTTTGGTGAGAATGATGATTAACCCGACTTGAAACACTGTCCCTTTCATTACAAACTGTGGTTTCTCTGTCATGCTGGGACTCTTTGGGGTATTCCATCAGTAAACGCCCTGAGTAGCCAAGACGTGAGGAGATATGTTCTTTTTCTGGACATGTGTTGTGGAATCGCAAACTAGAACCACCAGACGCAGATGATATTTAGAGGCTCACACGGATCTGCTCTGCAGGTTTTGTGGTCAGGGCCACAAAGGCCATTTACAGGACATGTTGGACGAGTTCTCAAGGGTCCCTGAGTGTCTGGGGCAGAGAAAAACACAACAGACAGGAGGAAGAGTCACAGCCCACCTCGGTGTCAGACTGGCCCACAGAGCCACCAGGTTTGGGCTGTGAGTGTGTCATGTTGCACGGGAGGAGGAGGACAAGCTCATATGGACACAAACCCCAAATGCGGAGCTTATGTTGGGGTGGACAGTGGCAGACACAGCAGCAGAGGGATTTCCAGGTGTCCCAGCACACACTCTGAGTACATGAGAGGGCTCCTGCTGCTGTCTCTTCTCCCGACCCACGTTCCTGCCTCTTCCTCACAGATGTGCACGACTATTTGGGTATCAGAACCTCAGCACCTGCAGCACCAACAGGGACTCTGGTTCCTGGAGAAATGCTCCCCCTCACCTCGCTCATCCCGCTACCCTTGGGAGCTGTATTTTACAGGCAGAATCAGTTTCTCTGCAGTTTTAAGGCACCCAGGAGAGTGCATGTGACAGAGAGTTCACAAATTGGGCATGTGCATTTTGCGTGCGTGAAAACTCACTTCATGCATATGAAATCCTGATGTTTGTAGATGTGGCTGGATAACGTTGATAAGGAGATGTTGTCGGGCGGGGCTCCTATCTTTTCTGTTATACTCCTCATAGGTCTGTTAATTACTCGTTACAATCTTTATTACAGGTGTTTCCCTGGAGCTGATGCAACCCCAGACCTGAAATGGTAGACATGTGATCAGGGACTTTTCACTAAAACTCCAACACTTGGGGAAAAGGGTGTGGAATCTCCTCAGAATTAGTGATGCTACCACTGTGTGCACTTTAGTATGATGGGGATTGTTTGCCTAACGCATGGGAGGTGTCTTTGGGAACGAATCCACTCTAAATGGGTCACAGTGAAAAGACAGAGAAGTAGGTCAGGGATCAGCAGCATCATATTAGCTTTCACATCAACTTTGGTCTCAAGACACAGTTTCTCACTGAAATTTAGTAATTGAAGGTTTCTTGCTCAAAAATTGTGATTTAAGATTCTGGTACTTGCATTCCAAGGTGTTCTGACTCACACATATATCAAACATTACAGACATGCAAACACAGGAATCTTGCAAGAAGGACTTTATTGGGGATGGGGAAAGCAAATTGAGGACAAGGTAGAGGATTATCTCTCCAAGCACTGTATGAGCCCCTTTTCCGCTGTTCTCTGCAATCAGCCACGGCAGCAATTAACATAGAGTGGAGAAAGGTTGACACAGATCCCTAGGCGACGTTCCCCAGGACGGCAGGATCTTCTGCAAATGCAGCGCAATCTCCTCGCTGGGAATGTGGGCACAGAGAGAGCATTAGAAATTGAGTCCCGGGGTCAGCACTGATGGTGAAAATAATTCTGGAGAAGGTGAAAATAATTCTGGAGAAGTCTCATGCTGGCTTATGTGAAATGCTAGCTACATTACAGCTGGGGTCTGAACAGTCTCAATCAACAGGAATAAATGCACACAGCAGAGTAGGTCACATGCAGGGTTACACACACATTCTCAGTAGTTGTTACTCTTCTGTGTTTTTGTCCACATCACACATGCATCTGACCACACCCGAGGCCAGTCTACAATTTCTCAGCGCTCTTCTATAAATAGAGTGAAATCTTGTCTCTTTAAGTAGATCTACTATTTTAAATCCATAAAGAACTAGTCAGTAGGTCTCTCTATATCTTTAACCCAGCACATGTCACAGGCCGTCTTGGAATCAAAAGACTTCGGAGAAAGAAAAGATCTCTTACATTTATTTGGGTGTGTGTGCTGAATGTGTAGATAAGAAACTCAACCCCTGTCGATATTAAATAAAGTCACCTAAGTGGCCTAGACCCTTGCAAACCTCATTCCAGTGCCTGTGTCCTGTCCTTCTGCTCTAGACCTTGGAGCTCTGCTGTGCTGGTGTCTCTCACCTAGAGCTTGAGGAATGGAGTTTTCATTCCATGCGATGGAAATGGACACGTCCCGTTCCTCTGCCCCAAGAAGCTCCTGGGATGGGATCTCCTCATCTCTCTCTTGCAGGGGCCCAGCCTGGGCATGGAGGGTCACCAGGAGGAGGGCAGCGAGGAGGCTGAGAGTCCTCATGCTGGGGTCCCCTGGAGCAGGGAGAGCAAGAGGCGAGAGTGTGGAGTGAGGAGTCAGCTGTGTTTCCAGGTCTGCAGGAGGACGGACAGAGACCAACAAGCCTCCTCTGACTTTCTCAGTCGGAGAAGGTGCTCATGTCACTGGGGGGTGAGGACAGTCTGTGCCCCCAGGGTCCCTCAGATGTTTCTCTGTTCTCCCAGTAGCCACTGTGGTATGGATCTATACTGTAGTGTTTCTACTGCATTGAAGCTGATGGTGGTAATAAGGACCCGGACGTATTTTTTGTTTCTCATCTATTTGAATGTTTACATTTTAATACGCAAGAACATAAAACAAACAGGGTTTTCATACCAAAACAGCAGGGAACAAAACCTCTTATTTTCTGATGATAGGGCCTTCTACTTTCTGTAGGTCTAGACCCTGGTGTCAGACCTGAATTCCAGTGGAGTAAAGAGTTAATTCACTACAAGGTTCACAGTGTTATCACTCTCAGAAAGGGGTTTGTGAATTATAGGAATGGGATCTCAAGCTTGGGCCAGTGTATAGAAGACAATGACCTCATCAGGTTTTGGGTAATATCGGCTGAGTGACGTCTACATAAGGAGGTAATGTAAGTAAGGATAAAAATATGCTTATTATTTCCAGCTCTATTGAAGTATGGGTGGCCATTAAAAATAGTATTTCTCTAATATATACTACCTTGTGATTTGATGTATTTCAAATTTGAACCTTTATCTCACACCACAGAAAAATCAACTCAGAATACACTGAGTACCTAAACCTAAGACCTGAAAGCATAGCACTTTAAAAGGACTTACAGGCATAAAGCCTGTGACATTGCCTTGGGCAATTATATCCTGGATATGACACCAAATGAATAGGCAATAAAAGGGAAAATAGACAAGTAGGATTGCATGAAACAATAAAGCTTCATACAGCAAAGGAAACAATCCAGTGAGTGGAAAGGCAACCTAGAAAATAAAAAAAAAAATATTTGCAAACCATGCATGGGGTGAAGAGCTAATATCTGAATACATAAGAGATTCAAACAACTCAGTAACAAAGAACAAGTAATGTGAATCAAAAATGGGCCAATGACCACAACAAACACTTCTATTAACATTATACATACCTTTATCTATTAGGTATGTCATACCTACTATACAAATAAATAAAAGAATGTCGTAAGAAGCTATTATAGTTTTTCTTGGACATGTGAAGCAGGACCCGTGGGTTTGAGTAAAAGTCTTTGTGTTTCGCTGTTAACATAACTATAGGCAACACCAGGAGCCCAGACAGACGTGTTCCAGTGGAGGATTCACCTACTGGGTCTCTTTGGGTGACCTCACAGTCAGAGTGCAGACTGTGGCATGGCTTCAATGAGGAAATCGCAATGTGGGGGTTTAAATTTTCTTGTTACTTACAGATCCTTAGGCTACGAGGGTGACTGGAGAGAGCAGGCGGCAGTCCTCTGTCCCAAGTCTC
>VBSM01001927.1:3871348-3903294 GCA_008086735.1 Cheirogaleus medius
AACCCTGCTAGGGCTTATTTTATGGGTAGGTCTTATTTTCGGGGAAACACGGTAAAATGTATACCAGTTATTTCTCTCCACTTTGAGAAATATAAAACCAGTTGATACGGACACAGATCCCTTTTGAGATCTTTGATTTTTTGTTTAATGTTAGGAAATTTTAAATCATGCACAAGGAACGGAATTCGAAAGGTGGAATAAGTCATGAGCTTCTATCTCTACCTCCACCCTCCAGCTGTTCTCCAGGGAACCACTATTTAGCCTTACACACATGGCTGTGTACTTTGCTTTTTTCACCTAATGCCATATCTTGGGTACTTTGTATATCAAAACACATGCAACTGTATCATTTTAATACCTTTATACTATTTCAGTGTTTTTATATGCTGTCACCTAACTAGTTTTGTATCGATAGAATATTGCTAACTTGTTACAATTTGATTACTCCTAAACTTTTACAATAACAAGTAAAACTAAAGTAAATTTCAAGTCATATATATCATTTTGCCCACATGGATAAATTTCTAGAAATAGAATTGCTGCATCAAAGAACGTGTCATAAGCTGTGCCCAGTGGTGTGCACCTGTAGTTTCAGCTACTTGGAAGGCTGAGGCAGGAGGATCTCTTGACTGCAGGAGTTTGAGAGAAGCCTGGGCAACATAGCAAGACCCCACCTCTTAAAGCAAAAAAAGATATGTCTTACATATTTTAAAGATAGAACTTCCAGTACTATGCTGAACAGAAGTGGTAAGATTGAGCATCCCTGTCTTGTTCTTGATCTTAGAGGAAAAGATTTCAACTTCTCACCATTGATTATGATGTTAGCTGCAGATTTGCCCTGCATGGCCTTAATTGTGTCGAGATACATTCCTTTTATATCTTTGTGGAGAGTTTTTATTACGAATGGATGTTGAATTTAGTCAACTGCTATTTCTGCATCACGTATTTGTGAGTTTTCCAGGATTCCTCCTGTTACTCATTTCTGGTTTCATGTGGTCAGAAAAGATATTCGGTATGTTTTAAATCTCCTTACATTTGTTAGGACTTGTTTTGTGGCCTCCCATGTAATCCATCCTGGAAAATGTTCTGTTTGCACTTGAGAATAATGTGCATTCTATCGGCATTGCATGAAATGTTCTGGATAAGTCTGTTATGTTCATTCATAAAAACTAGCCTCAGGTGCTCCAGGTCATGAGTGAGGCCAGGAGGAATGTTCTGTGTGGACCATGGGCCGGCAGGCTGCCCCTCCTCAGGAGGCAGGGGTTCTGCACAGAGTGGGTGGAGAAGGTGCCCCCCACCCCACCAACCCACAGCTGTCCCAGGCCTGACAGAGCCAGAGGCTGTGTGCAGGGGAAGTTTACCCCATACCCAGGTTCTCTTTGCCCTCTGAGCTCCAGACCATGTAATAACATGGTTGGAAGAGTTTGCCCTGTGGGACCCACTGCACATTGTGAACCAGCTCAGGGACGTATCTGGATAAAAGGCATGAATGATATTCATCTCTCACTGTCTCATTGGAGGGGACAGAGGTGAGACTTTGCAATCATTGCAAGGACTTTTTGAAGGGGGAGGTTGTGGTGGGGCTATTGGTGTGTCTCATGACCCCTGGGAGGAAGGCTCCTTTAAACAGCACCGTCACCTCACAGGCTGCTGGAGAAGGGCTTCTTACCAAAGAATGTTCTCTTGTCCCAGTGCTCTGAGCAGGTGAGCAGTGAAGCCCCTGTGCATGGGCGTCGGGGCCGAGTCTTCTCAGGCCGCTTCACAGACCGGGCAGCTAAAATTTGGAAAAGACTTACCCAGGGAACGAGTGACATAAGAGAAAGTTAAAATTTGGATGGTGTCGGATGATTGCCTGAATAAATTCAGTGGACTTTGGGGTTAAGAATGTAATATTCAAAGGCGTTGCAGAGGCTGGAGAAATTTTGCCAGGCTGTGTATACAAGCAGCTTAGGCTCAGAAAGCCTTAAGTGGCTGTTGTCTGTGGCCCAGTCATCTGTGCTTGCCTGCGGGGAGACTGTGCGCAGCATTAACATCTCGCAAGGCCTCTATTTCTGCACTTTCCCTTGCCGCCTCTCCTTGGGGAGCCAAGGGCAGGACTCTTATTCCTAGAATCCTTTGCAAATCGACCCTTCCAGGTAAGACCAAGTTAGATCCTGGAAACAGCCTTATTGCAAGGCAGAGAGGAGGCTATTTTTCCGGTCTTTCCAGTCTGCCTCTTTGTGCTGTAGCCTCCTTTCACCTTGACACGAAGGTCCAACAGCGAGGTAAGTGGCTTGCGGCTGGGTGGATTAGAACACTGTCTTGCTCTCGTCCAGACTGGTTGGAGGTGGTCAGGGAGGAGACCTAAAGATGTCCTGACGCTCCCTGACTTCTCGCGGGCTCAGGCTGCACGCTGCGGGTGCACCTGCCCGGGCTGCTGTGGGAAGTCGCCAGAGCAGGGCGTGATCCTACTGGTGGAGATTTTAGAGGACCTCAGGGGTTATCCCATATCTTGTGGCTCAAAGCAGGGGGCTGACCTGGCAGGGTCCCCTCCCTAGGGAGTGAGGCATTAGTGGCATCTTCACAAACAGCCACTCGAGAATGAAGAGGCTGAGCAAGCCGCCCACTGTCCACCAGAGGAGGAAGGGGTGTGTGAGTGCTTGGCAGTTTGCAGACTGGGAAAATTTGGGGCTGGTCAGTAGCTTCCAGACCAGACATTTTTAGCTGCTGCATTCTCAAGTCAGGACTTCAACCGAGCCTAGGGGAGCGTGTTTCATCCTCACTCAGATCCACTCCCTCTTCCCCTCGGCATGTGCACGACGCTCAGAAGCTCACGGGACCACTGATCTCAGAACGGAAGAAACAACTTCGGGAAGTCATCTAGCTCCATGCCATCATTTTGCAGATAAAGGGTCTGAGGCAGAGCAAGGACCTAGGTGCCCCAAATCTTAATGCATTGTCTATATTCTCTGGGTCACGTTCTCAAGCTCCCCGAAGCCGTTTCTCTGGAAGAGCTTGGCTTCGGGAAGTGGCATTGCGTGTGATTAGGAGCCCGGGTTTAACTCAAACTTGAGTTAAATTCCCATTTGACCTCGCTAGAGATGAGAGCCTCTTGGTTCATCTCTAGAACAGAGTCGTTCTTGGGATTGTCTTGAAGATCAAATGAATGATCCTGCGAAACGCCTGGCACAATTCTTTGCATGCTCATTTCCGCATTCGCCCCTGTGCTCCTGAAGACCAGAAGCCCCCATCTACCTGTGTGGGAGGACGTGTCTCATTTTCATTTGGCTTAAAGTAAAATACACTTTTATTTATTTATTTATTTATTTATTTCAGCACATTATTGGGGTACAGGTGTTTAGGTTACATATATTTTCTTTGTCCCACCCGAATCAGAGCTTCAAGGATGTCCAAATTACACTTTCTTGATTTTGCATCTTAAAGAGGAGACTGGCACACTGGAGATTCCCCCGAAGTGGACGAAGAGGCTGGTGAGAGACGTAGAATCTTCGGTCGCAGGCCCTGAGTTCTTAAGGCAGGGAAGGGAGGCTCCGGGGAGCAGGACGGATGTCCGCACACACAAGAAGGGCGAGCAGAAGAGGGAGCTGAACCCCACATCTCTACGGTTTTGTGAAATGTGTTTCATGCTTTCAGGTGGAAGTTATTCTGTGAGAAGCTCAATGCCGAGGAGACAGAGTAAAGAAACTCAGTCTGGGGTTTTCGAGAACTTGTCGTCTCAAAAAATAAGAGGTGAACAAATAATAGAGGCTGCAGCTGGCTCATGATGGCAAGGACACGGTGCCTTTTTCCCAACGAGGATGAGGTTGATTCAGTAAGACCTGTCGGGTCAAGAGTGGCACCGCAGAGCTCAGACCTCTGTTGGCCATAGAGCTAGGGAGGGGAGAGAACAGCCGGCATTTTGCTTTCTTATCAGGGAGAGAACAGCTGTGCTGTGACCCCAAGCTCACCTGGCCAGTGGCCTGAGCTTCCAGAGTGTACCTGCCAGGGGGCCTTGACTGCCCCAGGTGGGGGAGAATTCTGCAAGGGACCTGCGTGAAGTATCTCTTTGTCTCTCCTGTCCTTCTCCTCTTCCCCCTTCCTTTTCCTTCTCTTCCTCTGCCTTTTTCTGCCTCTTTCCCCCTTTATCTCCCTTCTTCTCTACTTCCTTTTTTTCCCTATTTTTCTTTCATTAAAATGTCAACCATCGTTATGTTCATCTTAATTTTTCTCACCTTCCCTACATCCTCTAGAAATTTCTCTCAGGGCTTACAAACAGTAGTAGCCTTCAATATCCCTAGATCCAAAGTAGCTTTTCTCTGGTTCTAACCTGTTACATGGAAATCATGACTTGAACTTATTCGCCCTGAATTTGGACCCTAAAAGGGGAGGCTTAGTCAAGGGTCCTAGAGGCACCGTTTTTTTGTGTGTGTGTGTGCGTGAGGTGATTCAAATTCTCTCAATTCCTTCTCCAGCCACAGACCCCTTTGTGATTCCCCAAGGACATCTAGGCTGAAACTACAACCTGTGCTTAATGCATGAGTTAAAATTCTTAATCACATTCTGGAAGAGAAATCAAAGGCCTTCATGGAAGAAATCACATGCATCGAAAAACTACTGAAATGTCCAGTTTTGAAAAAAACTAATTATCTTGTTTGCTTTTTGAATATTAAGGAAGTTGATCTTGGACATGAGAAGGGAAGAATAAGAGAAACAAGAAAGAAAAAAAATGGGGGGAATAGGGCAGAAGTCAGGCGATTTTTGTGTTGTGGTAACTGGCAGAGAGTCCTGCAAATTTAAGGGATTTCTGCGACCGTAATGTTATTTTCGGTAATGTTATTTTCACATTTCTCATGTGGCCACCGTTTCTTCATTTGCAAAGTGAGTAGGTTGGGTTAGATGATCTCTGAAGGCTCCTGTAGTTGTTAGTTGATGCAGTTAGATGTGGAGGCAAAATGATAATTATCTACAGATTTATGATTTTATGATTGAAAACCTGTTGGGAAGTAACCACAAAAAATCAAAACCAATGTGATTTCAACCTGTGGGCCAGTGATCCAATTAGGATACAAGATCAATAGCTTTCTCTATGCAAACAGTAGCCAATTATGAAATACAGTGAAAGAAGAGAGTGACTCAGATAGCAAGAGAAACCATAAAATACTATGATTAGAAATAGCTAGAAATAATGTTACAAAAATGTTTTGAATCCACGTGAAGAGACATCTTGAAGGGTCTACCAAAAGGATATGTTAAAATAAGACAAAAACATGTAAAGTGAAATTTTGTTTTTAGGAAGTTTCCATAATCTCTGTGTTATATTTTTTCTTAAACAAAGTATGTAATTTTTTATTTTGTTATTTTGTAAGACTGAATCATTAAGAGTAGCCATGGATTCTGAAAAAAGACTGCTAGAAGCTGCACTAGTTAAAATTACATAGACATGGCACGAGAGGAGATAAACAGGGTAGGGGAGGGTGGGATCCACTCTAGGAGTCAGGAATACCCAGGCACTTGGTACCCAGCAAGGCTATTTAAGTGCTCGGAAATGTTACAGGCAGCGAGGATGCAAACCATCCCGTCTGTCCTCTCTAGGACGTCCTGCTGTTCTCTGTACATCAGGGAGGCCTGACATCTTCAACTTCTTAGAGTCCTATGTGATTCTGTTTCTCTGCTGTACACAGACTCAGTTTCCTAAGAGAACAGAGACATGAACCCAGACATGTGCCTTTCACATGAGATATCACATAGAGAGTGCTGAAATTTCTGTAGGTTCAGGAAATTCATACTTTTGCATGGGATAAGAAACAAGTTTTCATGTCATTGCTGGGAACTCAAGTCTGTCGTGACTTTTCAGAGCAGCCTCCCTCCATCCTAGGGCTGAAAGAATTAAGGACAAAACTGACCAGGAATACAGATGCAATTAGGTAAACACACAAACAAAACAAAACAAATACACTTGAGGGAAATCAAACGTGAACAATGTAAAAAGTACTCACTGAGAGTAGCCGTGCGTTTGGCTACTACATGCAAGTACAAAGTGGAAAGCAAGCCAGAAAACACTTTTGCAACACATATGATAAAGGAATAATGACCTTAAATAGGCATGGAGTTCTAAGAAATCAATAAGTAAAGATGAGTGACCAGGCAGAAAAATGATAACAAGGCACAAAAATAACCAGCGAACATTTCAAAAATGCTCAACTCAGAAACGATCATTAAAAGGTATATTAAGACAAGCAGGACTATTATTATTCATTCATACAACTGACAAATATTAAAACAAGTGATAATAATCATGGTAAGAATATTGACAGTCAAAATATACTTCTGTACATATCAGTAAGAGGATAAAGTGGTACAACAGTTTCTAAAGTGAGCAACTGGGCAATGTGCATTAAAACTCAAATTATGTATAGTTGTTGACATTCCATTTCTAGGAATTTATACAAAGTAATAGTCACTAAATTTAAAGAGATATGCACAGTCATATAAATGTAGGAGGCAAATATATTTGAACAAATATTAAAGTGTTTCCGAGATAATATTTAAATTGAAAAAAAAACATGCAGTGGACCTGGTTATGAAGCATGAGTCTATATATAATATTTTAAACTTAAAACAAATATTTACATGATTTTATTTGCAAAGGAAAAGAACTGAAACACTCTGAATTGTAAATAGTGGTTATAATCGAAGGGAGAGGGCATGGTTTTTTTTTTTATCTTCCACTTTTTTACATTTCTCTATTATTTGGAATTTTGCAATATGTAAGTATTATTTTTTAAAATCAGAAAAATAACAGATTTAAGTGCAAGCAAACGATAAAATTCAAATTCTAGGAATAACATGGGTATATTTCTCCACTAACTTTTAACCAGTATGAACTTTCTTCCCTTCACATAGGTCCTCTAGGAAGGTGATAACTAACCCACTGCCTTTTTGCATTTTTTGTTTAAGGAGCCCTGGGACATCCATCAACTTGCCCCCAAATCTTTTCCAGTTGCTTTCCCTCTTCTGTGAGGGACCCGCCTTGTTCCTCTTTTGTGACAGCTTAACTCTGGGCGCTACCAGTTGCCTTCCAACGCTGGACTTGGGTTGTCACCTCGACGACGTCACCTTCCTGCTGTGCGGGTGGGCGGGGGAGGGGGCCTCACACCCAGGTGTTGAAGGAAGAGCAGGGCAGGTGGCAGCTGGGCATTAGGTGCGAGAAAGGAGAGCAATCCCAGTCCCACTGGTGGAAGAGCAGGGTCTGGGGCAGCGAGGAGTTCATCTGTGTGCGGGTCTTGGATTATGAAGACAAGTCCCTCGACAGAGAACCTCGGCCCTCTGACTCCATCCTCTTTGGTTCTTACCGCCAGGTCTTCGGGACCCTCGGCGCCGTAATGATGAGACTCCGCATGCTCCTCACCGCTCTCTTTGCCATCTTCCAGGTACTGCCCGGTAAATACCAACCCTCCTGCCTGTTCTCGTCATTATTCTGTCTTTTCCTCTCCCTAAGCCAACAACAGTTGGAAAGTAAAGCCGTAGGAAGCTACTGAAAGGCCATCGCTACACCCCAGAATCACTTATCGAGAAGTTTAAAAATTTCCTCTGTAAGTGGCTGTTGTGCCTTCGTGGCATTAGAAGTCTTGTGGGGTAGTTGTTAGTATCTTCTACTCCCCCCTCGCCCATGAACTGGATGATTTTTGGAATCAGGTCTATGGATGCACCTGAGACAGAGATTCTTTTTATTGGCCCTGACCCGAGACCCCTTGTCGTTCTCGACACAGCAGTGATTGGAGTTTGCCTGGGCAGGGGCTTCTGTCGCATGAGAATGTGAGAGCTGGGATGGGTGATGTCGTTGGGAGGGCAGGTGAGGCACCTGGAAAGATGTACCAGGCAGTACCAGGTAGTGACTGTGTGACACACCCAACACTCCAGCCAGTGCCCCGTCACTCCCAGAGCAGGGTTGACAGTTTGGTCGGCAGTTACATTAACAGCGATGGCAGGGCGAGAGGGGGAAGGTCTTGGCATCAAACCTACTTGCTGTTGCTGTTTACCTGGGAACCATGGCGACGCCCTCCGGAGGGTGAGCGCTCTTGCTTTCCTCGTTGCCGTCAGTCTTTCGGCGTCATGCAAACACCTTTTCATATTTCAGGTGTCGCTCGGGTGCTCAACTTTGAAAGGCCCTGCTACCTGCGGGGTGGGATCTGCCTGAAGAAAGGATCCCCAAACTGTGAGCCCTTCAGGGGACCCTGCCGAGCTTTCACCGTTTGCTGCAAAATACGGAGGAGTTGAAGGAGGGAGCCCAGTGGAGGAACAGCGGCGAGGGTCCAGGTCCAGCGCCTCCTTTTGTCCAGATGAAAGCAAGCAATATTCAAGTCTAGATAATCGATCATTTTATCAGTAGGATTGATTAAAGGAAGATTTGTTTTCCACAAAGGGGTAGGCATTGGGTGGGAGAAAATCACATGAATTAAATTTATATTACGGTTTAAAGTATGCAAAGCATTTTTTATTCACATAACATGTTTCATTCTTAAAACCATTTAGGTTTATAAATCCCACTTCACAGATGTAGAAACCAAACTAAGCTAGATTAAATAACTGGCCCATGATTGCACAGTCAATAAATGGAGGAGCCTAATCTAAGAACCTTCTTTCGGTCGTTCTACAACTATCTACCTACACGGGAGGGAGGCTGGAGATGAACGCATTCGCCTCAATCGGGTGAGGTCAGGGACTGGCCTTGGGGCCGTTCGCTGCAGTGGGTTAAGTGCTGAAGAGGAGGAATCTCAGGGAGGGAGCACAGAGCCCGGGGCATTGTAGTGTTGGAGACACGCAGTAAAACGGCACAGGTGTCCAGAGAGACTTCCCGGAAGAGTCAGCCCCAGGTGGAGATGTGGGCAGAAGCCTGTTGAAAGGTGGGAATTCCAGTTGCAGGTCAGAAGGCTTACACTACGAGACTGCAGTCCTGGGACAGGCATGATTATTTGTGTCTTCCTTGGTCACTTTTCTTGTCAAGGTCTTGAGATCACCTGTAGAGTCCTGAGCAAGTCATCTCTCTACCATGAGCATCAGTGTCCTATCTCTAGTGAGGGTGTGAGCTGGAGATGACTGTTGCTTTCTGTAATTTACAATGCAAAGTTAGGGGGTGCTTGGGGGGACGGGGAGAGCATGGAAACAGGAAATACTGCAAGGTGCCTGGGAAAGTGGAAGACAAAGAGAAAGGATAAGATACACTAACATAGGACCCAAACCTAAACAATCACATGGAAAAGAAAAAAGAGTTTGGTTGGCATGTGATGACTAACAAACAGAACCCACTGTCTATTGGGTCTCAGTCAATGAATAACTAAGGAAAATTCAGTGCAGGTTTGCAGATGAGCAATGGATTATTATCAGCTGTCAATCAATGTTTAAAAAAGTATCCCGGTAAAATAAGACTCTCCTAGTTGGTATGGGTTGAGGGGATGGGGATCAAAGAAAGAGGCAGAACTTGACTTGACTTGAACTATTTCTTGCAAATGCCTATATTAAAAAGAGAATTTAAGCTCAACCATTCAGAAGCAGCCAACAAACTTATCATTGTATCATTAAGGCTTTCTAATGGAATTGACCAAATAAAGCAACCTTATAACTGTAACCAGTCAAATATGTTCTTTGTGTTATGTCTATGTTCATCCTATAAAATTCCCCTTGCACTCCCTGGGAGGAGCTCCCAACCCACTTCTGGCAGGGAGCTGCCCAATTCATGAATTATTGTTTGCTCAAATAACCTCTTTTAAAAAAAAATTCACTGTGCCTCAGTTTACCTTTTTAACAGTACATTAAAATATCCTCGTCAAACATAATGCTTAATGACGAAGTGTTAGGATTATATCCTTTGAGTTCAGGAACAGCACATATGTATGCAATCATTGTTACTGTTTAACATTATAAAGGAAAATCAATAAGGCAAGGAAAATAGATAAAAAAACAAAAATTGGAAAGTAATAATACTCATTTTTTTGCAAATGATATAATAATCTGCACAAATCACAGGAGAGAATTTATAGCTAAATGATTACAATGAATAAGATAATTTAGAAAGATTGCTGGCTATAAGAGCAATGTAAATAAATTTAGATTTATAAACAATTGACATGCACTAATAAAAATGTATTTTTCTGAAAAAAACTACTCATACCAAGTACAAATATAAGAGTTAACAAGAAATAAATCTAAGAAAATATGTGCAAAACCTTCCTAGAGAAAATTATAAAATATTAACAATAGACATTAAAATGACCTAAATATACATTTTCATGGATAGAAAGGTTCATAAGGAAAAGATGTTACCTCTCCTCAACATTAATCTATAAATCCAATAAAATTACAATAGAAATGCCAGCAGGCTTTTTTATTTTCTGAAGCTTGAAAAGCTGCTTCTAAAATGTTTGTGAAATAGCACAGAGCCAAGAATTTTTAAAATAGTGTTTTAGAAAAAGAAAGAGTTGGGGATCTTCCAGCCAGATGTCAATGCTTAGTCTAATGCGTATAGTAATATATTGTGATTTTACTACAAGCACAGGCAGGTGGAGCATTGTGACAGGTGTGAACCTGGAAGCAGACCAACACATACGTGAAAATGTAACAGATGATGGCGATGACAGGAAGGACCATTAAACAAATTGTTCGGGAACAATTCAGGTTACTGACATAAAACTCATGCACCAGTTGAATGATGTTGCAGGAAGATTTGAATCACAAGAGATTGTGTTCTTAGCTAAACATTACGAAAGAGCTGAATTCAACGGCCATGACGTAAAACGTGTTAATGTCTGATGTTATTCAGTAAAACTGCAAGAAGGAAACAACGAGAAGAATAGAAACACACGGGAAGATGCAGAACCAGTGGGCGATTTACTGACTTCATTGCTCGATGCCTCGGGCAGCCTCCGTGTCTGAAAGGTGTGTGAGGCGTGACCGGGCGGCACGCAGATCATGCGTTTGGGGAACGTTCCACCCTCTGCACAAGCAGGTCACTGAAGAATAGCTTCCATTGTGCCCCCATCCTGAATGAGACTCGTTTCTCATGATCATTGTTCTTATCTCAGAGTTTACCTTGCAAGGTGCATTCCCAGGGGAGGGAGGTTCTTGCAGAGACACAAAGTGGGAATTTTAAGGTCTTGCATACGTCAGGTTCAGGTCCTTCTTAGCTATCCTAAGCCCCTCTTCATACCTGGTTATGAGTCACGTGGCCATGACCAGATGTGTCCCCCACTAACCCCGAGATCCACTACGTGTTAATACAAAATGGGAATGAAAATATCCATCCCTTGCAAGGTTGTTGTGAGCTTCAGGTAAGTTAATATGTGTGAATGGGCTTAACAATTCTAAAGCACCATGGGAATGGTTCTTACTGTATATTATTTATATCAGTTAACGTGGATACGTTGTTTTATGTATTTTATACGCAGTACCGAAGTCCAAGCTAATTAATAATAGGGTAGCACTATCAACAAAGCAAAAAGTGGAGGGTGCAGGAAGCTAAGACTGAGAGAGAATGGTCTCAGCCTGAATCAACACAGGCAAAGGGGAACCACCAGAAAAAAAATCAGGCCAGGTTCTAATCTTGTGACCCCTAGAAGATGGTGAATATTCAACAATAAGATTGTCTCCTTTCAGATGTAGTAAGCATTTTGGGGAAGGTTCAAATGCCATTATTTACCATGACTATCATTTACTGGAAAGTTTACATGTTTCAGTCACTGTGCTAAACCATTTTGATCTATGCTCTCATTTTGCCGTCATGTCAGCCACAGAGCAGGTGACACCACTGTTCCTATTTCACTTCACAAATTCGAGAGCTGAGGCTTGCAAAGTCTGAGGGTCTTCCAAGTTCATGTCATCACTAAGCAGTGGACTTGGAATTGGAAGCCCGCCTCCCTGTCTCATCGTGCAGGGCTGGCCCCCAGACAGCCCTGGCAGCTGTTAACTTTCTAATATCAGTTTATGTTTCACCAAATGCTTTCACAGACACTGTTTTCCTTAATCTTCACTAAAATTCAACCAGCATTTCCTGGGCACAATATCAGTAACAGGCATAGGTGGCAAAAAGGTAGTTAAGGCATTGATTCTACTCTCATATTTTTGGGGGGTTGGGGGCAGTGAGAGAGAGAGAGAGAGAGAGAGGGAGAGAGAGATGCTTATTATCCTGTTCAATAAGTGTTATCACAAAGGCAAAAACAAATTACTTTGGAACGTGATATCCATTCACTTTAAGAATAGAGCATTTTATTTATTTAATTATTTTCCCCAAATACATAAGGGAATTTCATTAAAAATAAAATAGATAAACATTTCTGGGAATGGTACAGGGCTATGAAAATAATTTTATGTTAAAAATATGCAAAATAATAAAACAGTAATTCTGGAAGCTTCAAAACCATCATCAAAGATTAAAAACTAAAGAACTGATTCTTCTGTTTTTTAGGGGCTCTATTTGATCATCATGTGCTTGTCTGTATGAGGGAAAGTAATAAAGTGTCTAAAGAAGATGAACAGGAAGAAAGGAAGGAATTCCGGTAACTTTTTTTTTTTTTTTAACTTTGCACATTCTACCTGAGGAATCCAGGAGATGGCGTTTCCACCCACATTTTCTTTTACACCTTAGACTTGCACTTCAGCTCTTGGACAATAGCAGACTCAAAAATCCTTATCTCAGTTTTGCCAGGGTTTTGGGGAGGAGTCCTGAGGGTGGAGTGAGGGAGGGAGACTGGCGGCTTCACCTTTAACTGTATAGATTTTTATTTAATTCACCTGTTTTTAGCTCAGAGCCTCATTGACACGTTAGCTCTGCCCCGTGTTCCAAACTCACAGCCTTCTTGGTTTAGCCTTTCAAAAAATAACCTGTGCACGATCCACCGAGGTGGAAGCGGGAGTAGGCAGGCAGGGAAGGAGATGTTAGGGTCAAAATTCTCCTTCTTCAGACTGGCATCTACCCACCTGGGCCAGCCCCGCCCTGCCTCTGAGCCATAGGTATCCGGTGCCGCCCACTCCTCAGTCTTCCTGGGGTCCTTAGCATGTACTGGCATGGTTCTCTCCTGCTTCCATTTGGTAGGAACATTTTGTAGCATTTAGAAACCAAGATCTGAGCACGAGGTCTATATTCACTGCCACTGAGGTGTCACTGTGTCTTGCTTTTCTAAACGGTGAGAGTTAAGAAGCATAATATTAATACTGTGTTTCCCCCAAAATAAGACCTACCCATAAAATAAACCCTAGCAGGATTTCTAAGCATTTGCTCAATAGAAGCCCTACCCCGAAAATAAGACCTAGTGATGGGCGTGGCTACGCAGCGTATCTGCACAACCCATGCATTTCATCACTGAGAGGTAAAGAAGATGAGCAGCCCTTCTCATCTGCCCCATCGTGACAGCTACTGTCCCAGAGGTGACCAGAAAAGTGCGGGCAGCCCCACCAACAAGGTCGGCTTCCCGTCAGGTCCCAGCCATCCTGTGCGTGCTGCAAGCTGAGGCTTTGAGGGGAAAATAACACATCCCCTGAAAATAAGCCCTAGGGTGTCTTCTTGAGGAAAAATAAATATAAGACCCTGCCTTATTTTCAGGGAAACACGGTATTCATTCATTCACTCCTGCACACATATTTATGTATCTGTCTGTAGATACATTTTAAAACTCCATGTTCCACGTTGATACCTTCAGCCCAGCATCAGAGCGCTCACCACAGGCTTCCCCATTTCCTTATTTATAACTTTTTCTCTCCAACAGGGAGAAACCTGGCTCTTATTATTTATAGTGTGTTTCCTTATTTGTTCAACTTCAGTATACAGATAGTTTTAAGACTGCTAACCCGTACTGCTGTGAGAAACAAATCTAACAGCTAGAATATTGTACAGATGGAAAAACAATATGAAGTCTTCTCAGCTTTATGGTAACTAGTCAAAACAGTTTTTCAATTTTTAGGTCAATTCCTTTCTTCCCTAACCCCTTTGGTGTGGTCATATGGTCAGTTTGTAATGCAGTTAGATTCATTTGTCACAAGTTGCATTCCACTTTTTCTCCCCCTGTTGGGTTATTTTTTAAAATTTACATATAGTAAAATCAAAATTTCGTGGTTTAGACTTCAAAGGGATTTGCAAGTACAAAGAGTTGGGGTGTCTACTCCCAGGGCCCTCAGCCCCCCACCTTGTTCCTTTTTGCTGCCCCTTTATAGACAAGCCCTCCTGTGACCTTTAACCCTCAGCAAAAACTGATCTGGTTTCTGATCCCATAGTTTTGTCTTTAGTATCATATAAATGAAATCATACAATCTGCAGCCTTTAGGTCTGACTTCTTTAATTCAGCAAAATGCCTTTAAGATCCATCCATGTTACTCTATGAATCAATCATTTTCCCTTTTTATTGCTGCATAGTATTTCATTACATGATGTAACACAGTTATTCATTGGCTGAAGGTCATTATGCCGTTTATAGTTTTTGGCAACTGTGAACAAAACTTCTATTAACATTTGCAAGAAAGTTTTCAGTGTGAACATACGTTTTCATTTCTCAAGGGTAAATATCGAGCAGTGTGATTGCTAAATCATATGGTAAATATATGTTTAACTTTACAAGAAACCGCCAAACTGTCTTCTAGAGTAGCCATACTATTAACATTCCCACCAGCAGTGTATGAGAGTTCGTTACAAAAAGAAAATCTCTAAGAGAAAAGATGATTAAGAAATTGCAACCGTTGAATTTTCTTACGATCCATGCTCGAAATTCTTCTTCTGTCATTTTAGTGGTCTGATTTTGCTTGCTGTCCATTTCTAAGGGGCTGGGGTTCCTCTTTGGTAACATGCAATCTGTTGGTCTCAATAGCACTACTTTAAAAATTGCCCTTGAATTTGATAAAGACAGATCAGACTGATACCTTAACATCACAAGTGCAAAATGAGCTATTTTGGCTTTTCAAAACATTAAAGTTCCAAAATACATGAGATTTTTAAGAACAAATTTGTAATAGAGGATAAATGAATGCAGAGAATTATGTACCTCTAATTGCTGAATTTTATAACTGTCTTTTATTATAGAATTAATTCTTTATACTCAGGGAAGTATCCATGTTGTTTTTACTTTTTGAAAAAAGTGTTAACTCTTGAAATAAAATAGTCTGATAAAAATAAAAAAAATAAAAAGAAATTGCAACCGGAATGTTTTAAAGTGGGAGACATAAGTTACTGTTGAATATTGGATTTTCCAGTCTAATCAGCAGGCTTCTGTAAAATTCAAATCTTGTCTGTGCTGAAAACAATTCCTTGGGTTCTAAGAAAATGATTCTAAAGGAATCTCACTATTTGGAAAGATGCCTTTGGAGAGAAGAAGAAATAATCACTCTCTCTAAGTCTTGGTCCTATGTAAACCAGTGAGTTGGTTTCGGTAATGTCTGAGTTCTAATTTTATGGTTAATGCCTAAGTGCCTCTAGTTAAGTCTTTCTGCACCTTCAGGCCCATTTGATCAACTTATTTCTCTAGCTTTTTAACAATCAACTGGGAGCCATTGCTTGAAACTCAGGAGTCATTAGGGGCAGGAATACACAAAAGTGAGAACAAAATCTCTGTGACTTTTTGCATATAATCAATACACACACACACACACACGTGAGTGTGCCCTCCCCCGCCCCCACACGCAAAGCCCTTATAGAAAATACAAAGATTCATGGACATGTCTTGGAGATTGTCCATTTCAGCGGTTACAGGCACAGAAACTGAGACAGAGAGAAAGGCCTCATCCAAAATCAGCCAACTGGTTAGTGGTGTGACCAAACCCAGAACCTAAATTCTCCCTGCTCCAGCGCTGTAAGTACACATGCCCTCAAAAAGGCCAGACGCAGGGTCCACGTGGGGCATGGCGCCTTTATTAAGCAGAAGTCAGAGACAGCGATTCTCTCCTGCTACCCTGGGGACTCCCCGGCTGCAGCTCCTACAGCCGACAGCAGTGTTTGTACCGACTCTTGCACTCCGCGGGCAGGATGGAGCAGCCGTGGGTCTTCTGGTGTTTGCAGGCACCGCCCATCTGTGCACAATCAACGGATTTCTCCTTTCTTTTGTACCCTTTTTGTAGGGAAAGAGGGGGTAAAGAGACAGATAAAATATTATTTGGCCACAGTTACTAGAATCCGTCTTGTTTAGCAGGCATAGGCAAATGGCAGTCCCCAGAGCCCAGGCTCACTCTCTGCCTGTTTCGGTACAACCTGCAAACTTAGAGAGGTTCGGGCATTTCCGAATTGTTGAAAACAATTCAAAGAAAGTGTGTGATGACGTGTGAAAATTATATAAAATTAAAATTTCAGTGTCTATAAGTAAAGTTTTGTAGTAAGACGGCCACGCCCATTTATTTGCATATCGCTGTGGCTCCTTTCATGCTACAAAAGGCAGAGATGTCTTACGACCGGGTCTTTCAGAGAAAACGCTTGCTGACTGCTGCAGTAGTCTCTTTGGATTGTGCCATAAGGTTAGGAATATAATTCACTTCTTTTCAGGTTTTACATAAAAGCTACCTCGGGTGCCTTCCTCCTTCTCAGGAGGCAGCACTGAGCAAGTGCGGGGTGCAAATTAGGCAGCAAGTACTGAGCCAATGAATGACCGAGGTGTCCTGCAGTATCCCGGCTCCCAAATGCTCTGCCGTGTGAGTCGTCTCCTAAACTGTGGTCCTCTAAATGCCACCGCCATGGGCTTGTGCCAAACACCTGTCTCCTTAGGCTCTAGTGAGTTAGGCTGTAAAGAAAACAGTAAGAAACCAAGAAGGTTGACTTTAGCAAATCAGAGAGGACGTCTAGAGAACAAGAGAGAGAGAATGTCAAACCACCACGAGGAAACGACAAATAAGAAACGTGTTTCCATCAGAGTTTATGGCTTTTAAAGTCCCTGTGTTGTATTCTGTCATGGGATTAGTTTAATAAAAAAATAACAAAGTCACTGTGTTGTGATGGGACGTGTACTCAGCTAGCAATTAGAGGACGTGGCTTCTGACTTTTGCTTCACCACGACTATAGTTATGGGCAAGCAGGTTTTCCTCTGGGAGCCCTAGAGTGTCTTAATTTTTCATAAGAAGAGAAGGATAAATATATAGATACAGATATGGACTCTTATCTCCACCTGCATCCGTATCCATTTCTACAGCTACCTGTCGTCATGTGTCTGCCTCTCTGCATCAGCGATCTTGTCTGTCTCCGCTCTCTCTCGCTCTCTCTCTGTCTCTTTTCTCTCTCTCTTTCTCACAACCAGGCTGCTCACCAGGTAGATCTGGCTCTCTATTTGCTCCACACAAGTAGGATTATCTCCCTATCTTTGTCTGATTGGGCGGGGCCATGAGACTTCTTTGGTGAATAAATTTTGAACAGAAGTGCTGTGTCCTTTCAGGCCCGGAGCCCTCAGTTGCCATCGTTAGACTTGGAGTTCTCTGCTTTGCTCAGCAGCAGCCGAGCAGGTGCAGTGGGCAGAGCAGCCCTGTGGCCGTGATGAATTTGTGCCACAAGTGAGAATTAAAACTTTGCTCTTTTGTTGAGTATTTAGTTTAAGAGTATAGTCTTTGGGACCAAACCAAATTGGGCTTGAGTCCAGGCTACTCTACGCACATTCTGCATGACTTTGAACAAGTTACGTCACTTCTTAGTCTCACCTTTAAGACAGGGCCCAAAATGCCTACCTACCCCACAAATAGTGTTATGAGGAGTATACATGGGATAGTATGTTAAAAGTTTTTCTTGTGATGTTTGGTAAGGAGAAGGAGGTCAAATGTTAGTGTTGGTGTCTGGGTTCACATGGAAATGGTTTGTAAGCTGTGAAGTCCACTTCAAGTGTCCCAATAATTAGTTATGTGTGTCATCTATCATGACTACTAGTGAAAGGTAATCTTAAGAAAATCTGTTAAATTTCTTTAATCTTCCTTTCCTTATTTGTACAACGGAATGTGTTGCCCATGCCACGTTACTTTCAGCGATGATACTGTTCAGTCACGACCTGTCCCAGTGCGTCCTTGGATGACGCACCAGTGTGGCCCAGGCCAGCCCCAAGGGTGTCCCCCATACCATCCCTGCAGGTGGACTCACGGCTCACCTGATGCTGTCTGGGTGAGACATACGAGGAGGAGAAAGAGAAGGAATAGCAGCCTCATGATGGGAAGTGAGCCGTCAGGAGTGTGAGACGACCTGGCAGTGTCCGAGGGTGGCTTGTTCTTCAGTGCACATCAATGAGGACAGGTGATCTGGAAGAGAGCTTGAAAAATTCAGCTAGAGAGGAAAAGCTGACCTCCTAACACAGACGTTCAAACGGGGCCTGGGTGTGACCTGAGGTGCTTCATCTACGGACACATGATTACAGACCCAAGTTTCCTCCTGTCAAAAAGGAAGGGCTTTCCGGGAAGTCTGCATTTATTTTCTAGTGGATTTTCATTTCTGTTTATGGCTCTGAGGTTAGGTGGTATCCCCCACCTCCTTTTTTTTTTTGAGAAGAAATCATTACAAAACAATGATTTGGGGGATCCATTCATTTATTCATCCACCCTCATTTCATGTCCCTGCCTCTGTCTCCTTTCCCTTTAGAAATACAAAGAAAACCATCCTTTTTAGAGGCTAAAGAAGGAGAAGAAATTTTGTACATGGGAATTGCCTTCTCTCTTTTTTCACGTTCAATAATTCTTTTGCTACTTAAATTAAAAGAGAGAATGGTTCTGCTCCAGGGAAGCTCTTGCCTTGCCAACATCTCGTGTGCATCACCACAGGGTAAGACCTTATGGACCAGAGAATTCTTTAACACAGGCATTACTGTGCATTCTTGTGGTAAAGGAAGTAAACAGCGGAAAGTATACAAAGTAAAACATTGGAGTGCCTCTTCCTCTCTCCCCCCAATCCCCGTGTTGCTTTATATTGTTTTTAGTCTCTCTCCTCCACTATACTCTGACTTTCTAAAGTAACAGGTGCTGTCTTATTATCTCACTTTCTCAGCACCTTGAGCAATACTTGGCATAGAGAAGGTATTCAAATATTTGTTTCAATGAATGAGTAATTGGATGATAGAATCACTATGTGGATGAATAAATGGATGGTGGGAAGGAGGAGGGCAGAAAGGAGGGAAGGAAATGCTATGGTCTGAAGGTTTGGATGTTTGTGTCCCCCCCACCAAATTCTTATATTGAAATACTAACTCCCAAGGTGATGGTATTAGGAGGTAGGGCCTTTGCGGGTGATTAAATCATGGAGTTGGAGCCCTCATGAATGGGATTACTGCCCTTATAAAAGTGACCTAAAGGAGCTTGTTTGTGAGAAGGAAGTGGGACCTCACCAGACACAGAACCTGCTGGTGTTTTGATCTTGGACTTCCAGGCTCCAGAACTGTGAGAAATAAATTTCTGTTGTTTATAAGCTACCCAGTTTATGGTACTTTGTTATAGCAGCCCAAAAGGACTAAGACAGGAAGGAAGGAAGGAAGGAAGGAAGGAAGGAAGGAAGGGAGGAATGAAGGGAGGGAGGGAGGAAGGAAGGAAGGAAGGAAGGGAGGGAGGAGGGAACTCAGCAAACCAGACCTGTATCTCTAGGAGTGGTCACCCTACATTAATAATACTGGTGTTGAGAAGCCAAAAGGTAGATTGTTGCTGAGATGCAGACATCAAAGAAATCATCCAGACCCTGAAGTATGCCATGGTCTTTGGGGGGAAAGAGACAAAAAAATTTTCCTAATAGCGAGGGAGCTTTAGAGTCAGACAACCATGAGTTCAGAGTCTTTGTTTTGTTGTTCAATGGCTGAATGATCTTGTGCAAATAACTGAACCTTTTCAAGCTCCAGTGTCTTCTTCTGTTCATGTGGTCATGCGACCCCCAACTCTCTGTCTCAGTAAAAGGGACTTGGAAGGAGTAGATGGCTGACCAACACCTCTCTGTGCAGAAAGTTGTGTTTTCACTAGGCATTTCAGCCCAAACTGTGAAAAGAATGTTTTAGCCAACTTCTGGGTCCCCGAAAATATACAAGATGTCAGTTTCTTCCATCAAGGGATAAAGTGTCTCAGAAAAAAATTTAAAATTTAAAACTGAATGAGGCCAAGTTGTACCTGTTGGAGCCCATGGAATTAGAGGCTGGTAGTGAAACTTTGGTCGTTTTTGACGTGGAAAAAAGATGGTTCTAGACAAGACCTACAATTGTAGCCACACACACACACACAATTCCCCATTGAACTTTACTTATTAAACGTTACCATGGCTTAAGTTTTTATCATTAAAAAAATAATCATATTAAAACCTCTCCAACCATCACTCCGGTTAGAGGGAATTTTCTTGAACACCCCTCATGTGCCAGGAAACTTGGAAGTGGTATCTTGGTTGACCCAATGTCCCTGTGAGATACGTATTTTCTTTGAGCAAGTCAATGTAGGTCATACAACAAGCGATCAAGCCAGGATTTGAACCATATCTATCTGTTGCCAAAACTTTTGCTTATCTTACAGTCTTTCTTGCTGAAACCAGAATGATACTATGTGCTGAATGAAGGAACATAGCTATGTACGATAAACTGTCTCTCAAATGCCTCTTTTACAAAGGCACCAATCCAATCCCATTCACGAAGGCTCTGAACACTTCCCAAACCCCCCACTTCTTAATACTATTGCACTGGGGATTCGGTTTCAACATGTGAATTTGGTGGGGGACACAAACATTCATAGCAAATGATGATGATGATGATAATAATACTAGAAAATGAAGTATAGACTGAGAGGTGTTGTCCATATTCCCAACTCCTACACTTCTTGTACACCAAAAGCAACCCTCTTCATGGCCTCTCACTGCACCTTCAACCCCAGACGGCTCTCCTGGAAACCTACCTTGCAGTTGGCTTCTCCACCCTCACAGGCTGAATGCTGCCTGCTTGTTCAGACAGGGACACCTGAGAGTAGCTGCCCATTACCACATAATGAGGCGTCCAGTCAACAATGGGCAGAGGGAGGGATGGGTGAGGCTGTGCAGGACACATCATGGCCCTGTGGACAGCAAGCAGACTGGAGGGGCACTGAGAGAAAGAAGGAAGTGGGGACTGGGTGGACACCCCTCTCAAAGGGTGTCACCGAAAAGCTGCACAAAGACAAAAACCAGCAGCTGACGGGTGCTGTGTATCAAAGAAGAGGTGTTTGTTTTTAGTTTTTAGAGACTGAGTAGAGGGGGGTGAGAGGTAGAGTGGGTGAGAGAAGGGATTATTGGAGTCCTGTCCATGAGTACACAAGAGAAAGGGGGTCCAGGACCCAAGTGGAAAGTGGTCTTGGACCGGAACATGTGCAGCCCATCCTAGTGATCGTCGACTCCATGATTCACAGAGAAAAGCAGCCTTCTTTGATGCTGAAATCATAAAAACATTCCTCCCATGAAGAAGTCATAATAAGCCACTTAGCAATGTTATAACAACAAAACACTGATTTTTTTTTTTTAGGGTAAAGCTTACAAGTAAAAAAAATAAATAAATAAAATTCCAATAACAACAATAAAATTTTAATGAGCAGGGAACCAAATCACATTTAAAATCAGATAAAGGCTGAAAAATAAAATAAGCTAAAAAATAAAGAATACAGAGGGTATAAAATATAAGAGATAATTAGATTAAGGTAAAACAAAAGCAATAAAATGGAAAGGTAGAAGCATAGGAAGAAAAGTTTACTGGTATTAACAAATGCCAGGGAACTCAGAAGTGGGAGGAAAAATTTAAAAATTGAAGCTATTAATATACGAAGTAGAGTAAGGATTTTGGAAGTCAAGGAAAAGCTTGGCTGTTGAGAAACAGATAAAAGAAAAAAAGTAGCTACAGGCAGCAACAGAGTGAAGATCTCCAATGGTGTAAAATGCGCGGCCCCAGACAAGGGTAGGTTGCTCCCTGCTACCACTCTTCCCTTCCAGGGACTCCCAGAAGCACTAATCATCCCTCGGAGTGACTCACCACTCGCTGGGTTTCTCTGCACCTGTAAGAGCTGCCCATGTTAACAAACAGTTTTTCTCTTGTTAATCTGTCTTTTGTCAGTTTAAGTTCTGTGGTCCCGGCCATAGACCCGAGGAGGGTAGAGGAAAAACATTGTCCCTCCTCAACGCCCGCCACGGATCCTAGTCCCTGGCAGCCTCCATAACCACCTCCTAGTAAAAAGCTAAAACTTTTATTTTAAAAAAACGTAGATTTATGTAGCACTTATTTTCCTTCCCCTCCATGTTATCTGTGTCCCCAAGGGCCTAATCTTTTAAAATCAAATGTCTACTGTGTATGCTTAAACAGAAGAGCAATTTTCTCCCTAAATGAAAGTTAATTATCTGCCTATTACCCAGGAATTAATGAAATAGTTAAAACCAGCACTTCCCCCCTCTCCTTTTGGCCCATTATAGGGCCATTATTGTTTCACATGAAGTGAATTTTAGAGTCCAATCTTACTTTGAAGTCCCTGAGCAAGCAGGCACCCTCCAATGCAGACCTCTCTGCTGGTAAAAAGTGACTCTCTCACTTTCTGGGCTGTGTTTCCTCCCACAGCACAGGTGGAGGATGTTTGCTGCCCCGACTCCAGGGAAGCTGCAAGTTGATTACCGTCTTTCCCCGAAAATAAGACCTACCCATAAAATAAGCCCTGGCAGGATTTCTAAGCATTTGCGCAATAGAAGCCCTATCCCGAAAATAAGACCTAGTGATGGGCGTGGCTACGCAGCGTATCTGCACAACCCATGCATTTCGTCCCGGAGCGGTAAAGAAGACGAGCAGCCCTTCTCATCTGCCCCATGAGAGCTCTGTTGCTCAACATGAGAGATTGGGGCCAATGGTTCTAAAGGAAATAGAGTCGCAAGAAATTCAGGGTGGAATTCGGGGTTTGGAGAGTTATGATGATGTTCCCGAAGAAGACGACTTAACTATATTTGAATAAATGTAGACTGTTGTACTGTACTTAAGAAAAATTACACATCCCCTGAAAATAAGCCCTAGGGTGTCTTCTTGAGAAAAAATAAATATAAGACCCTGTCTTATTTTCGGGAAAACATGGTAGTGTGGTGGTAATTTATTTGTGTTCTACTAGACAGAAATTTACATAAATAAGCTTTTACTTATTTCTATGTTCGGGGAAAAACGGTATGTGCATCCACCTACACAAGGCGTTTCTAGTCTGCGTTGGGACAAATTCTTCGTGGAGAAGCTCTACAAGCCTCAAGAGATTATTTGTGAACTAAACTGAATATAGCAATATATAATATACGTATTGACTAAAGAGCTATGTGAAATACGCAGTCAGGCACTTAAAACTGAAGCAAAAACAGCGGATTTGAAGCAAACGACGGTGCCCAGCTGAGGCTAAGAGGTGTCTGTTGCAAGGAGCAGAGCCAGGAGCTGCTCAGACGGTGGCGAGATTTTACTCACTTTTTGGGCTGGGAGTGGCTTCCTCAAGGGATCGGGGTCCTAACTGGGTCTTGAAGGGTTTTGGGGTCACACTCACCGAGGTCTAGGTGGCGCAGGAGGTGGCATGGCAGGCAGCTGGGATGGCAGGGCAGATGCGTGGGGGACAGGACAAAGGGGGGCATGTGGGAAGATTGGGGTCCACTTTACTCAGAGCCTAAAATTCTGCAAAAGTTAATAGATTGCGAGGAGCCCACAAAATAAGCATGGTGCGCTGTGGCGGCCCTGGGCGCTGACATGCAGAGTCCCTAAGCCAGAGGTCGCCTCGCTGGGGCTCTCTGACGGCCTCGTGAAACACCACCCCGTCACCGGGAGGTCGGGGTTCTTGGATTTTGAACAAAGTGATTTAATTGGGTTCACATTTTGTAAATAAACCTCAAGGGAACAGTTTCTCGCGCCGTAGTGGTCTCAGCAGTGGGCCGTTTTCTTTCGTTCCTGGTTCAATCTCCTGCAACATCTTTGTCTGGGCAGGAAACACCTGTCAATCTCTTCCCAGTCATGGTAGCATCTGAACGGAAAACAAAAGCCCGCGTCCTCAAGGCAAGACAGAGGAAATAGTCCTTTTGCGAAGAAACCTGGAGAAAAAAAGAAAAAGCATAGAGAGAAACTCAAGCACCACGTTGAGAAGATCCAAACACGTGTTATTATCCCTCTTGGCAAACTCCCGGGCGAAAAGCTTCTATCCAAGGATGGGGCTACGTGATCATGATGATGTGGCCTGGGATTGTCACTTCTTGTGGCTCATTTTCTGACAAAGGGTTTGGCACTTGTGTGTCTCTAGCAATACCTGTTCTCCATGAAGCAGATTGCTGAGCATTCTGACGGTGGCAGAGTGATTTGGGCCACTCAATGGATTCAAGTGGGAGCCTGTCAGGGGTTTCATGCAAATCTGTCCCCTTTACAAAAAAAAATAGACTAGAGGCTCTTACAGGATGTCAGTAGTCACGAAACACAGGTTGGTACATCCCAAGTTGGAAAAAGGAAACGGGAGTCCGTTTGTTTTCCTTTTTCCCGAATCACTTGGTTGACTAAGTATTTGAGCTTAGGCGGGAAGACAAGATGCAGTGAAAACATAGTACTTGTTTTATAAACATTTAATCATCTGAGTGTTATCAAATAAAGGTAATAAAGTTATAAAAACAAGAGATTTACAGAGTTTCTTATTTCGAATCTTTTTTCTTCTCAAATTTCTTCTTTCTCTCTTTATCCACTCTCCTTCCCTCCCTCCCTCCGTCCCTCCCTCCTTCCTTCCTTCCTTCATTCTTTCCTTCAATTCTTTCCTTCTTTTCATACTATTCTTTATCTCTTTTTCAATGCCCTGCATTGATTTTTTTTTACACTTCTCTTGCTGTCAAAGCCAACGCGAGATAAAGGAAGAGGTGGCCATCAGGTAAGTGATGCTCCAGCTTGTCTGCAAAGCAGGGTGTGTTGGGGAACAGAGAAGAGACCACGTGGGGGCACCAATGGCCAAGGTTTCCCATATGAGGTGTCCCAGGCATAGTATGAGTTTCTCTAGGTGGAAAAAAAGCTTCCCCATTTAATTGTAAAAGGATATACTTATAAAAGAATAACCTGAGTTTCTATCCTTGAAGTAAAGTTAATTCTTCTACTTCCGTTGAAAAAGGCACCTGATTTATGCCTCTCACAGAGATGCCACAGCCTTGCCAAGAGACCTCGGTGAGCCTCACAGGTATTTCAGGCTGGGCGGAGAAAGCACAAGACTCTGGCCTCTTCTCAAGGTCTCGCTCACCTTCAGTGTGAAGGGAGGATGCTCAGTTTTAAAGAGCAGTTCAAATAAGCTGTTGGGTCTAGAGGAAGAATGAGTCATAGACGGCAGCCTACCCTCAAATTACGTCGACCCTCTTATTCCTCAGACCCGTCTTACCTGGAGCGAACAGCAAGGATACAAACGGCAACGTGAAGAACAGGTCACGGATCCTCATGGCCAGTGCTGACAGTCTGACAGGCAAGGCAGGAGAGAGAGGTGACGTTTTTCAGTTTATAAACATGAAAGGAACAAGGTTACTGGCAAAAGGGATGTTTGCACTTCTAGTAAAATTACACAGCGATGAAAACGTAGAATCTTTCATTCTAGAACATATAACGTGTCACTGAACCAACTTATAGGCATATGCCCCAGACACGTCCGCTGTCTGGGACGTGGAAAACACACCCACGATGGGTCCTTCTGAGGAGGGAAGAGCGAGGGAGGGAGCTAAGCTGGGCTTGTCTCCATTTGGTAGCAAACCTAGGATGACATGTGGCTCGGATTTAATTCGTTTCCAAGGTGGTATTTATTGCTCTTAATTTTCTGTCCTCCCTCAAGAAACAGGAGACAGAATGAGGCCAAAATGGTGTTCAGGTCACTATAGCCGGGGTGTGAATCAGGACTTGGTCAGACCAAGAGTAGCTACTCTTGGTGTTTGAATAGGACCAGAATAGGTTAATTTTTCATCCTGAGAGAAGGGAAGGTAGGTGAGCCACCTTCAAAGGGAAATGACCCCATGGCTCTTGGACTTTTATGTAACATTAAAATTTCTGTGAAAGGCCTCTTAAATTCAATGCTAACTTAATACTATGAAGATTATGAATTAAGATGCAATCTCCATTTCTTATCTTCAGAGAAAGAGAAGGTTGGGGTAAAGTAACAGACCGGATTGCTACCTTCTTAGTGTCTCTTACACTTTCTATGCAAACGAAGATTCTAAGAATGTACGTTTATGACCTCAGGTTGTTCATGAATTAGAATCATTCACGTCCAGAACTCAGGCCTTGAAGACAACTCCATGTTTTGTGGGGCAGAAATTTGCTCTGTTTTTCTTAGGACAGCCCTTCAGAGGTATGTGATGAACTAATAAAGAATTAAACCTTGAACCGTAAGGATACATCCCCAACAGTACAGGCTTATTCCCATCATTTCTACTGAGAAAATGGTTTTGGAGCAGAGATCTCCTGGAGATGTGAAATCACAGAGCGGAGACAACACGCCCTCCAGCCCCACTCAAGACTGGACCTGTTCGTCATAAATTCCAAATTGCAAATCTGAAATAAATAGGTCCTTCATGTAATACTGAGCTCAGGGAACCCCCTGAAGGAGGACAAGTGGGCACATGTGAACCTTGGGTGCATCTATGAAGAACACTATATAAAGTTCAATAAAATGTCTATAATTTTTCATCATTTTTTTCTCCTTCAAACAAATGCAGGTTTAGATCATTTGTGCTACTAATTTTATGCATGGTGCATGATTTGAAACTAGTATACAGTCTGCGCTTCTTACCCGTGGGCTCTGCGTCCATGGATGCAACCGATTGTTGATCAAAAACATTCAGAAAATATTTGTCGAGACATGTACACACTTTTTTGTTGTCATTATTCCCTGAACAATATAGTGTAACAACTATTTACATAGCACTGACATTGCCTCAGGCATTAAAAATAATCTAGAACTGATTTAAAATATATGAGAGGATGTGCCTAGGTTATATGCAAACACTATACCATTTTGTATCGAGATGCCCCAACTTGGGCATCTTAAAGCACTTGAGGATTGTGTTATCTGTAAGAGGTCCTGGAACCAACAACCCCCCATGTCTTCAAGCTCACTCATTCTTTCTTCTGCTTGGTCAGTTCTGCTGTTGAGAGATTCTGATGCATTTCTCAGTTTGTCAATTGAATTCCAAAGCTCCAGATTTTCTGCTTGATTATTATTATTATTATTTCAATCTCTT
Source organism: Cheirogaleus medius (assembly GCA_008086735.1). NCBI lineage: Eukaryota > Metazoa > Chordata > Mammalia > Primates > Cheirogaleidae > Cheirogaleus > Cheirogaleus medius. The sequence continues at coordinate 3,898,482 of VBSM01001927.1, forward strand.
TTTAAAATTCCTCTGAGAATCTTCTGAATTCCTTCTCTGTGTTATCTTGAAGTTCGTTGAGCTTCTTCAGGTTAGCTATTTTGAATTCTTTGTCTGAAAGGTCACATATCTCCATCATTCCAGAACTGGTCACTGGTACCTTTTTTAGTTTGTCTGGTGAGGCTGCGTTTTCCTGGGTGTTCTTGATGCTTGTGGATGTTTGTTGATGTCTGGGCATTGAGGAGTTAGGTATTTATTTTAATCTTCACAGTCTGGCCTTGTTTGAACTTGTCTTTCTTAAGAAGGCTTCCCAGGTATGCAAAGGGAATTTGAGTATTGTGATCTAAGTCTTTGGTCACTACAGCACTACCAGCACGAGGGTTGCCCCAAGCCCAATTATGACTCTTGCAGACTCCTGGTGGTACTACCTTGGGAGACTTTGGTAAGACATGGGAGAATTCCCTGGATCGCAGGCAAAGATTCTCACTGTCTTCCCTCACTTTCTGTGCTGGGCTGCTGCAGTTCCGGGAGGAGGGATGTGGGCACTCCCTCATGGCCACCAGCACTAGGTCGCACCTGAAGCCAGCCCAATCTCACCCAAAGCCTGTGATGACTGTTGCCTGGCTACCTCTGATGTTTATTCAAAACCCAAGGGCCCTTTAATCAGCAGGTGGTGAATCCTGCCAGGACTGGATTCTTCTCCAAGGAGTTATTTCGGAACCGAAGTGCATTTGCCCAGAGGTAGATTATATGCACATTAAGTGAAAAGTTAATATAAAGAAATAGAGAGCTTCTTATAAATATAGGATACATCATATGTCATGATTTAACTACCACACCATCCTAAGGAGAGAGGGCAGGGCTAGACAAGTATCTTGCTTCTTCCCCTTACAGTCTATGGTGACTTTCTTTTTGTCATTTGCTCCCCACTTCTTGCCTTCCATGCTATATTGTCCTCATTTCATTGTGCCTTCAAAAAAGACTTATATTTTTTTCATAGCATTTACTTGAATCATATTATGTCTAGATGTAAGGAAATTCTCTTTCCAACTCAACTTTGCCATTCAATTTATAGTTTACAAAGCCACGTCTCCCCTCAGTGGCCAGTACGTAAACGAATAAGACAAAGTCCACACCTGTAGAGGTCTTATAGCCGCATGTGGAATTAAAAATTTACTCACATGTGCACGAAGCATAAACCACAAGAAAGGGAACCTTTGTGCAGAATGGAGGGTAGAGCTTCCCTTTCTGGGTGGATCAGTCGTGGTTCCTTGAGGGAAGTGGACTTTGAGTTGGGAGTTGATGAAGCGGGAGTGTTTTTCAGGGAAGATATGGTGGGGCAGGTAAGGCGTAGGAGGCAAGTGCCAGGACTAACTGGGGAAGGTGGAGGGACCCACGGAACTGATGCTGGCACACCTGGAAGGTAGGCAGATGACCTGATCCTTGGTGTGGGGAGCTTAAAAGGATGTCCTAAGGATTTCGGAGATCGGCCTGCCCGAAACCAACACTGCATGATCACCACAATTACTACAAGGCAAGGTTCTTTGTCTCAGAACAAAGTAGTTTAATTTGGTTTACATGTCACATGTCTTTTCTGACAGAGCCATGTGGCCATGCGGGTCCTGGCGGCTTCTGGGCTCATTTCTTCTTGCAGCATTTGAGTCCGGGAAGGCCGCAGGTGCCGATCTGCTTCAATTTGTTAGTGCAAGAATGCGGGATACATATGCCTCTATTCCGGAAGCAGCTAGCGGGATTTCTGATATCTTTCGAAAAACCTGAAAGGAAGTAAGAAACAAAAAGGGTAATAGAGCGTTCGAGTTCAAAACCCCGTGCCAGAAAAGCACGAACTCTGTGTCAGGGTTGCCTTGTGTAAACCCTCGGGGGGGTTTCCTTCTCCTTCCGTGATGATGATGATGAGAGTTCAAACTAGTATACAGTCCAGTTTATATACTACACTACAGTCTAGTATACAGCTGGGGAGCATCTACTTTTAACCTTTTGGTTTCCAAGTCATTTAGCCCTTTAAGTATTTGAGCTGAGGAGAGAAAGATGCAGCTCAAAGGGTAGGAATCGTTTGATGCGATCTTAATACTGACGTAACTTAAAACAACAAAAAACAATAATTAACAATAATTAACAGTAGATGTTAACGTTCATAACGGATTGTTTCTAATATCTAAATCTGGGTCTACATCTCTTCCTTTCTCTCCTGCTTCCTTCCTCCCTCCCTTCCTGGTACTGTTCTAAGCATTGGAATATGGCAAGGTACCTCTCAGAGCACCGTTGCTCTTCCCAGAACCCATAAACGAAATTGCAAAAATAAGTCATTTTCAGTATAATTTCTACCTGAGCAGTTATCTCGGGTCTTAGCCTCAAATTTTCCTTCGCCCTCTCTCTGTCTCTCCCTTCCACCCTCCTTCCTTCCTTCATCCTTTTTATTCTATTTCCATAATGTCAAGGAGAAATAAAAGTTAGGCATCCAACTTTAAAAGTTGCTGTCAGCAGGCTGTCCTTGCACTGTGTTCCAGGATTAGCCCCGTAGAAAGGACGTTTCTCCAGGGCCTTTGATCTGAAAAGACTAAGGGACTGAGTGTCCCAAACAGCAGTTCTCAAAATGTAGTCTGGGTCTTATTACTCTATGGAATTCTCTACTCAAATTACTCAAATCTACACTTTAAATAGAAAAAAATTTATAAAATGACAGTTTGCGCTTCTTTCTTTGGATAACATTAAAATTTCTTACGTTTATTTAAAAAAAAAAGTCACCTAACAGAGGTTTCAACCCTGGTCTTAGCAGCCTTAGCATGAGGAGCAGGGAGGAGACGAGATTGACAAGCTACCGGGCTCCTTCGCATCAGCCTGGAAAAGGCTGTCAGGTGTGCACTGAGAGCCCGTCCGCTGCCACGTGTCAGGTGTGCACTGAGGCCCTTAAACTCCACTCACATGGAAGGAAATGGTGCCTGGTTCTCCTAAGCAGATCACACAATGCACTTGGTCTGAAAGTATACTGAGAAGAGAGAGAGAAAAAGAGAGACAGAAGGAGACACAGAGAGAGATAGAGAGAATGAGAGAGAGAGAGAGAGAGAGAGAGGAAGGGGGGCAGAGAGCGAGCCTTTACCCCATTCTTTCCATCCGTCCATCCCTATTTCCCTGGCCCGCCTTACCTGGAAGAGGCAACAGGAACACCAACAGGATCGTGAAGAGGAGATGCAGGATCCTCATGGCTGGTGAGCTCTTCCTCAAGCTGAGACTATGGAGGAAGTAGAGCTTTGCGCCTTATAAAGGCCCAGGCGCCCAGTCACTGGGTGGCATTCATCACGGGCCCTGGCTGCAATGCCGGTAATTACACAGTGATTGCAGCTGGACATCTACCTGGTGCGTCAGAGCAGTGGCCCTCAGAGAACAAAAGACACTCAGCAGCTCTTATGCAAATCGGGACGCAAACAACCCTAGGTAATCCCTTCCCTCTGCCCTGGGGACCAGCAGCTCCTTCCTGTCTAGCTCTGTTTAGGATCTGGGGTGTGGATGGCATGAGAGAGTCAAGCCTGTCTCGTTCGGGGACAGACTCGGGTGTGTGGCCTGGAGCTCACCTGTCTGCTCCGTGGAAGGTTCTGCTTTTCCTGAGAGTCTGGGGACAGTCTTAGGCCAATGGGACATGAGATAAAAGCTGTGTCCCCAAACCTCTTACCTATAACAGGGAGGGAATCGAGGCTGTTTCTCTGTGACCAAGTGCTTCAGTCCCCCAGGCAAGGGCGGGAAGTCCCGTTCCTACAGACAGGCTTTGGGAAAGCGCAGCCTTTCACACTGGTGATTACAGAAAAACGAGGTTTCCCAGCAGTGTGTCCCCAATGTGAATTAGCCAAAGCAGTTTTTTACTGGTCCCCATTTCTTGTGGCAGGGCTGGCTTTCTGGGCTTGAGCGCTGTGCAGTCAGTCGCACAGGGACCTGCTCTGAGAAGGGACCGGGCGTGGTGTAAGGCTCTGCTGTCACCATCTTGATCTTCTTAACCACTTCGGTACGAGCGTCAACTGTAGTCGACAGCCACAGATGAACACGCACAGCCGGGCGTGGACTTTAGCCGACAGCCGAAAGCTTTTACTTTTACAGCTTTTATCTCTGCAGTTGCAGTGTGTACGTTCAGCTAATAAGTGACTACGAATCTGTGACCTTTTAACAAGTCCTGAGTAGGAGTTATTATAGTTATTTTCCTAAAGCTGCCTGTAAAGTAAAACAAGCTTTCAGTGCTTTCAAGCTTCCCTCATCACACAAGAGCAAAATGGATCCGTCGTCAATGCACAGCACACACTATCATGCGGACTGTGAGTGCCAGCTGTGGGCAAGGTTTCGCGGCTGGTGAGCGTGATACCGAAGTGGTTAATACTTTTGTCTTGAAACTTGTGCAAGTGAAGCCAGAGACAGCAGAGCCTGCACATGGGCAGAGTGGGTATGTGGGGAGACATGACATGCAGGCTCGGGGCTCAGGGTACAGAGGGCACGGTGCATGGGGACTGTTGACCTGGCTTCCCGGGGCACCTCAGGGCTGGTAGGACTGGTGGTGGCAAAGGCAGCTGCAGCAGGAGTGGCCTCAGCCCTGGGGGGAGGGGGAAGGAGGATCTCTGTGTGGGGACAGCAAGGAGACCTCTGTGCCTGTCCATCCTGTGTCCCCCCTGGAGCATCCCCACAAATACTAACTCCCTGGCCCGACTCCAGGATAGGAACCATAGGTGGCAAAGTGTCAGCAAATCATTGCAAAACTAAAGCGTGCACACGGACATTGCAACAGAGTATAGCAGGGAGTTGTTATAATTCTTCAGAGAGTTTACAGTTTTTCGGT
>VBSM01001927.1:3931103-3960873 GCA_008086735.1 Cheirogaleus medius
AAAAAAAAAAAAATATATATATATATATATATAATATCCCTTTAAGTAGATGTACCATAGTTTGATAAGATATTGCTCTGTTTTGAACATTTAGATTTTTTTTTCAAAAAGTTTATGGAAATATTTTTGTTATTTCCTGAGGACAATTTCTGGGAAGCAGAACTGATGCAATGAGAACAAGTGTTTTTTGTCTTGCAGGGATATGGACAAATTGCTTTACAAAGAGGTGAGATAAATTGTTGGTGCTTCTGGTTTCGTATGTAAGTACGAGTTTGGCCAGACCTTCATTGTCCCTGGGCGTCAGCCTCGTGTGAGTGCACCTGTGTGTGAGTTAAGCACGGGACACCTTTGTTCAGAAAGAAGCCTGGAAAGGTGGGATTCTGTATCGGAGTCTGCATGCTTAGTCTTGTTCACTCTGAGCCCCCCGGATCTGGATTGCAATCCGGATTTCTATCCATAACAATGTCTGGAATGATTCTTCACTCATGAGAGAAAGAGTCAAGAGAATGATAGACTCAAGACTTTGTAACACGAGTTATAAACAGTTTATGAATAATTAACTTGAGCCTAAGATAGTTACCACTTATGAATATTTAATAGAAAGGTTATACAAATTGCATTATTTCCTCACTATTTATCTGTTAAAAATGTTCATGGAACGTCTTTTAAGTAGAGATACTCTATACAAAATTATAAAACAGGTTCCGATCATGGAACACACTCATCCTTTCTCACCTCTCACCTGCTCACTCACCCCACCTAGACCTCCACGGCTGCTCTGCCTGAGAAAGCAGAGGTTGGCAGTCCGTGTAAAACTACTAGAAATTTCAGTGAAGTCCTCACTTAAAAAGAAGTGAAAGAGACTAAACTGAACTGGAGTAGGTGCCATTTCAAGAGAAAAAGTGCAGGGGGTTTTTTGTTTAAGTTAATGTGTATCGATTCTTCATGAGATTCGAGAAGCCACGGTTTGTTCAGTAAAATGAGAACCAGATTCTAAGAGAAAGTCACACTTTGAGAAAGGAAAAGACTATTTGCAAATATGATATTGCTTGAAAATCAATAAAAATCCAGTATCTGAACTTGAAAATCCCAAAATAATAAAAAATAGAGAGGCACTACAGAATGAGAAATTGGTGCTCTAAAAAGAAATATCTGAAAAGTAGAGAGTGAAAGGGAAAGGCATGGAAATTATGGGTGAAAGGTAATAGATGGGGAGGATATTTCAAGGATAACTAGGGTTAAACAGCAGCCATTTCAAGAAGAGGGTAGGTAATTGCCGGAGGAAAGAATACGTGAGGTTAGATATAAAACGAGCACGTCCACATGGACAAGAACAAAGTAGTAACACAATAAAACTATGAAAGTTCACATAAAAGAAAAAATGCTCAAGACACAAATGAAAAAATGCTCCACTACACAGTAATCAAGGATGTACCAGATTGACATCAGCAAAATGGTAGAACCAAAGGCTCTTGTCTTTCTCTTCCCCCATTGATGGGTTTATATAAGCGTAAACACTCACATCAATTTTCTCGGAGAGAAAGCCTGAAACTAGTTGCTTGCGCACCAAGCAACTGAGAAAATACTCACATCAAAACAGGAGGGAGGAGCTGAGACGCACCCTGTCTGTGAACACCATTCACGTTCAGCGTGTCCAAAGCCGATCTCACTCTCTCTGCGTTCCCCTCCCCTCTCCTTGCCCTGTGTGGGTGGCCTGGGTCCACGCAACTCTTCATCCCACGGCTCCTCCTCTTCTGCCACCAAACCTGTGAACTCCATCTCTTTGGGGTCATCTCCTTCACCTCTGTTCTCCCTACTTTAGTCACTGACCGGTCTCCCTGAACTCCAGTTGTTGATTTCATCTCTCATCTGCTCTTCCTGCCTCTAGTTACACACATTTTCAGTCCGTCCCTAATTTCGTTGTAATGATGAATATTCTAAAGTTGGAGATTTGATTACGTTGCCCCCCTGAAGCACCCGTTAGCCTCCTCTTGCTTAGTGGTCAGAGGTCTTTAGCACTGTATCTGTTTGCTTTGAGACTTTCACACCATTTTGCTTATAGCAGCCACATCTGCTGCTACTAATTAACTCCTTGTTTGCTGTTATGCTGAACTTCTTCCCATTAACTCGGCAAACCATACTTTCCCGTCTCCGGGCCTTCCTATAAACTGTACCCTCTGTTTGGAAACCTCTCTCAACTTAATAAAGCCCTACTCATCCTCCAAAACCCTTCTCGAATATCCCCAGGAACTCTTTATACATTAATTATCTTTTGTTTATCTGCTGCACCTATTGCCTAGGGTATATTCACACGACAGCGTAGGTAGCATTTATTGTTTTTGTCTGTTTAGGTACTTGTCTCCCCGCATGTATTATTCATGTTTCTAATTGGCTTCATTTCTCATGCCTAGAACAAAAGTAGGTTCTCAAGAACTATCTGTTAAATAAAAGAACAAATTATTTGAATGCTTTCCTATGACATTTTATTACATATGCATCTACCAGCTTGAACTGTGTGACTTTGAAGATTCTGTACCTCTCAAGCTAAGTCACTTTCTGTGAGATCATGTGTAGCATCTTTGTCATTTGTTTTGCCACGATAAAATGTTTAGGCTGTCTGGCACGAATGGTAACTTCAGCTCCTCCCTGCTCAGACACATCTCAGAAATCCTACACCGTGACTGATGGCGTGGCCCGGGAGAACAGGCGGGTGGTTGAGCTTTGGCTTCTATGTCAGCTGCATCAGTTCCAGGGTAAACAGCAGGCATCTTTCTTTTTAGAGCAATAGCCAACTTGCGTTTCCATGTAGTTACAGTATTCCTGGCAGTAGCCTTCACTTCTCTTACAATTGACAACTTGGAAATTCGGTCCGGGTTCTGTATGAAGAAAAATCCAACATGAGCCAATCAAAACTATCTCGAGAATCAAACAGTAAATTTAAAAAACAAACAAAAAAAACACAACAAAATGAAATCTATACAAAAAAAAAAAAAAAAAAAAAAAAAAGAATCAAACAGTGGTCACTTTAGCCCTTAGGCAAATGGTGGGATGGCAATGGGTAGGAAATAGCTTTCTGTGGTTCAAAATTTTATATTTGTTTTTTTCTTTTTTTAACTAATCCTGTGACAGGATTAGTTATAGTTTAAACTATAACATCCACTCCACATACATAGCTCTGCTCCTTCTAAGTCTCTTCTAACCAATTGAAAATAACAATCCTGTCTCATAGAGATGCTGTTAGACTGAATAGCCCATGCCCAGTGCTGTGCCTGTTCGTATTTGTGGTGCAATAATTGCTTTTTCTTTTCCCTTCCCTTGGGAGGAGAATGAGACTAGTGAGTCCCTTGTCACTGCAGGCCAATTCTGCAGGGATGGGGGTTAGGATACCCCTAACCCCCTAACCCTAACCTTAACCCTAACCTTAACCCTTCCCTACCGCGGGAAGTCACGCTGCTGGGACTTTCTCTGCTGGTGTCACCAGCGATTTGCCAGCACCCTCTCGTCCTCCTGGCACTTGCCACCGAGCTTCTGAGCTAGTCCCTACTGTTTCAGGGTCAGCAGTGAGTTCAAGACTAAGGAAGCATCTTGGAAACTCCATCTCCTCCAGCCCTGTGGATAGGAAGCTGTCCCTGGACAGGGTTCGGGGCAGACCAGGAGCTTGGCCCTGCTCTGGAAAGTCTAGAAAAGCATCCGTGAGCTCGTTGCCCTTTGTCAGCCCTGTGTGTGCTCCTCCCCGCCCAGGCAGACTGACAGCACCATCTGTTCTCTGCCCTCGTCTTCAGGAAGCATTCCCTGACCCTCATTTGGCACCTGGCACTTGGAAGGTATTCAGTAAATTGCTGTGAAGTGAATAAGCTCCAAGGCCCAGGGAGTGGGGCTCCAGCCTGGCAGGAGGAGAATGTTCTTCCAGTGTCTCCTCCAGCTATTGTGTTTGGGTGAAGTCAGTGATTACAGATGTGGCCTCAGGTAAGTTGCTTCTTGGCTCTGGAATACCCTCAGTGGTCAGCCCCAGCAGAGGTGTCAGACCCCAGGGCCTTCCCAACAGGTAGGGGAGCCTGGGCTACCCACAGCTTCTTCCCCAAACACCTGCCGCTCACCCACCCCCTGCCTGCCCCAGCCCCCTTCCCTCCACATCTCCAGAAGGGATGAACTTGTCACACGCTTCGGTGCCCCACTTACCCTGGTAAGGCGGGGTGCGCGGTGGTAAGATGTAGCGTTTTACTTGGCTGTGTGACGAGTGACCAGGAGATCCTTCCCTGGGTTCTCTGGGCCCCTCAGTGCCCGAGTGGCTAACAAATTGGGTTCGGGACGATCCTGTTGGAGCATAAATACCCAGCACAGCATGTTCAGCGCTCTCCGCGGGGCGGGCCCGTGAGGATGTGGTACCCACGCTCTCAGGGATGAGCGCACGTGGGTGATGGGATGAGGGGGAGCCGGAGGGGTGGGTGTCAGTGCTGCTTGTGTGTGCGCGTGCGTGTGTGCGCAAAGAGAGAAGGTGCGTGGCGTGTGAGAAGCGTGTGCAACCAGCAGGGAGCCTGGGCTCCCCATCAAAGCCTATCTGACCCTTTGCCTCAGGTGTCCCCCAGTGTAGTTGATGAGCACCCCTAAAAGTTAGTGTCTTCCTCTGGAAGGGAAAGGGGAAAGTTAAAAAGATAAGAGAATGGAGTCAGGGGAGGGACCCTCTCCCTGGGGAAGCCGGTGCCATCAGCATATTCACAGGGTCACTTACAAACCCAGCTCAGAGGCTCCTTGCCCAAGAGCACCATCTGGAACACGTGCTCCCCGGACGCCCTCCTCTCTCCCTGCCCGGCGCGGACTCCCATCCCCAAAGCGCCCACTGCAGAGGGGTCCTGGCACCCAGGTCCAGGCCACCTTTCTGTTTTACCTGGAAACAGCAGGGCCACGAGGAGAAGGCTGGCAAAGGCAGGGCGAAGTGGCTGCTTCATGTCTGCTGCAGGGAGCAGCGGGGATAGGGAGCAGGTGGGCAGGCCCGGGGCTCCCTTTATGGGGCCGCCCGGGGCGTGGGCGGGGCGTGGGCGGGGCTGCGTTCCTGAGTGACAGCTCATCCTCAGAGGACACCCGTCAAGGCCGTCTTGTCCCACTACTGGGGGGACAGACGCTCCAGCCGTACTTCTCAGGAAGTAAATAACATGCCTGGATGCCTTGGGTGGGTTTGGCGATTAAGAAAGAACAAGGGGAGAGACAGAGAAGAGTAGCAGGAAGATGAAAAGGTCTGGAGACGCAGAACAAATAAGGCATTTTCATAAAATCACCAATTTCCTCAAGCGCTTCTCATTAGCCCGGTATTCGTTAAACAGTGACGTGAGGAAAGCTGCCACGGCGCTTCTATTCTGTCTGCTGAACATGCTTCTTTCAGTGCAAAAAAAAGTCATAAAACATTCCAGGTAGGACCTGGTTTCAGAAACTGTCATGTCTCGTCATTTCTTGTGGCCGGCTAAAAGCCACATCTATCCTAAAGGGAGGCGGGAGATGATGGCAGAACCCATTATAGAATATGCTAATAATTGGATCAAAGTCTTTTTTTTTTTTTTTCGTCTATGCAACTTATAAAAAATATTTTTTTAAAGCTGCTTAGTATGTGGAATCTCGATTCATTTGAACCAAGTAGGTGAGCTAAAGTCAAAGAGACTCCATTGCCAGAAGAGATTATCTGCAACCCACATCCCTGAAGGATCTTATGGGAAAATGCAAACGTGTGTGTGTGTGTGTGTGTGTGATATTTTCAACACCAGAACATCCTCTTTCTTGCCTCCCAAGTGGCATCCTGTTAAATCCTGGGAAATATGAATGTGAGAATGGAAACCACATTGTAACCCAGTTTGGACTCAGAAGTATTCTGTAGTATCACATTTGGATTCTCCTATTGCCTTATCAAATGACCCAGTGAAACATTCTCTGGAGGAGGCTGCCAGAAGAGTGAAGCAAAAATTCCTGCGTAGATTTTCTCATTCTTGAATTTTAGGTTGTAATATGCTCACAAATCTGCCAGGACTGCTAGGACCTCCTTTACATAGGCACAAATCCCCCTCCAGGGAAAAGAACTTGCTATATGGAAAAGATAGACACAGATATCCAAGCCCTCTTTGGAAAAGAAGTGGGGAAGGATTGCATGACATGAGAGAAAACTGTTTTTGGATAGTGGTAAAGGGATTGACTTAGAGAACTACGCAAAAATATTATTCAGTGTCTTTTTTTTTTTCATGCAAGGAATCACGAAATGAATTGTGTCTTCAGAAGGCAAGTGGATCTGTAATGACTTCAGCCATCCTAAGAGTGCTCTTAAGAAGGTACGGAAAAGAACACCGGAAATCTTACTTGGGTTCTGAGGAATAAATACCTTTTTTGGGCAATGAAACTCTTGAAACCTACATTGTTATAATTTTAAATAAATCCACGGAGGTTGTCAGTTCTGATAAAATAATCATAAAATTTTAGAACTGAGAAATGTCTTAGAGACCCCACCTCTGTTTGAAGAAGAAGAAACCAAGGATGGGTGAAAAAGCGACGTGTGTGTACGAGTGAGTTCGAGACTGAAGGTCTGGCCTCGGCTGTGCGTGCACTAAGATGCGGGAACGGATTGCAGGCAAATAAAGAGACACTCAGAGTGAAAGGGAAAGGAAGGAAATTCCTTTGGAAAAAAGTGGGGACTCTTGGTGGTCATAGACATAAGAAGAAATATAATTTTTCACAGGAATGGTATGTTTTCTCCCTGCTGCTTTTATTCTTTTTGCTTAACTTCTCATAACTGAAAAGCATTTCAACTCCTTCCCAGTCCTCCTAAGTTGATTATTTTTTCTCTTGGATTCAGCCACAAAAGTAGCTCCACTGCCTCCCAAGGTCTGCTGCTCCTGAGTCCACATCCGTTTTTGACTTTGTCACATTGGGAGGACTCGGGAATCTCGCCCTGTCACCTGGGCTAGAGTGCAGTGACGTCGTCATATCACTGCAACCTCAAACTGTTGGGCTCAAGCGATCCTCCTGCCTCAGCCTCCCCAGTAGCTGGGACTACAGGTGCATACCACCATGCCTGGCTAATTTTTGTATTTTTGTTTTATTTTATTTTTTTCTTAATTTTTCTATTTTTAGTAGAGACGGGGTCTTGCTCTTGCTCAGGTTGGTCTCGAACTCCTGAGCTCAAACAACCCTCTTGCCTCAGCCTCCCAGAGTGTAGGCTTACAGGTGTGAGCCACCACGCCCAGCCTCTCACCTTCTTTTTCCTAGAGGAGCATCTGCGCCGATGTAGATGAGTCCTAGCAGTCCTTGTGGATATTACAGCCTAGAATTTAAGAAGAAGAAAATCAACATATGAATCTCTGCTTTACTCTTCTGTGAGTCTCCTCTGGGATAACTTTCTTCAGGTCATTGGAAATGCAGCAGTAGAGTTCGAGGCTGATTCTACAGCAACTTCTGAGCCCAGACTTGGCTGCCATATGGTTTCCCTTCTCACATTCATGCTTTCTGGTATTTAATGGGATGTCACTTGGGAAGCAAGAAAGTGTTGAAAATCTCTCCCCCTACACATTTTTCATTTTCCAGTAAGGACCTAGGTGGTGGATCTGTTCACCTAGATAGTTGCTTGGTCAATCTTCAATTTCTCTATGTCTCTTGTCTCTGTCTACCTCTGTCTCTGTCTCTCTCTAGTTCACGTATTACAAAATGCACAAATTAATGTCCAAATCATCCTTCTTCCTGTTGATTTTCATTAGGCTAATTTCAAAGGGTTACTGATCTCCCACTGGGAATTGCAGCCTTCAGATCTGTAGCCGTCCTTCAGAGAAAGAAGATAAGTAGCAATGTTATTAAATTCCTGATTGTGTATATAGTTCATCAACTATTAATGGTAAAAGCATTAACTATTAATGTTTCCCGCCAATTCTGGAAACCATAAAACAGAAAATATGACTTTGTTCTTTTACTATTATGCCATGATATTAAAATAGTCTAACTTTGTAATTCCCTTTAGTGCTCAGGGTAGCAGTTCATTAATACGACTGTGAGTTGTAGCCGGGGAAGTGCTGTTTTAGAATCCAGCCCCTTTAGAAATCAAAAGGATGGAACATCGGGACAGCAAGCAAAACTCAGGGCTCTTCCACAAAAGCCAGGCTACAAGGCCATCCCAATTCTGCCTGACTTTCTGCATGTTGTTACCCCTCCAGCCGCTGGGGGCGCTGATTAGAGCCTGGAGGAACCCTGGCTCTGCTCTTTGTTACATTGGGAAGTACAAGATGGCCTCTCTCTAGGCAACGTATCAAATTGAAATTTAAAAAATAGACAAAAATAATTTTAATGTGGGGCTAGAAGTTGAGTCTGTGCTTGTGAGTATTGTTGAGTAAAGTGGCCGTGTTGCAGAAGGGAAAATCAAGGCACCAATCAGGTGAGTAACCTTCACAAGGCTACCAGCTGCATGTAGAGCTGGGACTTCAGACTCCCCACATTTGAGCTCTGATTGGCATCTGACCGTGGGGTTGCCTAAGATCCTGGACCATGTTAGGAAGGTCCCTGGTCCCTCTGAGCCTTAACTTCCACACCTAAAAGGTGAGGATGATGCAGTTACTCTGCATCATTCAAGAGCTTGTTGTGAGGACCCAAAGAAAGTATGTATTGACAGGACTTTGTGAAAGACAAAGAAGAATGAAGGGCACCAACAGAACATAAGAAACAACAAAGCAAGTGCTACGCAGCCCTTTAGCACATTCTGTGTTCTGCATTTGGAGTGCTGCGTCCTTGGAGGCTGTTTAACAGCTTCCTCCCATCCCTGTGGTTGCCGTGGTGAGATCTAGAGGCTCGCCCAGGTGTGCATTCCGTTTTTGGAGTGGCATTTTAGAGTTGGGATAGCGAGTAGACGACACCACCTACGCAACAGGCCTTGGAGACCAACAACCAGCTGCAGTGTGTGGACCTTTTAGGGCTCTGATTCTAGGAAAGCAACTCCTAAAAAGGCACTTGTGAAATAATCAGGATCATTTGAACACTGGTTGGCTATTACGTTATATTAAGGATCTAGCATTGACTTTTTTTCCAGGGATGATAATAGTATCGTGGTGATATTTTTAAAACCAGTCCTTTTCTCTGGGTTGCACACATTCCAAAGTACTCTCAGATGGGCATCTTTGAAATGAGTTGTTGTTCTTTGAAATGATCTAGGAGGAAGGAGATTCTCAAGGGATGAAACAAGATTAACTACGTGTGGAATTCGGGTGAGAGCTACAGGAAGGTTCGTTATACTGCTGATGGCACAAAGGGCACAGTCCGAAGGTGAGGATGCTGTTGCACCACGCCCGGCAGCTCCTACGTGGCATTGCAGGGGGCCTTTCTTGTTTATTTTAGAGCTACTGGCATTCATTGGCTAGATTGCTATTTCCCTATGTGTCTACCAAATGGTGACACTCATTTATTACCTGGGCTACTTTTGTAGAGAGAAGCTTTTCCTCATAAACCGTTTAGTGACCCTGAAATATGATGTGGCCAGGACAGGCAGGTCAGATGTTTCCTTATTCCCCTTTCTTTAGCGGTTTCCAGGATAAGGAGCCTGGATGGAGCCCACCCAGCACTGCTTGGCGCAGGGCTGCTCTCTCCTACCCTCTGCTGGACAGGAGGCCACACAGACACCCACGTGGTCAACCCCTTAAGTCATGGGGGCGGGGGTCCCCAACAACCTTGTCATCACTCCTCCTCTCTTTTATTTTTCTCCTCCGAGGTCTATGTTTTGAAATATAGACCTTGTATTCCAAACAAGGTGCGCTTAACATCGACGCATTTTCCCTTTTAATGAACAGAAGACATATAAAACCGTGGAGCAGAACTTCTGAGCAGAAAAGAAGACCAGTATTGTTAAGATAAATTGATATCATGCAAGCCAAAACAAATGACGTTCTACTTAGGTTTATTGCTGATGAGATATACACAATTTTTTTCGTTCGATTTTTAAGGTGTCGGAAATCACGCCTAACCTGCGTGGCTGTCTTCCCTCATCTGCAACCCCAGAAGGCTGAGAGCCGGGCTCTGCCGCAACCCCTACATTGCTCTGCATTGGGTGGAAGCTCTGCAGACCTCATTTGGCAACTGGATTCTTGGTTGCACGGGGCACGCCCTTGTTTGTCGTAAGGCCTCAGGAAGAGAAGGCACGGAGGTCTTGCTTTAAGCACAACTGCGTTTCAGCGTTCCATATGCTTCAGTAAGCTGTCACTCCACTTTCTCAGACAGCACGCATAGGTGTTGGGACACCTTCCAATTCTGTATTCCTGGCTCTGGCATTCCCTCCGGCAGCGAGCAGTACCATAGCCGCACACTTTGTCCACTTCAAGTTCACTTCTCACTAGACGACAGGGTAAGTCACCATGGTTAATTGTGCCCCAGCACCGAAAAGCCAGACTGGCAGCAGGTTTCTTCGAGGGAGAGGTGGAGAACGCCGGAGCAGGGCGGCCCGGCTCTTCCCAACACCCCGACTACTCCTCCGCTTTCCCACCTGCCCGACTCGGCCCTCTGGTTCCCAACCAGCACGGTTTTCTTTCTCGAAAATAAAAATCAGTCCATGTCACACATCTTTTTAAAAATCCCTACAACCGTGTACCATTACTTTCTGATGAAGTCTAACCAAGCCCACTACCAGGTCTCCAAAGCTATCATGATCTGATCGGGGCCACCTCTTCCAACTCATGTGGCTCCACTGTGGGCCCCACGCCTGCCGTCACACCGCGCTGGCTGGCTCTTTGCTATCCCAGCGCCTTCCCTGGCACTGTCCCCTCTGCCTGGACACTCTTTGAGCATTCATCTCTCAACCTTCAGGTCACAACGCCGGGGACACCGCTCCCTGTTCTCTCCCTGTAGTTAAACGCCCCACACAGTTTTTCTCCCTGTGCATGTTTTATTCTTTCATATTATCTATCCCACGTTGCAGTCACGTATTTTTTTTCATTATTTGCTCTTCTGATTTAAACATAAGCTCCCCGAGCGCGAGAACCATGTCCGCACCGCTCACTGGTGTGTGCCCAGCCCGAGGCACGTAACCCGTGCTCAGGAAGAGCCTGCTGAGTAAATGCATGGATAGACTAGACCAGAATAATCCAGAAGAGACTAGAACAGACCTGAGTAGAGTAGAGGAAACTGGAACAGACCAGAATCCTGATCGTGTGGCCTCTGCCCCAGAGCAGTTTGGGGGAGATTTGGATTTAGTTACAAGGTCTCAGGGGGTGCTCACTGAGGCTGAAAGCAGCTTTTTAAACCTTGGTACCGGATGTGCCAAACTGATAGCATCTTACAGCAACCCCAGGAGAGCCCAGAAGCGCGGCTGGCCGCTGGTGGAGATGGAGTAGCAGACAGATTGAAAGAGCCTCACCGGGTAGGGCTGGCCTGAGGTTCTCTCGCAAACTCAGCAGGACCCAGGTTGGGGGAGGGTGTCAGGGGGATGCTGGGGAGTAGAAAGTCTGCTGTGCAGAGGTGGGGGATCCTCCTTATTCTCTCTGAATCCCTCTCCCCTCCCAGCCACCGTCTGTCCGTTTTCCACAAAGCAGAGGTGCAAGAGAACTCAACGGGGCTGATTATCTGCGGACCAGGGTTTTATGTCTTTCCTAGTAAATAACACCCTCCTCTTTCCAAAGCTTAGCCGTCAGGGCTGTTGGGTCAGGGTGCAGGTGGGGACCAAGAAGTGGTTTGACTGAATCACATGCTTGACAGGGTACTAAAGAGGCCCACGGTCGGGATGGGCCCTGGGGGGTGGGGAGGAAAGCCTGGTTTGCTGTAACCTCTGCCGCTGTGGTTGGAGTAGAAGGCAATGAAGAAAGGAGTGAGAGCTATTTATTAGGCTGAGTGATTACATAGACGCTGGGTAGGAGATAGACGACTTCTGACATGTTTGGAGCCAACCACTTTACAGCCTGGAGTTAGAGGAGCAACAGGAAGCCACTGTGTGTGCTCAGGGAATATACGGCTTAGAATTAGTGGAGAAGCAGAATAGACTAGAAAGACAATACAATCTTTACAGAGCTGGAGTGTCAGCTCCACAAAGGTGCTCATAAGCCATCTATTCAGAGGTGGGAATTAAGTCCCAGAGAAGGAAAGTGACTAACCTGAGGTCACACAGCAACTTAGGTGTCAGAGCTGGAATGAAAACCCAGCCAATAGGTCTTACAGTCTGAGGAATCAGAATAGGAAAGGGAGAATGTAATCTATGAACCGAGCGATAAATATATTCTAAGCAATAAATAGAATATTTATCGCTAGACCCAATCATGCTGGGTCTCTTTCTTGAATAAGCAGTTGCCCTCCTCTGTGCCCATTCCCAGTCCTTGTGGGCGTTTGAGGGGCTGACGGTTGTTGAGAGCCAAAGTTACCCAAAGCAGGAGCACCAGGAGATGCGGGTGGGCAGTGCTCCCTTGTTCACCCTCACCCACCTCTGCTCGCTACTTTCTCCCAGATCTGTGGTCCCCCCACCCCTGCCCTGGGCCTCACAGCAGGAGGTGAGTGGCAGGTGAGTGAGTGAAGCTTCATCTTTATTTACAGCCACTCCCCATTGCTCACATCACCGTCAGATCAGTGCGGGCATTAGATTCTCACAGGAGCACGAATCCTATTGTAAACTGCACGTGGAGGGCTCTAGGTTGTGGCTCCTTATGACAATCTACTGCCTGATGATCTGGGGTGGAGCTGAGGCGGTGATGCTAGCGCTGGGGAGTGGCTGCAAATCATTAGCAGAGAGGTTTGACTGCACAATAAATGCAAATTGCTTCAATCATCATGAAACCATCCTCCCCCACCCCAGTCCGTGGAACAATTGCCTTCCATGAAACTGGTTTCTGGTGCCAAAAAGGTTGGGGACCTCTGTCCCAGATCATCTTCCTGCCAAGGCCTTTTCTTAGACCACACTGCAGAGGCCAGTCTGACCCAGTCCCCAGCAGCGTAGAGCAGGTGACGGCTCCCATCTCTGCACGTCGCTCCCTGGCCCTGCAGGGGCACCTGACTCAGGCTTTCTATCTTGACAGGTTCTTTGTCTTGTGATCACTGGTTGAGGGAAATTTGTCTTTTGATAAATAGATTACTGTCGTATTTTGACAAACCTGGAACATGCTGATAGCAGAATTGTATAAAAGCATCCATGAGAAATGACCCAGGAAGACAGGACAAGGAAAGAGTAAGCTAAACGCATACCTTCTGAGAAAAATGATTAACCCATGTGAATCACTGCAGAGACCCCGTCGGGAAGAGGGGAAGGAAGCATGCTGGGCTTCTGGGCTTCTTCAGAGCCTTGGAAAACCCAAGGGGCAGCTTAAGAGAGAGGATCACATGGGTTCTATGAATCATAACAATTGGTTTGGTCCCAGCATAGCTAGATGTGTTGAGCAACTGTGAGAAAATTACTTCCATTCACTATACTGTTGGCTCAGCTTTTGAAAGGAGGGACTTAGGTTAGATGATCTCTCATATCCATTCCATATCTAACATTATAAAACTGTGTGCTTCTTGGCACACAGATTAACACAGGAGTCAGAAGATTTCTGACATCTCAGTTGAACTTTGAAATTTCCTTAGCAGACTCTAAAGACACCTGCTATTTGTTTGTGTTATTAATAAATTACGTTTTTGCCTCCCAAATTTACTGCATGCCTCTTGATCCTAATTTTCTGACCTGATACGAAAAGCGGTAAAATTTAGAAGGATGGGTAGGCCCCCTTTCTGTGCAGAGCAAAGCTGTTCAGAAGGAGGCAGATGGGAGAAGCCAACTCATTCCACAAAATCAACAAGGAATACCTGCAGCTGCCCTGCAGTGGAGTAAGTATGGCTGGTGGGTCCCCACCGCTAAGGAGTCCAAGAGGAACTTCTACCATGGGTAGCCGGGGGTCAGTGATGTCTAAGAACCCTGTCTCCTGCCTTTGTCTTCCTCCCTAGAGCTGTAAGCCTCACGGCTGGGAGGTGTGCGTGTGAGGACTGCCACTCACTGCGTTTCACTAGTGCACCCAATGAAGACAAAGCGACAAAGGCTGGGATTGAAAAAGGTTGCTGAATCCTTCAGGATTTTTTTTTTCTAAATCAAGTTTTTCTCCCCACCTCTCATCCTCTGCCACTGTGTGTATTTCCAGCTGAGAGCCTCTTTTTACCTGGAGGATCTTGGGAGAGCAGAAGAGAAATGGCTAAGAGCAGCACAGGGATCCTCATGGTGAGAGGGCTGCTGGACTGAGCAGGGGCAGGTAGGAGAGAATCACCCGCGGGCAGGACAGGCAGCTGTTTTTATGGGCAGTGCTGCTTCTGATTACTGAAGCTTATCAAGGGCCGGCGTTGCCCGTGAGCACCAAGGCACAGTGTGAGGGGGCGGCGTTGGGGCATTAGAACTGTGGGCTCGGCAGAGCTCAGGGCAAGGAGAGTGAGTATCATGTGTGAAGCCCAAGTCCCATCATTTGCCTTCCCATCTGAAACAATAATTGGATTAGATGATCTCTGAGATACCCTTCGGCCTCGACATTCTGTGATTCTGGTGAAAGGACTTTCCGTTCTGTTTCAGTTAAACTGGTATGAAATCGCTCCAGGTGGGTATCAGTCAGGAGCTTCTTGTCGAAAACATTGGTGTAGGTAAGTGGGGCTAATGTCCATCCCTCCCAAGATGCCTCTGGAATAAACATATAGGAATAAATAAACACATAGTGTTTCAAAGACAAACGTGGTGTGGGACGTGAGGAGGTCATGAATGCACGAGGAGTCTCAGCACACTTCTGGGACAGGAAGGTGTGGGGTGAGAATGAAAATAAGTGACAATAGGGAATACTTTATGGTGGGCATCATCAGTCATAAAAGGGGGCGAAGTCTGGCTACAGAACAGCAGACTGGCTTGGAGCTCAGAATGAAAAAGAGGACAAGAGTGGGAAGAGAGGTTAAAAGGGGAGGGAGGACTTATTGAAATGCTGTATTTCTAACAATGGCACCAAATCACATGTGACCTTAATCTTTACCCTTCCAGAGAGCATATATGCCTTTGGATGTAATCCCCCCCTCCACCCCAGGCAAAACAGACAGGGCATAGGCTCCCAGGATTTGCCCTTAGGGAAAGCACCAGATAATTTATTTTAATGAAAATTTATGAAGTATTTTAGAGAAGATGAAAATGTCCGGTTTTGGAAGTTGACATTCTAGAATAAGCCCTCCTCATTCTGAAACACAGATTAGACAAAGCCTGGCAAACAACACTTTGCTCACACATCCTAAGCAAAACCAAGCAGAGCTCCCACTTAGGGGAGAACGGGACAGAGAACGGGTTCTCCTCACACAGTAACAGGATAGACAGTCAGAGATCACCACATGCACCGGTTTAGATCCCCCCAAGAAGCAGATATCAACATGAACTAGAAAGGAAATGGATTTATTGGGGAATGTCTAAGAAGGACAGAAGAGAGTCATGCTGACTGGAGAAAAAGCCAATCCAAAAAGGTTATATACTGTATAATTCCACTTATATGACATGCCTAGAAGGACAAAGCTGTAGAAACAGAGAACAAATTAGTTGTCCCAGGGTAGAGAAGGAGGTGAAGGTGCAAGGGAAGAGGATGTGGCTCTAAAAGGATAACACGAGGAGTCCCTGTGATAGAGAAACGTTCTGTGTCAATGTCAATATCCTGGTTGTGATTTGCACTATAGTTTTGCAAGATGTTACTGTTGAGAAAAATTTAGTAGAAGATCTGGGAATCTCTGTGTATTATTTTTTTTTTTTGCCACTGCCTGGGCATCGACACTTATCTCAGAACAGAAAGTGTAATTAAGAAGTACGTTGTCAAAAGGTTATTGATTCTAATGGGATTGAGTACCTTGATCTATAGGAATTAAGGTGGAGGTAAGGCAAGGTTTCCATCCCAGGAGGGATCTACACTGGATCTTAAGCATTAGGAACATGACAGGAAATTCTTACCTAGATAATTATCTTAGTTCATTCTTGCTGCTATAACAAAATACCTGACTTACACTGGGTAATTTATAAACAATAAAAATTCACTGCTCACAGTTCTTGTGGCTGGAAGGTCCATCCTTCCTTCCTTATATCCTTCTTTCCTTATATCCTTTCTTCCTTCCTTCCTTCCTTCCTTCCTTCCTTCCTTCCTTCCTTCTTCTTCTTTTTCTCTCATCTCAATAAGTTGGTTATGGCCAACTGCCTGTGTGCAAGCTAGAGGTTTGTTGATTTATATTCCCCTTTTAAGAAAAATATTGGATGACTTTGGAACAATTTCTTTACTCCAAAATTATACAAAATAAGCCAGAGTGGAGGGACTATAAAGATTAGGTAGTCATGTTCTCCCTTCGAAATGAAGCATTTGACAAACTGAATAAAGACAGCCATTTATTTTTATTAAAGTGTCTGCTCATAACAGAGGCCAGATTACAAAGAAGAAGCTAGGTCATCGATGCTTCTCTGGGAAGCTTGTCTTCAAAATAAGTCCTCTTCCTTATCATTCCCACATGGCTGGATAATCATGCAGCATCTCAGGGCCTTCTGGCAGAGAGCAACAAGTTCTTGATTTTTCTCACAAGAACGCATGCATCTCCCTCCAAACTTCTGGCATTTCTCATCAAGAAACGAATTCTTGGCTACACAAGGGAAGGAGCCACCTGGATTAATTCTCTTTTCAGGCATGTCTAGATACCAGTGATGTAATGAGTTGGTGAAGATTTCTTTACAAGCTGTCACAGTGCCATACTCTGCAGTTAGATGAGATGGCTGGGGAAATATTTCCTATTTGATATTTCTGTCTTTTTTTCCCCACACACAGTGTGAAATGCCAGGAAGAATAGATTTGCTTTCCAGCATTTGAGATTAGGCTGTGTGGGGCTTTAGGCATCAGAGACTATCAAAATCTGTAGAGGTAATTATCAACTTGTTCCTACAAATACCTCCAGAGTCCATGAGTTCCCCAACGAACTCGTGAAGATTGCTACTTGCTGAGAGTAGACCAAGAGCTGAGATTGGGGTGATGGCTCAAGACTGGATAAATATATAAAAAGAAAAAAAAATGTTTACTATTGTAGACAGAAAGTAAAGAATCTGCCTGGAAAGGATTTCTCCTCCATAGTCCACCAAAACACCAGCTGTAGAAAGCAGGTGCTTTGGAGCGGGCAGGAGGAGTATATTGGGAATGGTTCCTTAAGACTTTTCTAGCGTTATTTTGTACAGTTCTGGCTTTAGGACTTTATCAATAGCAATAATAAGAGCAGTCTGACTCAAATTAAGGACAGACAACATATCTTATCAGAATCAACATTTTAGAGTTGCCTAATTTGGGTATATGTAATGAAGCTGTCAGATGGACAGAGATTGCATTTAATGTCAAAATATAAAAGTACCTAATTCACATCTATGTGAAACTCAACAACCAGATGGATCAGTGCTAGCATATGAGCTAATTATTATCCAGGGTCAGCATCTCCATTCATAAGTATAAATACCCCACTATTTCGAAGCTCAGTGAATCCTGCCTCCCACTGCAGGGGTCTATGTTCTTTCTGCCCTTTTGTCAATAATACTGTGAGGCTGTCTCGGGCCAGAGTTGCAGGACCTCACTCTGACGAGAGTCCTTGTACTGGATCCAATTCACAGTGATGACCCAGGCTGACTCAGGAAGTAAAAAGAGTGTCGGTGCCCATGAGCTTCCAACGGATCATCACAGATGCCCGTGTGGATACCGTGTGTGTGTGTGTGTGTGCGCATATGGTGCATGAAAACATTGGTTTCATTTAAATATATTGAATAATTTTATAGTAAATAAATTTGTATTGTGCTGACTCGTAATGAGTGATCTGAAAAGGATACCTCTGGTCAGTTTCCGATGTGTACGTCAACACCAGCAGGGTGGATGTGGCAGGGTTCACTGTAGGTCCTAGAGCCTTGTATCCTAACACAGAGTCTACTCACACAACCTTGTCACAAAACAGCTGGTGTGAAATTTCTGGGCATGATTCCTGGGGATAATGTATCACTAGCATCTGGCACAAATTTGGACTTATCATGGGTTCTGAGAGGCCCTTTCTTCAGCTCTCTGGATCTTTGGATGAGTATAGTCTTATACCTTAACTGGAGCCACCGGAGTTTCCTAGGAGCAAGTGAAGAGAGCTCTGACATGGGTTTGGCATGATAAACGCCTCTCACTGGGGCAAGCAGAGTTGAACTCTGCTCCTGGCTTCGCCCTTGCTTGTCTGCATGACTCTGTCTGCATGACTCTGTTTAGCCCATCTGAGGTGCAATTTCTGCATCTGCAAAATACATGTAAAATGGATGGTCCAAACCAAAAAAGGTGCCCTGAATACTGTGCAACTGAAGGTAGGAAAGATTTTTCCTTAAAGGCACTGACTTTGGAGCATTAAAGGCATTTTATGTGAAGTTTTTATCACAGCACGCAGCTTTATGGTACGTAACCAAAGAACGTCAGCCTAGGTTATGCTGTGTCGTCTCTTGCTCACCGAGGTGAATGCATCGGTGTCTCTAAGCTCCATTCCTTTTCTCTCCCATTCTTTCCTTTCTTTGTCTCTCTTCCTTACTTCTCTTAATCTCTACTATAACCATATCTTAAAAGGTCCATGGACTGCTACCCTTGCTTTTAATTTTTTTCCCAATTTTTTTGGGGGGAGCACCAAAAGTCATCTTTCCTGGCCTTCCTTTATTTCTTCAAACCTGTGACAGCCCCTCCCAGACAATAATGGAAAATGCAAGGGATTTATGGAAGAGGTGTTAGGGTGGAAGTCTCCTCCTGCAGCAAATGGTCCCCCTGCAGGGCCACCGGACCAAAGGTGCCTTTGCACGCCAGGGCTGGTCATACCTGGACGCTCACTGAGGTTGACCTTCCCTCTGGGACACCACCTCTGCTCACCTTCCCTGTCAAGATACTCATGTTACCTGGAGCCACAAAGAGGAGAACAGCAGAGACAACAATGAATGTCCTCATGACTGGAGGGTCTTGAGAGAGCAGCACAGTGTCCATGAGAAAAGGGCCATGAACACCCACATTTATACATTTCTCCAAAATAAATAACATTTTGATCAGTGAGGCTTGTCAGGGATAAGAATCTTTCCATGCTCTGCTGAGTAGAGCCCACAAACCTCAGTGGGTGTCACTCCATCCACAGCGTACCGTCTTTCTGATTTTGGAAAGTTCCCAGGAAGGAACATGGAGATGACAGTTTGGATTTCCAATCCTGACCATGCTCCTTAGTATCAATTAACCTTTTGAAATACCCTGGGAAGCACATACCATTATTATATCTTTATTTTAAGGATTAGGAAACTGAAGTTCAACAAATCAAGCAACCTATTGAAGGTCAGACATTGCTAAGTCTATCTCTCTGACTTCATAGTCTTGACATTTTCTAATTATTCCGTTTTGCATTCTAGAAATGAAGAACAGAAATATAGGCAACTTATTTTGGGGGGGCAGTGATGTAAATATGACTTTTGATACCCATGTTCCTAATGAATTAAAAAGACGTGGCAATCACGGCTTTATTCTCTGAAGTGATGTTGTCACGGGCACAGGGATTCAGAGCTAATTTGTAAAATGAGCTCCCCCTCCCTTTCTCCCTGTGGTATTTCTGAACAACAAAAATGAAAGCTGGGAAAAGAAGAATCCAAATGTATTGAGCTTTTAAGGGTACCAGGCCCCCTAAGCATGCCACATGTTCAAAACACTTTTGCATCAGAATCATCCTAGACAGATCCTTACAACAACCTTGAGAGGCCACAGAATTTGTGACTTTCTTATTTTCATCCAGATAATGGAAGATGGAAGAGATGGAGTCATTAGCTCCTCGTCCCTGGGTGACTACGGCAGCCCCGTGAATAACCCCTGGTCTCCTGACTCCCAGCCTGGTGTTCTCACGACACCAGTTAAACTCTCCCAAATATAAGGCTTCATGGGTGTCCAGGGTCATTATCCGTGATATCAGCCCTTGATCCTGAGAAATGGGGCATATAATTATGCTTCCTTTATTGATTCACTTCACTGACCAAGAGCATATCCCATTACTTTTAAATATAAATGAGCCTCTTGTCTTCTCAAATAAATCCCAGACCTCTGTTCTAAAGAGTCTTCCTCAAAGATGGCCCTGAGCAGGAAGATGCTTTATTTTGTTTTCGCTTTGTTCTTCACTTTGGCTCAATTACTGTCAGGTAAATGCAAACGGATGGGATTTTGATGGGGTCGATCATAAAGCTTGAAGAATCTTCTAGGTACCACCCTGAAAGTGAGAGTAAAGGTCCACTTCCATGCTGCCTCTCATGGGGATTTCTTGGACCCACCATGGCATTTTCTAAGAGCAAACTGTGTATGATACTTTACCTTTTGTTTTTGTTAATTTGGTCTTGCTGGTGCCAGGAGTGCTGGCTTGCGACACAGAATAGAATAAAGATCAGAACTCTGTGATCCCCTGTCTCTTGACATCCTATGTCACATGTGGAGTTGGGAATATTGTTTTATGTAGTGTTTTGTCTTGTGTTTATTTTAACTTTTAAAATGTGTGTTGTTTTGAATTTAGGGTGCCAGGCAGGAATGGATTACCCCCAGTTGTTTCCAGGAGGTAAGTTAAATCCCTTGCATATAATTTTTCCTGTCTTTTAGGAGCTCTGGCCCTGTTAGCTATTGCTGACTTCTGGAGAGTAAGAGAGGATAGAGACAGTAGTGCAAATAGAATTGTCTGGAGATCTCAGTCCACTAACTCTATTTTCTTCTTTTCCTGTTACCCCCAGTATCATATTTGGATTTTTCCATTTTGCAGAGAAATATCTTTATTACTGGATTGCAATTTGGTCATAGAGATTTGTACCCACTGACTCTTCCCATTTCCTCATGATGCTAACTAAACCAAGCTGATAGATTTAATCTTTTACCAGCCAATTAGCACTGCTCTGAGAACCTCCCTGCCCATCTCTCACAAGCTCGTCTCCTAAATCTAGTAAAAATCAATGCATGCTGTTGGTTGAAGAAGGCTCCAATAAAAGAATGGCTCAGTGGAACCTCATCATGATCACAGAAGAGCTATTCATAAGGAATAGCCTACAGATCCTTTTTTATGACATCATCTTTCACAGGAAGAAAGCACATTGTAAACTGAAAGAAAATTTGTAAAAAAAAAAAAAAATGAAAAGCATTTAGACAGAATTTCAGAGTAAGAAATATATAGGTTGCTACTAGTCACTGAGTACCTGTTATGTACCAGACACTCTATTCAACAACTTTACATGGATTGTGTCATTTAATCTTCAAAATGCTCCTATGAGGTAGGTACTATTATAACCAAAATATTCTCACATAAATTATTCCATTTGACCACTAAACAGACTAAAAATGTAGTCAGGTGCTTCTAGAATGTGCACTAGACAAATGAGAAAACAGAGTGAGAGTTTACTGACAACGTACAAAGGTCTGGGAGAGAAGTGTCCAGCCATGGAACCATTCTTGTTATGTTAATGATGGTTGGATACTTTCCGGGCAGACCTCCTACAGGGCCCAAACAAGAATTGAATCTTAGTCTCTTAACTCTATCATCAAAGATCTTTCCAAAGCCACAAGGTATCCCTCCCATTTTCACCTAGCAAACTTCACAGGGGTGTCAGGTATGTATTTTTATAGTTCTGTGATCTATATGTCATGATTTCTGCCCGTGGCTTACTTTTGTTCCATGCAAGATTATAAGCACTTGGGGAGCAGGAATTGTGATTATCTCTTCCTTAAGAATTAACTCTACCCAACTCCATCCTGCAAAAGGCAGGAGCTCTTTGAAAAATCTGGGCTAGTTCTTGAAAACAGTCTTTATAATCATCCATAAAACCCTCCCTTGGTTGGTGGCCTTTGCTACATGGGAAAGCTGTGTCAGCAGCTCTTTCTTGACACAGGGGAGTTTGCTGTTTGCGAGCCGTGCAGGCTTGGTCGGGGCAAGTGCAGGAGGACGTGCTTGGAGAATGAGAAGATTAAAGGACGTTGCAGGCTGAACTTTTTCTGCTGCCAAAGGAGGATCCTTTAATCCAGACCAACGACCCTCTTCTGGTCTTAGGAGCAGGACTGGACGTTCGAGGAAGGTCAGGAGAAGTTACGTGGCTTCTCCACGTCACACAGTGAGTGTGTTTCAGGACCCTTCTTGTTTCTTTCTCTGTTTTGTTTCTTTGCTTGTTTTTAAAGATGGTCTTTAAAAAAAAAAAAACAAGACCTAATAGCTACCCGCTTAATCAGAGACCGATACTATATATTTGTAGAGTACCTTATAATTCATAAATTCTTATTTCATACTTTTCTCATATGACCCAAGATTACCTTATAAGGTAGCTTTTACTTTTCCTATCTCTACTTAAAGGAATGGAGACCTAGGAGGCTGTTATTTCTTCGGGGCCATAGCTGGGAAGCTGTAAATGATGTGAACACAGTTGTTATATTGTGTATCTATCTGCGTGTATTAATTCTCACTTAATTAACAGATAAGTGGAAGTGGCATCCACATCTATGTAATGGAGTCATAATTCTATTGAATATAAGAAACGCTTTTTATTCATGTCATTTCTTGGTATGCAAATCGACGCATTCATCAATTCTAGTACTTATGGTGTATTTTTAAAACAACTCACATCTACTCAGTTAATGCCTATGGTGCCAACTTTGCATTTCTCTTCTTGCCTATGAAAGAAAATGGTTACAGATGCATTTAAAATGTTCAGCACAGAATGAACATGAATGATTGACTGTATAACTTTTGCCTTATGAAATAAAATTTGTAGCTTCACAAAATAAAGGTCAAAATTACCAGTCCCATGGCCAATGACTCAAACATGGTTACTCATTTTTAACACGTGAAACTGAACAATAATTTGCTTAACATTTGGGCATATCCTTTGTCTCTTTGTGCTCAGACCCCTCCTCTGTCTTTTCCTCGCTTTGCTCTGTAAAACGGGCACTATGCAATTACACTTTCCAGGCTTCCTGACTTCTGGCTGGTTTCAGTCAATGCAAGCGTCTCCCAGGAGAACGGAAGGTTGGAGAAAGGGTGGACTCGGGGAATTTCTCCCCGACTCTCTCTTCTCTCACCCCCATGGGACAGTCCCTGCGTCTGTGTCCTCAGCTTTCAATGGGCAGTGCAGCCTCTGCCAGCCCACACTTGCCCTCGGTTCCCCCCAAACCATAGGGTAGTGGGGGTTCCAGCTGTGGCTATCTTTAGGGCTGCCTCATTGCTCCAGGTTTGCATTTCCAGCTTTTCCAACACTCCATGGTCGGCTGTCCACATCCAGTTCTCTCTATGGAACGACCTGGCGTTAGGACCCTTTCCGAGTCTGGACCCTGACTGATTTAGCTTTCAGGTTCACTCTATGTTCAGATCTATTTACATATTATCAGCTGTCTTTCAATCGTGGAGGCCTGGAGTGTTTCTTTCATTTGCACAAGAATTACCTGAGGGAGGTGGGAAGTGTGATTGATATCTGGGCTTAGGAGCCTACAGCTGAGCAGTCAGGTGGCTTACGGGGAGATGCCCTTCCTCCCAGGTCTCCACAGCGAGGGTGCAGCTGCTGGCTTTCAGAATGTCATGCAACTGGGATATTCCCCACTCATTGCAAATAACACATTGCTTGATTAAAAAAAAAATTAAAATGGTCTGGACCCTTATTGAAGTTTCTTTTATGGAAAGATTCATGTGCATGTCTCAGAGCCGTACAAGGTGGTAGATCAGTGGTTGTGCCCTGATGTGACCTTCCTAATGGCCTTGTGTAGTATCCAGCTTACAGCTGCAGAAGACACCACTCATGAATGGTCACCTAGTCACAAATCATCCCTCTCTCTTTCTCTTACTCTCTCCTGTGTTCTGCACTTGGCTCCCCTTAAGGTCTTTTCCATCTAATGTCCCCCCCTTCCCTGAGACACCTAGTCCTTCCTAAAGAAAATAACGTCTTGACCCTTACTAATTTCCTGCTATGTGAAAATTCAGTTTTTTCATGTGTCAACTGGAGGTTGATGGTTTCGCCAGATCAGTTGATTCCATGGGAACTTCAAGGGTTTTCCAGTCTTAGTTTCTGCTGTAGCTGCAGAAGGGAAGGTCTCTGAATGGCGGGTGGGTCAGAGGTAAATGGATGGGAAGAAAAGAGGTGTAGTGCATCTGGTTTTCTCATAAAGTACCTCCACCCTACGTAACTCTCCTGTTTAGCATGACTTTAACCCAGTGGATTTTTAAAATTATAGTTATGGTCTCATTATGCTAACCACATGTTACTCCTTCTTGGCTCTGGGTTTCGTTTCAAAGTTTCCTCGCAATATCTGAAAGGGAATGGCAGTACTTTTTTTTTATTTCAGCATATTATGGAGGTACAATTTTTAGGTTTCAAATAATTCCCTTGCCCCTCCTCCCCCCACAAGTCTGAGCTTCAAGCGTGACCATCCCCCAGACGGTGCACATCTCACTCATTATGTATGTATATACCAGCCCCCTCTTCCCGCTCAATACCCAATTAATGTAGTTCCCATGTGTCCACTTAGGTGCTGCTTAGTTACTACCAGTTTCCTGGTGAGTATATGTGGTGCTTGTTTTTCCATTCTTGGGATACTTCACTTAGTAGAATGGGTTCCAGCTCTATCCAGGAAAATACAAGATGTGCTATATCACCGTTGTTTCTTAGAGCTGAATAGTACTCCATGGTATACATATGCCACATTTCATTAATCCACTCATGAATGGCAGTACTTATATAGCAAGATTGGTTGGTTTTGGCTGAAGGCCCAAAAAGACGCAGGAGAAAACATTATCCTTAATTCCCTAATTCTCAATGGAGGAACCGGATCACAAATGTAGGATTAGCAAAGAAGTTGACCACAAAAAGTATCTTGAGACACTTACCTTCTATGACTACTTGAAGGTATAGAAAAAAGCTAGGGAATCCAGGGAACAAGATTTCTTTGCAAACTGTGTTGGTGACTTTACTCTGCCTCTCACTGAGAAGCACGAGAAAAACATCACTTTCACACCAAGCCTTATGGGATGGGCTTCAGGAAGGCTACTTGGAAATTTCAGCATGGTAATGCATTGTATCTGATTCATCCAGAAAATATCTACAGGCAGAAAGTCGTGGCTGGAGCTGCCCAGGATGGTAGGACAAGAAGTAGGCAGCAGCGGGAATAGCCACAGTGGTATGTTAAGCATGACAAAGGGTGTGATTCCCATAGACCAGATGGATGCTACACGAGGTCACTGGGTTGAAATCATCCTAAAGTAAAAAAAAACCCGAGGATGTGGTATGTTAGGGCAAAGGGACTCAGCATAAAATGGTTTTAAAGATGCAGCCCTGGGAAGAGGGGAGTTGAGGTAAATTCATAAGAGATCAACTAGAAAGGATATTAACCATTCAGGAAATTGCAAAATGCTGTGGCCTGCTCAGGAGCCTTGAGAGAAGACATAAATTTGCCTCCAAAAGAGATTCACCTTAGAATGCTCTGTAGTCACCCCTTTCACTGTATAACAAAGCACCACAGACTTTGCTACTTAAAACCACACATATGGTCTCACCAGTTCCACAGCTCAGAAGTCTGTGTGTGATGTGTTTAGAGTCTCTGCTCAGGATTCCACAGGACTGAAGTCACAGTATTGACAGGGGCTGCGATCTCATCTGAGGCCAGAGATCCTCTTCCAAACTTCTGTGGCCAGGGGCCAACCCGGACAGCACCAGCAACTACAGGCTGTCTAGCATTCCCTGTTGCATGGCTCCTTCCAAAACACGGCAGCCTTCTCCTTCAAGACCAGCAAGAGACTCTCTCTCATACTTCAAAACTCCAACTTCCTTTTAGCAGCACTAATTAGGGGGGCGGGGGGCATTGAAACAGTTTTATTTGAGGTTTTTGGTCTACTATTGAAATTTAGTTGGTCATTAATGCAAACTAGATTGTTATAAATTATGATATTAATTATAACCCCAGGGCAACCACTTAAAAAATAACTCAAGAATTATATAGCTAATGAAAGAAATGAAAATGGTACATTGTACAATATCTATTTAGCAGTAACAAAAAGAAGTAATGAAGACTTGGGCTTCCAACCTGGGCTGGTTCACCCCTCCTTAGGCAACCTGGTGGTCCCCCTCTCCCAGGAAGTCACCATACTGATGCTGAACTCAGTGTGGATACCCGATCGGCATAGCGCACTACATCCCAGGACTCCTGGACTCAAGCTATCCTCCTGCCTCAGACTCCCGAGTAGCTGGGACTATAGGTGTGTGCCACCACATCTGGCAAGAAGTAATGAAGAAATTTGCATTAATCCATTTGCATTTAATGTAAATATATTAAATGCAAATGGATTAAGCACTCCAATTAGAGATTGGCAAAATGGATTTTTTAAAAGCTCCAACTCTATGCTATCTATAAGAAATTCACCTTAGATTAAAAAAAAACAAAGGTTTAAAATAAAAAGAGGCCAAAAAAATGCCATAAAAACAATAACTAAAAGAGAGCTACAGTGGCTATACTAATAGCACATAAAACAGACTTTAAGACAAAATTGCTATTAGTGAAAAAGAAGGACATTTTATAGTGATAAAAGAGTGAATCCATCAGTTAATACAACAATTATGAGCATATATGCAACTAACAACAGAGCCCCAAAGTACATGAAGGGAAAACGAACAGAAATGAAATGGGAAATAGATAGTTCGACAATAATAGTAGGAGATTTCAATACCTACTTTCAATAGATAGAACAACTAGAAAGAAGATTATTAAGAAAGTATAAGATTTAAATAACACTGTAAACCAATTAGACCTCACAGACATGCATGAAACACTTCTGCCTCAGCCTCCTAAGCAGCTGGGACTGCAGGCATGCACTACCACACTCGGCTTTTTCTATTGTTTAGTAGAGCTCTTGCTGAGGCTGGTCTCGAACTCCTGACCTCAATGGACCCTCTTGCCTTGGCCTCCCAGAGTACTAAGATTACAGGTGTGAGCCACCATGCCTGGTCATAATTCAAAATAAATTAAGAGGCAAAATATTATTTTATTTTTACTCAAGATACTTATTTTTATTATACTTTTTAGTCTACCTGAAAGTCTAAGTTTTTTTCTGGTATAATTTCTCTTCAGCCTGAAGAATTCCCTCTAACTGTTCTTGTAGGGAATTTCTGCTGCAGAAAAATTCTTTCAGTTTTCTTTGAAAATGTCTTTATTTTCCTTGATTTTTGAAGACTATTTTCTTCTGAATACTGAATTGAGGCTGGCAGTTTTTTGTTTGTTTTGTAGATATTGTTGTTTTCCTTTAGCATATTAAAGGTGGTGTTCTGTTTTTATCTGACCTTTAATTTTCTGATGAGAAGTCAGTGGTGATTTAGCTGTTTTTCTGGACAGAATGTGTTACTTTTCTCTGGATGCTTTCAAGATTTTCTCTTTTTGTTTGGATTTCAAAAGTTTGACTGTAATGCACCTAAACATGGCATTTATGCTCTCTAGGGTTTGATGAGCTTCTGGTTGTCAAAATGTACATGTTTCACCAAATTTGGGAGTTTTCAGCAATTTATTCTTGAATTACTTTTTGCTCCATTCTGTTTCTTCCCTCATTCTGGGATTCCAATTACCTATTTACTGTAGATTTTCATAATAGTAGCCTTGATGGCCTGTTTTTTAAAATCATTTTGCCACTTTGATCCTCATATTGTGTAATTTCTACTGATTTGCTGAGTCATTATCCTGTCATATTACTACTTTATCAAATCTATTCAGTCAATTTTTTCAGGTATCATGCTTTTCAGTTTCAAATTTTATTTATATTTCCTATTTTCTGATGAGATTTTCCATTTTTTTAAAGAAACTTATTTCAAGGGAATTTCCTTTACCACTTGGAGAATGTTAAAATGGGCGTGCTAAAAAAATAAAATGAGTATATTAAAGTCCTTGTCTGATCATTTCAGCATCTAAGTTGTAACTAATATGTTGAAGAGAATTTAAATACTGTTATGTTTCTCTGAAGCTTGTTGTTTTTTGTGTGTGTGTTGTTTTAATAGAAAACTAACTCTGTTAAATTCAAATTGCAAACACGGTCATGTCTGTGATGGGCAGGAGCTCAAATCTCTCTGTTCATTTGTTGCTTTTGTTTTTAACTAGGTTGCTTTGCATTAGCTCTCTGTGTGTGTGGTATGTGGGTTAGCAAGAGTCAGGGACAGAGTTAGTGCAAAGAACCTGGAGCCCTCCTTCTCTGGGTGTGTCTTCTAGTATTTTCCAGTGGCTGTGGCCACTCTGGTGTCCAAATTTCAGAAAGAGGGCAGAATTTTTTTTAGCTTTAGCTTCTTCATGCCACATTGAAATCACAGAGAACTCACTCCATGTTTGTCCTTTTAAACAAGTTTTACCTTTTCTCCAAAATATGCCTGCTTTTATTTCAACCTTCATATCCTTCAGCTTTCATATCCTTTTTTTTCCCCTCCCCCAGAGTCTTACTTGTTATTAATGGGAGGATTGGTCTATTGGAAGCTCACTCTATTTTACCGGAAATGAAATCACTCACTTAGTTTGTAGCCTTTCAGATAATTCCCCTACTTAAAATCCTACAATGACTTTCCTTTGATTTTAGGACAAAATTCAAATTTCTTAGTAACATATACCTGTGCAACATAAATACACATGGTAGCTGCTTAACACGTGTTTGTTGAATGAATGCTATTTCCATGAAATATGGTTATATTTAATAATAATGTCATTGTCCTCAATAATATGTTACATCTGTGTAAACTTTGAACATTTAATAACACTCCATTTAATTGCTCGACTATTCATTTCCTAACTGGAAAACTTTCAACGAATAAATCAAACACCACATATATTTTGAGAACCTATTGTTGCAAAGCACTGCTGTGAGGAATGAATGGAAAAGAAGGATGAGAGGCAAGTTGTTTTCCTCTGCAGAGCTTACAGTCTAACTAGGGAGATAAATTTTTTATATACTATAACTTTTGCAAAGCAACTGCACCAGCCACCAATTAATAACTACTGAATACATTTTATGAGAGAGTAAGTTGTATGTAAATATTAGCTATGGAGAAAAAAGTCATGATTACAGATCTTGTGGACATGGTGGTATGTATGACAAGGCTTGCAAGAAAAAATGGAGAAGTTTAGGCAGAGACACAGGGTAGAGTATTCCAGGCAGGAAGGCAGGGTTTTCTGCCTTACTGTCCCATAAATGTGATTTAGATAAAATCTGATCTGTCAGCCCACACATTGTTCAATGGAGCCTGAAAAATAGTACCTTCTTAATGAACATCACAAACCAAAGTTGACTTCCAGCCCCTTCAGAGCAGCAGTATGTGTTTTTATTAACTGCCCCTGATAAAGAGCTGGATTGTAGCTACTGCACCTTCTTCGTCATCTCTCCACTGATGCCTGGAGCCATGAGAATCTTTTTCTTAATGTTTGCTGCTCTCATTCTTCTTGTTCAAACTATCCCAGGTAAGAGGGAAATCTTTATAGAGGTAGGGATGGCAACCTGTACAGGATCTGTCTTTTGAGAAGAAAGCTCGACTATTACAACACCCTACGATCCATCTTTGTGCCCTATAAAGGTCCCAGGCCAACCAGTCACTGGAATTTTTTTCCTGAGCCCAGACCTAAAACAATGGGACCACGCTGACCCAGACCATCTCCAACCATAAGAATGTCTATTTAAGTTCCTACTAGCTCTACCAAGGGGTTCAGACTTATTTTACTTTTAGATTTCTTTCCTCGTTTTGTAATCTTCAACCCAGCTTCAGCATATGCTAAACCGATTGCTCTAAAATGAGAAA
>VBSM01001927.1:3960883-3972592 GCA_008086735.1 Cheirogaleus medius
CAGAGGCAAACACCAAACACTTATGTTAATTTAGAGAAAGTACACCTTTTGTAGCCTAAATTAAATGAAAGTTACATTAATAGGTTCTTTAAATAGCTATTTTTTTTTCATGTCTGAGTAGTTGGTCCAAATCTCTCATCCACAGATTATTTCAGACTTTCTTTCTGGCTCTCACACACTGATAGAAAGTTATATCACTAAAACCACTAACATTGCAGTTGGGGTGCTCTGCAGTCTTTAAGTCCCTTGAACTGGTGTCTCTTTGCTCAATATAGTCATGAGTCTACTCCTAAGAAACTTCTGTGTCCATACTTCCTCCACTATCCTCATTCCTTCTGTTACAAAGCCTTTACTTTTAGAGACTCTACGTGCATCATAAAGAGCCCTGTGCATTTCCTCGTGGCTTCCTGAATTGTTACACGTATTTATTACACATTCTATTCTCAGTAGTCCTAGCAAGCCAGTAGATATCAAATGTGTGCTTGCCACTTAATGGGAAATTCCTCTGGCCGCTATATTAAAGACAGGTAAAATGAAGAAGTAAAAATATAATTAAAGCATGGTCCTTGGCCTTAATTTTCTTTAAATTTATTAGTCTATTATTTCTGTGTTGTTCAAAAATAGATCACCCAAAATCATAAATAAGCATTCAATAAATTTAAAATCTATAAATAAATGAATGGTTGAGATAAGTGGATGACAAGTAACTTTAACAGGAAACAATTTTCATAAATGCCTCAAAAGATGCAAAGTACAAAGAGGAGCTATGAAAGGGGCAGCTTGGTTCTAGCTGGGAGACTAGGAAAGGCTTTTGGAGAAGTAGTATTTGCATTTACGAATGAACCTTTGAAAACAGATAGGACTTGAACTAAAGAACAGAACGTTGCTCTACATATGTGCCAATGATAAAAAATAATATAAATAGAAAAATACAAGGATTTTTATTGCTTTTGTTTGTTTGTTTGTTTGTTTGTTTGTTTTTTGAGACAGAGTCTCAACTCTGTTACCCAGGCTAGAGTGCTGTGGCATCAGCCTAGCTCACAGCAACCTCAAACTCCTGGGCTCAAGCGATTCTCCTGCCTCAGCCTCCCGAGTAGCTGGAACAGGCATGCACCACCATGCCCAGCTAATTATATATATATATATATTTTAGTTGTCCACTTAATTTCTTTCTATTTTTAGTAGAGACGGGGTCTCACTCTTGCTGAGGCTGGGAAAAATATAAGTTTTTAAAAAATAAAAAGAGAAAAAATATGATGAAGAACTGAATCAAGGAATAATGCCCCCACGTTTGATAATAACGTCCCCCCTAATTCTACAAGTCTCACTTGTAAAATTAATTCCTTAGCTTCTGCCCTCAGTTTCTTTCTACGGATGTCAGACAATGTTCCAGGCCAGAGAAACTCATTTTAAGCTGCCTTCCTTCCCCACTCCCCTTAATCAAGACTCCAGTGTATTCAGATGAATCTACAGAAGCGGATGCTGAGTAGCTCCCTGTCCCCCAAAACTCGGCCCAGACATCTTTGAATCCCAACAATAAGCACAGTTTGGGCACAAACTGGGACCAGCACAATCACGAAAGTCACGCAGAATCTCAGAGTTGGAAATGAATTTGACATTCCATGTAACAGGTGACTAACACAGATTATTAGGTCAAACTATTTGAGATCAAATCTCAGCTCCAGTCCTGTATAAACTGTATAAACTCTGTGCTTCAATTTTCTTTCTATAAATGATAATAATAATAGTGTTTTGAAGATTAAGAAATTTGTTATATTCATTAGTTACAGGCTAACTTGTTATGATAAAGAAATTCAAAAACAGAGTGACTAAGAAAAGATAAAAGTTTATTTCTCTTTCATGTAAAAGTCCCCAAATAGGTAAGTTGGCTAGGCTGGGGTAGAAAGCTCTTCTCCATCAAGTTATGTTGAGATTGGAGCTGCAGGTCAACCCTGCCAGCCTAAACATGTGACCATTTTATCTGGTTCCAAGGATGCTCTAACAAGGAGAGTTAGAAAGCAAATATGGGTGGGGCTCGGTGACTCACACCCATAATCTTAGCACTTTGGGAGGCTGAAGTGGGGAGGATCGCTTGAGGCCAAGAGTTAGAGACCAGCCTGTGTAATAGCAAGACTCCATCTCTACAAAAAGTTACAAAAAAAAAAAATTAGTCAAGTATGGTGGCATACACCCGTAGTCCTAGCTGTTCAGGAGGCTGAGGCAGGAGGATCACTTGAGCCCAGGAGTTCAAGGTTGCAGTGAGCTATGATTGTGCCCCTGCACTTTAGTCTGGGCAACAGAGTGAGACACTGTCTCCAAAAAATAAATAAGTAAGTAAATAAAGAAATAAAATAAAGCAAGTATGAGACATGATTTAAAAGATTCCATAGGAGCAGCTCACATTATTCCACTCCTATTTCATTTGTCCAAACTTATTAATGTGGCCATACAGAAATATAGAAACTAAGTGCTGACATCTTTAAGTATCCCTGTGTCCAGCTAAACCCAGAGGTTCTATTACTAAAAGTCTGAAGGGAAAAATGACTGGTTGGAGACAATTTAACAAGCTCTCTCTTCATATAACTGCTTGGATAGTGCCAGGCACATACATGTTAGAGTTAAATGTCATTATCATTGTATTGTAATTTGTTCTCTTTCTTCATATTTTTCTTATTCTCTGCTCCAATTCAGTATTTCAACACTATATATATATATATATATATATGTGTGTGTGTGTGTGTGTGTTTATATGTATATATACATATTCCATGTCAATTGATTTTTCAGATGCCTGATAAATTCCAGTGATCTGTAACTCACAATATCCTGAGTTCTACTTTGGCTTATTTAAAATTTTCCCTTTACTTTAAGCAGACATCCCTTCAATTTCTTTCCATTGGTCTCAGTCCTAACTTGGACATTAACAAACCCGACATCTCTTCCACGTGGTAATAATTCAGACATGTGGTTAGTGATATGCACCTGTTCCCCCTAAAATTGTTCTCTCCAAGAATAAGCATTGTTCCTTCTGAGAGTAACTGACATCTCTTTCAATTATTTCTCCTCCTCTTTCTCCTAAGAATATATTAATATATTGCCAGTGTAAAACGAAATTCCTCTTTGGTAATATGTTTACTCTCTTCAACATAGTCTCTGTTCTGAATGAATGCACACTGCCTACACCCCTCTAGATTTGTTTGCCAGAGAATGACACGAATGACCACATTCATGTTCTCTGCAGAGTGACAGGACTAGCACCATGCTGCTTTTTTGTTTCTACCTGAGACTGTGAAACTCCAAAACCATATGCTGAGGCACATGGTCTATCATTGATCTGCCTATAATGTAATAACACTGTGTAACTTTTGCTATATATCATAAACTATTAATTTGGAGATATGAAAAAAAATCACTCATTAGAAACAGTTGTCTATTGGAATTATAAAGTATTTTGCCACCCTCCCAGGAAGAAACATTCTGTGTCTATATAACATAGATATAATTTTGGCAGAGGAAACTCTTTTTTTGTTTTTCCTGATTGGCTACCTAATGAGGACATTCATTATACTGTGCCGGGGTCTGAGCTCAGACGTGACTGGTCAGGGAACATCTGCTTTTTCTGATCCCTAGGCTCATACCCTGCGACTCAAGGAGATTTGGTCATGGGGAATTTTGAATTATTCCTGGGTGATGTAATTTTGTCCTCCAGTAACTAATTAATAGATAACTAAAGACTAATTGCTTTCTTCACCTAGCCAGGGGAGGAATTCAAAGACAACAGCTTTGTAAGAAATTGAGAGGTCGCTGTGAAGCTGAATGCCTCACCATTGAAGACCAGATTGGGGGCTGTAGAGCGGAACCAACACTATTTTGCTGCAAAAGGAGACGTCTTAAAGTCTAAGCAGCAGCTACAAGAATGAAAGAGGTGAAGATACTCTGGCTGCGATATCAGTGGGGAAACCTCTCTGAATCTTCTCTTTGACCTCCAGATTTTGGATTCTCTGCAGTTGCATCATTCCAGTGTCTGATGTTACAGGGAGATACCCTCCCTAGGCCATGAGCTTCTCCAGGGCAGGCACTATGTCTTGTTCACCTTTGCACCCCCAGTTCCTGGAACAGGGCCTATTAATATTTTTGTTGATTGATCAGGTGAGTGAATAAATAGATAAAACAAATACGATTTTTAAAAACTTTTTTTGTAGAGACAGGGTCTTGCTATATTGCTCAGGCTGGTCTTGAACTCCTGGCCTCAAGCGATCCTTCCACCTTGGCCTCCCAAAGTGCTAGGATTACAGGTGTGGACTACCATGCCTAGCAAGAGTCTGAATTTTTAAACAAATTTTCCAATTAAGTCTCCTGCACAGTCATGTTTGAGAGCTATTGATCACTGAACAGAGGAACATCTGAGATTCGTATCTGAGCACTGGTCTCTGTGCCACACCTCAGGCAGTGGCACAAATAGAGATTCAGAACTCAAATCCAGAATTCCTGGCTTCGTGTCTAGTGGCATTTTACTGCGTTGTCCTGTACCATTCAAAAAGGAGTGTTGACAGGGAATGGCCAAAGGGCTCACTTGCTTGTTCAGCTAGAGAAACAGAGCCCAAACTTTAGTGGGGGAGACAGATATATGCCCAGCAAACTCACACGCCATGTGGTAAGTGCTACAACCTTACCTGAGACCTGTGGGAATTTAGAACAGGTGTGGAGGGAGCAACTAATTATGATTGGAGTTACTGGAGTCTGGAGATGTTTCCCAGACAAAATGCAACCTAGTCTAAATCATTTAAACTGAAGGATTGTTGTTGATAAACCTCTGTTCTATTGCCAACATATCGGTAGTTTATGTTCCCATTTGACAATTATTTCCATTCAAAACTGCCTACTTCCGTTCTTCTGGGGAACTGGATGCCCAAAATAATAAGGACTCTCTGTCCTCTCATGAAAGCCATTCTGCTCTTACGAGTCACCTCTGTCCCTGGTGATCCTGACTGAGATACACAAAGGTCCTTATTATCCAAACAGGTGTACTCCACTGGCCCTGGTGAGCTGCTGACCAAAGTGAAGCCATCTCCTGCCTGTCTCTATGGACACCTTCACCTGTGAGGACTAGTAGCATTCTCATTCGCCACTGCTTTTTTGTTTTCATTTCATTCTTTTCTGAAACAAGTCTCACCAGGTAACACAAAAAGGCTGTAGAAGTCTTGGTAAGTTTAAAGAACCTAAGAGCTTGAGGGAATCCTGCGCACCGGACAAAAATCTCCCATATCCGTACTCGGAGAAGGGGCCCATGAGAAACCAGAAGAGCCGATGCCTGAGACACCTGCAGTCACGTGACCCCTGCACGCGTCCCTCCCACTGTGTGGCCACGCGCTGGGTCAGGTAAAGACCGATGTAGGTGAAGTGCACTTGGGGCGCTTTGCAGGTGTCTGGAACTACCTCTGCTTCATCCCCAAAACTGAACAGGATCTGCGTGATAGAAAATGGGGCATTTTCCTGATAATTCTTTGACTCTGAAACCCTTCTGCTTGTTCTCCAAGCCGGTGATGCTGAGACACCTGCAAGAGAGAGCCACGGGAAAGCTCCATGGGCCCCGGCACAGCGGGGTGATGCTGGCCTACTCGACAGGGTCACCTGGAAAACCAACCCATTGCCCTCAGTTCTGCTGAGTCTCTGGGCTTGACTCTGTCCCTGTGAGTTTATTCCAACCCTTGGCTTTGCATCTTTTTTTTCCAACCCCTGGTCTTCTCAAATAGACCCCACATCAGGGATCTGAGCTGACCCTGAGACCGAGTGGCCCTTTCACATTCAGGGTAGGATCAGGGACTAGGGGTAACAACCATCCTGCCCACACCTGCCCTGAAGCAGCTCTGAGCAAGACTCCCCACCTTTGTCCAGGGAAATAACTGGAAACATGAAAGAAAAGGCCAGTTTCTAAAACTCCTGCCCAAGTATGTTGTTCAAGGAGGAACAGAAAATATCAATGCACTTGAAATCAGATAATTATTTATGTTTTCCTGAGGAACGAAGGCCCTACAGTTTGGTGAAGTGTATAAAAAGTAGACACAGAGGAAACAGCAGTGCTCACGTAACCGGGGTGATTATATAGGGGAGGAAAATGAGGATGACGGTGGCTATGGTAACGGTGATGATTTTCATCTATCAGGCATTACAGCCCCATAGACAAATAAGACATAGTTTCTATTGTTTAGGAGCCTATTAAGTCTTCAATGCAATGATTCTGTAAAAATCACCCTATATATCATTTTACTCAGTGAACTTATTAGATGCTTTTGTTACCCTAAAAAACAGAAGAGCGGGGACCAATTGTGAAAATTGCAGGGAAGTATTTCCCTCCATCAAACAAACTAACAAAAAACCTTATAAGAAACAAAACTATTAATAAATGCGGGCTGCCACAATGAGATACCACTACGCAATATTAGAATTCCTAATAAATGTATTGAAAGTCAGTAATAAGTAATTTTAAAAAACAATAATAAAATATCAAGTGCTTGAGAGGATGTGGAACAGCTAGAACTCTGTAACATCTTCTGGTGGAAAATATAAAATGATGCAGCCACTTTGAAATAAACTTCAGCAATTTCTAGTAAAGTTAAACATCTACTTAGCACATAACTTAGCAATCCCTCTGGTGCATGTTTACCCAAATGAAATAAAAACCATATTCACACAAAAATCTATAGACACGTTTCTAGCAGCTTTATTTTTAATTTTCAAAACCTTGCAGCAACCCAAATGCCCCTCGACAGGGACATGGGTGAACACACATGGACCAGCAAGACGGCAGTGTGCTACTCAGCAATTAAGAGAGATATATCAATGACATGTACAACGTGTTGGAAGTATAAGTAGATTATACTAAATGAAGGAAGCCAGAATTTTAAAAAATTATATGTCATATGATTCCATTTATATGACATTC
This sequence comes from Cheirogaleus medius, assembly GCA_008086735.1. Taxonomy (NCBI): domain Eukaryota; kingdom Metazoa; phylum Chordata; class Mammalia; order Primates; family Cheirogaleidae; genus Cheirogaleus; species Cheirogaleus medius. The sequence goes on from VBSM01001927.1 coordinate 3,967,827, forward strand.
TGGAAAAAGAAAAATTATAGAGACAGTAACCATGAGTGATTGCTGAGAGCTAGGAGGAGAGGATGACTTTTTGTGATGATGGAACTGTTTTGTATCTTGATTGTGGAGGTCAGTACCTGCCTATGGTAATTACATAGATTTGTCAATTCAGCACAAGAATGAGCACACACACACACACACACACATTTACACATAAACTATATCTTCACAATAAACGTGGGGATTGGAAACAAATGATGTGTTGGTATGAATCTCTACTCAATGGCTGGAAATAAGCTAATTTTGTGAAGAGTTTCTCTGTAACACACTCATAAACACTTTGCGAATTAACTTGAAAAATTATTGCTATTTATTTTCAAGGGGTTAATACGTTCTTTAAGAAACGAGTGTTGTAAGCAATATAATCCATAGGGTTTTAAGAATAGCAGTGAGGCTATGCCATCTGCAGACACCACGAAATCATTCAGTGTCAAAGTTGGAAGAAATCTCGTAGATGATCCAGTCCAATTTTGTCATTTTGCATAGAAGACATTTATGACTGTCCCCACCTCCCCCCAGCACCTGAGTGAAGTCCAACATCATGTCATGAGCTGGTTGTCAGTGCCAAAAATACATCTTAATATCTTAACTTCTAGTCCTGCGTTCTTCCCACGGCATCCCATGTTCAGGTTATGTTGGACTGTTTCCCTTGTACAGACTTTCTAGTGAAGTCAGGGGAAAAGGTGCCACCACATCCAACTGCATCAATGTGGGAGCACATAAAAATGATGGTTTCGATTTACAGAACCATTGTCATTATACAACAATACTAAAGGTTCTGGTTGGTACTTTGTACATACCCACCATTTATAATGTATGAGACAGATGGCGTAATTACTTCAAGGCATTAAAACAAAGGTGGCCAGCATGCATGGGTCTGAGATAGAACGTGTGCCCACAGAGAGCAAACCTGGAAAAGTGGAATGAGCTTCAGGACACAGGGTTGTAAAGCTGTCCCTACCTCTTCTTCTAATTAGTAGGTGACCTTCCCTTCTCTGGGTCTTTCTTTCTTCAACTGTAAAACAAAAGTTATTAGAATAGACTAGATCATCTATGTGATCCTCCTAATTCTGAGTGCCTCTAAAGCAAATAGAAATGACACAGTGTATTCACAACATTTAACGCAAGATCACCAAGAAAGAACTAAAAATACATAAAAAGTGAGACAGGTGCCCATATCAATCAAATACCTTCAGGTGACAGAGAGGTAAGAAATGAGGGGAGTAGATGAGATTTAAGAAATACCGACATGGTTTTAGGAGTGACGTCAGCAAGATGGTGAGACAGGAGGCCCCGGATTCTTCCTCCTTCCACAGACACTAAGAATAAGCAGCTACACACAGATCAATTCTTTCTGAGAAAAATCTAGAAATAATTGAGAGACTCCTGCACACTGGGCATCTGAGAAAACGCCCACATCGAAATGGGCAGGAAAAACACAGACTCACTTTCACCTCAACGCCACCCTCAACACAGCACAGGAAGGAGGGAGACACCAATTTTCAGCTTTTCTCCGAGAAATGAAGGGTTTGGACTGTATATATAATACCCCAGCTTTTATGGCTGCTACCCAAGGGACTGGCTCCCAACTCGTCTATCTCTGGAAGCCTTGTCAAGGCTTAACATTCACTCTTCTCCAAGAACCAGAGAACAAAGAAGTGATTTTAAGCAGGTGTGTCAACACTGCCTGAGCCTCTTTCCCCGGGCTCAGTGCAGAGTGAGCAGGTACTAGGGCCCAGCTCACAGCTGCTCCCAGAAAGGTGTTAGACTGAACATCTAATGTCCCAACTTTTATAGCTACTCCCCACGGGTCCTGGCCCCCATGAAGTCCCTGGAAACAATCCCATGCTTTTGTCTCTGCCTCCTGGGTGAAGGGGGATGAAGGAGTGAAGAGAATTTCACCCCAACATATGACTTCTTAGTATAAAGAGTATTTTGAATTAAAGGCCCTTGGAGATCAACAAGCATTGGAAGAGACTGTCTTCCATCCCCATGAAGAGCTGATAGACCCACAAGAAACACAATTATTTTTGCTTCCCCTCTTGTTCTTTCATTATCTGTTGCAGAAAAGAAGATCAAGAAGGGAACAAGACCTGGCCCCACCGTTATATAAAACAGTGCCTCTCAGGCTCATTCAATTTCCAGAGATTCATTTGCCAGTCCATCTCCGTTCTCCTCATCGATTCATTCTCTGTAGTAATTTTTTTGCCCCTCAACAGAATTACCTATATCCCCCACCTCCCCCATGAAATTAGGTTATATAAGTATTTGGACCCCACTGGGACCCCACTGAGTAACCACTCTATCTCCCTGCGCCCACAGCAAAGAAATTTGCATGCCTTTTCACTTATTAATTTGCCTTACTGTGGAGCTGATTTTTCAGCAAAGTTTCTGAGGGTGAAGGGGAAGGTGTTCCTTTGCCCCAACAGGGAACAGAAATGGAAACTACGTTCTGTGGTCGTTAGTGTGAATTTGCACAGTCGGTGCACAGGCCGTCTTGCGCTTCACATGCTGGTTCCCATGGTAACTAACCGGTTCTGACGGCTGGACCTGCGGATGCTCCCGCTCCAACCACCGCCCACGCTGACCCTCACTGACGTGTCCGAGCCTCCACGGTCCGGCTGTGCCTGTCGGACTCACGGACACGCGGCTCCTCCCACTCACAGCAGGGCTTCTGACGTAAACCGTCTTTCATTTTTTGAGAAGGAAGCGCCTCCACGTTGCATAGGTGGCCTGACAACTCTAAGCGTTTACGGTGAAGCATCTGAAACACGTGCAGACGGTGGGAGCACCGCGGCCCTCCGGACACGCATCACACCCACGTGCACAGAAACGCGGAGACTGGGGTCCGCTGGGCAGCAGTAGCGGCTGACCCGGAAATGCTTTGGGTGGAAATGCTCGGCCGAGGCCCCGCCCACACTGGCCACGCCCTCCGTCCAGGTTCCCGGGAGATGGAAGTTTCCAGCTGATCTCGAAGCCGATTTTCTGCACGGAAGACTCTGTTCCAGGAGTGAGTATTTCTAATTCACAACTCCCGTTGCTGTCTCCATCGCTGTCCCCATCGCCCCCAGGCTGGTTTCAGCCTATTACGGGGGTGCAAATGTTTAGGTTACGTATATTGCCTTTGCTCCCCGGCCCCAGTCAGAGCTTCGAGCGTGCCCCTCCCCCACAGGGTGTGCACCGCACCCACTAGGTGTGAATATACCATCCCTTCCTCCCTTCCACCTGCCACACACCGGATGAATGTTACTACTATACGTGCACTTAAGTGTTGATCAACTAATACCTATTTGGTGGTGAGTGCATATGGTGCTTGTTTTTCCATTCTTGTGATACTTCACTTAGTAGAATGGGTTCCAGCTCCATCCAGGATAATACAAGAGGTGCTAGATCACCATCGTTTCTTAGAGCCGAGTAGTACTCCATGGTATACATATACCACATTTTATTAATCCACTCAGGTATTGATGGGCACTTGGGTTCTTTCCACATCTTTGCAATTTTGAAGTGTGCTGCTATAAACATTCGAGTGCAGACATCTTTTTTATAGAATGTCTTTTTTTTCCTTCGGGTAGATGCCCAGTAATGGGATTGCTTGGATCAAATGGTTGTTCTGCTTGTAATTCTTTGAGGTATCTTCATATTACTTTCCACAGAGGTTGTATTAGTTTTCAGTCCCATCGGCAGTGTATGTGTGTTCCTATCTCTCCGCGTCCATTGCTATTTTGTGAAAAATAGTCTTAAAAACAATTAAAGGACATAATCTATTTTCCTTAATTGCATCTACATGATTTACCTAAGCAGTGGGAAGATATTTTCTTTAGGGTGTGCCCTGATGAGATTTTTATTGACTACCATTCACGTTAATGAGGGTGTTTCCTTTGAATTATGTTTGATGAGGTTATCAACTATATATAAAGGAAGATCCAGACCGAAACTCTCTAGTGAGAGAAAGAAGTTCTGGGTTCCTTTGTGTGGTGACTCCATCCTCAAAATAGACTCGGCTTCATTGGCTTTTTCAGCCTTTTGGGATCTGGTATGTACTGGAGGAAATTTTATCCAGGAGGTGTGGATTATTTTATTTTCTAAAGGAATTTGTTATTAGGAAATGACTGCTTAATGTCACTGTAGATATTTGAAAACAGGCCATCTGAAACCTGGTTAGGTTATTGTGGAAAAAGAATTTCTCTGTATTTATAATTCCTATGTAATTGTCATAGGGAAATGTGCCTAATCTTAGCATTCCAAAGTCAATCTTTCTGCATGCAGACTATTGTTAGGATAGAGCATAAATAAATACAGAGATACATAAATAAATGAATAATGGAAATTTAGATGAGTGGCCTCAAAGAATAGTAGAGTTCTAAGTAAGCCAGGGCAAAGGCAAGAGAAAGGCTAACTTTGGTTGGAGCTCAGTGAAGGTACCTCTGTGAAACTGACCTTTAAACTAAAACCGAAATACAATTTGTATGAGGTGGGAAGTGTGTCTGTGTGGATTGGCCTAGGAATGAAGGATAGGAATAGTGCCCTGTAGACGTAACAGCAGTGTTGTTGGTTTTGTCAGGGCCTATGAAATATCAATTGTTGGGTCTCTGGTGGAGCCATTAACCACAGCTGGAGAGTGAAGGAGTAGTGATTTTTACCTGTGGAGGAGAGAGACGTGGAGGTAATATCCTAAGATACATTTCATCATAGGTGCATGTAAATATGTCAGCAGAGATGATAGC
>VBSM01001927.1:3973760-3991110 GCA_008086735.1 Cheirogaleus medius
GGCCTCCCAGAGTGCTAGGATTACAGGCGTGAGCCTGACCATGCCTGGCCTTATTGTTGTCTTTCTAAGAGAAAATTAGGGCACAAACTTGTACAGAGGGCAGACCATGTGAAGGCACAAGAAGAAAACCAACACCTACAAGCTAAGGAGAGAATCTTCAGAAGATCCTAACCCTACTAACCCCTTTATCCTGCACTTCTGGCCTCCAGAATTGGGAGAAAATAAGTTTCTGTTTAAACTACCCAGTCTGCAGTACTTTGTTATGGAAGCCTTAGCTAGCTAATCCAATCTGCTTTAATCAGAGTTAATCTCATATTCTGAAAATAAGAGTAAAGTAGTTGAGGATGTGTGAAATTCACAAGGCAGGAGATACTTGAAATATTTATGAAGCATGGAAGAATAATTTATATAGCAAAACACTGTAGTATTGTAGAGTTGACAGGTGTCTTTGAATGCCACGAGGAGTACTGATTTTGTGTTTAGACAGGGATCTACATCTTAGTCATGTGCAGTTAGATGTAGTCATGGAAGAGGCTGGTACATGGAGTGGGATGGTTAATTTTAGGAGTCACCTTGACTGGATTAAGTAATAGCTAGAGAACTGGTAAAGTATTAATTCGGGTGTGTCCGTGAGGGTGTCTTTAGAGAAAATTAGCATGTGAGTAAGTGGATTGATTCAGGAAGATCCACCCTCAATGTGGGTGGGCATAATCTAATTGGCTGGGGGCATGTGTAGAACAAAAAAGAGGAAAGGATTTTCTCTCTCTCTCATTCCCTTAGAGCTGGAACACTTATTTCTGCCCTTGGACAGGTTACTGCTCCAGGTTCTCTGGCCTTGGGACTCGAGGACTTACACCAGCAGTCTCCACCCCCCAAAGTTCTCAGACCATAAGCCTCACACTGAGAGTCACACCACAGGCTTCCCTAGTTCTGAGGCTTTGGGACTTGGGATGAGACATCCTACTGGCATTCCAGAGTCTCCAGCTTACAGACAACTCCTGGGACTTTTCAGCTTCCATAATCATGTGAGCCATTTCCCCCAATAAATCCCTTATCTGTCTGTCTGTCTGTCTACCTATTGATTCTGTCTTTCTGGAGAATGTTGGCTAATGCAGATTTTTGTACCAAGGGTGATTATAGAGGAGTAGTTAAGGATTAGTTTCCTTAATTGGTTTTGGAGTTTCGAATTGGTTCTCTAATTTGATTAGACCTACAAATGCTAGGGACTGTATTTTTTTTTTTTTTTGAGACAGAGTCTCACTCTGTTGCCCCAGGTAGAGTGCAGTGACATCATCATAGCTCGCTGCAACCTTCAACTCCTGGACTCAAGCCATCCTCCTGCCTCAGCCTCTGGGCCTACAGACACACGCCACAATGCCTGGCTAATTTTTCTATTTTTAGTAGAGACAGGGTCTCACTCTTGCTCAGGCTGGTCTCAAATTCCTGACCTCAAGCAATCCTCCCTCCTTGGCCTCTCAGCGTGCTGGAATTATAGGCATGAGCTTCCAGGCCCCAGCCAGGACTGTGCAGAGATCACTGAGAATCCATGGCATGGACTGTTTACGGGCATATATAAAATATCTGATACTCCTAATCACCCACTTATAAAAGGTAGGAAACTTGGTAACTCTTTGTGATGCCTTTAAACATTTGTGGAAACCAAGGAATATAATGAAGTTGGTAGGTTTTTTCCTAATGTCATGGGACAAAGTGATGAAATAAAGGGATGAACTTATCAATGATTCAGATTTCTGACTCCAGCTCCACAAATAGCCTAAGCTAAGTGTGCTCTGAGCCACAATTTTCTCCTGTAACCACAGGGCTGCAATTGCTAAAAATCAAACACAAGTCCTTATCATGTGATTGGCAGAAGTTGAGCTCTCAGCCTTGCAGGGTGTCTGCTGTTAAGTGAGGACATTGCTTGGGAAAGAATGAGATCCTGCAAGTTGGGGGAAGGGGACGAGTGGAAAGACCCTGAGGAGGCTGGGGACATTGAGGTCCTAAATTCTGATGAATCTCGTTTGTCAGTAGAAGTGTCCTCCCTGCCCCCACCCCACCTCTGTCTGAGGGAATTAACTCTGCACTGCTGAGGCAATGGCAGTGGCCTTCCCTGGGGCAGCTGGCAGGGACCAACCAGCTGGCAGGGACCCCTCAGGACCCACCCAACACCCCTCTTCTGACCTATAACTAGACTCAAGTGCCAGCAAATCCCTAAAGGTGAGGTACAAAGTATGCCCCGTGAAGATGTGTGCTGCATTCCAAAAGAACTATTTGAGTTTTGTAATACATACAAGCAGAAATCCAGGGAACATGTGTGGGCATAGGTATTAAGGGTGTGGGATAATGGTAGAATGAAGATAAAGTTGAATCAGGCCAAATTTATTGATTTGGGCCCGTTGAGCAGAAATTCTGCTTTTAATGGTGCAGCTTAGAGAGTTAAGAAATGTGTCAGTGGTTGGTTGGCTGAAACGTGGATCGAAAGATGACCCAATGTGAGCGATTGTAGATGTCCGATCTCTCTTGGTTTGACAAGGGATTCATAGGCTAGGGGAGACTGGGACTTACTCACACATGCTGGGAGGGTTCAGAAGACATTTCCACCAATACTTTGAGGAATAGATTTGGGAGAGAAACTGTCATCCCTGATGAGCTCTGTGATTGATCTTATCTGAAGGCTGGAGCTTACAGTGGGAACCAAAGGCACTCAATTGGAAAACTTAAAGACAATGGGAGTAATTGGACTTGGATGTTGCAGGGGCCAACTAGTGGCACTCAGTCATCTACTGTGATGGACAGCAGAGGCAAAGCAACAATCAGAGCAGACTGACTCGTGTAGACCTATGTATTGTGTTGGCTAATCATTGTGTTTGTAGAAGTGAAATATAAAGGAAGCCTACTAAATTCATACTTGATCTGAAAAAGCAGAAAACTTTCCTGTCAAGTGAACAGTCTAGCTTGAATCATAAAAGCAGGGAGTCATGGCCCCTCAGTCAATTACCAGAGTGGAGCCAGTTTATAGACCCAGAGTTCTCTGAATGAAGGAGGGGGCAGATTCCTCCCACCCCCAGGAAGCACCCCAGTACACTACTGAAAATTTATACTGTTAAATCCTTCTCCCATCCTTTCCAAAAAGACTTACAGACTTTTCCCAGAGTAAATGCATAGTGGGGAAAAATAATCAAACTTTCAAAGAATACTGGACACTGGCTCTGAATTGACCTTGAATCAAAGAGACCCAAATGTCACTGTGGCCCTCCAGTTAGAGTAGGAGCTTGTGGAGGTCATGCAGTCAATGGAATTTTAGCTCAGGTCTGACAGTGAATCCAGTGGATCCCTGAATCCATCTCGTGGTCATTTCCCAAGTTCCACAATGCACAATTGAAACAGACATAGCAACTGGCAGAATCCCCGCATTGGTTCCCTACCTTGTAGAGTGAGGGCTATTCTGGTGGGAAAGGCCAAATTGAAATCATTAGAGCTTCCTCTACTGAGGAAAACAGTAAGTCAAAATCAATAGCTCATCCCTGGAGGGGCTGTAGAAATTGATGCCACCATCAAGGACTTCAAAGACGCAGGGGTGGTGACTCCCACCTCTTTTCCATGCAATACCCCTATTTGGCCTGACCCTGGAGAATGGCAGTGGATTATTGTAAGTTTAGCAAGTGGTAGCTCCAATTGCAACTGCTATACCAGATACGGTTTCATTTTTTGAGCAAACAAACATCTTCTGGAACCTGGTAGGCAGCTACTGATCTGGCAAATGCCCTTTTCTCCATATCCGTCCTTCAGGCCCCGAAAGAAGCAGTTTGCTTTTAGCTGGCAAGGCCACGATCCATCTTCACTTATCCAACTTCAGGGGTGAATTAACTCTCCATCCCTGTGTCACAATATAGTTGGCAGAGATCCTGATTGCTTTTCCCTTCTGCAAGACGTGACAAAGTGTCATTGCATTGATGGCATCGTGCTGATTGGTCCTGCTGAGCATGAAACATCCAGCAGGCCTGCTCCATCCCATCTGAGATGTAAATCAACCCTTTGTACAGCTTATCCAGGATGTATGTGCTGTCTGCCCATCAGTCACTTAGATGATTAGCCATTGTTATTTCTCTCTTACTGTGCCTAATTCATAAATTGAACTTTATCATAGGTTTGTATACATAGGAAAAACCAGCATAATATATATAGAGAGTTGGATGCCATCCATGGTTTGAAGCATCCACTGGGGGGCTTGGAACACATACCCCATAGAAAAGAAAGGACTGCTGTGTATGTGATGGGGCCTGAACAGGTTCTGAAGTTGCAAGTAGGTTACTCAAAGAAGTAGTCCAAATGCCCGTGGCTCCTACTTCTGCTACACTGCTTCGTCTCTCTCAGCCTGTCCCTTGGGCCTCCTGGGGAACGCCCTACAATCAGTTGACAGAGGAAGAGAAGACTAGGGCCTGGTTTACAGATGGCTCTGCATGATACTCAGGTGCTGGACAGCCGCAGTACTATGGCTCCTTTTTGGGACATCCCAAAGGACAATGATGAAGGGAAGTCTCAATGGGTGAACTTTCGACAGCTGGTTGTGCATTTTGCTTGGAAGGAGAAAGAGCCATATCTGGGATTATATACCAGTTCATGGGCTGTAGCCAGTAGTTTGACCAGATGGTCAGGGGCTTTGAAGGAACATGATTGGGGTAAGATGATGTCTCACTGTGGTTTTGATTTGCATTTCTCTGATAAGTGATATCGGTCATTTTTTACTCTTTCATATACCTCTTGACCATTTGTATGTCTTCTGTTGAGAGATGTCTATTCAAGTTCTTTGCCCACTTATTGATGGGATTATCATTATTATTATTATTTACTGCTGTATTTGAGTTCCTAGTATATTCTGTATATTAGTCCTTTATCATATAAATAGTTTGCAAATATTTTCCCCAATTCAGAGTCTTTTCACTCTGGTGACTCTTCTCTTTGTTGTGCAGAGGGTTTTTTTTTTTTTAGTTTAATATAGTCCTATTGGTCTATTTTTGTTTTGTTGCCTGTGCTTTTGAGGTCTTAACCATAAAATTGTTGTGTAGGCCAACATTCTGAAGTTTTTGTCCTATGTTTATTCTAGTATTTTTATAGTTTCAAGTCTTACAATTAAGTCTTTAATCCATCTTGAGCTGACTTTTGTACATGATGGGAGATAGGGGTCGTTCTTCTGCATATGAATGTCCAATTTTCCCAGCACCATTACTGAAGTGGGTATTCTTTCCCCAGTGTATGTTCTTGAAATATTTGTTGAAAATCAGTTGGCTGAAAATACATGGATTTATTTCTGGGTTATATTCTGTTCCAGTGGTCTGTGTGTCTGTTTTTATGCCAGTACCATGCTGATTTGGCTACTATAGTCTAGCAGTATAATTTGAAGTCAAATAGTGTTATGTCTGCAGCTTTGTACTTTTTTCCCAGGATTTCTTTGGCTATTTGGGCTCTATTTTGGCACCATTATGAATTTAGGATTTTATTTGTCTATTTGTCAAAAATGGCATTGGCATTTTGATTGGGATTACAGTGAATCTGTATAATGTTTTGGCCATTAGGATCATTTTAAAGATATTAATTATTCTAATCAATGAGCATGGATGTCTTTCCATTTGTTTTGTCTTGTTTATGTTTCAATTTGTTTGGGTTTCTTTCATTGGGGATTGAGTTTTCCGTGTGTGTGTGTGTATGCATCAAAGAAGATACTTGATATGATTTCAGTTTTCTTAAATTTTTTAACACTTGTTTATGGCTGAACATATGACCTAACCTGGAGAATGTTCTATGTGCACCTTGGAAGAATGTGTATTCTGTTTCTGGGAAACAACTGTAAACTGTTGTCTAGGGAAGTTTTTATTTCTGCCTTATTTCAGAAGATCTTTATTAGGTAAAGTATTCTTTGGTGGCAGGTTTATTTTTCTATTTATCACTTTGAATATATTTTTCTACTCTCTTCTGGCCTGCAGGGTTTGTGCTGAGAAATCTGCTGATAGCCATAATGGGACTACCTTCAATGTGAGATATATATATATATGTATGTATTTATATATATGTATATATATTTCTTGCTGCTTTTAGAATTATTTTATTTTTGATGGTTTGATTGCTCTTTTGGTTGGCTTTGATTAGAGATCTCTGAGCTTCCTATAGCTAGATTTTGATACTTTTCCCAGATTTTGGAAATTTTCTGCCATATTTCATTTAAATTTGCTTTTGGACCTATTTCTTCTTTTTTTTTAGTTCATAATGTTTTTTATTTACTTATTTATTTTTTCCAGCATATTATGGGGGTACAAATGTTAAGGTTACGTATATTGCCCTTGTCCCTCGTTCCCCCTCGAGTCAGAGCTTCAAGCGTTAGACCTATTTCTCTATCTTTTCCTGTTGGAACTCCTTTTATGCCAACTTAGGATTCTTGATGGTGTTCCATAATTCCCTAGGGATTTTTTCCCCTTTTATTTCTGTTACTGGGTAATTATTATGAGGGTTTTTTTAAGTCATTTTATCAGTCTTCCTTTTCTCAAGATCCATTATTTGTGATTTATTAGTTTCTTTTGGTCATCTCACTTTTCTAATTTTTTCATAATCTTTGAGTCCTTACCTTGGTGCCTGTGTTTGAGAAAATGGCCACCTCTTCTAACCTTTCCAGGTGTTCTTTGGTGGTGATAGCTTTCACTATTTACTTCAGTCTGGGATTCTGGGAGCCAGCTGACAGCATACAGACAGACCTTGCCGTCAGGATTTCTAGCTGGGTGGGCTGCTTCCTATGCTGTGAGGCCAAGTGAGATGTATATGTTTCTTTCTTTATAGGCAACCACAGCCATAGCCTTATTACTTTTGCCCCTGGAGAGGAAGAGTTTCTTCTGTGTATATCTTTTAGAGTACACTGCATGAGTCTGTCATTTGGAATGGTGGGGTCACATCAAGGTTAAAGTCTGGGGATTCATGACAAGTTGGTCTGGAAATTGTGCACAAGACTGGAGTCTAATGTTTTCTTTCTCCATTCTCAGCTTTGCCTGCCTAGTGCTTAGACTATCTGTGTGTGGAAAACCAGAAGTAGACTGCTTGCGTGACATTCATTGACAATGCAGCCACTGGTGAGTAGGACGTGTTTCTTTCTGCTTAAATTGCAACTGTATTGCCAGAAAATGAGCAGGCTTCCCCTATTATGATACATGTTCTAGGTGCAATGAACAACTATTAAGGATGAGAGCTTTAGCGACATTTCCCCACAACTCTGGGATGAGTATTCTGGGTCAGGAACTCATCTATAGCTAGCCTTGTTCCTAAATTATAGAAATTTATTCTAGCCTCCACTAAGATTGTGTATTTATAGAAGAGATGAGAGGGATTTTGTTTCTGTCATCAAAACCATGGTCTCACTGGGAAATAATTGACAGAGTAACCATATTATTAGCTGCAATGGGCTTAGGATTGTGATGAATGAAGGCCAGACAGATGATTGAGGAAGGCCCATTTGCACTTGAACTATAGTCCAATAGGGAGGCAGGTGTCTCCTCAAATGAGTTTAATCTAGCATGAAAAGTCCTGGGTGAGATCTGTGCACTGTTGAGGCGAGCATGAGAACATTTAAGGCCAGAGAAGACATAAAGATCATTTCTTCAGATTTTTTTCTATTTCAAACTTACAGTTTGAAAGTTTGAAAGTTTTGTACTGAAAGTACGAAACATATCTGTGCTTTTGAAAACTTCAAAGACAATACCTAAAACTCTCATTATCAGCCTTGTCCCCATCACACTACTTCTCTCTATAATTAATCTTTTTTTTCATATTTGATAACTGGAATAATGTACAGGGAGTGTTGTTTTCTTAATTATGGCTGTGAATTCTTGAGAACGAGCCTAGTAGGTAGAGTAAAAAACTTTAAGCCTTGTGGACCCTTTTAAGGGAAAAGATAGACCAAAACTAATAAAGAGACTTCTTTTTCCCTTGAGAAGATACACAACATAAAGATAAAAGAGAGACATTGATAACTGTTGCTTGAGAAACCTAGCAAAAATTGAGAATAGAAGGCCTCATGCCTCAGGAATGGTCAGGCTAGGACTGTCCTTCAGAACAGCTGGTTCAGAGGTTCCTGGCTTGTGCTGCTCAACTGTCTTTGATTCTTATTTTATACACATGACTCAGGTAGAGTTGAGGGAGACTGCACTCACAGATCCTAAGTTCCGTATGAAACTTGTTGAGTTCTGAAAAATGTTTAAGATTGTTTCAAGGTTCTCTGTATTTTTAATGATATAGACTAATGGTTTGTGTTTAATACTTCTTTTATAAGTAGGAAATATTTCATACATTAATTAATTGGATCTTTTAACACAAATCCAGTTGTTAAATCAACTTGGTAAATGAGGAACCTATGGTTCATTTAGTGGAATAATTTAACCATAAACATGGTTGAAAAGTAACAAGTTGTGGTTATTGTTTGCCTTGAAATGAATCTAGAGTTACTAAAATTGATGGAGAAGGAGTTTCAATTATGAATTTTCCAGGGAAAATTTTATAATTACCTATCTGGAAATCATAATCACTAGCCCTTTCTAATAAACTTTTATGAATTTAGAGTGTGTTTGTCTCTGTAGATGTATTTGAAAAGCACAGTGACAGCTCAGCACTGAGAATAAACTGGCTGGAGCCCCAAACACAGTTTGATATTTCTATACACAATGTTACTCCCCCTTCCTCAGTGCTGTCATCTCAACCCTACCACTCCGGACATTGACTGGAAATGCTTTATCTAAACCTGAATGTCTGTGATGTTCCAGGAATCAGTGACCTTTGAAGATATAGCTATAGACTTCACCCAGGAAGAATGGGCTCTGCTTGACACATCTCAGAGAAAGCAGTACAAAGATGTGATGCTGGAAAATATGAGTCATCTAGTCTCCATTGGTGAGTATGTCAACACTAACGTATTTCTGTACAAATGTATGTATTCATTCAGTTATTCATACATTCAACAAGGATTTAGAATATCTTCTCCCCATTTTGTCTCCAATCTCTGCCCTAATTCTTTAATAGTCCTTATAACAGCATGAAATAATGTTTATCACTTCAATAGAGTGTAATCCTGACCACAGTTTTATGTCTTTCTTGCTACTCAATCTCCAGCGCTCGGCATAGATCTGGTAACTTGATGAATATTTTTCAGTGCAAGAATTAGTGGATTAAATATTTTCAATATAACTATTCTGTTCTGTTTACTATTCTGAGGCTTGAAACAAGGTTAGTAAAATAATAAGCATATTTTTATGTACATAGAAAATAGATTTTTCTTCTGAAGATGTATTATTGTTGTATTGTATGGGAAAATAATATCTACCCCACACTGGAGATAAGCATTTTCTCATTTTGGTAAGACTGAAGATCCTGCATTCTGTATGCAGCTGAGTCATGGGCATCAGCATCCGGAGAGTCTCACTGTTTGGGGGCAAATAATCTGGATTGTTTTAAATCTAAGGACAGACATTCATTGTTACCTGGGCTAAACTTTATTGTTCTCATTCCTTCATTGTAGCCTGGCCTAAACTTGATGAAAATGCATGATAATTAGCACATTATTTAAAATTGTGATATACCTTTTTTCCATGAACAGGGTATCCACTCCACAAATTAGATGTGATTTTGCGATTGGAGCAAGGAGAAAAGCTGTGGAAAGAAGGGAGAAAATTTCTTCAAGGCCAGAGTCCAGGTAAGCAGCAAGGACTAGGAGGTTCCTGATCAGTGATTGTGTAAGTCTTTAAATTACCAATTAAAGATTTTAAGTGAGTGATATTTTCTAAAATGAATATAAATTAATGGGCAGAATGCCTCAGATGTTGTCATTACTTGCATATATCAATAATTATTCATGTTCTTCTATTATCTTTTGTTTAGAGTAAAGGATATTCATGTACTTGTTGGAGTTAAAATTTCACACTGATTCTTCTCCTGATACTTCCCTTTGAAGATTTTCCATTTATTTACCTACCCAACATCTCATCTCCATTTTACTTTTTTAGTTTTTCCATCCTGAAAATCTTCTCTAATTGTCAGTACTTTACAATCTGTTTTTACCATCTACAGTAATCCTTCATTTGACATATTTGCCCCATCTGTGTATAAATTTTTGAAACATACTAGCATGATACTTGATTATTTTGAATATTTTTATTCTCCTAATGCCACTTTAAAATATATTTTTTCAATTATTTTAGGTGGAAAAAGTGTCCTGAAAAAACAAAAACTGATATTCACATACCATGTCAGCAGGAAAGGCACATCCACCATCATACCAGCAGTAAGTATCATGGGAATGAATAATGGTCATGCAAATTAAAGACTATGGAATGGGATAAATTAGTAAGTGAGCACAATCACCTGACTGGTGTTAAGTATTAAGAACTCTGAGCAAAAGTTTTTGGATAGTTTGAGTTTAGTGAATAAATTAACCTTAACACAAATCTATAACTTGAAATCTTTACAAAAAGGAAACAGAAACATTGTGGAGATATTGCTCAAATCCTAATATTTGAGACACTGAAGTCTTCACAATTAATCTGATGAATTCTATGGTTGGAATGCTATAAAAAAGAAATTATTTGTATATGCAGAGAAGTAACACACTAAAGTATTTAATTAACATTGGAAAGATTTTAACTGGAATCTGTGACTGAAAGATGAGGCTTCATATGTAAAGAAAAGAATGTATGGATGCATGTGAGAAAATCATTAATGGCCTTTTATCTTCTTCCCCAAATCAGAAACCTCACCCTCAAGAGGATTCTTTTGAACTGAATAATTTGGCAGAAGATTTCAGTCACAGGTCTTTATCGATCCCTCAACATTTGTTAACTCACACCCCAAATAAACCCTATGTCAGCAAGCAGTGTAGAAAATCCCTCAGTGACCTGTCATTCATTAATCAAGATAAGCAAGTTCTTAATAGACATAAATCATATGAATGTCATCTATGTAGGAAATCCTTTAGTAATAGCTCTAACCTTAGACAACATGAGAGAATTCATACTGGAGAGAAACCATATGAATGCCATGTATGCAGGAAAGCCTTCAATCACAGTTCTCATCTTAGACAACATGAGAAAACTCACACTGGTGAGAAACCATATGAATGCGATCTGTGTGGGAAAGCCTTCACTCAAAGAGTTGTCCTTAGACAACATGGGAGAATGCACACAGGAGAGAAACCATATGAATGCCACACATGCGGGAAAGCCTTCCGTCAGTGTTCTCACCTTAGAAGGCATGAGAGAAATCATACAGGAGAGAAACGATATGAATGTCAACAATGTAGAAAATCCTTTAGTAGTGGCTCTGGCCTGAGACAACATGAAAAAACTCACAGTGCAGAGAAACCATATGAATGCCATGTATGTGGCAAAGCCTTCAATCAATGTTCTCATCTTAGACAACATGAGAAAACTCACACTGGAGAGAAACCATATGAATGCCATGTATGTGGCAAAGCCTTCAGTCAAACTATTGTCCTTAAACGGCATGAAAGAATTCACACTGGAGAGAAACCATATGAATGTTATCTATGTGGAAGAGCTTTCATTCAAACTTCTATTCTTAAGAGACATGAGAGAACCCACACTGGAGAAAAACCATATGAATGTCATCTATGTGGGAAAGCTTTCAGTCAAACTTACCCCCTTAGAAAACATGAGAGAACTCATATAGGAAAGTAGCCCTAAAAATGTCATCTATGTGGTTGGGTTCAGTCTGGGCAACATAATGAGACTGGTATCTAAAATAAAATCATAAAAATAAATTAGCTAAGTGCAATGGTGTGTACCTATAGTCCCAGATACTTCAGAGACAGAGACATTGTTGCTTGAGCCCAGGAGTTTGAGGCCAGGCTGGGAGATATATGGCAAGAGCCCATTTCAAAAAATGTCATCTAAGTGGGATGCCCTTCAGTCACCATTCTTCCTTTAAATGATACGAGGGAATTCAACAATGGAGAGAAAATGAGAAATGTCTTCAGAAAATATTCTGACCTTAGATGACACAGAATTCGAAATGTAACTGACTTGGAAGATATTTCGGCCATAGTTTAAACACACTAGAGTACTAGTACCTTGAAGAAACATTGTCTTTAATCAATGTGGAAAATCCTTCCATCATCCCTACTCCTCAGTTGACATAAACACATTCATTTATATGTATGATATCTGTATTAGACATTTGATCATAAACAGCATGAGAGGGCAAACTATAAATGTCATGAGACTATAAATATAATTAATACAAGTTTTCAGGAACAAATTAAAACTTTAAACACACTAGAGAACTTGTACAGTGCAGAATTCCTAGTTCTGTAATCAGTATGAGAGTGATTTTATAATTTATTGTCAAGCAACATGAGAAAATTCCACTTGGAAGAATCAGTTAGGTCCATAATAATTTAAACATTCAGCCAAGCACTAGCCTTGGTGTACAGAAGAAATCTTATTGAAGGAATAACCTGTTAAATAAGGAATAAGAGGAAAGGCTTTACTTGCAGTGTGAAACTTCTTGATGAATACCAAACATTTTATAATGGAGAAGTTATTCAATGAACAATAATGAGAAAGACTTTATTGATAGAGCAGAAGTTGTGGCACATGGGATGATTCACACTGGACAACATCCTGTCAGTGTTGAGCATGAAGTAAAGTTTTGAATTTTCATTTATTTAGCCAACCTTAACATTGTCATGCTGAGGAGATACCAATCATAAAATAACTATGAAGACACCTTCTACTACATTTTACATTAGACAACTGGCATTAGGATAAACAAATAAGCAAACAAAGAAATCATGTTCAGTATCTCCACCCTACCACATGTGTGTGTGTGTGTATGGATGGATGTATATATATCAACAGAACACAAGGACATTTTTGGAGCATAGAGATATGTTTAGTACCTTGGTTGTGTGGTGATGGTATCTGGGGTTTATTTATATGTCCAGACTCATCAACATGTGTATATTAAATGTATGCAATTTTTGTCTACCATTTATATCACAATAAAGGTTAAAAAAGAAAACTGACTAAAATTTTTGTAATGAATTCTTTAACATATAATTCAGCAACTCAGAATTTTCAGAAAATACTTATCTATGAAAAACATGACATTTAAGAGAGTGAACTTATTGGTAATACTGAATGAAGAATTTTAAAAAATTATATTTTTCAATAGATTAACACAATATCTAAATGATAAAACCTGTTGCTGAAAAATCTAATATATTGGTGATAGTCTAGTTTTTGTATGCAGTTCTAAACATATAAATTTGGGTCTGCAGTCCTTGACATGTGAGTAGAGATTCAGCCCTACTTTTTAAGTCTCCCTTTTCTCCAGAAGACCTCAGCTGTGTTCACACAGCTCAGCTACACTCATTCCAACTTCCCCTAAACACCAGCAGGCTCCATCTATCCTAGATGGTGACACAACAGGGACCTTCAGTCAACTTGTCAGATTTCTCAAAGAGCCATGACATGCATGTATCAGGGAGTTGGGAACAATATCAAAGCCATATAGTATTAACCACTGAGTGGCCCAGACCTTGTTTTTGTCCCTGGGCAGCTAACTCTGGCCAGAGAGACAGGTATCTTTGCCTTCCCAGCTCTCTTGAGGAAATAGTGGATAAAACAGGAAATATGAGAAGAAAGGCTTTACAAGGGTAGTCAATCCTCTTGTGAAATACCAAATACATCCTACTGGAGAAGTTATTCAGTGAAAAATCATGAGACATCCTTTATTCTTAGGGAAACACTCCTTGCATATGTGAGGTTTCACATTGGATGAAACACTTACTGCCACAAAAGGAGGAAAGTCCTCAGGGACCATGTATTTCTCAGTAAACATTATTTCACACTGAGGAGATATCAATCCTAGAATCAACATGGAGAAATCACCTTCTAGATTTCAGTTCAGAAAACTGGGTCAAGGACAGGGAGTGGACTCTAAAAATACACCTTTAACATAAATTACCAAATAATTCAGAATTCTGAGAAAATGTCTACTTATAAAAAATGTGGCATTTAAACGTATTGATCTGGGAATACTGAATGCAGAATGATGTAAGAAATTAAAATGCTTTTCAATAGATCAGTACTTGCAAATGTATTTATTGTAAGCAATAAAACCTGTTGCTGAAAAACCTAAATAGGTTGATGGAGTTCCAAGTATTATTTATGCAGTTCTAACACACATAGATTTGGGATGATCACATCAATTCCTATGAATTCATCTTGCTATAAAATGAGAAGAAAATGATCAAAATGTCGGTTACAACAGTAAATACTCTGGAACAAAAGGTGCCAGATTAAATGTTAAATGACATCATGGGGTGGCAATCATCAAAAATCAAACTACAGTAAACTGGCATTCTAGTTCCTTCAAAATAGTATTTTCTGTTACTCTTCATCTCTGTTGGTATGTGAATCTTTCTGTGTGTTACTGTGTCTTTCTCTGTCTCTGTCTCTGTCTCTCAAACATACACATGCGCACAAACACACACAGACATACACAAAACACCTCTGCCTTCCACGCCATCCTCAATTCAGTAGATGACAGATTAAAAATAGATCAACCAACTTCAAAGTATCAGATTTATTGCTAGTGACTCAAATGAAATGTGAGAAAATTTTATACAATTAGGAGAATTTTAATATTAATTAGGTAACTAATTATAAAAACCACTTATTTTACTTCTTACTATAGATCATTTTTCTGGTTTATTTTGTATCCTCTCGAATAGATTTTCTCTAGCCTAGTATGGAGTCCCATTTACTGATGATGGTTAGGAGGGTTTCACTGCAGACATTCATACATACAGCTGGTCCCCAGCTGAATTGTACTGCCTGGTGCCCATCTGAAGAATGACCCAGCCGAAATGTCCTCAGCCCCCTCTGGAAGCCAGGTCAAGTTTAAGCCTCTAAAGGTAGAAATTCTTATACAACTACCTATTTTCTTGTATCAAATCCAGCAAACACAGCATACAGCATTTGGTAATTTTATCCATATTTAGGCTTTCCTTATAAGTCTGGATATTTGCTATTTAAGATGTAGTTTGAAATGCAGATGAGCTTTGCCTTTGTTTTTCCGAATATATCTTTGTATCATTAAGGAAAGACTATACGTAGTTTTTAATGATAAATGTTGGAATCAGGACAACTATATAAGATATTAAGACAATGAGGCCGAAATCATAAGAAAAATTATTCCCCCAGTATATATATATTTCAAAAAATATCCCATTATTCAGGTATAGGGCTCATTTTCCCCATTAACCAAATGAACTCTTTCCTGACATTCTCTATTATCTCAAATGTATAAAAATTTAAACATTCTTCATACACAAACACCAATACACATTCACCTCGTATGTAAGTGTATACTAAACACAAACCCTCTTCAAATAGAAATTTTCATGTGTCACCAAGGCCCAATGATATGCACACTCTCCACTGTCACATGCACAAGCCTATGCCTTTCAGCCACACACATAAACCACAAAAACATAATAAAAATGACACATCTCCAAACCTCTGTAGGTGGCCCCGCCCATTAGTCTCCAACAACACACTCTCAAACCTCTTTGGATAACCCGTCCGAATACCTATCACACACAATACCAGTAAGAAACACAAGGAAAAATAAATATCGTCCCTGCATCTCCCATATAAACTCCAAAACTGATTATTTAAAACTGACAAATTGCCTCCCCATTATATGATGAAATAAAAAAATTAAAAAAAAAAAGGGAGCGAGGTGTGCTTAAATGAAGTTCAGAAGGAGGCTTCCCAAAATGTTAACAGTGGCTATGTCTGTCTAGTGGAATTATTAACTATTATGTTGTGTTTATCTTTATTTTCTGTCATAAACATTTATTTTATTTTTATAAAATAACCAATAAAACTGATTTGGTTGCAAAAAAATAAAATAAAATAAAACTGACAAATTGATTCACGTGTATTTCACATTGTCAAAAGTGAAGCATCCCATACTCCTTCCACAACTGACTCTCCAAATACATCACAAACTGCAAGCCCTCAAACCCAATAAAAATCCAGTCTTCTCCAGTAATCTTGCAGTGGGGACTCTCGCCCCAGAATACAACATACACATATGCACACGTTGTTTCACATGCCATGAGCTCATTCTTATAGATCGTCACCCTCTGCAGGATCTCCCTACTCACAACTGCCACACAAAACATTTCCCTACGTGGCCTCTACACTGGAAAGCAAGGAACACCCAACGGGACCAGAGTGCACAGAGCCATCCCTGAACTCTTCTTTTTTCGTGAAGGGTGGGAGAACGGCCCCCAGCTCTGGGCTTGGAGGCTCCTTGAATCAGTGACTGCGAAAGGGAGGCCGGAGAAGAAAGAGGGCTGAGCCCTAGAAGGAGCTGGGGTCTCCAGAATCCCAGGGACAGGGGAATGGCGCGGTGTTCCGGCGCTGCCCTCGACCCTCCAAGAGGTTCCAGAATGTCCTTCCTGCGATTAGGGACTTTCTCCGGGATGAACAGCGGAGACGCAGAAAAGAACAAAGACGGAAAGGCCAGAACAGCGCCCATCCTGGAGCTATTTTAACTAAAACTAGACGCGGACCCTGGACCCTAGAGCGGAGCGACAGGAGCGTCTGAAGACACGGCGACGCTCCCGCGGGTGGGCCTGAGGTTGTGGGGATTGTGTCGTCCGTGGCGAACTGAGGACACAGGAGCAGAGGACCCGGCAGCAAGGGCCGCAGAACCCGGCTGTGAACCAGAAATACCAAAACTCCCTACGGCAGCTAAAGCCGGATACCCGGTCAGCCGGAAACTAGGCGACCCATAGGGGCGGGAGCTAGGCGCAGGCGCGATGCCCCTCCCTTGTACCATTTCCGGGTCAGTCTCTATTTCCGCCTGGTGGATCTTCAGACTTCCGGTTTGTCTCCATGCGATTGCGTGGTGCGTGCAGCGGGGCGGGGCTTCTTCCACTGACTTGCAGTATTAATAAAATGGTTCTAATGTTTTACGGCAACAGCCTATTGTTGCCATTTATATTCTTCCCTCGCAACGGGGAGACATCGGTGACGTTAGAGGCATTTCCGCACGCGGATGGAGCAGAGGCGCTGCCTGCGCAGCCAGCGCGACCTTGTCCCGCGCCCTCTTTACCTTTAGCTCCTTTTCTATTTCAGATGGGACATGAATTATCAATTCAAATACCTTTCAGATCAACATGAATTATATCTCACAATTTCATTGATTCATTAATATCTGTATACTTTTTTTTATATCTCAGTTCTCTAGAACATCTTTATTTTTGTTTTTATCTTTTTTTTTT
>VBSM01001927.1:4032860-4057542 GCA_008086735.1 Cheirogaleus medius
GGCTGACTAGTAAGAACAGAGTCTAAGAGAGGCCTCTTCTTGGCTGTGTAGACCTGCATTGGCCTACTTGGAATCTGTAGGAAAAGATAACACACATTAGAAACTCTTCACCATCAAGTGAAAATGAAAATAAACCAATTAAAAACTCAAGGAGTGAATAGCATTAAATGTAAAATAAAATAATTCAAAACAATCACTTACATATAAATGGGTACCACAATCGCAGTGATTAGTGCAAGGAAACTTTAAAAAATTAACTTGATATATGTCTGTCATATTATAGAAAATGCAGTAATTGAAAATATTGTCTCTTGTTCAGTAAGGTTAAGGTTAAAACCTTCTGTGGTACACTTTTCCATGAAGTGTGTCCTGCCAATGCTTTTTTGAAGTCAGTTGGATAGATAAAATATTTGATGCAAAATTTGGAAATACTTATTCACTTTGAAGATGCATGTGCTTCGAGGTAATATTATACATTTTGGAGATATCAAATTAAAATTTTCCACATGCCCCTCCAGGAATATTGTTAGCAGTCCTGCAAACAATCTTACTAAAACAAAGAAAAGGGGAAAATGGAATCTAAAAAGTATGCACACAGGAATAAAATCCCTGCACACGAACTATGGGGAAGTGAGTTCACTCCTCAGAGTCTCTGATAGACTCACCTGCCGAGTTAGGAGGCGCCAGGCCACACCATCTTTGGACGGGAAAAGAAAACTGTGTTATGGTGTCAGAATTTTCTACAATCACTCCCGGACTCTGAGGTCCATGTGTGCCCTGATCCCCAAGATTCTCCTTTCCACTTACCCTGGGATTCTCCTCCTCAGGTCAGGGAGCCCTGGGCCCTATGGGTCCACTCTGCTGCTTCCTCATGGTCTGAGCTTTGCTGAGTGTGTTGTTCTCAGACTGTGGGTAGTGACCTGCCATCCGCCTCATCTCCTGGCAGCTTGAGGTTGGACAACCTCAGGTGTTCACCTTTGGATCTCTTGAGTTTAAAAAAAAAACATTGTTAAGAGCATTATAAATTCACATAGTAAAAAACATTACTCGACACCTTCTTCCCCTTGAGGAAGCCATGTCAACCACTGCCTTAAGTCCTTTCCTCACAAAGTGGCCTCTCATTCCCTAGGATGTTACCTTCCTCTCCCATCATTACCTATCCCCAAAATAGGGCCCTGTCTTAGATCAGAAACAAAGAAATGGTCAATTTAGATTTTTCCCCTTGAAGGGTTGATTCTGAAGACTTTAAAAAGCTCTGTGACACCTTTGTCTGTGAGTGAAATGAAAGACAATATTTTCCATGAGCGGCAAAACAATCAAAGCTACAGGAAATGTCATCTAGAATCCTGCGGCACACATAATTTGAAAATTATAAATCAAACATGCTTTCCTATTGACTTTTGAATTGTCACTTTGGATGCTGAAATATTCAATTTCCTAATTCAAATTCACATGCAAATATTATTTTTCCCTACTAGCCTGCAAGTTTATGATATACAGTCTTTCAATAACTGAAGTATCTGCACAAGCCTACCATCTATGTAGTTTCTAAAAAGTGTAAACTGAAATGTTTGAAAAAATGAAGGATAAATGAAATATTTAACCTTTACTGTCTGCCGACAAAGCCACCACATTTCCAAAACTGTTCACCTGCTTACCTATAAAGTCATGAGGCTGGGTATATTTCCTTAGGAAAGTAAATTTTTGTACAATAATTGACATGTAACTGAAGTATTTTAGGTCTCTTTTCAAAGAAATACAATTAAAAAGATTTTTTAAAAACCTGCCCTTGAATTTCAACCTTAATATCATCTATTTCTTTTATTCTACTACTTTACTGAAGTATAAGCTCAAGAAGACTTTAGTGAAAGTTACCAACCTGAACTGCGGGGGTCACCGGCTGTCTGTCAGTAGGTTCTCAGAGGAGTGGAGCCGAATGCTGGGCCAGCCCCGCTGGGTGTGCTGCCGCAGCTGGGACTCCTGGGCAAGGGGCACTGAGGGAGGCTCTCTGTCCTCGCTGACTTTTATACAGTACCGTGGGTTGGCAGTTGTAGGTGTGACCTAACCTAATCAACATAATCCAATTACGTTTTGATTAATGGTCTTGGAAACAAAGCACTCTACTTTGTTGTTTGCCATTTTGAAGGATATTTGAAACAAATGTATTTGTATACCTTCACGGTTTTAAGAACAATTTTGTGACGAATGGTTGTGTGCTTTTTCACAAGAGTTTCATCGTTCTCTCATTCTCAATAGCAATTTGCAGAGATTCTAATTTTTTTTTTTTTTTGAGACACAGTCTCACTCTGTTGCCCTGGCTGGAGTGCCGTGGCGTCAGCCTAGCTCACAGCAACCTCAAACTCCTGGGCTCAAGGAATTCTTCTGCCTCAGCCTCCTGAGTAGCTGGGATTACAGGCATGTGCCACCATGCTCTGCTAATTTTTTCTACATATTTTTTAGTTGGCAATTAATTTCTTTCTATTTTTAGTAGAAACGGGGTCTAACTCTTGCTCAGGCTGGTTTCGAACTCTTGACCTTGAGTGATCCTCCCGCCTATGCTTCCCAGAGTGGTAGGATTATAGGCTTGAGCCTGTGATTCTAATTTAATACACCCTTAACAAGGATTCTTAATCTCTGCTTTGACTGATTGATATATGAATTTAATCTCAGAAAACCTCAGAAGAGCACAGCAATATCTTTTTGTATTTTCATTAGTTTTTCCCTAATAAATAACAATGTTTAGCCTCCCTTTATGAATTCATTGGCCATTTTATAGATTCTCTGGTGAAATGCCTACATTTATACACTGTTTGGTTTTAATTTGTTTCTAAGCCACAAATTTTTGTAATATTCTGAATACTGCTTACTGATCAGAAATATATTTTGCAAATATTTTCTCCCATCTTGTGGATAGTAATGTCACTCATTTTATAGTGGCCTTGATGCATATAAGTTCTGATTTTGATAAATCCCAATTTACTTATTTTCTTATGCCTGATTGTTGGTGTCATGTGCAAGAAATCCTCAGAAAATCCCGTGCCCTGAACATTTCCCCCATGTGCTCTTCTACATGTTTCATGGTTTACTTTGTACATTTAAATTTTCATTAATTTCAGGCTCTATTTCAGTATTTTGTGTCCAGTAATTTGATTTTTGTGTGTAGTTTTTTTTGTAAGGTCA
This sequence comes from Cheirogaleus medius, assembly GCA_008086735.1. NCBI lineage: Eukaryota > Metazoa > Chordata > Mammalia > Primates > Cheirogaleidae > Cheirogaleus > Cheirogaleus medius. The sequence continues at coordinate 4,036,041 of VBSM01001927.1, forward strand.
AACTTTGGAGTTTCTTCGGATAGCCTAAGATTCACAGCACCCTATTAGGTAAAGACTGCCCTTGTGCATTGAAAAGTTTTGACCAATGGTATCAGTGATCCAAACCAGTGCACCACAGATGGCAGTGTTATGTCTGGGGTGTTCCTTCTACACCTTTGCTAGCAGAAACCTGGGATTTTTACTGCCTTGTGTCTCCAGAACCCTCCACACTTGAGGGGGGCTGGTAGCTCACTACTCCTGAGTGCAGAATATCACAAGAGACCACTATTCCTCATACTCTGCAATGTCTACTCATGCCCTGCTCCTCCCTCCCTTTCCCCACCTTTCCTTCCTCCCATGGGATGGGCATTCCTCCCTGAGCAGCTATGGAATTAACTCCCGTAACATCTTGAAGTTCTCAGCACAGGTGCACACTAAGGAGGGTGTGGACACGGAGCAGATGCCCAGTGAAGTTTGCATTAATAAGGGCATACACATCACTTCCCAAAGGCTGCTTTCTCCCACAATCCTTTTTTTTATCTGAGTTTACTGTGACTCAGCAAAGGAAAGTGATCTTTTGGGGAGGCGATGGGGGATCTTCCCCACAACGAAGCTTAATTGTTGTGGGATGGGAGAGTTGGGGTGGGGGGTTCTGTGCTTGGCTTTCATTCCCAGCTCAGGGAGCTAGAAGTAGGGTATGGTGGGACCAGCACCAGCAGCAGCTGAGTCCTTGTACCCAGGTAAATCCACAGGACACTCCCAAAATTTTAGTGGCATTTGATGAGGTGGAGATGAATTTTGCCTGAGATCCAGAACTGTTAATAAGCCAAAGGACCTGCCACCCTCCACATTACCTTCCATAAACTTCCATCAATAGAAATAAATTTTACACAATTTGCACTGGCAAAAAGAAAAAATAGGACACAGCATGTTATAGATGTGAGAATTTTATTGACAGTCAAGCAAATTGCAAAAAAAGTTTTATACAGTGACATTAGAAAACTGCAATGTACAAGGTGAAGAAGTATCCCAACCCTAGCCTCCCCTGACAACTTCCAGAGTAAAAAACTCTCCTCTTGGAACAAGCCAGGGCTTCAGAGATGCAGGTCCCAGGCATCACCCAGACAACTCCCAAAAACAGGCATTTGGACCCCAACTATGGTATAGGCTGAGGCTCTCTCCACCTAGGCATCTCACCAGGAGTCACTGTCCTCAGAGGACCAGGAAAGCCGAAGGTCCTCATACAGGACACTCAGTCTGACCCAGGCACAGTGACCCTCAGACTTCTCTGGGAAGTGAGGGCTCTGAGCAGGAGAGCCTGGCTTCTCAAGAGGGAGGGGAGAGGGAAGGGGCAGGAGCCTGCAGCTCCACTGTCCATTGTCCAGTCGCCTGAAGGTGATCCTGAGGGGCGGGTCTGGAGCAGGGCTGGGTGATGAGAGATGGGGCTCAGTGATGGCCTTGACAGGGCTCAGGAGATTTCCGCTCCACTGAGGCTGCAGGTCACTCCTGGGCACCTGGGCTCCTTTCTTCCTGGTCAACTGAGGTGACACTTTTGGTTCCAGTCCAGCTGCTCTTGGGGGAGGCAGGTCAGCCTGCAGAGGGTGCAGCTTCGGCCTCTGAGTGCTCTTCTGAGCGGTCTCTAAGGGGCTTCGTCTGGGTTTCCTTTGGGGATGCTGGCAAGTCTGGATGGGGGTCTCGGCAGATCTCTTGCCTGGTGCCCAGATGCTGAGATTGAAGTCTTGGCCCGAGCTCCATGTGGCAGGAAGTGGGTAGGGCTGTGAGATCAGAGGAGGACACTTGGCCCCTGCCTGGAGCCTGAGGATGTCTCCCAGGACAGGGGTTTTGGAGGCAATCTGGGCGGCTCCAAGGGAGCAGTGGTCAAACCTGCTGTAGGCCAGCTTGTCAAAGGCGAGAGGGTCCTGGCCATAATGCTTTAATGCAAGCTTGGGGGACTCTGTGAGAAGCCCTGCCTGTCCTCTATCTTGTCCACTACTGGAGAAGGAGCCTAGTCCCTGCATCGTCATGGGAGACAGTGAGGAGAACGTGGAGCTCATGTCATTCTTGGCAGGTGGCTGACTTCTCAGAAGAGGGTCTAGGGGAGGCCTCTCCTTGGTTGTGTAGACCGGCATGGCTGTGCTCGGAATCTGTAGGAAGAGACAAAACACACATTAGAAATTCCTCACCAACAACTCAACATGAAAATCAACCAAATAAAATTAAAAACAAGTAGCAAAGCCACTTAAATATAACAATAAACTCATTACAAGCAGTCACTTGAAATACGGGCAGGTACTCAACCTGGGGTGATCAGGACTATTACAAAATCAACTGAATACCCAACTAGGTCACATTCCGCAGAGTCATCTTTAAAGCAGTACCCCCTCTGGACTAATGTGAAAATTTCATGCCATGGTGTGTAACTGCCTAATGCTCTTCAGAAACCAGTTGGATGGCTGAGGAGACAGGATAGAGAATTTGAGAATATTTATCCATTCCAGAGATGTATGTTCCTGGATGTAGGATTCTGCCTTCAGGAATAACCTGATAAAAGATTTCCCCATTCCCCTAAAACATATACCATTGGGAGTAATGGAAACAAAATTACTAAATCAAAGAAACAGGAAAAATGGGATCTGAGAAGTACACAAACTGGAATCATGTTGGCCCAGATGGATTTTTAATTAATGACACACAGAGGGGTAAGGACTAGAATTTTAACACACAACTGGGTTTGGAGTGACACGCAGCAGGGGTACCCAGCAGGAAAAAGGAGCAGGGGCAAGGGGTACACTCACCCTCAGGTAGGCACAAGGGTCGGGCACTTCCTTCCAGTCCTGCTGCGGCCTCCCTTGGGGTGTCCTGGGAAACGTCTGCAGGACAGACCTCCTCTGCTGCTGCTCCTGCCTGCAGAACAAATGGTGTGAATAAAACCCACTGATTTCCCGTCCACACATGGGAGAAACATTTTTGGGGCCGGGTCCCACTGAGTGTTTGGGTGTGACACAGGTGTTGAAGCCCTGTGACCTGGGCTAAATATGCATCTTCCCTCTTGTCAGATCCCTTCCCTACTCCAGGCAGCCCTCCAGGTTTTCCCCCTAAGGACTTTCCCTTAGATTCCACGCCCTTTCTGCCTCTCATGTGCAAAATCTCAACAGCTGCCCTGGTCTCTCCCTTACTGAATCTCCAGGAGTAGAAAGAGTTCCTGGGGCAGGAGACCTACAGGACAGGGACCTCCTTGTGTTTCTCCCCAGTGTTCCTGTCCTTGCCTGGACAAGGCTGTGGATGTGTTGTGAGGAGGAGACACACCATCTCCTGGGGGTTCAGTGCCCAGGCAGTGGCTACACCTCCCACACGGCTCACCTTGGTCTCTGCTCCTTCTCCCTCTCACTCTGGTTGGGGGGCACTGCGTTCTGGAGATTCTGGGGCTTCCGTGGTGCCAGGTTCTCCTTCCCCCTATTGGGGCCCAAGGGCTGTGGCGCCAGGGCTCCATTCCAGCACTTCATGGGGCACCTGGTGCTTCTGGCCGTGTGTCCAAAGGCCCCACAGTCCTTGCACTTCACCTGTGGGTGAACAAGGACAGTGCCCAGTGAGTAGGTCAGCAGCGATCACAGGCAGCCGTCCAAGGGCAATGGAAGGACAGAGTTTCCATTCAGAGCTGAATATTGCTTGTAGGGCGGTGACCTGCACAAGTAGCCAGTTATGTGCTGAATATTCAAGACAGGAGGTCATAACCCAAAGCCCATGTTAGGAAGGACAGTAGGAGGAGAGAGTGAAGGTTCTTGGAGTGGGGACCATAAACAATATTTCAACTCCAGGACAAAATCCTGGCTCCACATGAACTTACTGGGAAGTGAGTTCACTCCTCAGAGTCTATGATAGACTCACCTGCCTGGTTAGGAGGCCCCAGGCCCGGCCATCCTTGGATGGGAAAAGAAAACTGTGTTGTGGTGTCAGAATTTTCTACAATCACTACCTGACTCTGAGGTCTGTGTGTCCCCTGATCCCCAAATATCGTCGTTTCCACTTACTGTGAGATTCTCCTCCTCAGGTCGGGGAGCCCTGGGCCCTGGAGGTCCCCTCTGCTGCTTCCTCATGGTCTGGGCTTTGCTGAGTGTGTTGTTCTCAGACTGTGGGTAGTGACCTGCCATCCGCCTCATCTCTGTGCAGCTTGAGGTTGGACGACCTCAGATGTTGACCTTTGGATCTCCTGAGTTAAAAAAAAAAACACAAAAAAGAACACTAAAGAGCATTATAAATTAACATTGTGTACAATATCCTGTCACATCTTCTTCCCCTCGAGGAGGACATATCAACCACTTCCTCACATCCTTTCCTCACAAAGCGACCTCTCATTTCCTTCCTCTCCCATCATTACCTATCCCCAAAATAGGGCCCTGCCTAAGACCAGACACATAGAAATGATCAATTTAGATTTTTGCCCTTAAAGGGTTGATTCTGAACACTTTGAAAAGCTCTATGACACTTTCCTCCATGAGTGAAATGAAACACAATATTTTCCAAGAGCTACAAAACAATCGAAGCTACATAAAATGTCATCCAGAATCCTGGAGCACACATATTTGAAAATCAGAAATCAAACATGCTTTCCTATTAACTTTTGAATGTCACTTTGGATGCTAAAATATACAATTTCCTAATGCAAATTCATATACAAGTGTTATTTTTCCGTACTAACCTACAAGTTTATGGTCTGCAGTCTTTCAATTGCTGCCCTATCTCCAGAAGTCCACCATCTATATGTTCAAAAAAATGCACAATGTAATATTTGAAGAAATGAAGGACAGGTGAAATATTTAGTTTTTTATGTCCAGAGACAAAACCACCAGTTTTCCAAAACTGTTTACCTGTTTGCCTAAAAAGTCAGGAGGCTGGGTATATTTCCTTAGGAATGTGAATTTTTGTCAAATATTTGACATCTAACTGAAATATTTTAGGTCTCTTTTCAAATAAATACAATCCAAAGAAAAAAACCTACCTCATCTCCTAAATCCACAATGTCATATATTTCTTTTACTCCACTATTTTTCTGAAGTATAATCTCAAGAAGAAATTAGTGAAAGTTACCAACCTGAAATGCGGGGGTCACCGGCTGTCTGTCAGTGGGTTCTCAGAGGAGTGGAGCCGAATGCTGGGCCAGCTCCACTGGGTGTGCTGCTGCAGCCGGGACTCCTGGGCAAGGGGCACTGAGGGAGGCTCTCTGTCCTCGCTGACTTTTATACAGTTCCCTGGGTTGGCAGGTGTAGGTGTGACCTGACCTAATCATCTTAATTCAATTATATCCCACCTAATTGTCCCTGGAAGCAATTCCCTCTACTTTATTCTTTTCCCTTTTGAAGGATTTTTTTAAAATATAGGTACCCCTGTATGGTGTTAAGAATATGTATTTTTGTAAGAATAAATAAATATTTGTACATATATCTGTTTCAGTTTGCATCTTGCATTTATTACTGTGCTATCATATATATAGTAGGAAATAAACCAATTTAATTATATTTAAGTATATGGTTTTGTGACATCAAGTACAGTCACAATGATATTCCACCATCACCATTATCTATCTGTCCAGAACTTCTCATTTCCGCACCTGAAACTGTGTACATTTTTCTTTGAGTATCCCTTGCAAATCACAATTTTCCTTTCTGTGGATGTGACTGCCCTAGAAAACTCATGGAACATGAATTATAAATTATTTCTCCGTTATAGCCTGGCTTATTTTTCATCTTGCTTTGTGACTCGAGTAATTACTCCTAAAAAGTCTCTAGATGGCCGCACAGACCCACATGTATCTTATCGGTTTCATGGTCCTTTACTGCCTATTTGTGTAGAAGTAATCGGCGTTCTGTTTGAACCCCTCTCGTTTTGGTTCACACTTGTGTTATTTCCAAATCTCCTCCCTAACACTGTGTCAATAAACACTTTCATTTCTTTTTAAGCCTAAAGGATATTACATCACAAAAACGCACAAGCACATTCCATATTTTGTTTATAGATTCAACTGTTGATGGATATTTGAGTGGCTTCCACCTTTTGCTTTTGGGAATATTGCTAGTATGTACAATTGTTTACAAACATGTTTCATCCCTGCTTTTAATCTTTTATTTATATACACAAAAGTGGAGTTTCTGAATCCTACAAGAGTCATAGGTTTATGTTTTTACTGAGTGGCCTTATGGTTTTCCACAAGGCTTGCATCATTTTCTCATTTCTAGTAATAATATTTAAGAGTTCCATTTCCCTACATCCTTAACAAAAGTTCTTGTTTTCTCACTGATAGATTGGTCTGTTTGCTTGATGTAATCTTCTCCTACCTAATGGAGTGGGTAGGAGTGACTAATGGAGCAGTCTATCTTCCTAGTTCAATGTGCATTTCCTGAACACATAATAATGTTCAGCAGCTCCTCCTAGATTTTTTGGCTATTGTGTATCTTCTTTGGAGAGATGTCTATTTAAATAGTTTTGTCACTTTATTTTGGATTTTTTCTTTTTTTCTTCTCTCTCTTTTTCTTTTTAGAGACAAGATCTCACGTTGTCATCCAGGCTTGAATACACAGGTGAGTTCATAGTTCACTGCAGCCACAAATTCCTGGACTCAAGGGATACTCCTGCCTCAGCTTCCCGAGTACCTGGGACTACAGGACTGCCTCACCATGCACAGCTAATTTTACTATTAACATTTTGTTTTTGAAACAGAGTCTCTGTTGCCTGGGCTAGAGTGCCATGGCATCAACCTAGCTCACAGCAACATCAAACTCCTGGGCTCAAGCAATCCTCTTGCCTCAGCCTCCCATGTAGCTGGGACTACAGGCATGTGCCACCATGCCCAGCTAATTGTTTCTATTTTTGGTAGAGATGGAGCCTCGCTCTTGCTCAGGCTGGTCTTGAACTCCTGAGCTCAAGAAATCCTCTGACCTCAGCCTCCCAGAGTGCTGGGATTACAGGTGTGAGCCACCACGCCTAGCTATTCTGAACAATTTTATTAGAGATGGGGTCTCACTCTTGCTCAGGTTGGTCTCCATCGCCTAAGCTCAAGCGATCCACCAGCCTCAGCTCCCAGAATCTGACATTACAGGCCAGATCCACCTTGCTCTGTCTTTCTTGTAAATCATTTATACATTTATACATTATTTTCTACATTTACTCTTTCATCAATTTTGATTTAAATTGTGATATTGTTTTAGGTAATGATAGAAATTTATGTTGTTTTATGGATATCTAGTTTCACAGCAGCATTTTGTGAAAACACTATCCTTTCCACACAGAAAGGTTTTGGTACCTATGTACCAATCATTCCTGTCAATTGACCATAGAAGGAGGGGTTATTTCTGAGCCATCTGTTCCATTCGCTTGGTCTCTATGTCAGATCTCACACCAGTGCTATTCTGTCTTAGTAACTGTAGCTTTACAGTGAGAATTAAAATCAGGAAGTGTGAGTCCAACTTCTTATTTAATTTCTGATGTTCCCCCATTATTGTTTTCAAAGAGCTAAAACAAACATATTCTCACCACCCCACCCTGTTCCACTCTCAGGATATTTATGCACAAATCTGATAGTTCAATCTGCCTCAGGTGTTTTCTAAATAGTATTGGGGAGGGTGCTGATTGGATTAGCTGGGGAATTCCAGAGAACCCACCCTGAGGCTTCCTAATCCAATTAAGTGCTTGGGCTTGATTGGTGCATCTTGTACCTTGTGAGTGGGTGTGGGGAGTCGGATGAGCCATAAAAAGGCTGATGTGGAGACGAACCTGCCATTCGAAGATGGTCTCAGAAGGGGATACATCCTTCCTTGAGTTGAGGGACCCGCAGGGAAGCCTAGTGATCATTGCTCCTGGAGCCATGGAGGTTGCTTCACTCCACAGGGCAGGTGAGTCCCCTTTCAACCTCTTTCCGAAACTCAAACCTTCTCAGCCAAATTCACCTGATGTTACAGTCAATGCCAGTCATTATCTAAATGAGAGCTATTCATTGTTATCTCCGACAGATCCCGACCTGTATTCAAAAGAGGTTCCTGGGACAAAACTATTGGCTCCGAGGGACAAACTTCTGCTGACGTGGAAGAGACCGTACGGGGTTGGCGCTGGGCTCTTCAATGTTGGAAACACGTGCTACATGAATGCTGCACTCCAGTGTCTGACATACACACCACCCCTCGCCAACTACATGCTGTCCCAGGAGCATTCTCTGAGCTGTCGTCATCGTCAGAAATTCTGCATGCTGTGCACCATGCAAGATCATATTACAAGGGCGCTGCAGCATCCAGGAAATGTTTTCAAGCCCTCACATGCACTGGCTGCTGGCTTCCATAGATACACCCAGGAAGATGCCCACGAATTTCTGATGTTCACTGTGGATGCCATGAAGAAAGCTTGTCTGTCTCGGCAAAAGCTCTTAGATGGTAACTCTGAGGACACAATCCTAATCTCTCAAATATTTCGAGGGTACTGGAGGTCTCAAATCAAGTGTCTCCACTGCCATGGCATTTCAGACACCTTTGACCCTTACCTGGACATTGTCTTGGATATCGAGGCAGCTCAGAGTGTGAACCAAGCTTTGCAACAGTTGGTGAAGCCCGAACACCTGGATGGAGAGAATGCCTATCATTGCAGTACTTGTCTAAAGAAGGTACCTGCTTCCAAGTCCCTGACTTTGCACACTGCCTCCAAGGTCCTGATGCTTGTATTGAAAAGGTTCTCAGATATCACAGGCAACAAAATTGCAAACAAAGTGCAATATCCCGAGTGTCTTGACATGCAACCATACATGTCTCAGCAGAAGAGAGGACAACTTCTTTACCTCCTCTATGCTGTGCTGGTCCATGCTGGGAGCAGCTGTCAAAGTGGACATTACTTCTGCTATGTAAAAGCTGGGAATGGCCAGTGGTACAAAATGGATGATGCTAAGGTAACCGCCTGTGACATTTCTTCTGTCCTGAGTCAACATGCCTACATCCTGTTTTACATCCAGAAGAGTGAATTGGTAAGAGATGGTGGGGGTGCCTCAACAGGGGAGGAACTGACAGGCCTTGGGCCTGAAGACACGGACATGGTAGCAACCCAAGGGGAGCTCAAAAGTGACTCTTGCATCAAGGTTCCTGAGTTAGAGGCATACTTTGGGAAAACAACTAGAGAACTCCTCTTGTATCAGTGGAAATGCCACCAGGAACAAAACCAACCAGAGCCTGAATTCAACTCCAATGGAGCCATGTCTCGTCAATTGAAGTACAACAGTGATATGCAAAAGAATCACACTGAGCAGGACAACTACCTGCTGCAAAAACCAGCCAAGGACATGACAGACCAGGTGTCCCTGAGCACTGGTAAATCCCCCTCTCTGGGAAGGAAGGCCAGAGGTAGCAACAATCAGGGTATGAGTTTTCTGGTTGTGTTGATGATTCTGATGTCATGGTTGGTGTGGGTGGTGTACAAGAGGAGACTGCAGGGTTTTGTGCATTTCACCTGGCCTTGGTCAGACTTTGGATTTTGATGCAGAGAGGAGTTGCATATGTAGCCTTTTGGGGTTGAAGGGAATCTATGTAATTGGGGATGAGAGGCTCTTTGCTAACATAGTGATGGAAGTTTTTATGGAAATGCAAAGGCCTTGGGAATAATTCCTTCCTGGGGTTTTGGCTACATATCATTCATATCTTCAAAAGTTGTCCTGATTGTCACCTCGATCGTTAGACATTATCTGCTAGTTTTCCTTGAGAAGCAAAAATGGATGGAATTGACAGAACCTTTCCCATATCTGAGGGGGAGGTTCTCCTCTGGGTCCCTCGCCCAGCTCACCAGTGAGTGACCCGGATCTGCCCCCTTCCCACCCGCTTTGGTGTGAAGACTCAGCTAAGAACTGAATTTTAGACTGTGGGATTAATTTTTCATTTGTTTATTCTTCTGATGTCATTTTTCATGTGTTTCTTTAGTTGCACAATTGTATGTATGTGTTCCAGCAATGTACTAGGGGAGGCATGTGGACGTGATTTTGTCAGATGCCTCCTAAAGGTATAATCGTATATGGGAGAAAATCTGATAAAAGTCTGATGAATATTCCCAGGCTTTCCAGGAAAACAATCCTATGATGCTGCCTTGGAAATATATTCATCTCTGTTCTGTAAAACCCTGAATACTAATGCTTGTATAAACTCATTTAACAGGGCGTGGTATGAAAAACTGTCATAACTTTCAATCTGATGGAGAAAATTTATGAAGTTGTTGTTCAAAATTGTTAATCTGATGGAGAAAATTTACGAAGTTGTTGTTCAAAATTGTTGTCACAAATTTGAGATGCTTTCCCCAATAAAATGACCATTTGCAATTCTTTGCCTGTTTTATGTGTCTGTTAACCGAAAATTTGGCACTTGTTCCCAAGGCCACATCAGAGGAATGTGGACAGTGGTTTTAGGAGAAGGAAAGAAGAGATTATTAATTTGCCAGCACATGAGAAGGCTAGAAGATTCCTGTCTCAAAGTCCCATTGACCCCCTCTGAGCTTTTAAGGGCTTTTAAGGGCTCTGATAAATCCCATCTTCAGGTAAGACGATCTCATGACCTCCGCCGGATTAATCCATTCTTCACCTAAGGTGGTCTCGTGACCTCCACCCAGACACTTCCCATGAGCCATTTCCTATAGCACAAAGAACAAAACACATTCCCCTTCCCCTCCAGACCACTGGCCTGAGGCATGGCTTCAAGGGGATGTTTTAAAAAGACATAAAATGTTTTTACCTGTTGGCAAGCCATTTCTTTTGTTACACGACCCATACCATTTCAGTTGGTGAGTTTCCTCTTTCATTTGATGCAGAGGAAACCCGAATTGATGTTATATTTAGGTGTCTTTGCCAGCAGTATCCTCCCAGGTCAATCTCTCTCCATATGAACTAGATAAAATCTGTCCTTGACCCTGTTCTCACCTGTAAACACACTGCCATGAAGCCCATCTGCCCTGCAGTGGCTCCCATGAGAAGACTTGAGCTGGGGTCCTCTTCAAGCTCCTGGACAAAGTAAGCAACTGTAAGTGTCCACCCCTGATGCCCCTGTCCCTGTCCCTGCACTCTCCCCAGAACACTAACCTCCTGTGAATATGACAGATAGCAGACCTCATGGTTGTTCCACCAAAATTCTTGAGCTGGCCTTGAACCCCCAGATGATCCAGGACCCCAAAGGCAGCCTCAAGTAGGAGGCAAGAGATCTGCCCAAATCCACACCCAGATTTGTCAGAATCTCTAAATAAACTCAGACTCAGCCCTTCCCAACCCTGCAATAAATACATGCAGAGTGCTGAGCTGAGTGTCTCCAGACCCCTCAGTCTGCACTCAGTGTAAATAAATTTGGACTGAAAGAGGCCCCCCAAGAGAATCGGAGGAAACTTGCCCAGGAGGCTGGCACTGACCTGCAGCCTCCACAGCACAGAGCTCTCCTGAGCCCTGTCCAGGCCTGCACCCAGCCCCGTCTCCCATCACCCATCCCTGCTCCAGGCCAGCCCCTCAGGATGACCTTCAGGAGACTGGACAATAGACACTGGAGCTCCAGGCTCCTGCCAGCTCCCCCCTTCCTCCCCCCTGAGAAGCCCCCCTCCTGCTCAGAGCCCTCATGTCCTAGACAAGTCTGAGGGTCACTGTGCCCGGGTCCCACTGAGTGTCCTGTATGAGGACCTTCGGCTTTCCTCGTCCTCTGAGGACAGTGACTCGGCCTGATACACCAGGGGGAGGGAGACTCGGCCTCCAGCCACATGGCCTGGGAGGGGACTGTTGTGTTGAGGAGGGGACCGTCGAGGGAGCAGCCTGTGTCTGGGGAATCACCTGCCCCAGCTGTGGAGCTTGTGCCGATGGTGGGACCCCAGCTGATGCTGGACTCAGATTCACAGACATTCCCTGATGGAATTGAGTAAACTCAAATTGTTTGTAAAATTAAACTTATCAAACTAGCAAGTAAATTATGTTAATTCAGTTACACTTATAATAAATTGAATAAAGACATTGGAGAATGTATAAACCTGTGATGTAATTTAAGTTTTTTTTTTAAACAGAGTCTCATTCTGTTGACTGGACTGGAGTGCCATGGCGTCAGCCTAGCTCACAGCAACCTCAAACTCCTGGGCTCAAGCAATCCTCCTGTGTCAGCCTCCCGAGTAGCTGGGACTACAGGCATGCACCACCATGCCCGGCTAATTTTGTATATATATAATTTTAGTTGTCCAGCTAATTTATTTCTATTTTTTTGGTAGAGACAGGGTCTCACTCTTGCTCAGGCTGGTCTCAAACTCCTGAGCTCAAATGATCTGCCCGCCTCGGCCTCCCAGAGTGCTAGGATTACAGGCATGAGCCACCAAGTCAGCCAACCTGTGATGTAAATTGTAAGGTGTGTAATCAATCTGTGTTTGATGTGTCAGTGACTGAAATTTGGGAAACTCTCTGTAGAAGACTCACCTTTGTGATCTTCATTTTGTAAGTTGTTTCCTTTCCTGAAACAAGAGTTTTTATCTGTGGATATGTTTCACTGAAAACAATTATGGGAATATTCCCTTGATGTGGTATATTCTTTTTTTTTTTTTTTTTTTTTTTTTTGAGGCAGAGTCTCACTCTGTTGCCCAGGCTAGAGTGCCGTGGCGTCAGCCTAGCTCACAGCAACCTCAAACTCCTGGGCTCAAGTGATCCTCCTGCCTCAGCCTCCCGAGTAGCTGGGACTACAGGCATGCGCCAAAATGCCCAGCTAATTTTTTCTATGTATTTTTAGTTGGCCAATTAATTTCTTTCTATTTTTAGTAGAGATGGGGTCTCGCTCTTGCTCAGGCTGGTCTCAAACTCCTGACCTTGAGCGATCCTCCCGCCTCAGCCTCCCAGAGTGCTGGGATTACAGGCGTGAGCCACAGCACCCAGCTCATTATGAAAGTTTATTGTAACACATCTTTTAAAAATCTGTGTCAATGTTAATAAAATTCATCATAATATGGCACATTAAATAGGTGCTTTGCTCATCAAATATCTCAGTCAATTTCTTGTTCGTCATAATCATCAAAGTCTATTTACCTGAGAGTAACAATTCAATTCTAGACTGTGGGGTTAAGTTTTCATTCGCTTATTCTTCTGATGTCATTTTTCATGTGTTTCTTTAGTTGCACAATTGTATGTATGTGTGCCAGCAACGTACTACAGGAGGCATGTGGATGTGATTTTGTCAGATGCCTCCTAAAAGTATAATCATATATGGGAGAAAATCTGATAAAGTCTGATGAATATTCCCAGACTTTCCAGGAAAACACAATCCTATGAAACTGCCTCAAAAACATATTCATCTCTGTTCTGTAAACCCCTGAATAAAAAGGCTTGTATGAACTTATTTAACAGGGCGTGGTATGTAAAACTGTCATAATCTTCGATCTGATGGAGAAAATTTACGAAGCTATTATTCAAAATTAGAGTAACTAGAACCTTGCAGGCCCTAGAGCTTTGTTGAAATATAGAACCCAGAAAAAAAAATCCAGCCCCAGTGCCTCAAGACGTGCATCCGAACAGTTTCTCCGAGGGAAGTTCATGCATTCTTGAGCATGATAAGCACTGCACGCAGGTCTCAGTTTGGGCCCCAGCTCTGTCCAGACCCTTGCTAAGTGTCCAGCCAGACCAACCCCTAGGACGTCAGGTGCTAACCCTGGCTCCCAGTCTGGACTTGGGAGGAGGAACCCAGGAAACGCCCTTACAAATTTCGGATGGGGTCTGGTGACATTTTGCAGGAAATCGAAGCCAAATAGGTACCAGAGAGGGAAGGTTTGATCATTTCTGCCACAGTGGGTCCTTCTAAAGCCAGGGCCAGGTCGGGGGCTATTCTTGGCTTATGAATGTCCAAGAGTGCTTTGAACTATTTCAGTTATTCTAGATCTTTCTTCTTATTGATAAGTAACATCCTCATTTTTCACTTCCTGGTTTTTCATTTTTATATGAATTTTTCCCTTCCTGATCCATGTACTGACAGTTACACTACAGATGCACCCTGCACCAGGACACACCCCAACACTCCTCACGCTGTCCTGGTAGTCGAGGTGTGTCATAACTTTTGGTTAAATGCGTATGTAGCGTTTCCATTGAGAAGATCATTTAATCTAAATCACATCGAGGTCTCAACTCACCAGGTACCTTGTGGAAGAGCCTCTTCCTTTAGCTTCAAAATACTGGGGTGCTCCCCACCCCCTCCCACAGTGCCGAGTCCTTCTTTCCTCCGTCAGGTGAAAATACCGACTGCGTGGCCTTCTCCCTCCAAGACAGCTAGAAACTTGTTTTTTCCTGCTCAAAGTGATGTCCCCAGTTTTGCCAAGAACTTTTTCAGATATGCAACTGTGAGTCCATGAGCACAAACAAGAAGAATAAATGAAAGAATGAAAAACAAAGCAAAGGCAACAGCGAATGGGCGCGCGGTCTCTCCGAACACAGAGGGGACTGTCTCAGTTGGAAGCAAGACAGAGCAGTCACACAGACTCCGATCAACAACCTGAATGTCTTTAAATTTTTTTTTTATTTTTAATTATCATGGGTATGTAACAGTTGTAAGTATTCACAGGGTACATGTGATGTTTTCATACAGGCATACAACGTGAATTAATCAAATCAGGGTAACTTTAGAATCCATGTGGTTGGGTCATGAAGGGAAATTCTAGGGTACACTGTGTGCCAAGAGCGACAGGAATGTGTTATTTTAAGTCTCTGTCGTCCCCCCTCCCTGCAGGGTGTGGGGCCCTCTAACGCCCAGAACGAGGGATGATGGTGGGTCACAGCCCCGGAGAAGCAAGACGTCACTGGCTCCACTCTTCCTTCACGCTGTGGGGTGCACTGACAGGGACTCGGTCAATCCCTGACCCAGCAAAGCAGGGTGGCTCTGGGGTCCATCACTTTGGGAACAGACATCGCCGTGCTCTGCTGGGAGCCCTAAAGGGAACGCTGCGGCAGGTCAGGGGCCCTGGGCTTGGCGAGGGGGGCAGAGGTCGGAGGGTGGAGCTGGGCACACGCTCCAGACCACCACAGAGGTCGAAGCTGCAGTCTGTTGGCCGAGGGAGCCTCACGGGACTAGGGGTGGGTGGCAGGGGGAAGCGCTGGGGGGCAGCCACCAGGAAGCATGGAACATGGAACGGGGTCATCAGGAGAGAAGGGCTGAACCCAGCCTGGTTTCCTGGGGGCCTCACCAAGGGCTGGAGGTCGTGGGGAGCAGCCTCCTCTTCTGCCTGCACGACAAGCATCTCCTCTGCTCCCATGGCCGGGGGGTCTCCACCTTGAATGTGGAACTCCCAGGTGACATCAGCAGCGCAGGGCAAGATGCAGTGGGTCTCCACGGGTAACTGCAGACCTTCTGCTGACCTGAGGACATGCTCAGGGACCACCACCAGGACCGCATTGCCAAGGGTCAGCTGCAGGGCTGTCTGAGGGGCCACGATGACGATTTCTTCTCCCAGGTTCAGCTGCAGCATAGCCCCTGGCTCCAGGACCACCATGAGCGCCTCAGTGCTGGACTCACATTGCTCCTGGGGAGAGACAGCCCTGAGTGCTCGAACTTCAAAACAGGCTACACATGGTGCTGATGGGGAGGGACCCACCAGCAGCTCCACCCCCCCTACTACTTTAAAACACCAATTCCCTCCCACAGTTTGCTCTCATGCCGACTTTCCCTAAATGCACACCCCTGCAGGCCCCTTGGAGCCTGGATCTTAGGCAGCAATGCCCAATCTTTGCCACCCAGGAAAGAGGAACTTACCTGGGGTGGTTCCAGGGGCTGGCACGAACCCACATGAGGAGCTCCTTCACCCGAGGGTGTTTCTGCACCTGTGGAGACAGCAGAGGGGGGAGAACGCTGTGGTTCTGCAGGATCCGAGGTTAAGGGTGTGACCAGCAGGAAGCCAAACCCCTGCAGAGACCACCCACGGAACACCTACCCACGAGGACCAAGGATGCCTTTTCCCTCCCCCTGGAGGAAGCGCCCTCTTCTTTCATGACTGTCTGGATGTGGCTGTGGGTTCCGGGTAGTGGGAACTTCAGGAAAAGCAGGGAAAATGTCTTACCTGCCCTGGGTAGCTGCTCCAGTTGCTGACGTTTGGGCGGATTCAGTCGTGCAGGAGTCGAGCTGCAGGACAGAGAGGGACCAGTGAGGCCTCGACACAGTGACACAGAGTCACTTCTCACAGCCCACAGCTGCCTCTGTCACCCAGCCCACATTCTCACCAGGGCGCTCGGCCACATGCACCGCTAAAGCCCACCTCCCACCCTCGCCCCTTCTAAAGGGTCTCCCCTGAGTTTGGGGTGGCATGTGATAAAGGGTGGTGACCACAGGAAGCAGTTTGCTGCCTCAGGAGCTCACCGGCATGAGAAGGGGGACATGTCATTTGGTCTGCGGACTTTTAGTGGAAAAAGTTGTTATTCCGGGTACTTGACCCCTGCGTCTATGCAGTCAAAGTGTGAAAGGAGTGAGAGATGGCGGG
This sequence comes from Cheirogaleus medius, assembly GCA_008086735.1. NCBI lineage: Eukaryota > Metazoa > Chordata > Mammalia > Primates > Cheirogaleidae > Cheirogaleus > Cheirogaleus medius. The sequence goes on from VBSM01001927.1 coordinate 4,052,487, forward strand.
AACGCTTGCCCCTCCTGGGGAGCAGGAGGTAGAGCCCTTAGATCATGTCCACACTAGTCCTTTCTGCACATAGGAGTCACGACTTCCATTTAGAGAGGAGACGTGGATTGACAGTACGGGGCAACCCCGAGACTGGCCACTGACAGAATCGCACCCACCCTGGCCAGAGCAGGCGGCCGCCCCTGCTATCCTAATTCAGAACATTCAACCTCCCGGCATTCCAGGGTGCCATCTCTGCCCCAGCCTGGCTCTCTAGCACACATTCACGCATCCACTCACTCACAAACACACACACACTCACACACACGCAGTCACACATCAACCTGCTGTCAACCCAAGGCAGACACACACTCAAACACACCTGCTCTCTCCTGCGTGGTCGGCCTCGGTTCCTGTGCAGGACTCGCTGGGGCTTCTTGGGCGTCGGAAACCATACATGGTGAAGGTTCTGTGCACGGGATCGTGGCCGCCAACCTCCGTCTCTATCGTATTTCTTGAAAATCGGTGCCTTGATCTTTACCTTGAGTGAAGGGCAGATGTCAGCTCCCAGCTGGGCACACACAGGCAGGGCGTGAGGGAGAGTGTTCCCTGCCTGCAGCAGGTTGGATAGTGCTCTGAGAGCCAGGTCTCTGGCAGGCCCTTTAAGGGTCCTTACGAAGGCACGGAGCCCGGGGATTGGTCAGCAGGGCCGGGTGTGATTGGATTGTGCTGCGGATTGCGTAATGGGAGGGGCCTGCATAACTCAATCATGCGGGGGGCCAGCAGAATCAGGCTCATCCATTCAAACTCGGTGCTACTACGTGTTCCCTACCCGAGTCATCCCCAATCCAGTAGGATTTCGTGTTAGTGATATTCACTTTCTATCACAGTCTGTTCCTTAACTGGGCAGGATAATTTTTTTCTGTGGGATTCTTTTGTACAGCCCTTCCTGGTGTCTTTGGGAGATTGGTTCTACATACCCTGGGGATATAAACGTGTGTGGATGCTCACGTTTCTGATATCAAATGTGCATATAACCTCTGTGAATCAACCCAAACACTCTAAATCATCTCTAGGCTACTTATGATACATAATAACATGCCTACACCTCACTTCATGTGTGTGGATTCAACATAGTACTCACAGTTGCAAGTGTCAACACAAGTTTCGCTCTTTGAAACTTTGTGGAAATTTTATTTTCTGAATGTTTGCAATCTGTAATTGGTTGAATCCACAGAATAGATGGATAAGGAAGGCCAGCTACACTTTCTAAATAGTAAAATCATATGTATTTTTTCATGCAAATCATAGTTTAAAATGAATCTCCTGGGGAAAATTATCCAAACATCTTAAGGTCCTAACATAAGACAAGTAGGTAAAAGATGCCCTGACCTAGTTTCTAATATGTCGCTATACATTAATCTGTTTGCAACTTTATTTAGTGCCTGTGTCCCCTAAGAGACTAATTGCAGAATCATAAGTCAAGTTTCCCTTTGGCTATTCCTAATTATGAATCCATAAAATTTCCTTGTTCACACTCATCTAAACTTCCCTCACATGGCCAGACACAAGGAACCTGAAGTCAGAATTAACAAGCCTTTTGAAACTAAAAATTCTTTGGCAAAATAAAGAAGGTTGGATTCTCTGGCGGGAGGGTGGGGAACTTGCCCGGTCATCACCAGGAACGAGCAGATGGAAAACCGCTCACATTGTACCACTGCACCCCCCGGCTCCTGAGCTCAGCACTTCATCCTCTGTCTGCAACTGCTGTAAACTTTTGTGTGGATTCCCTTTCTCTTTAGCTGACAATCTCATCTGTTTAATGAGCTATTTAAATTAGAATTGTCATTTTGACATTAAAATGTACAGTTTCCAAACAAAAAATCACATGCAAATATTATTTCTTTTCCTAATAAACTGGAAGTTGGTGGTCTACAGTCCTTCAATTACTACTCTATCTTCAGAAGCCCACTCTCTATCTAGTTTCAAGTAAATGCATAATGAATATGTTTGAATAAATGATGAACAAATTAAATCTTTAGGCTTCATATGTTCATGGCCAACGCCACTAGCTTTCCAAAACTGTTTGTCTACCCAAAAAGTCAGTGGGTTGGGTATTTTTCCTTAGGAATGTGAATTTTTATGAAATAATTGACATTAAACTGAAATATTTTATGTCTCTTTTCAAAGAAATACAATTAAAAAGAACAAAAACCCTTACCCCATAAGTTAAAACCACCACGATATACATATACACACATATATATATATATATTACTCTAGTATTTTTCTGAGGTATAGTCTGAAAAAAATTAGTGAAAGAAACCAACCTGAAATCCAAGTGTTCACCTCCTGTCCTTCCATAGGTTCTCAGAGAAGTAAAGCCAAATTCTGGGCCAACTCCACTGGGTGTGGTGTGATTTGATGCGGTAGCCAAACTCCTGGGCAAAGAGCACTTGGCAGGTAGAGAGGCTTCCTGTCTACACTGACTTTTCTTTCTTTTTTTTTTTTTTTTTTTTTTTTTTTTTGGTGCCATGACTCAGATCACACTGACTTATATACAGTTCCGTGGGTTGGCAGTTGTAGGTGTGACCTAACCTAATCAACTTAATCCTATTACATTTCAATTAGTAGTCTCTGGAAACAATGCACTCTGTTGCTTACCATTCTGAGGTACTTTTAAAACACATATATCGGTAAACCTGCAGGGTATTAAGAACATATATTTTGTGTAAGAAAAATGAATATTTGTATTTATACATATTTCATTTTGTACTTTGCATTTGTATTGTGCTAAAATGTACTCAATATAAAATGCAGAATTGTAATTGTACTTCTGTTTGTGATTCCCTGACATTCAGTGCATTCACCTTGAGGTGTGACACTAACCACCATCCATCTCAGCAACTTCTCATTTCCCAACTGAAACTCTGTAAACTTTAAACCTTACCTCCACATTTTCCCTCTGGGAACTCCTTCTAAACTACAGTTCTCCTTTCTGTCACTATGGATGTGACTGCTCTAGAAAACTCATATGCCATGAATCCTCAAGTATTTGTCCTTGGGTGACTGGCTGATTTTTCACCTTGCCTTGTGCCTCAAGCAATTGTTCCTAAAATGCCTCTAGAGAGCCAGATGGAGCCCTTTTTCCTGTATTTTCATTTCCATCTTCTACTAATTTGTATAGACACAGTGAACATTGTTTTCATGCCTCTAATATTGGTTGATAGAAGTTTTGTTTCCACCATTTCTCCTCCATTAGCAACTTGAAAACAGACAACATAATTTTTAAGGACAAATGATGTTACATGACATACACAGAAAAACACACACACAAACACCCATTTTTTTCATATACTCATCCACCTTTGAATATTAGGATTGTTTTCACCCTTGATTTTGTGAACTTTGATAGTATAAACAAAGACGGACAAATATTTCTTTGAGTGGCTGCTTTTCAATCCTTTGTCTATATACATAGGAGTGCTGTTTCTGGATCATGTGTATAATTTTGTGAGGAATGGTCATGTTGTTTTGCACAGGAATTTCATCATTTTCTCCTTTTCAAATCCAATGTATATAGATTCCATTTTTCTACATCCTTAACAACACTTCTTAATCTCTGCTCTGATTGATTGATTTAATCTTAGCCACCCTCACATTAGCAGAACATTATCTCATTGCATTTTGATTAGTGTTTCCCTAATAAATAACAATGTTGAACATCTCTTTATGAATTCATTGGCCATTGTGCATCTTTTCTAGGAATAAGTCTATATTTATACTTTTTTTGCTTTTGTTTTTTTTAAGTTGCATATAAGTTTTAATACTCTGGTTACTGGTTCTTTATCAGATATATATATTTGGCAAATATTTTCTCCCATCCAGTGTGTTTTATTGTCACTCATTTTATAGTGGCCTTGATAAATAAAAGTTTTAATTTTGATAAGCCCCAATTTACTTATATTTTTCTTTTATGCCTGTTCTTTGGTGTCATATCCAAGAAATCCCCAGAAATTCCATGTCATGAACACATCCCCCATGTGATCTTCTAAATGTTTCATCGTTTACTTTGTACATTTAGTCTTTCATGAATTTCAAGATAGGTTTTTGTTTTTTGTGTAAGGTAATTTTATTATTTTGTATAGTATTTTGTGTAAGGTCCAACTTTTACGGTTTCCTGTGGATATCTAAGTTTCACAATCCTGTATTTTGTGAATACTGCACTTTCTCCATAAAAGTTTTGACACCCTTGTATCAATCACTCAACCCAGTGCCCCACAGACAGCAGGGGTGGGATCTGGGCTACCTATTCTGTTCCTTTGATCTCTAGGTCCGATATTGTGGCAGCAACACAGTGACATATTAATGTAGTTTGTAGTAAGATATAAAATCAGAAAGGATGAGTCCAAGTTCTTCTTATTCAGTATCCTAAGACATTTTAGTACTTTGCACATGTAATTGCATGAAAATATGGATAAACACACACACACACACAGAGGCATACACACATCACTTCTTCCCATGTTATTCCTTCTCTTTCTTTTGTAAGAAGCCAGACAGAGGGATACCCATCAGCCCAACTCAGTGGTACTCTCACGATATTTATGGAGATTATTGATACCTAAATCTGCTTCAGGTGTTCAATAAATAGGAATGTGGATAAGGCCCATGGGATTACCACCAGAATACCAGAGACCCCACTGTAAAACCCCTGAGGCAATTAATGAATTGGATCTAATTGTTGACCTTTTACCTAGTGAGTGGGTGTGCCAGCCGTGGTGGGAGGCATGAGCCACGAAAGGGCTGATGAGATGACCAACTGCAGTTTGATGTCTGAGAAGGGGAAGCGTCTTTCTGTGACTTGAGGGCTGAGTGGGGAAATTTACTTTGTTTTGTGGATGTCGAAGTTTCAGAGCAGCATTTTTTGAAAACACTATCCTTTCCACACTGAAAGGTGTCGATACCTTTGCACCAATCATTCAGTCCATTGACCATACAAGGAGGGTTATTTCCGGGCCTTCTGTTCTATTTCACTCGTCTCTATGTCTGATCTCACACCAGTGCTATTCTGTCT
>VBSM01001927.1:4078999-4100765 GCA_008086735.1 Cheirogaleus medius
ATTTTTGTGCCATTACCATGCTGTTTTGGTTACTATAGCCTTGTAGTATAGCTTGAGGTGTGGTAAAGTGATACCTCCCAATTTGTTCTTATTACTTAACATTGTTTTGGTTATTTGGGGTCTTTTCTGGTTCCATATGAAGCATACAGCTATTTTTCCTAGATCTGCAAAAAATGACACTGGTATTTTAATAGGGATTGCATTGAATCTGTAAATCACTTTGAGTAGTATAGACATTTTAACAATGTTGACTCTGCTGACCCATGAGCATGATATGTCTTTCCATCTGTTTACATCCTCTGCAGTTTCCTTTCTCAGTGTTTTGTACTTCTCCCTGTAGAGGTCTTTCACATTCTTAGTTAAATATATTCCTAGGTATTTTATTTTCTTTGTTGCTATTATGAAAGGTATTGAATCTTTTATTTGATTCTCAGCTTGATTGTTGTTGGCATATATGAATACTATGATTTGCGTACATTGATTTTGTAGCCTGAGACTTTGCTGAATGTGTTTATCCATTCCAGGGGACTCTTGGCAGAATATTTGGGGTTTTCTAGATATAAGATCATATCATCAGCCAAGAATAACAGTTTGACCTCTTCTTTCCCTATTCGGATACCCTTGATTTCCTTCTCTTGTCTGATTGCTCTGGCTAAGACTTCCAGCTAAATGTTGAATAGAAGTGGTGATAGTGGGAAACCCTATCTGGAACTGCAAACTAGCACAACCTCTATGGAAAATAGTATAAAGATACCTCAAAGTACTAAAAGAGGACCTACCATTTGATCCAGCAATCCCACTATTGGGTATTTATCCAAAGGAAAAAAAGTGGTGCACTTGAATGTTTATTGCAGCACAATTAACAATCGCAAAGATGTGGAAACAATTGAAGTGCCCATCACTAATAGATAAATAAAATGTAGTATATGTACACTATGGATTAATAGTGGATTAATAAAATGTGGTATATGTATAATATGGAGTACTATCCAGCCATAAAAAATGGTGAGCCTTTTGTATGTTACCTTTTGTAACAACCTGGATGGAACTGGAGACCATTCTTCTAAGTGAATTGCAAGAATGAAAAAACAAATACCACATGTACTCACTATTAAATTGGAACTAATCGATCAACACCCACGTGCACATATGGTAATAAAACTCAGCAAAAACCAAGCAGGTGGGAAGGGGGAGGAGGGGACAGGCAATTTCACACATCACAGGTACTATGCACACTACCTTGGTGATGGGCACACTTATAACATTGACTCAAACTGTACAAAAGCAAATCATGTAACCAAAACATTTGTATCCCCATAATACTCTGAAATTAAAAAATAAAAATATATATAATTTTTCAAAATAGGATGATACATTTGAAAGTTTACCAATTAAAAATATATCAATTAAGGGAAATATGCCATTAAGCAATTGATCAGTAGGCAAATTAGTTTTTGGTAAATTTGAATTATGGTCAACTGATTCTTGATAAAAGGCACACTCTCAGGCTCTCAATACTTTGTTGATATATGGTGGGATGGGGTAAAAGTTAGGGAATCTCTTTAATAGGGTCTTTTAACAAGACATGGTTATTGAGGAAATAATGTGCATTTTGCACTGTCTTTGATCTTTTAACTCTCCTGATCTCACCACCCTTCTTAAGTGAGGTAGTTATAGAGGATCAGTAGCAGATGAGAAAATATTAGTTTTGAACGTGAACTAAGTGTATCCACCTTTCTGATGCCATTAAGACCATTGTACACACATGACAGCAGCCTCTTTTTTAAGGAATAACTCAATGAAAGACACTCTTTTACAAACGGATCTTAGGCAATTCTCTTGTCCCTGTTGTGGAAAAGAATATCTTGTGGAAGAGTTCCCTTGTAAGTCAGAGGACTTGGAGTGATAGAACTTTACATACGCACATGACCTTACTCCTTGGCCCCCTTCAAAAGAAGTTTGGCTACAGTATTAACCTCTGGTCAAATTGAGAACCCATAAAAAAAAGTGTTAGCCATCTGGTTTCCTATGATTAGGTTAATTTGTCACCAAATTTAGAGACTCCATGGTTTGGAAATATTCCAATGGAAGCTGTTTTATTTCCTTATTTGTTAAGCTTCACTGACCAAGAGGAACCTCAGGCCCCCAGAAGCAAATAAAAGGCCCCATGTTTCACCAACCCTGCTCACTCATCTCTCTACTGGGCACTCAACCATGAGACTCCATTCCCTCCTTTCTGTTTTCCTCCTCTTTGTGACTATAATATCAGAAGGTAAGACTGGGAATGATTGTAGAGGTAGGTTTCTTAGGAGGCCCTATTAGGGTGCTCAGTTATACTGTGGCCATCCTAACACAGACCCCAGTGCACATCCTTAGGGATTCAGAAGTCCGACATGATCATCTCCTTTGGAACTGATGAGGTCGAAATTGAGAAACAGGACTAGCAGTTCCATCAACAGAAAATGGGATCTAAGGCCTCCATAGTTAGAAAATGGGGCCCATTTAAAGAGATAGAGGTATAGAAGCTTTGAAATGTGACTTACAGCTTAGCAAATAAAGCAAATGGCCATCGGGGCCCCACTCTCCAATAAGGAGAGTGAAGATGCCAGCTGTTAGTTCAGACTTGGGTAGAGAATGCAAGAGATACAGAGTCTATTGGTGAGCAATATTTGTAAATGGTAAAAGTTAGATAAATAAGACAGAGCTCAGGAAGAAAGGACTGCATCAAGTTATGAAAGAGCAATAGAGAAATCTGGGAGCAGAGGAATTTGGAAAAAGTATAAACAGTGGTATGAAGAAGCTTCACTGGCAAAATTTTAAGCATAAGAAACATAATATAGGAAGCATTTTAACAATCTTACTTGTATCCTTAGAGTCCATGATTCAGAGATTTGAATATCAAAATGTAGAATCAAAGTGAAAAGAGAATATAGTCATATTCAGATTGTTTCATCCAGTTGCTGGGAAGATCTGAGAAATTCTCTCCATTGATAATGGCATAATGTTCATATCCCTCAAAATAATGTCAGTGATCATTGAACATAGATTTCTTCCATGGTTCATCTCCGAGATTCTTTTACATATAAAGTTACTCAATTGCTTAACTGTTGCCCAATCTGTGGACATCTCAGAATCTACCTGACATATGGTTGTCTCCTGAAGGAGTTCATGTAATTAATTCTCATTTGGCTCTAAGCTTCAGTCAGAAGACACAGCTGAAGTGAGACACCTGTGTAGTGACACAGGTGTAAAATTATATGGTGTTGATACTTTAAAATTACACAGCAATTGAATGGTCGATTTTTTTCATTGCAGATCATAGAACCCACCATGTCCACATAAAGAATATGATTTTACTAAGGCCACACAGGTAGTGGCAACACTGCAGCTAGAACCAAGTATTTTTAATCAGGGTCAATATTGTTTTCATCAATCCACGAGTGTGAGTATGCACATAAAAATGGTAACCCTGATTTTTCTCAGATGTTTTGTCTCAGAATCTCCTAGTTAGATATTGAGTAAAGTAAGGAGATTTTATACCTGGAGGACATTATGCTCTGTGAAATAAGCCAATCACAGAAGACAAAATCTGTATGATTCCACCTATGCGAGGTACCTAAAATAGTCAAAGTCATACAAACAGATAGTAGAATGGTTGTTGCCAGGGGCTGGGGGTAGGAGGAAAAGGGCAGTTGCTATTCAATGGGTGTAAGTTTCAGTTACACAAGATGAAGAGATCAACTCACTGTACGGCATTGTGTCTGTAGCACTTAAAATTTTTTTTAAGAGGATAGACCTCATGTTAAGTGCTCTTACCACAATAAAATAAAGAAAAGGTGAACAACAGGAGGTTATTGGAGGTTGGAAGCAGAGTTAGTCTCCCCACAAACATGACAAGAATCTTTCAGAGGCCGGCCTTTCAAGGCATGGCATCTCCTTTCTCCAGGACAGGCAAGATCGTCCCTCCTTTGTTCCTCCCAAATCAATTGTACCTGGACGATGGATTGTAAAAAGGTCCTATAATTCTGTGCAGTAGGGAATTACTTTCAAAAGCCCAGGTCTCTTATGATCAGAGGATATTAAAGCCACGTGAAAAGGTCAGAATGCCTTACTTTTGCATATTGAGTTGTTCTTAGAACATATTATGAAATTAGATCCAGAACACTCTTTGGGTAAAAGAAAAGGAATTTCTTTGTTAACAGCTGTATGTTGTCTCTGAGTACTAGATCATTAATTGCCAAGCTATCTTCACAGTTTAATAATAGTACAATCCTCAAAATCCTGATTTTAATCCCTGCTATAACCTTTGGGTGTTTGGAACCTATCAGTTGTCTGGAATCAATCTGATCATCTTAGAAACTTTTTAAATGCTGTATGAATTTCAGTTCACAAAATTCCTTTTGAGGAGAATTGAGTGGCTGGATCATAGTTTGATTAAAGACATTTATCAAAAAATATATATAATCAGGTGAAAAAATCACTCTTTTAATGAAGAAATTTCTCCAAAGAAACTACATAATCAAAAATATTGGTTTATTAACCTAGAGTCTAAGATGTTAAATAATCAGTACTTGAATATATTTATATATTATATATATCTTCATATATCCTTACATTTCTCCAAAAAAGAATCTGTGGTACCCTGGAAAAGATTGGAAACATTTATATATATTTATATATGCATACATATATATGCTGAGAATATAGGCATAAATATGGGATAAAATGGCATAAATCTTCAATTGATTCATTAGCCCCCTGAGAATTAGGACAATGATAGCATTCTTCTAACAGTAACTTTGGGTAGACTTTGGACATCATAACATTTTTTTTTCTTTTTTATTTACTTTATTTTTTTATTTTTTTTTCTTCCCCTAATGGTGGCTGTTCTGAACATCATAACATTTAAATAGATCGCATTGGACAGGTGCAAAAGACAGCTTGAAGTCTACATTATGTATAGAAAAGAAAACTAACCATTTTATTTTTTGATTGATAAAATTCCAAGAAGAGCCTATTTCATCCAAATTCTATCCACTACTATCACCAGAAACGTTGAAAAGTTAATAACTCAATGAGCTCTAATACTGAGCAAGTCATATCCTTTTAAAGATTAAATGAATGTGTCACTATAAGGTCTTTTATTTTAGTGTGATTCTAAGTTCTTCTCACTTCATCCACAGAAATTTATGTTATAATATGAATTACTCATCTATGTTGTTTCTTTTTTCAGCAACAATTATTAAATATGTATCCTTTCTCCAAATGCCCTGTGATATAACCATTATAACATATTAATATCATGTAAATTTGAAGTGTATTAGAGAGCCATTCTCTTTTATTGCTCTAGATATGTGTCCTTTTACCAATAAGTCTAAAAATAAATGCCAATATCTGGGAAGAAATGCCATCCTTCATGAGCCAGGCAATTTTAATATTATCTTCTTGACCTGAACTAGTGCCCTGGGCATGAAGCTATGTCACAATCATTGGTGAAACAGAGATTATAACTCTTGGCTTCCTGCTCAGAGAGTATCTCCTTAAATTAAGCTTCATTTAGCAGGAAGCACAGCACTGGTGGGATGCATTGTCCCATTCCTTTTGATTGATGCAAGAAGCATCTTCCAAGCAGAGAAAACAGGACTATCCTAGACTACTACCAGGAGGCTGAACTTTACAGTGTAGTGGGTTATGGTTCTCTACCCTGCAGGGAGAGGTTAGCTCTCTTGGTTTCGGTTGAAGACTCACACATTCCACCTCCCTCTGCACAGGATGCCTCCTCTAAGTTCATACACAGAGGCCTCCTTGACACCATACTCTTGCCACTTACTGTGTCTCTCCCAATACTGATAACCTTTGATTTTAGCCTCATTAAAAAACCTGACAATCTTACCAGATGTTACACTAAATGCATGGATGAAGTTATTAGAGGAAAGGCCAACAGCTGGCAACAGGACTGCCGTGCTGCTGAGCGTGAAGCCTGTGCTCTGTGTAGACAGTGAAGCTGGGCCAGTGCCTTCCACAAATGGCTGGGGAGATTTCAGTTCTCTCCCTGAAAGACAGCCACTTTCTCTTCCAGAATAGTCTTGGCAAAGAAGAGGTAGTATTACAAGATATACTCCTCCATCTCCTCCATTGTACCATTTTCTCGCTACACAAAGACCCTGAGTTTATGCACCGCTAGCTGGAGAGCAGAGTGTAATACCAGACTGAACCAGTTTGAACTTTGCAACAAGGGTAGGACACAGTCTTGCACAGGCTGGGAGCAAACACTGCAAAACGCTGCATTGGTTTATCTGGCTATGGATATTTTTCTACAATGAGAGCCTAAGTTTAAATACAAAGTGATTGTAACAACAACAGAAAGATTCAGAGCCACAAAAGCATCCAACTGTAGAAGTTAGGCAGCAAAAAATGCCAGTCAGGGTTAGTATATTACGGGATGGTAAAAGCAAAATGACACACGGCGAGTAAATAGGATGGTGAGGAACGAAAATCTATTAACGAACATAAGCAGAAATGTCTCCATGATGTAACACTGATTGTAATTCACTGTGGAAAGAGTGAACCTCGGTTGTGTGGAGAAGGCAAGAGAAAAAGTACTGTGCATAAAGGAGACTACTCTATTGAGCACACACTTAGCCACATGCATCTCAGCAGCCAAACAAATTAAGAAAACATATGGACCCATTTAAGAGAAAATACCTCTCATCTCTCAGAGGAATCCTCTCCCCGAATCTATATATAAGGAGCATAGAGCAACATAGGAAGGGTATTTCTTACTTAGTCCTGAAGTGGGGTAATCAGTTAAGATAAAAACTGAAGGCTTGATGGGCTTTCTAAAAAAGAAAATGAAGATGAGAACATGTACCATATGATGAGGATGATGTAAGCACAGATGAGAAGGTGGAAGGACAGATACTTCCTTTGAAACAAAGCTTCTTAGTGGGGGCATTGTTGACATTTGGTGTGAGACAACCCATCAGGTGGGAAATCTAGCAATGCTGTGCCTTACTTACTAAATACCAAAGACACCCTCCACAGTCGTGGTGGCAACAATAGTCACGCACATTTCAAAATATGAGAAAAAGCTCCAGGTGAGAAAAAGCTCTCTAAAGGCTTTTAGAAATCAGCCCATCCCCTCCAAGATGTGTATAGTCCATACTCTTTGCCCCCCTCCCTAAAAAAGGCACTATTTTTGTCCAAGTGTCTGATAATATCATCTGTCTTATCCCAAAACCATCCTTCTGGGGGTTTATTGCTTTATGTGCATTTCCAATAATTTGATGGTGAATTGATTATGTTGTCAAATCTCTTCCTATACAGGAAAGACTGGCGTTCTTCCAGGGCAAAAACAGTGTCTTGTTTTGAAAGGAGTGTGCAAAGATGGAGGATGTACCAGTGTAGATGACACCATCGGTGTATGTGGTCATGAAAAAAAATGTTGTAGAAGGTGGTGGATATTGAATCCTTATCCAACACCAGTTCCCAAAGGAAAATCTCCTTAGATGGGGGCAAACTGTAAGCACTTCGAACTCCAGAATGAATGGATACATTTTGCAGGCTCCTGTTTAACCCAACTTGTTCTTGTCCCTTGATTGGAAATAAATGTTGTCCTAATTCCATATGTACTGATCCCTGGGACATTTCTTCTTGTTGCACATGCAAGCCACTTAAGAACTATAAGAATAAACTAAGTAATAGAGGAATATCATACCCTAGAGGTATTCATACAAAATATGATTTTGTAAGAAAAAAGATAAAGTTAAAACTTTCAAATAAGTGTATACAATAGCAGTAAGTAGTGTGTGATTATTTAGAACATCAACACTCTTCTTCCTTTGGTTCTGAAAAAATATGTCATTTTTGTTACTAATAGAGACCTACTTGGAGAATATGGGTTAAAGTCTGTTAATCATGTGGCCTTGCTAACATTGCAGCTGAGAATTAGGCACACTACTGACCCAGTCATTCCAACACAAAACTCAAGTAGGTCTCCCTTCTGCAGCACCAAGCTCCTTGAGAAGTAGAATACCTGCTTGCTACAAGTAGGATCACCAGGAGGAGCTGGAGAGCTGAGGAGCTAACTCAGCATGCCCAGTTAACTCTTTCCAAAATCATCATCTAATAACTTGACTTTCTGGGGCTAAGAAAATTAAAGGGCAAGAAAGCATCAGTGAACTGTGGAACCACTTTAAACAGCTTAATATATGTGTATTCGAAGTCCTGAAGGAGAAGAGGCAGGGAAGAAAATATATTTGAAGAAATTATGGCCAAAAAAATCCAAATATCATTTTAAAATAAATGCACAGATCTAGTGAACTTTAAGTAGAAAAATCATAAAGAAAACTACACCAAGTCACATCTCATATACTTTTGTAAGGTTTTTATATTACATGTAAAGGATTATAATACCCAGTAATAAACTGTGATAAATTAAAGAGGAATAGTATGAATGCTAAAGTAATCGTGAAAATAACATAACAAAGAGTTGTATTCAATAACCAAAAAAAGAGATAAAATGAAATCATTAAGACTATCTAATAAATCCTAGCACTCTGGGAGGCTGAGGTGGGAGGATTGCTTGAGCTCAGGAGTACAAGACCAGCCTGAGCAAAAGCAATACCCCGTCTCTACTAAAAATAGGAAAAATTAGCTGGGCCTGGTAGTGCACGCCTGTAGTCCCAGCTACTAAGGAGGCTGAGGCAGGAGGATTGCTTGAACCCAGGAGTTTGGGGTTGCTGTGAGCTAGGCTGATGCCATGTCACTCTAGCCAGGGTGATGGAGTGAGGCTCTGCCTCAAAAAAATAAAATTAAATAAATAAATAAATAGAAAGAAGAAAAAGGAAACAAAGAACAGATAGGATAGGACATCAGTAAGATGGCTGAATAGGGGGTCCCCAAATCTCATCCTCCTATAGAGCACTGTTTTGGCAGCCATCCATAGACAGAAATATCTTTGTGGGAACTTTAGGACCCAGTTAGGAGGTTATGACACTGCACTAGAGCCCAAGACCAAGGAAAGCTGCTTTGAGAAAGCAGGTCCATGACCCTAGTAGTTGGTCAGCCAATCACAAACTTGACTGTGAACACAGAAACACCACCATCCACTCACCTAATTCAGCCCTGCTTATACATGGTTCCAGTTGTGGCCCCATATGCCCAGGAACCATGGAGGAACCACACTTGCCTTAGCCCCCAGTAACAGGTCCACCAATCACAAAATTATGGACCTAGAGACAACCCCAACTTCTCATGCACCCAGGTCCAGCCCAGCTCACCCACAGCTTTAGACTTGCTGGTTTGTGGAGTAGGAGGTAGGCCCAACCATTCCCAGTATAGACTCCAAACACATCCACCCACAAATACAGTTCCAGTTCCACTTGATCATGGACCTAATGGCCCCACAAAAAACTCTCAGCAGTAGGCCTACCCTATGACACACCATCTGTTTATTCAGACTGTGCCAGGCAACCAGCCAAGAATCTCTGACTGGGCTGACCGATGAAGGTCTATATCCACTGAAATCAGCCTGGAAAGACTGGAAGACTTGACTGCTCCTTTAAATGCACAGACACCAATGCAAGGTTACAGGGATTGTGAAGAATCGGGCAAATGGGGCACCACCCAAGAAAACTGATAAAGCACCAATAACAGACTCTAAAGAAATAAAAATTCACGAGCTGCTTGACTAAGAATTCAAAATAATCATCTTGAAAAAGCTCATTGATTAAAAGAGAATAAAAATTGACAACTAAGCAAAAAAATCAGGAAAATAATTCAGGAACAAAAAAGAAGTTCAATAAAGACATAGAAACCATAAAATAAGAAGCACAGAGAAATCTTAAAGCTGAAAAATACATTGACTAAACTGAAAAATTCAATAAAAAGTTTCAATAGCAGACTTGATCAAGCAGAAGAAAGAACCAGTGAATTCAAAAGACATGACATTTGAAATTTTAGTTGGAGGGGGAAAAAAGAAAAAAGAGAGAAAAAAGAATGAAAAAGGATGAAGAAAGCCTACAAGAGTTACGAGACACCACCAAATAAGCAAGTATATGCATATAGGAGTCCCTAAGAAACATAGAAAAAGAATGAGGTAAAAAGCATATTTGGAGAAATAATAACTGACAGCTTCCCAAACCTAGGAATAGAAATGAATTATCAGATTAATGAAGCCTACAACAAATTTCCCAACTCTGTGTATGCCCCTGACCCATGAGCTGCAACCATTCAAAGAATACCTATGCTCCAGATGCTGGCTCTGTTTTGTACTGTACCCACGCACACCTCAGAAAACAGACCTACTGCCCTAGTGAACTAGCTGAGACCCTAGGCCCTGGAGCCAAGATATCCACATATCCATACTTCGAGCACCAGCTCAATCACCATAGACAGCTAGTCCCTACCAAACTCCACAGCAACTGTAATTCTGGGCAAATTCATGCTCCTGACCCCAGCTCCGTGACTCTTCACAAGCATGTGCACCTTGCATACTGTTACCAATGCAACAGCAGGAATGATTGCATCCCAGGCACTGTTGCCATTACTGTCCCAGACCCCAGAGCCATAGTCATTCCATAAGTACTCATGCTTCAGTCATCAGCTCTGTGCATACACCACAGGTGCCACTCATGAAACACCAGTGCCAATGCCACTGTGAGCAGGCAAGCAAGCTAGACTCAGTGCAAAGAGGGGTACTTTCAGATACAACTTTCATGTTGGGAGGAAAATATATTGCGAGGACCATTACCATTGAAGACCAAAAATCCTTTCTACCATTGCCAACGTGTTGGCTACTGAGGATCCCTGCATTTTTTACCAACATCAACCTCAGCTGACAGAGACGCACAGACATTACAAGCTATAATATTACACAATATAATACTATTCATCCTTTTTTTTATAAAAAGGAAATTTTGTCTTTGTGAAAAATAGATTAACCGGGATGACATTATACTAAGGGAATAAGCAAGGCACAGAAAGACAAATACTGCATAAACTCACTTATATGTAAAATTCGAAACTAGATGAACTGATAGAAGCAGAGAGTAGAATGGTGGTCCAGGGTATGGGATTGAGGGGTAGAGAGGAGATGTTGGTCAAAATCAAAGAATACAAATTTCAGCTTCCAGGAGGAATAAGTTTAGAAGACGTATTGTACAACATGGTGACTATAGTCAGTAACAATGTATTGTATACTGAAAAATTGCTAAGAGAGTGAATTTTAAATGTTTTCATCACAAAAAAAGAAAAATATGTATGTGAGCAACAGATATGTTAATTAGCTTGATTTAGTCACTTCACAATGTATACATATATGAAAACATCATGTTATATGCCATAAATATATGCAATTTTAATTTGTGAATTAAAATAAACATAAATATTTAGCTTTGCACAGTGGCAGTATCATAGCCAATGAGGTTTACCTGAGGCGCAATTATTGCTAATTGAAAAGTTTTCCAATTAAAAACAAAGAAAAAGTCAGGCCGGGCACGGTGGCTCACACCTGTAATCCTAGCACTTTGGGAAGCTGAGATAGGCGGATCGCTCAAGGTCAGTAGTTCAAAACCAGCCTGAGCAAGAGGGGTACCCCCGCCTCTACTAAAAATAGAAAGAAATTAATTGGACAACTAAAAATATATAGAAAAAAAGAATAAATAAATAAACAAACAAAATCTTCCTATAATGCTAAAATAATCAAAACAGTGTGATACTGGCATAAGGACTGAAATATAAACCAATGAAACAAAATAGAAAGCACAGAAATAAACTTTTATATTTATGGTCAGTCAAACGTTGACCAATGTGCTGTACAGAAAAATTTATTAGTGATTTAGCAAAAGTATATTCACTAGAAAGATGAGGGAAGATGTCAACAACCTGTGGGGTAAGAAGTGAATAAAAGATAAAGAAATGGAAATAGAGCATACAGACTATTATTTTCCTGAGAGAAAAGGAGAAAAGTTAGGGTATTAGGTCAAAAGCAAACTAAATACAAGGGAGGTAACTTTGTGTTTTGTTTTTAAAGTACAGGGACTTAAAGATATTCATAGACTGAAAGTAAGGAAACAATGAATTTAGAAAGGTTTCAGGAACAAGAAGCTAAAGAGATAATTAATGCAGCGAGGACTCCAAAGCTTTCAATTCTGCTCAGTACAGGGAAGGAAGGTGAACTATGAATACTTGATTATAAATTATTTATTGAATATCTATTGCCTTTCTGGAGAGCTATGTTCAATAAAGCCCAATAATTTCTAGGTCAAATTTACTATCTAGGCCGGGCGCGGTGGCTCACGCCTGTAATCCTAGCACTCTGGGAGGCCGAGGCGGGTGGATAGCTCAAGGTCAGGAGTTCGAAACCAGCCTGACCAAGAGCGAGACCCCGTCTCTACTAAAAATAGAAAGAAATTAATTGGCCAACTAAAAAACATATAGAAAAAATGAGCCGGGCATGGTGGCACGTGCCTGTAGTCCCAGCTACTCGGGAGGCTGAGGCAGAAGGATCGCTTGAGCCCAGGAGCTTGAGGTTGCTGTGAGCGAGGCTGATGCCACGGCACTCACCCTAGCCTGGGCAACAAAGTAAGACTCTGTCTCAAAAAAAAAAAAAAATTTACTATCTAATGATAAACTACCTCCTTTCTTCTTCTTCTGTGACAACTTGTACTTGATAGCTATCTAATTTTCTTCTCTGTGTCCTTTTAAGGACAGGCATTATCAAAGCACCTTATCTTTCTTCGCTGAGGCCCTGTGCAATCTAGTGATAAGCTCCCTTTCAGCTCTCATCTGGTCCTCACCAGCCACCCCCAGCAGGCAGTGAACCTTCCTGGGACCCTTCCTTTGATGTCCCTGCCGGCCAGCCTGTGGGTCACACACTGTTCTTGAGTTTCCTGGGCAGCATTCCAAGTCTGCCTCTTGGCTCCAAATGTTATCAGGCTGGGAAACAAATATTCATAGAAAATATCAAAGAGGCACTGAAAATTATGCCCTTAGTGTTCCATGAAGGACCTCAATTACTTGTTCTCACAAATTGTATTGTTTTGCAACGTAAACTGTACTTCCAAAACCTTTCCTCCCGATCAAGAAGCCAAGAGCTCCCAGATACATGAGAAAGATCAGTGAATTTGTGATCAGAGATGCTAAAGATCCTAGGTCATTCTGGTTTCAGTGAATGAAACAGTTATCAATAACCAGCACACACCCTAATGACCCTACGATCCCCCTTTGAGTCTCCAGGGTGCTGGGAGAGGCTTGTTCTCAGGTGCCCCTGCCGCAGCAACCGGAGAGGAGGAAGGACCTGAATCCAGGCTTAGGGAAGGTCATCCCCAGAGCTTTCATTCCCCTCACTGGCCCTCCTTAGACTTGTGAAGACTTGTGGAGCTTGCCTCCTCCAGGGCCTCCAATAATGGTACCACAGCCTCCATCAGTCCCCCATCCCTGATTCAACTGGAGATGTCATTTTGAAAATCTCATTGTCTAAGGAGGACCTTGAACAATGCAACAACGTACTCCATTCGCTGAGACTCTGAAGGAGAACCCAGAAGAAGCCATGGCGGAAAGGCATGGCTTATCACCATTCTTCTTCGTACTAAGAAAACTTACTTAATCTGGAGTAGTACCATCTAGAAAGTCATGCCGATCAGAAATGTGCATGTGCTTTGCAGTTTCTAAATTTGGCATCCTTACTCCAACCATCCGTAAGCATTCCCTAGGCCACTCAAACTGCCGTGGGTTCCTTCATGTTCATCTCCTTAGTGCCTAAGGGGTAATTTGTGCCTTTGTCAGATACATGCTGGTGTTACTTTGCCACCATTTGTTACATATTATTTGCCTTCCTACGTGTATTATATGTTCTCTAAGGCCCACCCTCCTTTCTCTGATTCCTCTCACATTGCATACAACTATAAAGTGCAAACAATTTGTATTCAGTTGGATTTTAAATATAAAAATTAGGGCCAGGCATGAGGGCTCATGCCTGCAATGATAGCACTTTGGGAGGCCAAGGTGGGAGGATCTCTTGAGTTCAAGACCAGCCTGGGCAACAGAGTGAGACACTGTCTCTGCAAAAAGTAAAAAAGTTAGCTGGACATGGTGGTCCACACCTGTATCCCAACTACTCAGGAGGCTGAGGCAGGAGAATTGCTTGATCCCAGGAATTCAAGGCTACAGTGAGCTATGATTACACCAATGTACTTCAGCCTAGGGTGACAGAGTGAGACCCTGTCTCAAAAAAAATTAAATATAAAAAAATAAAATAAATAAAAAGTCGAATATACAGAGAGATAATCAAATGAAAACTTTTGTATATCTCACTAGCCTGTGTATGGTTTCAAATATAATCTCATTGCTTAAATATGCTAACATACATTCCCCAAAATATTAATTAACAGGTATGCTATTGCATCAGGTGCTTTTCTTCCTATTTTCAGGTAAATAAATGAATATTTTCCTATGTAAATATTACCTTAACTTTTACAGTTTCTCCAGGAACCATAAGAGAATGTTGATTTTTCAAAGAATACCTGTTCTGCCTTTACCATAGAGAATCCTTCTCTTTAAGTTCTGTGCATTCTACTGTTTTTGTCCACACACTGTCAGCACTTGATAAATGTATTTTGAATGACTGATAGTCAGGTCCATTGCATTCTGTCTCCTGATATAAAACCTCACAGAAACACAGAAAAGTTCTTGCTACTGAAAGGTTCAATAATCATGCAACGACTCACCTCCTGATGACTAAACATGTAAAGAAGTTCTCTCCATCTCAGCTGCTGATTCTCCCTGACTCACCCGTCCAACCATGAGGGTCTTGCTTTTTATCCTTGGAGCCCTTGCATTGATGTCCATAACTCCTCCAGGTAAGACAGAAACCTTTCATTCCAGAGTTATAAAAATATAAGTGTGAAAGAAAATACAAGGTCTTCCAGGAGTCTGAAAACAAATTAGACAAAGGCAGAGTTTACTGTCCCATGGCGGCTGCTCAGAGGATTGGAGAGTTCATACTAAGGACATCAGTAACGTGGTTTCCTTTCATAATTTAACCTGTTATGAACTTTAACTCGAGAGTTGTGTTAGATCAAAAGATGGTAGGAGGACGCACACAGAACAAGGACATTCGGGGAATTAGAAAAATGGAATGTGAGTGCCCAGGGTGAAGAGGTGAGTGCTCCGTCACAGCATTGGCCTAGACATGACATCCAAACCCACCAAATTACACCAGGGCAAAAAGAGAGAATTTGCTTCTATGTCAGCAAGGAAAACTTTCCCAGAAGTTCTCCAGAAAAGGGTTACACACCCACCCCTCAACTTAATCCCTGGAAAAGAAATGAAGAAGACTATTACTGGCTTAGACTAATGCAGATTTTGCATAGGGTATCTAGAAGGGCAGACAACCAAATTAGGACTCAGGCAGCAAGAATGAATATGTTTATCGCCTGAGTGTGTATATCTATATGTACACTATTGTTTAGTTTTGTCACATTGCTTTAAACTTTGTATAAGTGGGACTACATAATATCTACTCTTTGCATCTGGCTTATTTTATTTCATATTACCTTTATAAAATGTATCTATGTAGCTGTGTGCAACTGTAGTTCATTAATTTTTAATACTTTATGGTGTTCCATCATAGTATGCCACAGATTATTTATCCATTTTACTGTTAATAAACACTTAGGTTGTTTTCAAGTTTTGCCTGCTACAAATACTATCACTGCTATACTTTTTAAAAATGATTCTTGTTGCCCATGTGCACACCTTTTTAATGGGTATAGACTTAGAATTTAAACTGTTTGCCATAGGGTACATATATTTTCAACTTTAGGAAATAATGCCAAAGAGTTTCCTTATTATTTGAGCAAATTTATGCTCCTTCGGTGTAGAAGAGCTCTTATTGGGCCACATCCTCATTAATAGTTTACGTTGTCAGGCTATTAAATTTTCTTCTTCCAGCAGATGTGTGGTAGTACTCACTGTAGTTTAAATTTGAATTCCTAGATTACTAATAAGATGGAAGATATTATTTGTTTATTTGTTTATTATTTGTTTACAATTTTGATATCATTTCTATTTCTTGAAGTACCTGTTCAAATATTTTGCCCATTATCCATTGAGTTACTTGTAATTTTCTCATTTTATATATAAATATATATTTTTATATTTTTATATATATTTATCATATTTACTAGATGCAAGTACTTTATTACATATCTTGAAAATATCTTCTCCCTCTCTATGGCTTGCCTTTCTACCCCTTTATTATGCCTTTTTGTGAATCTTAATGTTAATATTAATGTAATCTTAATGTATATGTAGTCCAATTCATCAGACTTCTTTTAAATTTAGTGCTTTTGATTTTTTATCTCTTTAAGAAAATCTTTCTCTACCTAAAGGTCATAAAGATATTCTCTGATATTGTCTTAGAGTAGCTTCATTTTTTTACTTGCCATATTTAGATGACAGATCTCCAACGTTTATTGATTTTTTAAAAAATAGGGATCAATGTTTGTATTTGTTTTTCCCATACAGGTGGCCAATTTACCCAGCACCCTCAATTAAAAAAATACGTACTTTTAAATGACTTATAGTGCTATCTTTGTTGTAAATCTAGTGTCTACATGTGACTGTCTGTTCTGGGCTATCTCCTCTATTTTTATTGGTCTATTTGTCTTTCTTTGCACAAGTGGTTCACTATCCTAATTACTGAAAATTTGTGATGCTTTATATCTGATAGAGTAAGATATCTATATTTTTCTTTTCTTAAGATTGCCTTGAATATTCTTATCTCTTTCAATTTCCATATAAAGTTTAGAATCAGCTAGTCAAGTACATACACACACACACACACACAATAATACAATAATAAAATGCAATAATACTAGGGGACTTCAATTCCCCAGTTTCAGCAATGGACAAATCACCCAGAGAGAATATCAATAAGTAAATATTGGACTGAACTATGCTTTATACCAAATGGGCCTAACAGATATACACAGAACATTCCAACCAACAGCAGCATAATATACATTTTTCTCAGGTGCACATGAATATCCTCCAGGATAGATCATATGTTGGGCCACAAGACAAATCTTAACACACTTAGGAAGACTGAAACTACATCATGCATCTTTCCCAATCACAGTGGTGTGATAGTAGAAATGAATAACATAAGAAATTTCAGAAAATTCACAAATATGTAAAAATTAAACAACCTGCTCCTAAAACACAAATAGGTCAAAGAGAAATTAAAATGGAAATTGAAAAAGATTCTGAGACAAACAGAAATGCAACATACCAAAACTTATGGTAGGCATCAAAAATAGTTCTAGGGGAATTTTATAATAACAAACACCTAAAAAATAAAAAAAAATTTTAAATAAATAACCTAATGTTATACCATAAGAAACTAGAGAAAAAAAGAAAAAACTAAGACCAAAGTTAGTGTGAGAAAGGAAATAATAAAGATCAGAGCAGAAATAAATGAAAAAAAAGACTAAAAAAAATAAATCATCAATAAAACTAAGAGTTGGCTGTTTTAAAAGATAAACAAAGTCAACATAACTTTAGTTAGAATAATTAGGCAAAAAAGAGAGAAGATTCAAATAAGTAAAATCAGACATGAAAGAGGAGACAGTACCATGACACCATAGAAATACAAAAGATAATGAGGGTTTACAATGATACACCAACAAATTGGATAACTTAGAAGAAATGGATAAATTTCTAGTAGCATACAACCCGCCAATATTGAATCATGAAGAAATGGAATCTCAACAAACAGATAATGAGCAAAGAGATTGAAGTATAATTAAAAAGTCTGTCACTAAAGAAAAGCTCAGGACCTGGTGGCTTTACCACTGATTTCCTCTCCTCTTTTTTTTTTTTTTTTTTGAGACAAAGTCTCACTCTGTTGCCCAGGCCAGAGTGAGTGCCGTGGCGTCAGCCTCGCTCACAGCAACCTCAAACTCCTGGGCTAGAGCAATCCTCCTGCCTCAGCCTCTCGAGTAGCTGAGACTACAGGCATGCGCCACCATGCCCAGCTCATTTTTTCTATATATTTTTAGTTGGCCAATTAATTCCTTTCTATTTATAGTAGAGACAGGGTCTCGCTCTTGCTCAGGCTGGTCTCGAACTCCTGAGCTCAAGCGATGTGCCCGCCTCAGCCTCCCAGAGAGCTAGGATTACAGGCGTGAGCCACCGCGCCCGGACTTTACCACTGATTTCTATGAAACATTTTAAAAAGAACAAATACCAATGCTTCTAAAACACTTCCAAAAGAGAGGGGAATACTGCCAAACTCATTTTATAAGGGCAGCATTACCCTGATAGCAAAGCCAGACAAAGACACTCAAAAGGAAAATGACAGGCCAATCAATATTCCTGATGAACATAGATGCAAAAATCCTCAACAAAATACAAGCAAACAAAAATCCAGCAACACATTAAAAGGCCATCATCGTGGCCAAGTGGAATTTACCTCTGGGGTGCAAGAATAGTTTGACATATAAAAATCAGTAAGTATAATACACTGCATGAACGGAATGGAAGACAAAAAACACATGGTCATGACAATAAATGCAGAAAAAGCATTTGACAAAATCCAACATTTTCTATAATAAAAACACTCAACAAATTAGGTATAGAAGTAATGCACTTCAACATAATAAAGGCCATACGTGGCAAGTCCTCAGCTGGCATTATACTCAATGGTAAAAAGTTGAAAGCTTTTCTTCTAAGATCAGGATCTGGTGATCTAAGCTGAATATATAGGAAACTCAAACAACTCAATATAACAAAAATAAATCCAATTTAAAATGGGCAAGAGGTCTGAATAGTTAGATGGGAGGAATAAGTTCTGCTGTTCTATTGCACAGTACGGTGACTACAGTTAACAATAATGTATCATATATTTCAAAATAGCTAGAAGAGAAGATTCCAAATGTTCTGCAGAAAATATTTTTTAAAAAAAACTTAGCCAGGCATGGTGTTATGTGCCTGTAGTCCCAACTGCATGGGAGGCTGAGGCAGGAGGATAGCTTGAGACCAGGAGTTTGAGGTTGCAGTGAGCTATGATGACACCACTGCACTCTAGCCTGGGTGACAGACTAAGACTCAGTCTCAAAAACAATTTTTAAATAAAAAATAAATAAATAAAAGCTACAGTAAGTAATCAAAACAGTATGATACTTGCATGTCTTATTTAAAAAGAAACAAAGCTAAAAGCATACTTCTGAGTCAGAGCCTCTATTTTGGTGTAAGACTTGGTATAATTTTTACTTTACATTGAATATAGCCAGGCACCCAAGAAGTCTGTGATGATGGCCACTGAGTGCAGGTGATAGAGGCTTGACCCAGCCCATCTAGGGCTTTACGTTTGGACACATGAGAGTTGCTAACTTGTGAACTCCTTGCCCAATTGGCTGATCTAAACTCGGTAGGGGTTCTGACTATATTTGAGTAATCACCTTGAGGGAAAAGCTTAACTGCATTTAATTCCTTTCCATAAAAAGTGCACAGTAGAAATTGAGAGTGCCTCTGGTTAGTTTTCTTTGGAGCACTGGCTTACATCATTCACCTGTCATTTCTTTGTGACCCATCTGACAGATTGAGACCTTAATAACATATGCAAAATTGTTTTGCATTGAAATTATACAAACATTTGATGTAATGAAATCTTGTTGTTTGTTATCTTAAGGAATTGAACCCTATTCTTACCTCTTCCTGGAGAGATAAGAATTGGTCTCCAGCTGCCTTTTGATAGACTCTGGTGAGAGTGGAACAGGAGCCACATACCCAGAGGGGAATATGCTTCAACATACCAAAGAGAAGACATTTTTGCAAAGTCACATGTTACCTACGTTTCAAATTCTTGCTGCAAGGCTGATTTGCTTTCATTAACTGAAATTCTGGTGATCTAAGCTAAGTTGCATCCAACATGCTCAGTGTCAAGCTAATGAGGTTCTGTTATAAACCTCTTTCTTTTACTTTTAATCTGAAGGAAAACATGTTCAGGGCTTCAAAACACTAAAGAGAAAATTTTGGCTTAGACCAATATTCAGTCAGGTGCCAAACTTCCAATGGAGTTCAAATTCATATAACCTGAGCTTTATTCACAGGTTATCCTAATAGAGTAATTCTTCACTTTGCTCTATTGAACTGTCTTAAAATTTCCTGTTTCAAACAGCTAAGTTACTTGATTAAAGCAATGTTAAAATTAATTAAATAAGTAAATAAAAGCTACAGTAATCAAAACAGTATGATGTAGGCACAAAGACATATAGACCAATGGAACAAAATAGAGAACCTCAAAATAAATCCATACATATATGGTCAACTAATCTATGACAAGTGTGCCAAGACTACACAGTGGGGAAAGGATAGTCTGTCCAACACATGGGATTTGGAAAACAATAACCACCTGCAAAAGTATGAAATTTGGCCCTTCTCTTACACCATACACAAAAATCAACTCAAAATGGATTAAGGACTTAAACATAACATCTGAGACTATAAAAACTCCTAGAAGAAAACATAAGGGGTTATCTTCATGATGTCTGTTTTGGCAATTATTTCAACTTATAACTTACAAGAAAAGGATTTGACAAGGATACTTGTAGGTTTAAAGGAAATATCAAAATGTAATTCACCACATAAACAGAAGCAAAAACAAAGACCATATGATCCTTTCAATAGATGCAGAAAAAGCATTTGACAAAATTCAACACCCTTTCATGATAAGAACACAATAAAATAGGCATAGAAGGGGCATACCTAAAAATGATACAAGCCATGTATGACAGACCCACAGCCAACATCATACTGAATGGGGAAAAATTAAAAGCATTCCCACCTAGAACTGGAACCAGGCAAGGTTGCCCACTATCTCCACTTCTATTCAACATAGTGCTGGAAGTCCTGGCTATAGCAATCAGACATGAAAGTGGAATTAAAGGTATCCAAATGGGGGCAGAAGAGATCAAACTTTCACTGTTTGCTGATAATATGATATTATATTTAGAAAATCCCAAGGATTCAACCAAGAGACTTCTGGAATTGATAAATGAATTTAGTAAAGTCTCTGGATACAAAATCAATACACACAAATCAGAGACATTCCTATACGCCAATAACAGTCAAATTGAGAACAAAATCAAAGACTCAATAACCTTCACAATAGCAGCAAAGAAAATAAAGTACCTAGGAATAGACTTAACTAAGGAGGTAAAATACCTCTACATGGAGAACTATGAAACACTGAGGAAGGAAATAGCATAGGACGTAAACAGATGGAAATCCATACCATGCTCGTGGGTCGGCAGACTCAACATTGTTAAAATGTCTATACTACCCAAACTGATCTACAGATTCAATGCAATCCCTGTTAAAATCCCAACATCGTTTTTCACAGATATAGAAAAAATAATTTTACACTTCATTTGGAACCAGAGAAGACCCTGTATATCAAAAGCAATTCTAGGCAATAAAAACAAAATGGGAGTTATCAATATGCCAGATTTCAAACTATCCTACAAAGCTGTAGTAATTAAATCAGTTTGGTATTGGCACAAAAAAAGGAATATTGACCAGTGGAACAGAACTGAGAACCCTGATATAAAACCATCCTCTATAGCCATCTAATCTTCGACAAAGCAGACAAAAGCATTCACTGGGGAAAAGAATCCTTATTCAATAAATGGTGCAGGGAAAACTAGATAGCCACTTGTAGAAGGCTAAAGCAGGATCCACACCTTTCACCTCTCACAAA